>CM040123.1:180723846-181314683 GCA_022559845.1 Amorphophallus konjac | reverse complement strand
TGCATCATATCATGGAAGATAGCCATCATCGCCCTTTGGTAGGTGGCACCTGCATTTTTCAACCCAAATGGCATGACGACGTAGCAGTATGTGCCCCATGGTGTGGTGAACGAGGTCTTTTCTTGATCTTCCGGAGCCAAAAGGATTTGGTTATACCCCGAGTAGCCGTCCATGAAGGAGAGGGCTTCGTACCCAGCTGTATTATCGACCAAGACGTCGATGTGAGGAAGTGGAAAATCATCTTTCGGACATGCTTTGTTTAAGTCCCTAAAGTCAATACATATTCGAATTTTACCATCCTTCTTTATCACCGGGACTATGTTCGCCACCCATTGTGGATACAGCACCACTCTAATGAACCGGGCCTTGTGCAATTTATCGACTTCCTCCTTAATCCTTAAGGCCATTTGCGGGTGGAATCTCCTTGCCTTCTGTTTAACGGGCGTTGCCCCTGGTTTGAGAATCAGCCTGTGTTCAACCAAGGCGGGGTCAAGGCCTGGCATGTCCTCGTAGGACCAGGCGAAAGAATCGTTGTACTCCCTCAAGACTTCGACCAATTCCTTTTCGACTTGAGGAGGGAGATTGGCGTAAATAAGTATGGGCCTGGGGTCCTCTATTGTTCCGAGGTTAATCTCCTTAGTGGATTCATCCACTGCCACGGAGGGTTCGTCAAACTTTTTCAAGCCTTGGGCATATAGGTCGGCAGTGTCGTCCATTTCATCTTCCTCATCATCTGTTGGGTCTTTCTCGTTCACGATTTCATATACCCCTAATCCATCCTTGCTCCATACCTCCTCAGCTCCCTCATCATCTTCCAAGACAATCGCGGTCTCTATAAATTCCGGGCACTTTAATAGGGCATGACATCTTCCAGCCAAATCTTGTAGAAACCTATCAGGAATGGTTTTGAAGGGGTGCGACATGGCAGGCGCCGCAGACGTGGGTGGGCTATGAACTAGACTTTACCCTGATTGACTCGACCATCCTAGGAGACTCGATACACTGTACATCTAACCTAAGGGAGCAGAAATCTACCGGAAAAGAAACAGGGGTCTCGTGCCCCTGGGAATCTGGGCAGAACATAGCGTAATCTTCCATGGAGACCTCCGTTTTGAGAGTGACGTTTTTTTTTGGAGGTCGGAAATGATCACACAACAAGAGGAAGAAGGCGGAGGGGGAGGCAGTTGCATGGGAAACAATTCCGGGAAGATGCAGTCAAAGAAAGGGTCAGAAGACTTAAACCACATTTCATGGAGCTGAGCTCCTGGAGAAGGAGGAGTGAAGAGGGTTGATAAATCAATGGGCGGGCAGCGCCCGCAAGCACATGGAACGAATAAAACTTCGGGTCTCTCCGCAAAGTACGGGTCGACCAGGAGTGGAGGGGAACGGGGAACAGAATCCCGCTGTTGGAACCAGGAAGCGAGGCGGGATGGGGACATAGAATAAGTAGTGATGGAGCTCCCCGTCTTCCGGGGCCCTTGGAGGCCCAATGGCATCGGGGGGCGCCTTACCAGCTGCGTCTCCCTTTTCTTCGGGTCACCCTCTTCTTCATAAAACATCTTTGCAAAGCAATTGGCAAAGTCTTCCAAGTCGCCGGCTAACCCCAGCGGTGGTGGTGGAGGATCGGCAACAGCAAAAGCTTTTTCGGTCCACTCCGCTACATTTCCGCTTCGTCTCCAGGGAAACCTACCGCGGGATCCCGTGGTTTCGTGGCCGCCCCCGCGGACGGTGGTCCTCCGGCCACCTCCTCCTCGTCGGCAGGGGCCTCTTCATCGACGACGACGATGGCGAGCTCCTCCATCGTCACCCCGGGTGTGCCCTCCTCCTCCGGCGGCGGTGGCGGTTGCTCCGGCGGCGGCGAGTCCTCACCGGCGGTCCGTGGCCTGGCGGACTGGTGCTTCGTCTGGGTCATCGAATGGGCTGGGGTGCAGTGAGGTTGAGAGAGGGAGAAGGGGGGAGTTGAGAAGAGAGAGTGAGAGAGGATGAGTGTGGGCATCGTTTGCCCCTTCGTCCCTTCCACCGTCGGTTATGGTGGAGGGAGACGAAGGGGTTCCTTTTTTCGAAGCTCCAGAGAAGAACGGTCTATCGTTAGACCGTTCACTATGTGCACGGTTTGGTCCTAACCGTATACCTATGTTGACCGTTAATTTTATGTCGGTTGGAATTCTGGGTACGCGCGGTTTCCACAGAGCCATTCGGATTAACACGGTGTATACACAACCGTTCATCACTAGCAACCGTCCCTGAAAGAATTGTTTGAATGACAGATACATACGGTTACCATAGAGCCGTTTGGAAGGTAGAACGGTTTAAATACGGCCGTATATCTCGTTGATGAGTTTAAATCATGAATATTGAATATTTTCTTTGGAAATACATCTCTTAATCATCTTATGCAGCATCACTTCAACCATGTCTCGCCATTTCGCCTGCACAGGTAAGTCAGGTATGGTCTTCTATCCCTGAATCCCTTATTGCATTATTATATGGTATTATATATACTATTTCGAGAGCCGGCAGGTTTCTTATATGTCCCAGGATCTGATGTTCCCCTTCAACAAAAATAATGATGATCCAGGTTCATGTATCTAACCTTCGGATAGGCCGTTAAGTTGGGATGTCACGAGGAGGACGGTTCTATCCGCGCGCTGTGGTTGCGGACGGTATCTTGACTCTGATGTTCCCAGCTTAGCAATATTACTCTCGAATACCTTATATTTTAATCTTTCTTGGCATTTGTTTTAAGGATTTCTTTTTGTTTTAGCCCAGCATGCATCATACGCATTCTTTTGAGCTTTCATGCCCCATGGTTTGCTTAAGAAATGTCCCGTCGGTAACGGTCAGCTATGAGTTTGAGAGGCTCGAGTAAGATGAACTAATTCCGCTCTGAGTTTGAAGGTTCTCTTTGGTCGGTTCGTTGGGGTCAGTTGACTGAAAGATCCCCGTCTGGAGCTTTAGCATCTTTTTCTTTTGTGGCCCCCTCATTGGACCGCGGGATTGTGTCCCCCATGAGGTTGGTCTTGTCGGTTGATTTCCTTTGGTTTAGTCCCTCCAGATTGGCATCGCCTTTTGGTCAATTGTTCATAACGCTCGGTTCAAGGTTTTCCGAAAGATTCTCATCGCTTATTGGTAGGAACGGGTGTCGTTTTACCTTAACGCCCGCTTTTTCGGTCCACTCCGCTACATTTCCGCTTCGTCTCCATGTTCCATGTCACCTCCGCTTCACCTCCGCTCGCTCCCCTGCAAAGAGGACGTTAAGGAGGCGCATCTGTTGACACCCGTTTTATACCGATAAGTTGAGCCGTTTCTCTTACTTCCATTGATTGATGCCCTAAGTTGTCCATTATCCGTTGGGCCATTTTTATGGCACATCCTGGGCCCATTTTTATGTGTAACCTCCCTCATTGGTAAAGGTCGTATCCATTTAAGGCTTATCGGACCTTGGCTTTGATTAATCGAACTGTTTTATAAACCTGAGGTACCCAAGATCATGAACGGTCCCACATCAGCCGTTCAAGACTGGGGCGGTTGATACCAGACCGTTCATACATTTTGGCTAATTTCTGAGGATTTTCTGAATATTCACCGACAGGATTTTGTGCGGTGTGATAAGGACCGTTCAAGATAATGGACGGGCCTATTACAACCGCCTATATCTCAGAGTCCTACGCGCGCCCGTTTTCTCAGATAATTATCCAATTATCTTGAATTATCACCGACAGGATAAAACGGTCGCGTTTGTGCCGCTCTACGATAAAACGGTCTTTATCCAACCGTTCATATAGTCAGGGTCCCACGGCGGACGTTTCGGCCAGTTCGAGGGATAATTGGGATTATTTGCTGATTATTTGAATTTCCACCGACGGGTATGGACGGTTAGAATGTAACCGCCCACTTGGTTGAGCGGTCTATCGTAAGACCGTTCATCCCGTCGGTTGCTCAATTTTAACAGATTTTAATCCTTTTGTTCTTGGTTTTATCCCCAACTTCTTTTATCAATATCTCCGTGGATAATCAACCATTTTAAGTGCCGTTTCGACTGGATGAGAGATGATGGTATTATCTACGATTTATCTTCAATAATTTCGTCTCGAAAATGGCTCTAAACCCTAATTTCGAGATTGGCTTTCTAGGCTCTATAAATAGACCCTATTGGCCGGACGTCGAAAGGGGGGGGGGAGATTTTTGATCGACGGCGAAGCCCTGCCGCACTCTTGAGCGACCCAGCACCAAGGAGGGAGGCTCTCTACGTCCGCATGAGCCTCCGGTCAAGGGAGTAGCCCAATCTTCGTAGTTTTTCGTTCATAAGTTTTGTCGTGTTCTTTCATTGCATACTTCGTTTCTCACACGCGTACCCCCCTCCTTCTCATAACATGCATACAACCATCCCGTTTTTTGTCACCCTAGGGGTTTAAAACCCCCCAGGTACTCCCCTTTTCATTTGTTCATGCTTAATTCTTCTTGTTTGAACATGTACCGCATCATTAAGGTCTAATTTGGGTGTCTTTTTTGTGTCTCTACGTTGTTTCGCAGGTCAGCATCTAATCAGCACGAGGCCCATCCCCTCTGGCCGGCCGGAGAGGGTGGAGGTCGAACCCTTCTCAACTTGCTGAGTGAAGGTCTTGAGCGGTCATCATCCAGCCGTTCAACATTTCGAGCAGTGCGTAAACAACCGTCCTTCACTGGAGTGCGGTCCCTCAAGCGCCGTCCATCGCACTGCAGCAGTTCCTCCCGCGTCCCTTGCAGCGTCCCAGGGCGGTCTATCGTAAGACCGCTCACCAAAGAGCGGTCCTAACCGAGCCGTTCATCCCCAGTGCTGCACCAAGGCGAGTGTCTCCCCATTTTCCAAGGTACGGCGTGCCTGTCGCGTACGGTATCTTGGTGGTGATCACGGTACTTTGCTTCATTCCCTATTTCCTCTTCTACCTCTCATTTGTTCATGCACTTGGCGTGCTTTTGACCCCTTTAGTGAAGAGGGAGAGAGAGGAGTGGAAATATATATCTACACCCCTTTTGTGGCGATCACGGTGGGACGCCTGATGCCCATCGTGCTTTTGAGTTGCTGACCTTTCGTAGTGGTTGTCAAGTTTCTCTTCTTGAAGTGATTTATAGGTCGGACGCGGTTTGCGGTCTTCTGGAGCACACGCGGTTCGTCCAGAGCCGTTTAATCATCAGCACGGTTGGTTCTACACCGCATATATACTCTGTCTTCAGGTTTATCTGCCCCGGCCTTTCCGTTTCAGACGGCTCCCTATACGTCGTTCATCTCTGCGAGCGGCTGCCATACAGCCGTCCAACTCCCAATCACAGGTACGCTGTACTTTCTGGTGGCAGATACACGGCTGTGAGGCGGCGGTTCAAGTGTGCAAGCGGTTGATTATTGGCCGTCTGTCTGGTATGTCCTGTACCTTCTGCCCATACATTACGGCTGGATATTGACCGCCTGTGTTACTAGAGCGGTCAGAGGAAGACCGCACATCTCCTGTCGCAGTGCATTTAGTTCAGCTTGCTTAGTGTTTCGGCTGGTGTATATTTTTCTCCTGGTGCTGTTCATTGGCTCCCCCCTGCCATCTTATTGTTATTGCATCACCATGCTTTTGGTATTCATGTGTATATTTGCTCATTGATTGATAGCTGCTAGGCTAGTTTGTGCATGCACTCCGGTGCGCATAGGAGCATCGATATTTTCCCATATTAGTTGCATTCCTACCGAGGTAGGGTTTCCTCTCGTCTCCATATTCCTTGGAGCCGACTAGGGACCTTGCTGAGGACCTCCGTAAGCCCCCGTGAGCCGTGGATTCCCACACGGAAGCCGGGCAGGTTGTACCGTATCCACCCCCGTCTAGGGATTGCATCCGCGAGTGAGAGATCCCAATAGAGTCACACGGTCCCTCGTTCTCATCCCAGTCAGGCACCTAGTGGTCGAGAGAATTGACATTATTATTAATCCACTAAGGTTCAAACCTGAAGATATAAAGAACTGACGAGCATCATTCTAAGAACTTGATTGCATTACTGAGTGATTCTACTCTCATCTCGCTCCAGTGTGTGCTTGTTATTTGTTTGGTAGATTTGATTGACTTCGTGTTGCTTATTCTGGGATCAAGTGTCTTGGTGTATGTGGGGTTGCCTTCTGCCCCCACGATCGCTTCCTAGGGTTGATTCTTATTTCCACTCCTATTCCAACCCCTTGTTCGATTCTGCCTCTTCTTCCATGTCGTCATACGACTTCTCTGCGGCCCATGAGGACTCCCTTCCTCGTGGTCTCCTTGAGGACCCACCTAGGGTCACCCACTTGCAAGGGGGAGAGGGGACGGCCCCTTTGCTCCCGACATCTCTTGGCGAGGGTCCCCGACCCTCTTTTCCAAACCTGTCCAATCAGAATTCAGCCAGTACGATCCTCGACATGATGGCCCAGTTGGACCCCACCCAACTCCATCTCATCAGGCAAGCTTTGCAAGGGGGCGATGCCCCGGCCTCAGCTCTGGCTCATGCCACGGCCCATGTCACCACTTCAGCTCCTGTGGTCGGGACCACCTCCGCGGCTCCCATTGACCTTACTCCAGTGCGCCCTCAGAATTTTCGCTATCCCAATATGGAAATAGGCCAGGCATCCACATCGGTCCATCAGCAACTAGATAAAGGGAAATCCCCGATCCCCTCTGTTCCTTATCTTGAGCCATACCCTACAATTTCCCCATCGCCTCAGGCCCTCATGGCCCCGATAGACTTCGCTAGGTACATCCGGGGGCGGCTCAGGTCACTCATGCGGATATGGGCCCCTCCTCGGCCCATTACACCTCTTATGGGCCGCCTCCTTCGTCAGTTTATCCTTTGGTCGCCTATCCGGGTGCTACTCCTCTTGCTCCTCCCCCTCCTTCCCGGGAACGAGAAATCCTTGACAAGTGGGCTGCTATGCAGCAACAAATTGATCTCCTCCACAAGCGGGTTGGCCCGCAATCTCTTTCCGATGTCCCTATCCCTAACTTCAGGGACCTACGTTTTCCTTCCCAGTCGGAGCTCCCCGTGTACCGCAAATATGATGGGAATGGCAACCCGTTCATCCATGTCCGGGAGTTCTTGTACGAGTCTGCGCAGTTCCAACATGATGATCGCTTGATGGCTTATTTGTTCCGTCGGTCCCTGGAGGGGGTCGCGCTGGAATGGTTTTACACCCTGCCTTTGGAGAGGCTGAGAATTTTAAGACCGTCAAAGAGAGGTTCATACAGAGGTTTCAGGATCGGGTCGGACCCGAGTACTCTTTCACGGACCTGGTGGCAGAAAAGATGAAGCCGGAGGAAGACTTCGCCACTTATGTAGATCGCTGGAGACAGATGGCCTCGCGGGTGCCCGGGCAGATTCCGGAAGAGGAAAAAGTAAAATTGTTGATTTCCAACGCTACGCCAACTTTCAGAAACATTCTGGCAATGAATGACATTTCAAACATGCACCAACTATACAGCAGGGCTAGGTTTATTCAAACCCAATTTAAAGATTCCCCCATCCATTCTCTGTTCGAGGCCCAGAAGCCTAAGGCCGCTAAGAAATCCCAGGGCCCCGTCACTGAGGGGGTACAAATTAACGAGCAGGTCCAGGCCGTTCAGTTCCCCCAACACGCCGCTCCACCCCGCTTCCCACCATCTCAGCGTAACCCCCAGTTCGCTGCCCCGCAAGCTCCCCAGCCTGCCTTCCAAGTCCCGCAATACCCTCCACAGGCGCCTCCGCCATCCCAATAGCCTCAGCGGCCCCCGCAATACAATAATGTTCCTCCGCCCCCCGCCTACGGCTCTGCCCGACCAGCTCCAAAGAGAGCTCATTACCCCCCTCTCCCAGAGACCTTGTCAGATGTTTTCTCTGCTCTAATGTATACTGGCGACCTTCAGTTGCCGCCTGAGCGCCCGAACTGGAATCCGGCTGCCGACCAGTCCCGATATTGTATATTCCATCGGCAGCCGGGGCACACTATAGAGCGATGTTATCAATTCAGAGACCTGGTGTATGATTTGCATGAGGGCCAGAGAATTGACTGGGCCCAGATGCACCAACTAATTGAGGATATCAAGCAGAGGCAGAGACAAGCCAGGCCGCAACAGGCGGCGCCCCAGCAGCAGCAGCAGCAACAGCACCAACAGCAACCGCAGCCCCCACTGCAGCAGCAAGACCTTGGGATCCATCAAAATCCCATGCCAATGCATCAGCCCGCTCCCCAGCAACAACAGCAACCGCCGGCACCGGCCCCAGCACAAGTGAATGCGGTCCAACGCCCAGCCCCCAACGCTGGGTGGACGTTTGATGATGAGACCCCCGCCCATCTCTTGGCCTTACACCACCACTACTCTCCCACACCAGCCATCCCCTCCATCCTTAGACCCGCCGCTACACCGCTCGTCACTTCCACCGCGTCGCCTCTTAGGCCCTCCACATTCCCCCCTACTCCATCCGTCCTATCACCACCACCCGCCATGCCTCCCATCATCCCCCCTAAGCTTAACCCTTCGCCAGTGTCCCCTCCACCAGGGCCCATTAAGCCTATTCCCGTCATCCTCACCCCCATCTCCACGCCATCCGCCTACACCACCAGGCCAAGCGGGGGTCCAGTCCAGGCCGTGCAAGCATCACAATGCGCCCTTCGGAGTGGGCGTCCTTTCCAGAGGATGTTTCCTTCCTCAGGTGCATCTGCACCGAACCCTGCAGTTTCCTCCCCTACAGTTGAACCAGAGGAGATAGATCCGGTGCCGGGCACAAGATATGACTTGTTACAGCATTTAGACCGCCTGTCGGCCAAAATCTCAGTATTAGAGTTGATCAAGAGGTCGCCGCTCCACCAAGATGCCCTGAAAATCTTCCTACAGAAAGTTATGGTGAGCGAGGATGTGGCGGTGGATAGCCTGCCTACGGTTTTGGCCACGATCACCAAGGGGCCATCTATTGCATTTGCTGAGTCAGAATTAGCTCCTCCTAAGGCGCGACAGATGCCATTATGTATTACCATCTCTTTAAACAAGACGATCATGGAATCCGCCCTTGTGGATACAGGGGCGTCAATAAATGTCTGCCCATTGAGTACCCTTCGTGCTTGTAATATATCAGAGGACATGCTCAAGCCGACACCAACCACGATAGCCGCATATGATAACTCCAGACGTGCTTGTCACGGGGTAGTAACTGTGCAGGCCGAGCTAGGGCCCTTGGTGATGGATGTAGAATTTTATGTGTTGGACATAGACCCAATGTTCAAAGCCATTCTGGGTCGTCCATGGTTAAATGGTTTGAACGCCGTCCCCTCAACCGCCCACCAGTGTCTGAAGTTCCCATTCCAGGGGCGAGTGGTCAAGGTGAAAAGTGTTTCCACAATTCAAAACGTTGACGCCATAGCAGCCAAGATTCTGCCCACACTGTGGCCGAGCAACAGACCTGTTTTATCTGTCATGGACTTGAACTATTCATGGGCGTATGCATCGCGCAAACCCACCGCTGCACCAGTCAATGTGAAAGTAAAGCCCAAGATGAGAGACTCCAAAGGGTGGCACATAATTCTAAAATTGGGCTATCAGCCAGGTCGAGGACTCGGCGCGCAGCTGCAAGGCCGAACCAACCCCGTTCCCAGGGGAAGGAAGATGGGCCGTCGGGGCCTCGGCTACCATGAATCCTCCATGTCGATGCTTGGGGACTCTGGGCCGTTGACCTGGGATTACCGGCAACATTTTGTGAAGGGTCCGTTGCAGCCTGGCACCTTGAAAACCTCGCCACCCCGCCTTGAAGAAAAGATAGATGAAGCTTTTGATGTTGCCGATCCTCCACCACCACCGCCGGGGTTAGCCGGCGACTTGGAAGACTTTGCCAATTGCTTTGCAAAGATGTTTTATGAAGAAGAGGGTGACCCGAAGAAAAGGGAGACGCAGCTGGTAAGGCGCCCCCCGATGCCATTGGCCCGCCAAGGGCCCCGGAAGACGGGGAGCTCCATCACTACTTATTCTATGTCCCCATCCCGCCTCGCTTCCTGGTTCCAACAGCGGGATTCTGTTCCCCGTTCCCCTCCACTCCTGGTCGACCCGTACTTTGCGGAGAGACCCGAAGTTTTATTCGTTCCATGTGCTTGCGGGCGCTGCCCGCCCATTGATTTATCAACCCTCTTCACTCCTCCTCCTCCAGGAGCTCAGCTCCATGAAATGTGGTTTAAGTCTTCTGACCCTTTCTTTGACTGCATCTTCCCGGAATTATTTCCCATGCAACTGCCTCCCCCTCCGCCTTCTTCCTCCTGTTGTGTGATCATTTCCGACCTCCAAAAAAAAATGCCAATCTCAAAACGGAGGTCTCCATGGAAGATTACGCTATGTTCTGCCCAGATTCCCAGGGGCACGAGACCCCTGTTTCTTTTCCGGTAGATTTCTGCTCCCCTAGGTTAGATGTACAGTGTATCGAGTCTCCTAGGATGGTCGAGTCAATCAGGGTAAAGTCTAGTTCAAGTTATGTCAGCCCACCCACGTCTGCGGCGCCTGCCATGTCGCACCCCTTCAAAACCATTCCTGATAGGTTTCTACAAGATTTGGCTGGAAGATGTCATGCCCTATTAAAGTGCCCGGAATTTATAGAGACCGCGATTGTCTTGGAAGATGATGAGGGAGCTGAGGAGGTATGGAGCAAGGATGGATTAGGGGTATATGAAATCGTGAACGAGAAAGACCCAGCAGATGATGAGGAAGATGAAATGGACGACACTGCCGACCTATATGCCCAAGGCTTGAAAAAGTTTGACGAACCCTCCGTGGCAGTGGATGAATCCACTAAGGAGATTAACCTCGGAACAATAGAGGACCCCAGGCCCATACTTATTTCCGCCAATCTCCCTCCTCAAGTCGAAAAGGAATTGGTTGAAGTCTTGAGGGAGTACAGCGATTCTTTCGCCTGGTCCTACGAGGACATGCCAGGCCTTGACCCCGCCTTGGTTGAACACAGGCTGATTCTCAAACCAGGGGCAACGCCCGTTAAACAGAAGGCAAGGAGATTCCACCCGCAAATGGCCTTAAGGATTAAGGAGGAAGTCGATAAATTGCACAAGGCCCGGTTCATTAGAGTGGTGCTGTATCCACAATGGGTGGCGAACATAGTCCCGGTGATGAAGAAGGATGGTAAAATTCGAATCTGTATTGACTTCAAGGACTTAAACAAAGCATGTCCGAAAGATGATTTTCCACTTCCTCACATCGACGTCTTGGTCGATAATACAGCTGGGTACGAAGCCCTCTCCTTCATGGACGGCTACTCGGGGTATAACCAAATCCTTTTGGCTCCGGAAGATCAAGAAAAGACCTCGTTCACCACACCATGGGGCACATACTGCTACGTCGTCATGCCATTTGGGTTGAAAAATGCAGGTGCCACCTACCAAAGGGCGATGATGGCTGTCTTCCACGATATGATGCACGTTTATTTAGAAGCTTATGTGGATGATATCCTAGTCAAATCGAGGTCACAGGAGGAGCACCCCGCCATTCTAGCCAAGGTATTGCAAAGGGCTAGGAAATACAAGTTAAAGATGAATCCAAAGAAATGTGTGTTCGGAGTTACATCAGGGAAATTGCTTGGGTTTATAGTTAGTAAACGGGGGATTCAGATCGATCCAAACAAGGCAAAGGCCGTCATGGAAATGCCACCGCCGAAGAACGTCACTGAGCTTCGAGGTTTGATCGGGCGTTTGCAATTTATCAGGAGATTCATATCTCAGCATTCGCAAAGATGCCGCCCGTTTTATGACCTGTTAAAGGCCGGTGTGAAATTTGAATGGAATGAACAATGTCAAAAGGCCTATGAGGAACTCAAAGTGTACCTCTCTAATCCTCCGGTTCTACAACCACCCGTCACCGGGAAACCCCTGATCCTGTACATTTCTGTAATTGAGGACTCCCTAGGAGCTGTTTTGGCACAGGTTGATGATGAAGGAAGAGAAAGGGCGGCGTACTATCTTTCAAGGTTATTTAATCCTGCTGAATCCAAGTACACTGCTATGGAGAAAACATGTGCAGCACTAGTGTGGGTAGCGCAGAAGCTCAAACACTACTTTCTCGCCCACGAGGTTAGGCTCATCTCTAGAATGGACCCCATTCGTTACCTGTTGGAAAAGCCGGTCCTTTCTAATCGGCTAGCTCGCTGGCAAAGTTTTCTCTCCCAGTTCGACATTACCTTCATCGTGCAGAAAGCAATCAAAGGATACACCATTGCCGAGCACCTAGCTCATTCTCCTATCCCTCGCACGGACTCCATTCAGGATGAATTCCCCGATGAACACCTGGCGGTAGTCACTCATCTTCCTTTCTGGTCCCTCCACTTTGACGGTGCCCTTAATTCCCAGGGCAGCGGAGTCGGGGCCGTTCTCCTTACTCCAGAAGGGGTGACCATCCCCGTGGCGTATCAACTCTCATTTTCCGCCACCAACAATATAGCCGAGTATGAGGCTCTCCTTGCTGGTCTGAAGCACGCCTACATCTTGGGTGCGCGATACCTAAACATCATAGGAGACTCCCAGCTGGTGCTGCGTCAAGTTTTGTCAACCTACCGCACCCGTGATCCTAAGATCAAACCCTACCAAGATCTGGTCACACTCTTGGCCCGGCAATTTAGGAAACTTGTCTATATCCATACTCCTCGCTCTCAGAATATCTTGGCCGATCTCCTTGCGTCTCTCGCCTCTTCTCTATCACTCCCCCTAAGTCGCGCTACCGAGACCATTGTGGTCCAAAGGCTAGACGTCCCTTCCCTGCAGGAACCCTGGTTCAACAACCTTAGGATGTCCGTAGAGAAGAAAGTAGAAAGGGAGGAAATAAAAGAGGTTTCGTTAACTGAGCTCGAGGAGATCATTGAAGAGGAAGAATTGCCGTGGTTTTATGAGATCGAGCAATACTGCAAGGATGGTACATTTCCGGAAACGGCCAACGCTGAGCAGCGAAAAGCCATTAGAAGAGTCGCCGCCAGGTACACGATCATCGCCGATGAATTGTATAGGCGGGCCCTGAATGGAGTCCTAATGAGGTGTCTAGATGACGAAGAAGCTTGGAAGGTTGTGGAAGCAGCCCACTCTAGCGAGTGTGGAGGGCATGTGAATGGACAGGCCCTGGCAAAGAAGATTCTTAGGCAGGGCTATTACTGGCCAACCCTAGAGGAAGACTGCTCCACCTATGTCCGTAGGTGTCTTCAATGCCAAATCCATGCCGACAAAATCCACGCTCCGGCCTCTTCTCTTCATCCCATTACGGCCCCCTGGCCGTTTTCTATGTGGGCCTTCGACATCATCGGGCCCCTCGGTGATCCGAACTCTGCGATTAAACAGAAATCCTTCATTCTGACGGCTACAGAATACTTCACCGAGTGGGCCGAGGCTGAGGCTTATGCAGAAATCAAAGCCACCACAGTATGCCGCTTCATCATGAAGAACATTATCTCACGATTCGGAGTGCCAAGCAGCATCGTCACTGACAACGGGCCTCAATTCATCTCACAAGAACTCCAGGACCTCTGTAAGAAATTCAATATAGTTTTGCATCATTCATCACCGTACTACCCCCAAGGTAATGGCCAGGCTGAGGCCACGAATAAGACCCTTCTCAAAATTATCAAGAAAATATGCGAATCACATAAATTTGCTGATTGGGCCGACAAATTGATAGAAGCTCTATGGGCCTACCGCACCTCCGTCCGCACTCCCACAGGGCAGACTCCCTTTGCCCTCACTTACGGAATGGAAGCGGTGCTCCCGTATGAAATTCTAATCCCTTCCCTAAGGGTGCAGTTGGACAAGGAACTTAATCTCGACGACCATCGAGAGGCGTTGTTAGTCCAACTGGAACTTTTAGACGAGAAGAGGTTAAATGCGGCCAATCATGTTTCAGTATATCAAAAGCGGGTCTCACGATATTTTCAAAAGAAGGTCATCGAAAGAAAATTTCAAGTGGGGAATATGGTTTTAAAACGCAAATTCATCAGGTCTGCAGGTCCCAGGTCTAAGTTGCAACCCAACTGGGAAGGGCCCTTCGTAATCAAAGAAGCTTATCCTGGCAATGCATATCGTCTAATCAACTCGGAGGGGGAGGAATTGCCGAACCCGTGGAATGGGCTGTATTTAAAGCGTTTTCATCCATAAAAATAAAACTAGTGAACGGCTCGATGGCAGGGCATCCCACCAAATTGCAAAAGGAGGACCCAGGTTCAGCATTTCACACACTACACGACCCCGTGGTGCGGTATTCTCTCATGCTACCTGACACCGTTTCTCCTTTGGCCATGCTCGGGGATGGTGGAAATCCTTGCATTTCCTCTCTCTCGGTTGAAGATAAGGCGCAAGTGATAAATAAGGGGGCGAGAACTGACCCAGGTTCCCCGTCAAAAGAAAAAGGTCTCAAATAGGGGCAATCCGTTAAGACCTCACTCCGCAAAAGAAGAAAAAAAAAGAAAGAAAGAGAAGGAAAAGGAAAGCAAACAAAAACAAAAAAAAAGAAGAAGGAAAAGAAAGAACAGGGGCAAAAGCCGAAAGCACAAAGCTCGAACCTCCCTGAATCCCCGAAAGATGCGGCTAGGCATGGCAAGAGTGGCAGTACAGTTTCCCCGCGGGACGTTATGAGCCCGGTCGCATGCGTGCCTAGAGCGGGTGAAGGTTCGATGACGGATACAAAGACCCGGCGCAACAGACCAGATTCCTTGAGAAAAGGGGGGTCCCGGGAAAGAACTCAAGCCCTAAAAACCTTTACACCTATCGTCGGCTTCCCTACTCAATCCTTTTTACTTTCCCAAGGAATGAATCCCACCCTGGATATGGCCTCAGCAGAAGCACCGTCGAGCAAAGTCGACGCCGATCACGGGCGGTCCCCCTTCCTGCACGCGCTGAACCTTAGAATTCCGTAGCAAGACGAGAAGGTCCCTGCTATTGAGACCCGAGCTGGTTTCAAAATCCAAAAAAATCAAATATTTCAAAAAAAAAAACCCAAAAAAATCAAATATTTCAAAAAAAACCCAAAAAAAAATCAAATATTTCAAAACCCAAAAAATTCAAATATTTCAAAATCCAAAAAAAAATCAAATATTTCAAAATCCAAATAAAATCAAATATTTCAAAACCCAAAAAAAAAATCAAATATTTCAAAACCCAAAAAAAAATCAAATATTTCAAAACCCAAAAAAATCAAATATTTCAAAATCCAAAAAAAAATCAAATATTTCAAAATCCATACAAAATCAAATATTTCAAAACGCAAAAAAAAATCAAATATTTCAAAACCCAAAAAAAAATCAAATATTTCAAAACCCAAACAAAATCAAATATTTCAAAACCCAAACAAAAATCAAATATTTCAAAACCCAAACAAAAAATCAAATATTTCAAAACCCAAACAAAAATCAAATATTTCAAAACCCAAAAAAATCAAATATTTCAAAAAAAAACCCAAAAAAAAATCAAATATTTCAAAACCCAAACAAAATCAGATATTTCAAAACCCAAACAAAATCAAATATTTCAGAATTCAACAAAAATTGCGTTTACTTGTTTCCTTCTTGCATTCATCTGCATTTTCTCGCACTTTGATATTTGCCTATTTAATAAGGCTCACCCCCCTTGACCAAAAGTCAAGAAAGGGTCGTCTCCTAAACTTGCTGTAGGCAAGGGGCTGAGCCTAAAATAGATTTAATCTGTTTCATGTTTGCATGTGTGCAGGGGCAGGTCGGAAGGACAGTTGACTCAGGACTACAGGAATATTCAATCCTCGCATTAGCCTATACAATCACATCACATCATAATCATATTGCAAAGCTCAAACCCAATCTCAAATCTCATTCATGTCATCTATCAAGTTGTCCGAATATAAAATCCCATACCATATCATCATAAAAACAAAAGAAAATCACTCAGTCTGCCGCTGGGCATCTCCGCGAGGACGTATCTCTCTCAACTCCCTAAGATAAGCCTGTCTAGTGCCTGGAACCTCCTCAACCTCTGCTGGTAGGGTACGCACCCTGCTCACCTCCCACATGATCAACGCACTCCTGACCGCCTGCTCGTCCTCCTCTGTCCCGATCCTCCGTGCCTGTGGCATGGGAAGATAGGGTAGCATAGGTAGCACCGTCCGGGGGAGCCCGATCTGCAGGTAGCATCTGTGTGGGCTGTACGTCGCTAAAGTGGTGTCGCTCACGAGCCTCAAGTCCAAGCCAGCTCTCCTCAGTAGCCTGATGAGGGTATCATGGAGGAAGTCCGGGCGCATCACGAACCTATCCAGGGGCAGCCTGTGGAAGTACGGGCGCCACTCGTCCCTGGTCTTCACCTCAGTCGTCCTGCACTCAACCTGTGGAGAAAACCTGAAGGCGCCCCCTATAAAGTAAAGGGTATGGCTCCCAAAAATCCTGCTAACTGAAGTAATATCCTCCCTCAGGGTAAACTTCATCCTAATTCCCATCCAACACTCCAATAGGATCATCGAACCAAAGAGAGGACCTCCTAAGGCTGCCGAAGTAAGACCCTCATACAAATAAGCTAAGATAGCCTGAGAGATGGAAAGTCCCTGCCAAAGGCCGCTGATGGTGCTGAGTAAAGGAATCTCGAGGACATGGTCGGCTGAAGGGAAAAGAATGGCCCCGCATAGGCAAATGGACGCAGCTTTGGCTATGGCTTCAACCCAGCCGCACTTATTCCGGCAATGCTCTACTACCCACTGGCTCAGAGGAAGGAGGTGGATGTGGCGAGGACCTACGAAGGTGCGAACATCCCCGCTGTCAGGTAGGAACCCTCCTAGGATGAGTTTTGGGTCTATAGGGGCAATGGTATGGCATATCAGGTCTTCCTCCCCCACCTTGGACCTAGGGAGCCCGAAGTATGTCTCTACCTCCTCTAACAGGATGGTGGCCTCAAAAGATGGGAAGAAGAAAGTGTGAGTCTGAGGGTGCCAGATCTCCATCAGAGCAGAAATACTATGCCAATCTAAGGAAAGTTTAGGGTAATTCTGACCTAGAACTAAGAGGGAGTGCAAGTGCCAGGATTTGAGAAGGTGAGTCACCCCGAGGGGCAATGCACGGACCATGGGAGCCACCCACTTTAAATTACAAAAGCGCCTCGGGCCGGGAAGAAGCTGAAAAGAAGAAGGAAGCAAGGGGTGTAAAGAGATATAAGAGGAAATCAAGAGATGAAAATTTGAACATATTCTAAGCAAACTTACCTCTCTCATAGGGGTGGCGCTGAGATGTCGAGGAATCAAGTTTAGTCGTTGAATCGCTTCCCGCTCCTTTCTAGCCGGTCGCGGTCCTTCAAACGACGCTCCCCCCGCGGAACTTCCATCAAAAGCCCTCTTCATGATGAGGTGACCAGAATCAAAGGTTTTAGGCTTTAGGAGAAGGAAAACGGGTGAGTTGAGAGTTCAGGCCTACCTGCTACTTGTAGGGTTCATTAGAGAGCCTAAGCCTCTTAGGATTAGGCCCAGATAAGTCTAAGACGAGTTTGGATAGGGTTGTGATAAGTTCAAAGCACCTTGCCCTCGGGCTCGGGACTCTCCAGGGAGTCCCCTCTCAAGCAAATCGGACGTGGGATTGGACGGTCTTACGATAGACCGTCCATCCATTATACGGCCCATCATCAACCGTTTTTCTCTCCAAAGGAAGCTTGGGCCCAGTAACTTGTACGGCCCTAACTCCGTCGTTCTAACACTCATACGGTTTATATGGAACCGTTCCAATGAATTCATGCGGTCCTTAGAAAACCGCTCTTATGTAAGAACGGCTAGAAGAGAACCGTCCATATGCTCTGCTCCCCAATTAACCTGCTGCACTCATGCCTCCGTCATTTAGCCTCTCATCTCACTCAAGTCAGCGTGTGCGCTCTCATCTCACTCAAGTCGGCGTGTGCGCACTCATCTCACTCAAGTCGGCGTGTGTGCTCTCATCTCGCTCAAGTCGGCGTGTGCGCTCTCATCTCACTCAAGTCGGCGTGTGCGCTCTCATCTCGCTCAAGTCGGCGTGTGCGCTCTCATCTAACTCAAGTCGGCGTGTGCGCTCTCATCTCACTCAAGTCGGCGTGTACGCTCTCATCTCACTCAAGTCGGAGTGTGCGCTCTCATCTCACTCAAGTCGGCGTGTGCGTCGCTCATCTCTCTCAGGCTAAGCGAGCTTCTCAAACTCATTTGCCCACTCATACAAACATTCATCCACAAAACAAACGAAAAATAGAAGACATGCATATCACTATCACTATCATATCATATACACAGGATGGGCCCAGTACAACCAGTCAAGTAGCTCCCTCTCCCTGGCCCCCGTCACTGTCTCCACCGCCCTCATGCCTCTTTGGGGGAGGCATCGCTGAGGTCACCTCATCACGCCGTCGCCGGCGCCGCTCCTCCTCCTCGTTCCTCCGATGGCCGGAGGAACCAGTGAAGTAACTCCTCACGGAGCCGTGGGTGCCGTGGCTGCCGCTCGCAGTCGCCCTGCTGCGCTCCCGACTCGCCTCCTTCATACCCTCCACCTTGCCCTCCAGCCGGGCAACCTGTAAACGGGCCTGCTCTGCCTCACTCCTGTAACGCTCGGCCTCTGCCCGGTAACGGTCCGCCTCGGTAGCACCGGCCCGTAGTCGCTCTAGCTCGGCCCGGAGGAGTGCCGTCTCCACTGCGCCTACCGGTTGGCTCCGCGCAGCCTCTTCTCGTACCGGTTGGCTCCGCTCCAGCCGCCACCCGGCTCCCCTCCAGTTCTGCCATCCGGCTCCGCTCCAGCTCCGCCACCTGGACTGCCTCCTCCCTAGCCGCTGCTCGGCTCTGCTCCAACTCCGCCCGCAGGCGAGACAGCTCGGATGTCTGCATTCACACACCATTGTCAGTTGGTCACATTTTCATACATTTCATAAGCATGAATAAACAGGAGGAAGTGTAGAAATTCGCGTACGCTCTCCACAAGTGCCACCTCGGCCGCTTTGGCCCGCTCTACCATCCGAGTAAAGTCCGCCTCTCGATCGGCTCGATCTGCTGGGGTCTGGACGGAGGAAGAAGAAGGAGCGTCTGGTCCCGCCCTCTGAACACCCTCGGCGCACTGCATCCAAATACTCCAGGTCAGTCATAAGCATAATCATAATCATATAGAACTGCATAATTTGAAAAAGTCTAAGGTTTAGGAAACTCACCAGTAGGGCCAGGGCCTGCCGGGCCTCGTCTCTCTCCCGGATGGTGGAGTGCAGGAGTCCCTGCAGCTCTGCCACTCGTCCTGCAGGGTCAACCTACATTTTAGAAGTCCATGTGTTAGTGCATCATCATATAAGAATCATAAGCATGATAGACAAAGTTTAAGTTTAGAAGTCGTACCGGTCGGTGGGCGCCTCGGAACACCTGGTCCCGGTAGTGCCGTGCGTATGCGGTGTAGTACGCGTTGTCGCTCTCTGCCCTGGCGGTCACTGTTAGTGTTGGTGTGCTACAGGCCAATTTCGGGTCGGGTAGGCCCAATAGTTGTACGATCTTGTTCATTAATAAAGTGGTGTTTGAGCGTAAATATGCGATTGTGTTACTTTACGTTGTCCCTAGGATATGTGGTTGTAAAGTCAGCTCGAGATGAGATCTCGAACATGAGACTTACTTTACATGAACACATTCCTTAAACTGTTCCTGGTTGGAGGGTAATCACTCGGGGACTTTGATTACCTATTAAACCAGTACACATGATGTGTCAGTGACCAGTCTCATGGTCATTGGTGCGGGGCACCAACACATATGTGTAGGTGTATGTCCTTGGAGGATGTGCACTGAACTGATCCGCTATTGGATCTTCAGATGGTTGATTATACCTAATGTCAACTGAAGATCCAACGGTCTCAGTAGCATCGTTGGTCCTTTGACCTGAGACATTGATCGGATCTTACACGAGGACTAGAATGGTTTAATTACTTAGCTAAGTGACTTTAACCATAAGTCATGAGTTGCCGAGTCATTAACCACTCCAGGATACGTGTGAAGATCATCAATGGTCAAGATGGGATCGCTCACTGTCGGGTATATATCAGACAGTTAATGAGTCATGACATTGACGCTCCGTTAAATCCCTGGCCAGGGTCGTGTGAGTTCGTTTAGAACGAACGTCATACACTTTAAGGAGGTCATAGTCAAATGGCACGATCATGGGGTTTGACAGAAACCGTACCCTCGATCGTACCAGACTCATAGAAGGAGCGAGGGATTATATCGATGCGGTAACTGTGGACTTACAGGTACCAGACAGGTTGGTTTAAACCCGGGGTCATCTAGGATCACGCGGATTTGCTTGACCCAACGTGATCAAAGGTTCGGAATAAATTAAACTATTGTTCGACTCTAGTAGAAGCGAAGAATACGTTTAATTTACTTCTAATTGGGAATTAGAAGTTAATGGACCTTAAACTAGAGTGACTATGGGCCTAGAGGATCACACACAATAGATTCTTGGGTGACGGATAATTATTATACAAGTGTATGTATTATTTCCATTTAATTCCTTTTGGAAAGGAGTGTAAACGGAGTTTAATACATATGTATAATATGATAAAGGACATATATACAGTTTTGGTCTTTTAGAACCCTTTTCTAATAAACCTAAACTCTATATATAGCCATCTACGTGAGTTCATTCGAACTCTTGGCTTCTCCCTTCCAACCCCCCTTAATGCTAATCAAGCATTAAGCATTAAGGAGAGGTTAAGCCTCCCCCTTTCTCCCCCTTGCTCTCTCTCTCTCCAGAAGGTGTTAGAGCCGGGAAAAGTTGTGCCGGGGAGGTACCGTCGCTGCGCAAGGATCCGTGTGGATCATCTCTAGAGGCCGTACAGTTGTGCGGCTCGATTTTTCTGCATCGGGCTTAGCGGACAGCGTCGTTCCGCGCAAGGTGAAACACGTAACCCGTAATTAGGGTATTAGAAACACCGATTAGAGCACAGATTAAGCTTTCCATAACACCGGAATCGGGCAAATTATTTTTTGTTATCCGCTGCGTCGCCCGTAGGTGATGTGCGAAACCTTACAGTGGTATCAGAGCCAGGTTCGCGCTCTGGTCGGTGTTTTTATCGCCGTTTAGAACCATATTTTTGGGGCATTGAAAATCTTCAATTATAATTTATAGAATGGGATGCTGGGCATCTCAGTTCTTGCTGGATGCTGGGCATTCAAGCAGCAAATGCGCCTAGGGCGCAGCGCGCCCGCCGCGTGCGCCGCGTGGGCGGCGCACGCGGCACCCGGGGTCAGCGCCCGCGGGCGCTGACCCGCGGGGTCGCGGCGGGCGCGCCGCGTGGCGGGCCGCGCCCGCCACGCGGCGGGCGCCGCAGGCGGCGCCCGCAACGCGGGCGCCCGCCACGCGGGCGCCCGCATGCGGGCGGGCGCGGGCGCGTCCGCCCACGCGTCGCGCGTGGGCGGCGCGCCCAGGCGCCTGCCGACAGAAGAAAAAAAAAATTTTTTTTTAATTAAAAAAATTTGCTTATTTTTTTTATTTTATTGATGCATATATAAATATATATATTAGATATATATATTAAAATGCACAGTAAATTAAATAGAATTTTATCTAGTAGGTTAATTGTGTTATCTCGATGGTAAATGTCAAAAGTTAATTTTTATTTAACCGTGTTGAATTTATCGAGGTGAGATAATTACTATTTACCATGAGATAAAATGATAATAATTGAAGTTACTTCAGTAAAATTTAAGTTTTTGAATTTTTAATTATTAGATAATTAAAAAATTCAAATTTTAAATTTTATTGAAGTTAAATGTGAAAAATTCAATTATTTGAATTTTTAATTATTAGATAATTGTTAAATTCGAATTTTGAATTTTAGAAAATTACTAATTGAGGATAATTGTATTATTTTAAATTTATTTTCAAACAAAAATTATTGAATAATTAGTTTGAATTTAAATTTAAATTATTGGCATGTTTAAATTTTGAATTTAAATTTGATTATTGGATAATTAAATTTAAATTTAAATTTAAATTTAATTAATTATCTCAATTAGATGCCCCTGTAGAAAATGATGGTTCTTTACGTGCGTTACTTTATTTACCTTGTATTGGCCTGCTTGTATGTTTAATTTTAGTTAATCATGCTTTGATTTTTAAAATTAAACAAAGCTAGCCTGTTTTTGTTTGCACATCCCATTATTAAATTCAAAAGTAAGGATTATTTTCAGAAAATAACCCTTGATTGATTTTATTTGAATGGGTTGGCAAGTGATCATGGACTTGGATTAATGTAATTAATTGGGGTCTGCGAACCTCCTTTCTCTCTCTGTTAAAATTCCAATGTACTTCTATCTTCCTCCATTGTTGTACTCGCCCTAAGGGCTGCTGGAATTTGAGTCACATGTAATTTAATTTTTCCGGCCTGCGTGCCGTGTAAAAGTTGTAATTAATGCGGCGTCGGCGATTGAAAGCGTGGAGCACACCCGACGAGGACGATCCAGCTGCTTCGGAAGCGGGCCGGATGTCTTAGTTACATTAGGGTTAAAGTCCATGATCACTTGCGTTCATTTTTGCATTGGATGCATTTATTTTGTGCAAACTACTAGGTACGGTAAATATATTGGATATATTTATATTACCACCTAGGGTGAGATCAAGATAAAATTAAATTCCCTCGCGTTTAAATTTTAGATCTGGTAAGCGTGGCTCTAGGAGTCGTCGTGGCCCTCCATCATTGTGGAGTGAATGAACGTCTTCATTTCATGGATTTGTTGTGCTTTCCACAAGGTCCATGAGTTTGGGGGCGGGATTAAACTCCAAGGCTCGGCCTCAATGGAGTGAGGAATTGAACTCGGCCTTGTTGTGCTTTCCACAAGGGTCGGGTCATGAACTTATTGCTATGTAGTAATGATGGTTAGATCTAACCGAGAATATCCTTTGTTGTGCTTTCCACAAGGGGATGATTTCTCGGGGGCCGAATATCGGATATTGCATTAGATGCAAGTGCTTGTTGACTGCCCTTGAGATGGTGTATGGCTTGTTGTGCTTTCCACAAGGTCGTACATTAGTCTCGTTGGGATTCCGACCCACTAGGTTGATCTCGTTGATCTCCCGTTCTATATACTGAGGGTTATATAGTCCGATCGAAAAATAGTGGGACTAACTAAGATAGAAAACCACATCTAAGTTAGAATTTGAACACATGCTAAGTTGTCTTTTATTTCTTATCCAGATTACAATGTCGTCGTCCAACCCCCTCCGCGGCATCTTGGATGTAAATAGATTAATTGGACCGAACTACTCGGATTGGCTGCGTAATCTACGCATAGTCCTTACCGCCGAAAAGATAGCGTACGTGTTGGACACGGTTCATTCTGAGCCAGCTCCTGATGCCGACGAGGGCGAGTTACTGGCTTATGCCAAGTGGTCTGAGGACTCCTCCCTAGCCCAATGTTACATGTTGGCCTCTATGGCTCCCGAGCTACAGAGGCAATTTGAAAAGACTGATTGTAGAAGTATACTTCTCAATCTACGCCAGCTCTTCGGGGAGCAGGGTAGGATTGAGAGGTATGACATCTCCAAAAGGCTTTTCAGGACACGGATGTCTGAGGGTTCTTCAGTACAGGCTCATGTACTGAAAATGATGGAGTGGATTGAAAGACTCAATGCATTGGGGTTCAAGTTGGATCTTGAACTATGCATTGATCTTATACTCCAGTCATTGCCCGATTCCTTTTCTTCCTTCATCATGAACTTTAACATGAACAGGATTGAAGCAACTCTCCCGGAGCTGCTCAATATGTTAAAGAGTGCTGAAGGAACCATGCAGAAAGATAAACCATCTTCGTCTGTAATGATTGTTGGCCGGGCCAACAAGAAAAGGAAGGCAACCCAAATATCCACCACAAGTAACAAAGGGAAGGGAAAGAAAAAGGCCACGGGTAAGCAGCACGCCAAGGTTGACAAAGGGAAGGGCAAGAAGAATGAAAAGGAAGACAAATGTTTTCGATGCGGGGAAACTGGGCATTGGAAAAGGAATTGCAAGGCAATTCTAAATGAAGGTATTTTTGTCATAGACCTTAATTTGTCATATATGGAATCCACATCATGGGTATTGGATACTGGATGTGCATCTCATATCTGCAATTCTATGCAGGTGCTGGCAAATAGAAGGCGATTGGGCAAAAAGGAGATTGAACTGAGGATGGGCAATGGAGCTTTAGTTGCTGCCAAAGCTGTCGGGACTGCACGCCTCAGTTTACCTTCAGGAGTCATTCTGGAGCTGAATGACTGTTATTATGTTCCTAATATTATTAAGAATATTATTTCAATCTCTGGCTTGTATAACATTGGATATACATTGGCTTTTAATAGCACTGGGTGCTCTATAATGAATAATGGTTTGGTTATAGCCAATGGTTCATTAGTCAATGGTCTATATGTATTAGATACACGTTCTGATGTTATGCAAATTTCCAATGCTGATGAAGTGAATTCTGCATATCTATGGCATTGCAGACTTGGTCATGTAGGTGAGAAAAGAGTCTCTCACTTACACTCAAATGGGTATTTGAATTCATTCGAATACAAGCCATTTGATACCTGTGAGTCGTGTCTCATGGGGAAAATGACTAAGGCTCCCTTTGGAGGACATGGAGAGAGGGCTGTTGACCTTCTCGAGCTCATACACTCGGATGTGTGTGGACCCATGTCCATAGAAGCAAAAGGAGGTTATCTCTATTTCATTTCTTTTATTGATGACTTCTCTAGATATGGCTATGTGTATTTAATGAGACATAAGTCACAAGCCTTTGAGAAGTTTAAGGAATACAAGAATGAAGTAGAGAAACAGACTGGCAAAAGTATTAAGGCTCTTCGATCGGATCGAGGAGGTGAATACTTAAGCCATGAATTCACTTCTTATCTTAAAGATCATGGAATAGTTTCTCAGTGGACACCACCGTATACACCACAGCACAATGGTGTATCCGAGAGGAGAAACAGGACCTTGTTAGACATGGTCCGATCCATGATGTCTATGTCAGGACTACCCTTGTCTCTCTGGGGCTATGCGTTAGAGACTGCGGCTTATTTATTGAATAGGATATCAAGTAAATCAGTTCCTTCTATTCCATATGAGATATGGAAGGGCAGGAAACCAAATTTTAATCACATTAAAATTTGGGGGTGTCCTGCTCATGTAAAGAAGAACGAGAGTGATAAGCTTGAGTCAAGAACCGATAAGTGTAGGTTTGTGGGATATCCAAAGGAGACGTTTGGATATTATTTCTATCACCCTTCTGAGCAAAGGGTCTTAGTGGCCAAGAGAGCTGTATTTCTGGAAAGAGAATATCTACTCCAGAAAAACAGTGGGAGCCACATAGAATTGGACGAGGTCCAAGAACCACAACCCATAGACATAAACTCATTAGATGAGACTGTATCGGTTGATTCTATTCAAGGTGCAACACTGACACTACGGAGATCTGGTAGACTACCGAGAGAACCTGAGAGATATGTTGGACATGTCTCAGAGGGGTCCTCTAAGGTATGTATCGATGAGGATGATGATCCTCAGTCGTACCAGGAGGCGATCCGTAGTGTAGATTCCGAGAAATGGCAAGAGGCAATGGATTCAGAGATACAGTCCATGTACACCAACAAAGTTTGGAACTTAGTTGATGTACCCGAAGGGAAGGTCCCTATCGGCTGCAAATGGATTTTCAAAAGGAAAATCGGTGCAGATGGACAGATTGACACATACAAGGCTAGACTAGTGGCGAAAGGATATCGTCAAAGGCAAGGCATTGACTATGACGAGACGTTTTCACCAGTAGCCATGGTTAAGTCAATCAGAATCCTCCTTGCCATTGCTGCATACCTGGATTACGAGATCTGGCAAATGGATGTGAAGACAGCTTTTCTTAATGGAAACCTGTCAGAAGAGGTGTACATGGTACAACCTGAGGGATTCACTTCCAAGCCACATCCTAATAAGGTATGTAAACTTCAAAGGTCCATTTATGGATTAAAGCAGGCATCTAGAAGCTGGAACTTAAGATTTGACGAGGCTGTCAAATCTTTCAACTTCATTCGGAATGAAGATGAACCCTGTGTTTACAAGAAGGTCAGTGGGAGCTCAGTGACCTTCTTGGTCCTTTATGTTGATGACATCTTACTCATTGGGAATGATGTAGGGATGTTGACATCAACTAAGTCTTGGTTGTCCAAGACTTTCTCCATAAAGGATTTGGGAGAAGCATCCTATGTGCTGGGCATAAGGATCTATCGAGATAGATCTAAAAGGATGCTAGGATTATCCCAATCCATGTACATAGACACTATCCTCAAAAGGTTTAGGATGGAAAATTCCAAGAGAGGTCTCATTCCCATGAGACATGGAATTTACCTATCCAAGGGGATGAGTCCTAAAACTTCTGAGGAGGTGGCACACATGAATAAGGTACCCTATGCTTCGGCGATAGGGTCAATCATGTATGCAATGCTATGTACACGGCCTGATGTTGCCAATGCTTTGAGCATTGTCAGTAGATATCAGGCAAATCCAGGCGAAGAGCACTGGAAGGCAGTAAAGGGCATCCTTAAGTACCTGCGAAGGGCTAAGGATCTTTTTCTGCTTTATGGAGGAGAGGACCTACAGCTTAGAGCTTACACAGATTCTAGTTTTCAGTCAGATCCAGATGACTGCAAATCCATGTCTGGATTTGTATTCATGTTGAATGGAGGGGCAGTCAGTTGGAGAAGCTCCAAGCAAGATACGACTGCAGATTCGACGACGGAGGCGGAATATATTGCTGCAGCTGAAGCTGCTAAGGAAGCCGTCTGGATGAAGAAATTCATCTTGGAACTTGGCGTAGTTCCCGAGATATCAGCTCCCATCCCATTATTTTGTGATAATAATGGGGCCATCGCCCAGGCGAAGGAACCAAGATCTCACCAAAGGTCAAAGCATATTCTGAGGCGCTTTCACCTTATTCGGGAGATTGTTGATCGTGGAGATGTGATGGTAGAGCGTGTACCGTCAGAAGACAACATAGCAGATCCACTGACTAAGCCTTTGACACAGACTGTATTTGAGCGTCATCGGGATAAGATGGGCCTCAAAGTTGTGGGCAATTGGCTGTAGTTCAAGTGGGAGATTGTTAGTGTTGGTGTGCTACAGGCCAATTTCGGGTCGGGTAGGCCCAATAGTTGTACGATCTTGTTCATTAATAAAGTGGTGTTTGAGCGTAAATATGCGATTGTGTTACTTTACGTTGTCCCTAGGATATGTGGTTGTAAAGTCAGCTCGAGATGAGATCTCGAACATGAGACTTACTTTACATGAACACATTCCTTAAACTGTTCCTGGTTGGAGGGTAATCACTCGGGGACTTTGATTACCTATTAAACCAGTACACATGATGTGTCAGTGACCAGTCTCATGGTCATTGGTGCGGGGCACCAACACATATGTGTAGGTGTATGTCCTTGGAGGATGTGCACTGAACTGATCCGCTATTGGATCTTCAGATGGTTGATTATACCTAATGTCAACTGAAGATCCAACGGTCTCAGTAGCATCGTTGGTCCTTTGACCTGAGACATTGATCGGATCTTACACGAGGACTAGAATGGTTTAATTACTTAGCTAAGTGACTTTAACCATAAGTCATGAGTTGCCGAGTCATTAACCACTCCAGGATACGTGTGAAGATCATCAATGGTCAAGATGGGATCGCTCACTGTCGGGTATATATCAGACAGTTAATGAGTCATGACATTGACGCTCCGTTAAATCCCTGGCCAGGGTCGTGTGAGTTCGTTTAGAACGAACGTCATACACTTTAAGGAGGTCATAGTCAAATGGCACGATCATGGGGTTTGACAGAAACCGTACCCTCGATCGTACCAGACTCATAGAAGGAGCGAGGGATTATATCGATGCGGTAACTGTGGACTTACAGGTACCAGACAGGTTGGTTTAAACCCGGGGTCATCTAGGATCACGCGGATTTGCTTGACCCAACGTGATCAAAGGTTCGGAATAAATTAAACTATTGTTCGACTCTAGTAGAAGCGAAGAATACGTTTAATTTACTTCTAATTGGGAATTAGAAGTTAATGGACCTTAAACTAGAGTGACTATGGGCCTAGAGGATCACACACAATAGATTCTTGGGTGACGGATAATTATTATACAAGTGTATGTATTATTTCCATTTAATTCCTTTTGGAAAGGAGTGTAAACGGAGTTTAATACATATGTATAATATGATAAAGGACATATATACAGTTTTGGTCTTTTAGAACCCTTTTCTAATAAACCTAAACTCTATATATAGCCATCTACGTGAGTTCATTCGAACTCTTGGCTTCTCCCTTCCAACCCCCCTTAATGCTAATCAAGCATTAAGCATTAAGGAGAGGTTAAGCCTCCCCCTTTCTCCCCCTTGCTCTCTCTCTCTCCAGAAGGTGTTAGAGCCGGGAAAAGTTGTGCCGGGGAGGTACCGTCGCTGCGCAAGGATCCGTGTGGATCATCTCTAGAGGCCGTACAGTTGTGCGGCTCGATTTTTCTGCATCGGGCTTAGCGGACAGCGTCGTTCCGCGCAAGGTGAAACACGTAACCCGTAATTAGGGTATTAGAAACACCGATTAGAGCACAGATTAAGCTTTCCATAACACCGGAATCGGGCAAATTATTTTTTGTTATCCGCTGCGTCGCCCGTAGGTGATGTGCGAAACCTTACAGTCACCACTCGCCCTCGAGCGGCCCAGTCAGCAACCTGCGCGGCGTTCTTTGATGTCCAATCATATGCCTCACGGAGCCCCCGGGTCGTCCTCGTCGCCCGTTCCCCCGCCTTCTCGGGCGCAGGGAACTCCACAGCCAGCTGGTAGACCCCGATGGTCCTCATCACCAACCTAAAGTGTAGTGGCTCCACCACATTCATGCAGTGAAGCCACACGTCCCGGCCAAAGAAGGCCGAGGCCTCTGTCACCCACGACTGTCCCTCCGGGCTCTCCTCCGTGTAAGGGGTCCACCGTACCTGCGAAGAATAGGAAACTGCATCAGTATCATCAGAATAGCATGTATTTATAGAGTCTGAGTTTAGAAGCGTACCGAGGTGTACGGTAGCGAGTCCAGGTCGTCCTACAGCTCCTGAACCTGCCTCCTCAGGGCCATCATCTCCCGGGGTGCTGTCCACCTCCGCGCTATCGGCAAGAGCCCCGGGCGGGTCTCCTCGCCTCTCCCCAACCCGCGTAGGCGCACGTAGGCCCACACCTGTGTCACAAGGTCGTGTCAGTATTCAGTCAGCATATAGAGTTGCATAAATTAAGGCTAGGGAAGAGAGTCACACTTGGAGTAAGGGGGAGAAGCCCCCAAGCATCATCCGACGCGTCGTCGAACTGAGGGTGTTAAAGAGGAAGGCAAGGACCGCCGCTCCCCAAGCATAGTCACCTACATGCTCGAGCTCCTGAAGGAAGGGGAGGAAGCGACAGCTCATCACG
Organism: Amorphophallus konjac; assembly: GCA_022559845.1. Taxonomy (NCBI): domain Eukaryota; kingdom Viridiplantae; phylum Streptophyta; class Magnoliopsida; order Alismatales; family Araceae; genus Amorphophallus; species Amorphophallus konjac. The sequence goes on along the minus strand of CM040123.1, from coordinate 181,285,244 downwards.
TCTGCCCGAGTGGAGAAGAGAAGCCGCCCGAACATCAGCATCAGAAATCGTCGGAGTACTCGGTCTGCCTCTGGTCCCGGTGCCGCTGCGACCCTTGGTCTCGCCAACCCGACCAGCCGCTCCAAGTGCTCCTCTGGTCGCTCGCCCACCGCTACGCCAGCTCGTCGAAGGCCCAGGCTGTCCTAGAGAGCAGCCCGGGGAAGGAGGGTCGACTGCCTCTCGGGGCGCCGCAGCTGTAGGCCGAGCAGCTCCCGAGCCATCCCCCGGTAGTCAGGAAAAGTAGTCCCGCTGACCGGCGACCCGTGCACACGTAGGCCAGTGAGCCTGGCCACGTCCTCCAACGTGGGGACCATGTGCCCCCACGGGAACAAGAACGTCCGACTCACTGGGTCCCAGCGGTCGTGCAGAGCATAGAGCAGAGCTGCGTCAAAGCGACACACCTCATTGCTCAGGAAGGGGGCAAACCCCATGGCAGTCAATTGCTCCCTCTGGAAGTCCGGCAGTGCGAGGTACACTGCCTGAACCTGTAGCCAGGAGGTGCGGGTCCTACGTTTCCCCTGCATTCATCCATTTTATTTTGCATTAGTCATTTAGTTTCACATTTTGTTTCACATAAATAAATTCTCAAAGCCCAATTATTGATTCTAAGAACGGTTACTCCCAAACCGCTCCATAGATGAGCGGCTTCACTCAAACCGTTTTGTTGCTCAGGTCCCCCAGTTTGAACGGGCTATGCCTAGCTGTTTTTATCATGGACGGATCACCCTGAACCGTCCGGTTGCCCGTCTTCCTAAGGAATAACGGCCCACCTCTGGCCGTATTGTTTTATGACGGTCCTCTAGGGACCGTATTGTTTTGCTTGGTTGCATGTTTGAACGGACCTACATGGCCCGTCTATATTCTGAACGGTGATAATCTCACCGTATTGTGTTTTTAAGGAACCGTTGGCCATGTGAGTGTAAACGGCGCTCCCAGCACCGTGTTTGTTTGGGGCGGTCCTTTGGGGACCGCATTGTTCTGGCGGTACGGTTTCTGTTAAACCGTTTTACCATCGTCGTCCCCGACGACGATGGAGGCCGCCCAGCCGGCTGGGAGACCTCCATGGTCCCTAAAACAAACCCCTAGGCCCCTCTAAGCCCCTAAAACTAACATGCATGGAACTAAAAACGATTGAAATGGAAGAAAAAGTGGGGGAAACCTACCTCGGGATCCCGTGGTTTCTTGGCCGCCCCCGCGGGCGGTGGTCCTCCGGCCACCTCCTCCTCGTCGGCAGGGGCCTCTTCGTCGGCGACGACGATGGCGAGCTCCTCCATCGTCACCCCGGGTGTGCCCTCCTCCTCCGGCGGCGGTGGCGGTTGCTCCGGCGGCGGCGAGTCCTCACCGGCGGTCCGTGGCCTGGCGGACTGGTGCTTCGTCCGGGTCATCGAATGGGCTGGGGTGCAGTGAGGTTGAGAGAGGGAGAAGGGGGGAGTTGAGAAGAGAGAGTGAGAGAGGATGAGTGTGGGCGTCGTTTGCCCCTTCGTCCCTTCCACCGTCGGTTACGGTGGAGGGAGACGAAGGGGTTCCTTTTTTCGAAGCTCCAGAGAAGAACGGTCTATCGTTGGACCGTTCGCTATGTGCACGGTTGGTCCTAACCGTATACCTATCTTGACCGTTAATTTTATGTCGGTTGGAATTCTAGGTACGCGCGGTTTCCACAGAGCCGTTCGGATTAACACGGTGTATACACAACCGTTCATCACTGGCAACCGGCCTTGAAAGAATTGTTTGAATGACAGATACATACGGTTACCATAGAGCCGTTTGGAAGGTAGAACGGTTTAAATACGGCCGTATATCTCGTTGATGAGTTTAAATCATGAATATTGAATATTTTCTTTGGAAATACATCTCTTAATCATCTTATGCAGCATCACTTCAACCATGTCTCGCCATTTCGCCTGCACAGGTAAGTCAGGTATGGTCTTCTATCCCTGAATCCCTTATTGCATTATTATATGGTATTATATATACTATTTCGAGAGCCGGCAGGTTTCTTATATGTCCCAGGATCTGATGTTCCCCTTCAACAAAAACAATGATGATCCAGGTTCATGTATCTAACCTTCGGATAGGCCGTTAAGTTGGGATGTCACGAGGAGGACGGTTCTATCCGCGCGCTGTGGTTGCGGACGGTATCTTGACTCTGATGTTCCCAGCTTAGCAATATTACTCTCGAATACCTTATATTTTAATCTTTCTTGGCATTTGTTTTAAGGATTTCTTTTTGTTTTAGCCCAGCATGCATCATACGCATTCTTTTGAGCTTTCATGCCCCATGGTTTGCTTAAGAAATGTCCCGTCGGTAACGGTCAGCTATGAGTTTGAGAGGCTCGAGTAAGATGAACTAATTCCGCTCTGAGTTTGAAGGTTCTCTTTGGTCGGTTCGTTGGGGTCAGTTGACTGAAAGATCCCCGTCTGGAGCTTTAGCATCTTTTTCTTTTGTGGCCCCCTCATTGGACCGCGGGATTGTGTCCCCCATGAGGTTGGTCTTGTCGGTTGATTTCCTTTGGTTTAGTCCCTCCAGATTGGCATCGCCTTTTGGTCAATTGTTCATAATGCTCGGTTCAAGGTTTTTCGAAAGATTCTCATCGCTTATTGGTAGGAACGGGTGTCGTTTTACCTTAACGCCCGCTTTTTCGATCCACTCCGCTACATTTCCGCTTCGTCTCCATGTTCCATGTCACCTCCGCTTCACCTCCGCTCGCTCCCCTGCAAAGAGGACGTTAAGGAGGGGCATCTGTTGACACCCGTTTTATACCGATAAGTTGAGCCGTTTCTCTTACTTCCATTGATTGATGCCCTAAGTTGTCCATTATCCGTTGGGCCATTTTTGTGGCACATCCTGGGCCCATTTTTATGTGTAACCTCCCTCCTTGGTAAAGGTCGTATCCATTTAAGGCTTATCGGACCTTGGCTTTGATTAATCGAACTGTTTTATAAACCTGAGGTACCCAAGATCATGAACGGTCCCACATCAGCCGTTCAAGACTGGGGCGGTTGATACCAGACCGTTCATACATTTTGGCTAATTTCTGAGGATTTTCTGAATATTCACCGACAGGATTTTGTGCGGTGTGATAAGGACCGTTCAAGATAATGGACGGGCCTATTACAACCGCCTATATCTCAGAGTCCTACGCGCGCCCGTTTTCTCAGATAATTATCCAATTATCTTGAATTATCACCGACAGGATAAAACGGTCGCGTTTGTGCCGCTCTACGATAAAACGGTCTTTATCCAACCGTTCATATAGTCAGGGTCCCACGGCGGACGTTTCGGCCAGTTCGAGGGATAATTGGGATTATTTGCTGATTATTTGAATTTCCACCGACGGGTATGGACGGGTAGAATGTAACCGCCCACTTGGTTGAACGGTCTATCGTAAGACCGTTCATCCCGTCGGTTGCTCAATTTTAACAGATTTTAATCCTTTTGTTCTTGGTTTTATCCCCAACTTCTTTTATCAATATCTCCGTGGATAATCAACCATTTTAAGTGCTGTTTCGACTGGATGAGAGATGATTGTATTATCTACGATTTATCTTCAATAATTTCGTCTCGAAAATGGCTCTAAACCCTAATTTCGAGATTGGCTTTCTAGGCTCTATAAATAGACCCTATTGGCCGGACGTCGAAAGGGGGGGGGAGATTTTTGATCGACGGCGAAGCCCTGCCGCACTCTTGAGCGACCCAGCACCAAGGAGGGAGGCTCTCTACGTCCGCATGAGCCTCCGGTCAAGGGAGTAGCCCAGTCTTCGTAGTTTTTCGTTCATAAGTTTTGTCGTGTTCTTTCATTGCATACTTCGTTTCTCACCCGCGTACCCCCCTCCTTCTCATAACATGCATACAACCATCCCGTTTTTTGTCACCCTAGGGGTTTAAAACCCCCCAGGTACTCCCCTTTTCATTTGTTCATGCTTAATTCTTCTTGTTTGAACATGTACCGCATCATTAAGGTCTAATTTGGGTGTCTTTTTTGTGTCTCTACATTGTTTCGCAGGTCAGCATCTAATCAGCACGAGGCCCATCCCCTCTGGCCGGCCGGAGAGGGTGGAGGTCGAACCCTTCTCAACTTGCTGAGTGAAGGTCTTGAGCGGTCATCATCCAGCCGTTCAACATTTTGAGCGGTGCGTAAACAACCGTCCTTCACTGGAGTGCGGTCCCTCAAGCGCCGTCCATCACACTGCAGCAGTTCCTCCCGCGTCCCTTGCAGCGTCCCAGGGCGGTCTATCGTAAGACCGCTCACCACAGAGCGGTCCTAACCGAGCCGTTCATCCCCAGTGCTGCACCAAGGCGAGTGTCTCCCCATTTTCCAAGGTACGGCGTGCCTGTCGCGTACGGTATCTTGGTGGCGATCACGGTACTTTGCTTCATTCCCTATTTCCTCTTCTACCTCTCATTTGTTCATGCACTTGGCGTGCTTTTGACCCCTTTAGTGAAGAGGGAGAGAGAGGAGTGGAAATATATATCTACAATTAACGCTATTAGTTTTATTTCCGTTGTAATTAGTTTGAGTTATTTTTAAAATCCACCATCTCGGCAAGGGGACAATTCAACCCCCCTTCTTGTCCGCCATCTCTCTGGGCCAACAATTGGTATCAGAGCGCAATCTCTGATTTTTGATTAGCAGACCTCACAGTCTAGGAGAAAAGATCATTTCATGATGGCTAGTGTAAATGTGCTTCCTGTCTTTGATGGTTTTGATTTCACATCATGGCTTGGAAAATTGTGTATTTGGATTAGTACTAATGCGAGGCTTTTGAACTTAATGACTAATGGTCCTCATGCTCTACTAAAAGATAAGTCAAAGTGGACCGATGAGCACAAGAAAAAGGACTCTGATAATCTTTTTGTCTTAAATGTTCTTAAGGCTGTAGTGAATACTAATTCATATCCTTTCGTTTCATCTTATAGGTCAGCCAAAGAGATCTTGGACGGGCTAAGCGAAGCCCAAAAAGAAAGATGCAACGACAGTGACTGCCTTGTGGCAAACAAGGAAAATGAATGTCAAAGCGAGAAAAACTCCAAGGTAAATTCTGATTCTGATGATGATGATGAATTGAGCTATGATGAATTAGTGAATGCTTATGATGAACTGTTTGATAGATACAAATCATTAAAATATGAAAACAAGAAATTGAAAAAGAAAATAGAGAACGCTTGTGTTGATAATTCTTCATGTGAAAAATGCACTGAACTTAAAAAATCAGTTGAATCTCACATGCATGATATTGATGTTCACAGAGAAACAATTGTTTGTTTGAAGAATGAAAATTGTGCTCTAAAGAATGAGATTACTCAATTAGAGAAAATTGAATGTGTGCTAAGAAACAAAATTGAATTGAATTCTATTGATCATGATGTGTGCAATGAATTGACTATCAATGATGAACTCGCTAAGGAGAATGAAGCGTTGAAGCATCTAAACAAAGCGATGTCTGAAAAATTACTTGTCCTTGAAAAGAAAAAATGCATGTATGTTGACAAATCTGAATGGTTAAGGGAGCTAAGACATGAAATAGAATGTTTTAAGAACGTGAATGATAAATTTGAATGCAATGAAACCATGAATAAAATGGTTGATGAAAATGTGAGTTTTCAAATGAAAGAACTTGAACACACTTCCATGAACAAAAATTTATTTGACAAACTCCAAAATAAAAATATTGCTTTGTTAATTCAAATTTCATTGCTTTAAAATAAGTTGAAAAGTCTTTAAAATGTTGAGAAAGGAAAATGTGTGATCATTGATAATTGTGACAACTTACACATTCTTGAAAAAGAAATTGAAAGTCGCAAAACCGTTAATTCCTTGTTAAATAAGAAAATTGTATCTTGTGAAGAAGAATTGGCTAGCTCTGGACTGCTTATCTTGTCTTTAGAAAATCAAATAAAAAGTTTGAATAAACTCATGTCCACATCTGTAAAAGAAAATCAAGATCGGAAAAATGTTGTTGATTGTTCTTGTGTGCATGTAGAACCCCGTATTGTTAAACATAATCATGCAACAAATAAAAGGAGAAATGTTTCATGCTATTACTGCGGCAAATATGGTCATGACATGTATGACTGTTTCCTGATGAAATCTGATGATGAACATGCATTAAAGTCAAGAATGGAAATGTGTGACAAGTCTAAAAATCTTGAAAAGCCCATGAAGAAAAACTTCAATGTTCATTGCTACTATTGTGATTTGCATGGCTATGTAATGAAAAATTGTTTCATGAAGAAAAATGACGATGAATGGTTTGTCAACATGAATTTTTCATGTCATTATTGTGGTGAGCTTGGTCACATCATGGATAATTGTTCTTTAATGGAAAATGATGAAAATTGGTCCATGAAAAGAAAAACTTCTCACTGCTTTTACTGTGGCCTGAATGGACACTCAATAGATAATTATACCATGATGAGGGCCGATGATGAATGGTATGAGAGGAAAAATAAAAAGAACACACTTGCTCATGTTAGAACTAATCCCTCGGGACCTAAGATGACTTGGGTACCCAAATCTCCAAAATTAGAATCTATTTTGTAGGGGCACCTTGAGGTCAAGGAACATTAATAAATAAAGGACTCTCAAGGCGAGATAAAAATGGTTTGTTTTGAAAGTTATTTAGCCTAGGTTCTCCTTGAAAAATCTGAAAAGGTAAAAAATTATGTTTGGAGGAAAATATTTACAATTCTACTTCACTGACCTTGGTATCTTTTGAAATGCTGAGATCTTTTGAGTTTGATGATTACATGTCTTGAATGCTTCTCTTTTCACATCATGTGAATAAATTTAGTCTTTGAATGCTTAACAGTGCACATATGCAGTTTTTCATACACACCTTCTCTTTCGCTTCGCAAATAAAAAATTGGCTTTGGAATGCTTTACACTGTGTATAAAGTCTTTCATACTTTTGATCACTTTTTGCAAATAACAACTCACTTGTGCATACACAGTTCACATACTTAGTTACATATATACATTTACATATCATTGCATACCTCTGTGCTTGAATGGCATGATTGACCGGTATATAAAATGACGTCAGTGGAAAGGTGGATTACATCCACCTAGAAGCTTTCCTTATGCATGAGCAGGGTCTTCGGACCTCCACCTCCACCACGTACCGGTAATCAACTTGCTTGAAAATTTCATTTCAGTGCTTGTTTGACTGTATATAAAATATCACCCACCTTTTTGACTCCTTTTATGACTCATCTCTTGCTAAATGAAATTGTATTGATTTAGACATGTTTGCTACATGGCATATATTAAGGGGGAGATTTTTTATAACCATGCATACATTTAGGGGGAGACATTACTATGATAAGGTCAATTCATCTTTTACATTCTATACAACCACCCACACAAAATGTACCTTTTTGAGATAATGATTCAATCTAATAAGGATTACTATTTTCTACTCTACACTTTTGAGGACTATTGATTCTCTACATGGAAATCACATATCTCGTGAGAAAAAAGCTGTTTACCCACAAAAGTCGTATTAGTGGAACGTGGATCTGAGTAGTCGGGAATCTCCCCTGAAATAAAGAAGGAAACTCACGTCAAAAGGAGAAACAAATCCACTATTAAAATAAGTGTGATTTGCCACCGAGTACCTGGGAAGTGCCCCTCAGACAAAGGGTACAACTCGCGTCGAAAAGTGTCTCATCCACATCATAAAAAGTGACGAAATTGAGTAACCGGGAAGTGTCCCTGAGACAAAGGACACGACTCGTGTCAAAAGGTTTGTCACACCATCTATAATAATTAAAAAAAATGGGGTTATACGTAGCTACCAATATTCGAGCATTGTGTATGAAAGTGTATAGATGACAAGTTCTTTTTAGTGTTCCTTAAAAAATCTAATTATCCATATCACTTTGGAACTCATTGCTCAATCTTCACATATGCACTTTGGGTTTGATTGTTTGAATGTCCTTTATGAATCAGTCGTCTTTCATGATTTATGCAGTACCTTATTTATGTAAGCACGACCTTCTTAGTATTGTTCATGCACATCATGTTCTATAATCGATTGCATTATCTTTACACCCGTCCCGAAGGGACTTGCATGAGTCCATATCTTGTTATGCATGCTTGAGTGCTTGATTGCTTTATCCGTTTTGATCATGTCAAACTTCATTCTATAGTTTGCATCTATAGACTATACTTGTAGATAACAAGTTAAATAAACCCATTGTCAGTTGGTTTTTGTTCTTGACAATTGGGGGAGAATAACATGCTCTTGAGCACAATACACTTTGTACATATCTTAGATTCACATTCTGCATATAGCATAGTTTCTTTATACTACTTGTGCATAATTAGTCATGCAAATAGCAAAAATTACAAAAATTGAGCATTTGCACTTATTTCACACATATGCTAATTGCACATTAAATTGTAAATTCTTGCTTGGTTCTTGGTTTCCACACCTTCCTTTCATGGGAGGTTAATTGTTGGGTTCGTGCATTCATGTCTTACTCGTTATTGAAAACTTCATTGTTGCTCCTTAGTCCCCCATTTTTTGATAATGTCAAAGGGGGAGAGAAATTTAAATAGCCACAATATACTGTCATCATCAAAAAGGGGGAGATTGTTGGGTTCTGTGCGCCCCTCCTTATCTTTGACAATGGTTTTGATGATTTCAATATATTGTGTGTTTTATGTTTGCTCTAAAGTGTAAATATTCTGTGTAAGTTTTATGGAAATATGCATTTATCATCTTGATCTTGATGCTCACATGTTGATATCTTGCTTTGCAGGTTTGGGATGCATATCATTTATAGTTGCAATTCTGTTCTATGGAGTTGATGTTTGCTTCATAAGCTTAGACCTTGGGTCATATGCACTATTCTTCCTATAGTGTTCCATTATATGCATTGACCCTCGTCTCTTGATGCACTCCATACATGATGTTTTTCATTGGTAAGATCTTATGTTTATAACGTATTTCATGTTAGCTAGATGGGGCTTGATCCATTATTCATGTTATTGAGGTTATTCGGACTGCCTTTACCTTTAGGCAGTTTTGCACCTTCCCTCTGCAAGAGTCGACTCTCGGTGTCAACATTCCTTGCTTTTAATATATATGCACCGTCTCATAATGTGCACAGACCTTGGGTTCACAGACTTTGCTTCATATGCACCAACCTTAGCTACGGGGTTCACATTCTTTGCACCGACCCTATTCCATTGTATGCATTGAAATATGTCAGCTTGGTTTTACCTTAAACAGCATTAGCAATTTATTGTGTGGCTAATGTTTGCTTGATCTATATTGAAATTGGATTTTCCTTGCTCTGAATCTGAATTTAACTGAACTGAACCCTTAACCTTGTATTCTTGAACATGAGGGGTTTGGTGACCTTGAATGTGGTCGATGGCTATCACTGAACTGAACTTAATATGCTAGATTGACTTGGAACTCTTAAATGGATTGCTTGCATCTATTTGATATGTGAGGGTTATGTAGTTTCATGTTTGCTCTGGACTGAATCAATGTTCTGGTATGGTTTGCATTGCAAATAGTCCTACATGGATGAAGCTATATTCATGAAGCATTAGTTTAAAGTTGACATGCTTCTGTATTTCGAAAAGTGCAGGTTAACAAGCCTTCATACATATCTGTCATGCAAGACTATTATGGAGGTAAACAAATGGGGTTTACTGGATTAAACACTTGCTTTGGAGTTTGGACTACCATTAATTGTCTTGAACTGAACTTGAATGTCCTGGACTAACCTGTTGTGTCCCCTAGTTTTGATGATAACAGATCATAAATCATTAGTAGATATTTAAGAAATATCTAACTTATTTTGGTTTGATGAATTGACTAAACAAGTGCAGAAGAATCTCTCTAAGTGATGTCTCGACACGGCCTAATGATGTCCCGACAGATCTAGAAGAGATTGTGTTAGATTTCTAATGTTTGAGCTCTGACATAAAAGAATGTGTCGACACATCTAACTCATGTCTCGACACATCTAGAAGAAATCAAGCTGAAGCCATTCTGTCTAAGACTCTGGACTCATTAATATCTCGACACACTGAGCGAAAAGTGTCGACACACTCGTGTGAAAATCTCTGCACTTGGCGCTTCTATCTCGACACCCTCATGTGACAACTCTGCACACGGCTCACATGTCCCGACACCGTTTGGTGTTGTCTCGACACTCTCATGATGTCATCACGGAGCCTAGCACAATTGTCCCGGCACAACTCAGTGGGTGTCTCGACACATCAGCCATGGATCTTCAAGTCTTTCAAAGGGATGTCTCGACACACTGACAGGAAAGTGTCGACACATCCACATTCAACTAGAACGATTCTTCAAGGATTTCAAAGGGATGTCTCGACACACTAACAGGAAAGTGTCGACACATTTGGTTCAACCAGAACGGATCTGAATCTGACGGAAGCTATCTTCAAGATTCAGAACTTAATCCAAAGGATCCGTTTGCTCTGGAAAAAGCCGTCAAAGTGCTTCTGTGTCAGAAGATTGTGTTTTGGCAGAGATATCCTCTGAAGAAGATCATACCTTGGATGCTATGATCTCCTACGTACCCACATTCCTGTAGACTTGACAGAATAGGAGTCAACTATGCAAATGGAAGCAGATCAAATAATGTGGATGTGACATTCTGGGTGTTGCTTGAAAAGCGGACAACGTTGGTGTCGCCCTAGGACACCAATATATGAGGAGCATGAGCTCCAGTTCGAATGATGAGCATGTAGGCAAGAGGAAAAATAAAAAGCTGGAAGACTTGCTGAGGAAGCCAACCTCCTTCCTGATGCTACTAGTGTGAGCGCAAGAAGAAGAAGACGATCTTCTTCCTTACGACAAGAGATCTTCTTACAAGCAGAAGGGTTTCGTGAAGCTCCATACAGATCCCTTAAAAAGCTTGAAGCTTGATCATCGTTTTTCCTCAAGGGTGGTGGTGAAGATCCAGGAAGAAGAAGGAGAAAGTCAAGGACCCCTCAAGCTCTTTCCCAGACAGGAGACTTCCTTCTCATTGTGCTTTACTTCGATAGTCTGTCTGGCGATTCCACTTTTAGTTTGCTTTTCTTCAAAACAAACTCCATAGCATTTGATCCCTACCTGCGTGTAGGAAGACAGACGATGTTGACACCGGTCTGTGTTTTAGGTTGTGATACATCAACCTGTGTGGCAGCGGAGTGTGAGAGTGTTTCTCTCAGTAGGAAGCTGTGAATTAAGGGGTGTGCGTTGACACCAGTGAAGCCTCACCGTATTATGTGAGGGATGGATGTAGGTCATAGATTGAGACCGAACCATCTTAAAAGATCTTATCTTGTGGATTGTTTCTCTCATGTTCCATCGGTAGAAGCTTGATAGGACCGTTTCCTGATATCATGTGTGTTTCTAGCTTCTTAGCTATTAACTAATATCTGTCTCATTATCAGTTGTGTTTGATCTAATTTTTATTTCCGCAAAGAAGGGCAAAGGGGGCTGATCTATTCACCCCTCCCCTCTAGATCTGCCTATCACCACTCAACATAACCTATCAGAGCTAGTCTCTCTATATGTGGTCTAACGACCTAGAGAGAACTGGTGATATGGCAAATAAAGGTCCTATGGCCGAAGGACATTCAGTAAATAGGCCTCCCTTTTTCATTGGGACAAATTATCCTTACTGGAAAAACCGCATGCAGGTCTTCATTAGAGCCCAGGATCATGAAGTCTGGCGAGTGATCAGCAAGGGTCCATTTGAGCTGCCTCCGGACGAAGATACATGGACTAAAGAACAGATCAGGCAATCAATTCTGAACTGGGGTGCCAAGCACATCATGCAATGCTCCCTTCATCCAACCGAATACTCAAGGGTGTCAACTTGCGCCACTGCAAAAGAAATGTGGGACCGTCTTGAGGTAATATATGAAGGGACACAACATGTACGTGCAACCAAAGCTAACATGTTGGTATCTGAATATGAGAAGTTTAGAATGAAATATGATGAGTCAATTTCGGACATGTATGCTAGACAAACCGCACTCACTAATGGCTTGACTGAGCTAGGTAAGACCTACTCTGAGCAAGAGATAGTAAGGAAGATTCTGAGATCACTAACTCCTATTTGGCATACAAAAGCCACTATAGTTGAAGAATCAAAAGACTTAACTACCATCATGGTAGAAGAACTCATAGGGTCCCTGATGACATATGAGATGAATCTGAAAAATAAAGAGGCTGAGGTAAGTAAAAAGAAGCCTCTCGCTCTTAAAGCTGGACCAAGCACCAAGGACCTATCTGATGATGAAGAGCCTTCAAGCAGCAACACTGAAGAAGATGAAGTTGCTCTACTAACAAGAAAGTTCAGAAGGTTTTTAAGAAAGGAAGGTACATGCTTCACAAAGAAGAAGCCCCAGGTGAAAAGTGGTTTCAGGCCAATACCTGAAAATGCTAAAAAGTCTGAAAAGCTTGTATGCTACTCTTGCAGGAAACTAGGACACATCAAGTTTGAGTGTCCAGAAGGAGCTAAGAAAGCCATGCCTAGGTGGAAGAGCAAGAAGAAGCAGGCCATGGTGTGCACTTGGAGTGATGATGAAGAAGAAGAAACTGAAGACAACTCCTCCGAAGAGGAAAAAGATGATCTCTGCCTAATGGCCAAAGGAGAAAATGACAATGAGGTGAGCTCTCCCTTTGAGATTTCTCCACTGATGATTGGGAAGCAACCTACTTTGAATTAATGAATAAATATGAAGTATACAGAAAAGAAAACAAAACCTTAAAGAAGAAGGTTGAATCCTATGGGCATGATAAACCTCTCAATGAAAAAATAATCTCTCTAGAAACTGAATTGAAGATCTAAGAAAAATGAATGAGAATATTGAAGAAGGAAGAAAAGAAATGAGAGACTTGGAAGATGAAAATGAAAGGATAAGAGATGAAATTGATGAATTGAAATTAAAAATGCAAAGCTATGTAAAGGAAAATAATCTGTGCAACGAAAAGTCTGAAGCCTTTAAACAGGTCAATTCTCAACTGTTGAAAGAAAATGAGCAACTTTAAAAGGACGGTTGTGCGGGTTTTTATGCCGATGACCGAGGTGAGGGGAGGAATGTAGCGGTGAAGGAAAATATGGGAATTTGATGTATCCCGGGTATCCTCCTTATGGGTGCATGCCTCTCAGGGCACTCTCCTTTTTACGGAAAGTCGGAAAGGGTCGAATGGCACGGAAGTGTCGGGATAAGGGTTAACCGGACAAGATGCGGGCGTGCCAGTCGATCTCTCGACAATCACTCATGGAACCAAGGTTTGACCGGGAAAGTGCCACCAGGGCGCAGCACGTGGGCTCGGGCGATCCCGCGACACGTGGAGAGAAAGGGTTCCATGGGTGAGAGTGCGTAGGCGATTGCGGGAATCGTGTACAGGACGTCTTTCCCCACTGGCCGCAAGCAACCAGTGTTTATTTACATCAGATTGAATCCGAATACCTTCGTTCTATGCTAAAGAAAAGTCTGTATATGTGTTTGAAGCCATGGGTGGAGGGCCGAAGGCGTACAACAGCCAGGGGTAAGCGTAAGACCGAGGGGTGTTAACTGGGGTCAGGGTGTTGGGCACGGAAGCCGAGTGGAGTGGGTAGGAAGCTGGAGGCCTGAACACGGACGTATGTATTTCACTGGTTTTATGATGAGCCACATGGGCTTTACAAGCGGGCCTTAATGGGCCGAAGTACAACTAGAGCAAGCCGCGGGATAATTCCGACATATGAGTCGGTCCCCGGGTCATTACGTGACAAAGCGGATGTCCGCGTGTTTTACTAGAACTCTTTACAGAGGAGTTGGTGTAGGTCCGACTACCTTGGTGGCCAGAACGGACATGGGCTGGTGCCTGGCAGAGGTCAGACGCGGCTCGAGGTGAGCGGTCGGGTCTGGGTCTCAGATGGTGAGTGTTGTCATGCTGGGGGCCCGAACACGGGCGTATGTATTTTACTGGTTTTATGATGAGCCATGTGGGCTTTACAAGCAGGCCTTAATGGGCTGAAGTACAACTGGAGCAAGCCGTGGGACAATCCCGACACGTGGGTCGATCTCCGGGTCATTGCGTGGCGAAGCAGATGTCCGCGTGTTTTACTAGAACTCTTTACAGAGGAGTTGGCGTGGGTCCGACTGCCTTGGTGGCCAGAACGGACATGGGCTGGCACCTGGAGGTGGTCGGACGTGGCTTGAGGTGAGCGGTGGGGTCCGGGTCTCGAACGGCGAGTGTTGTCATGCTGGGGAGTCGAGGTTGGCCCCGGGATTGTGATTCCTGAGCCAGAGGTCTGACTAGACTTGATTTGTCAATCTGAGGCGCCGACGACCAGCTGGGAGGTGAACAGTGGGCACGCGGTTCCATGTCGAGGGTCGACGCGGCGTTGTGAAGTACCCTTCGTCACTGTCGTAAGTGTCGTAAGTTGACGTACACGGGCAGACTCGGGATGCGGGCGTACTTGCCATTGGTACGGTCATCTTACATGTGGCGGGGATGGACTTGGTGTGAGACGGCTAAACACCGTATGAGGGGAGTACGTGTGACATACCCTCGGCGTGTGTGAGCCGACCAGCCAGCCAACCACGCGCGCACTTTTCTTCCTACGTTCCCGACCCTTGCCGAAAGCCTCAGGAATCCGAGGGTGCGACAATTAGGTAGGGGAAGTTTGCTCGTCCGTCCGTGCGTCCGTAGGTTACTTCACATACCATATGCCTCTCTCGTCCTTTGGCAAGGGGGGCAATTTATAGAAGTTGAAGGGGTGGGGTTTAGGCGGACCAAGTTGAGGGTCCAACTTGGTCCGGGTAAACCCCCCAAATAGTGCTTTTATTTTTATTTTATTTAAATTTTATTTGTGTGTATTTTGTGTGTGTGGGAGTGTGAGGGATGGGGTTTAGGCGGACCAACCTAAGGGGCTGGTCTGGTCTGCCTAAACCCCTCCTCCAGGGGGGGTTTAGGCGGACCAGCCCGAGGAGGGGGGGTTTAGGCGGACCAGCCCCATGGGCTGGTCTGGTCTGCCTAAACCCCTCTTCGGAGGGTAAAAAAAACCTTTTTTTTGTTTTTGGAGGGGTTTAGGCGGACCAGCTTGGGGGTCCAAGCTGGTCCGCCTAAACCCCCTCCCCCAGGGTGTTTTGGGGGACCAAAGTCCCCCTTTTTTTGTTGTTTTTTTAAATCATTTTTTTATTATACAAGGGTCTAGGGGGACCAGCTTGGGGGTCCAAGCTGGTCCGCCTAAACCCCCCCCCCCTTCGGCGATTTAGGTGGACCAGCTTAGAGGCCCAAGCTAGTCCGCCTAAACCCCTCCCCAAGGGGGGGTTTGGGCGGACCAGGTAGAAGAGAGGGAGGGGGAGTGGTCCCACCTCTATAAATCCTGGTTTTTGGTTATTTTCTTCCTAAATTGGCTAAGAAGAAAAGGACAGGAGGATACTGGCAGGATACTGGTTGACCGGCCACGTGCGTGCGAGGAACGTGGGTGTTGTGATCGATATAATCCCGGGGCTTCATCTTCGCGAGTTCTTCCACGTACGGGCACGACGAACGAACCTTGCACGAACCTTGGACCTCGAAACTAAGAGTTTGCACGGACTGGGATTGGGGAGGGCCGTCAGGCCTCCGGGCTGGGGAGAGGGCGCGGCCCCCCGGGGAGTTTGCTCTCCCCGGGGGCGCGGCCACGCCCTGGGGTGCACGGGCCCCGGGCAAAGCCGGAACCCCGAGGGATGGCCCCCGGGGGTCTTCCTTCATCGTCTGGGGATATCCCTTGGGGGATATGAAGTTCGGGATGCTGAAATGGCCCATGAGAGTTATTGTTCTTCGAGTTGTAGTGGCTGCTCGCAAGATGTTTGGGTGAATGCCCGGCACACCCCGGGTTGCCGAACGAGCCGCGTAAGTGGCCGACGGGCCTTGGAGTTGGCCTAGGGCCAAGGGTAGAAGGCTGTAGGGGTTGGGAAGAGGCACCTTGGGCTGATGGGCCTTGCCTCGTGCTACGTGCCATGATGTACGGCGGGTTGGCCGGGTAGCCTCGGGTTGGCCCGAGAGCTAAGTTTAGTGGCTTGTTGCCACGTGTCTGAGGGTTGGGGGTGACCCCGACTTGCTGGGGGGTCGTTGTAGGACCCAATTGGTGTACTGGGACCATGGGGTGGCCCATGGGTTGGTGTAGAAGGGTTGAAACACGTGCGCCCACAAGGTGTTCGGTAGAATGCCGAACACGCGTGTGTGAGCCATACACACGTGCTACGGGCCTCCTGAGCCAGTGGTTGACCTATTTAGGTCTCCCTTTGACCTTGGAGGGTTGAGGGAAGGCATTCCGGGGTAGGCCCCTAGCCTTTTCACTGAGTGCCATGTGGCATGGCTTGTAGTCGGAGCATCCCCGGGGCGGCCCGGGTGGCCATGTAGAGCGCGGAGAAAATCCGTGACTTTTGAATTAGGAGTAGTCCCGATTGATTACTAGTGCCGCCATGCACCTTGGCTAACGTGTTAGGGCCGTTGGTCGAGCCCACTGGATTGTCGGAGGGGCCGGGTAGCCCATGCCTTGAAGGTGTTCGAGGAAATTCCCGAACCCTTTTTCTTGGGTATTTTGCTGGGGAATAGTCCGGGTACAATAAATGCCCCCCACGGGTCGTGCATCGGAGGCGGAGATGAGGGGGTACGGCCCGTGAACCTCTCCTTTTGAGTTGTTGTAGTTGCATTTGGACGTTTCATATACTTGTGATTTGCTGTATTGTATGTGTTGAATTTCTGGGATACTGACCATTTTTGTGCTATGTCTTGCAGCTATTGCCTGATTTGGCAGGGACGAGAGGGTCCCGAGGCGTGTGGTCCGGGAGGAGGACCACTTGGTGAGGAGGACCAAGCGGCCCATGCCCCCTTTGGGCCCGCCAGTTATCACCACGGCCAGCATGGAGCAGCTTGATGGTGGGCAAACAGTTGTAGCAGAGGGCCCCGTCGGCGAGCGTGGCAACGGGGTTGGGGTTGTGGAGCTGGCCCGCACGTCGGAGGCGGGCGGAATTTATACTTATGATCGCAGCGGTGGCTATCCAGTGGAGTTCCCTCCGGACTGTCACTTGTTTGAGTTTATGAGGCACTTTGTCCCACCAGGCATGGAGGAGAGTGACTCAAGGGTTGCTGGAGCCCGTCGCCGACTGGAGCGGGCGATCTTGGTTGGTCGAGATAGCTTGCACGGGATTGTCCCTTGCGCCTTCCTGAGTTTCTTGGTGGATTACTAGAGGCAGAGTCAATTTCCCAGTGCTGAGTGCCTGGGCTTCTTCAGCAAAGCAGACCAGTTCGGAGTTCATGCTGGAGTGATGGGTCCTGCCTTATGGGATTTGCATGGACACCACCGAGCGGAGACAGAGGGTAGTCCGGGATTGGTACTGGAGCCATCAGGGCTGGAGTATGCCGGGAAAGGCTATGACGACCACAGTCTTTTGTCTAGGATTCTGTGATAGAGCGCCGTTAGCTGGTATGGCCACTGGGCGGTGATTTCGTCACACAGGTATCGCCAGGGAGCTACCGAGTGGTTGATGGGTATAGTACACCACTACCGGGTGCTGCTTGACCGAGCTGACATCAGATATGCTGTGACTGCGGCTCTGTATGGGTATCCTTGCTACATATAGCTTTTACAAGCGTTGACAGAGCGTTTCAACCATAGGTGGAACACCGTGGCAACGGCTGAGGGAGAGACCTCATTAGACTTGTGGTCTCTATGGAGAATCTCTGGGTTGCCGATCAGCGGTGAGGGGTACGAGGAGATAGTGCTGGATGAGCTCCATCGTAGTCACACTGACGGGCATGGATGATATCGGGTTCCTTATAGCTACCGGTATTTGCTGAATACTTGGAGGGACTTGGCCTAGGCTGGGGAGGAAAGAGTGGCGCAGACTCCCAGGGTGCCGCTGAATGCGTGGATTCGCCACTTTTATGACGGCCCCTTTTGCTTTCACCAGGAGTTCGCGAGGGACGAGACCCCCTGGGAGGAGTACACAGAGGTGGAGTTGCATTTCCGGACATATAGCAGGTATATCTACGCGCCACAGGAGGGGTGGAACCCCCATAGACTGCCAGACGTGACACACTTGGTCGCGTACTTGGCGTACTGGCTGGTGACGTTCGTGGTCCCCCACGGGGAGGACAGCCAGCTGCGAGTAGAGCTGTTGTGGCCTGCGTGCCAATTGGCAGAGGGACGAAGGCTGGCCTTAGCCCCAGCGGCTTTGGCCAATATTTACCAGGGACTGGGAGTACTGGCGGCGCAGCCGGTGCCACGGGAGCGGAGCCTGCTTCTGCCAACTCACTACGCCAGTGCATGGGCTGGGTTGCTGTTCCCAGGGTTGGTGTCTCGCGGGTCTGTGACGAACCATGCGGCACCATTGTTGTTTAGCTTCACCGGACAGCCTGATGGGGATGCAGTGATGCAACTGGTGAAAGCTTGGAGAGTTTTGTGTTACTTGCCCGACAGGGGCGAGGATGGTGTTCCTTTTGACAGTGCTACCAGGGACTCCCCCCTGATCATGGTGCCTTTGAATGGTGGGGCGGCCTGCGACCTACCCTACCAGCGGTGCTGCCTTTACACCGGTCCGGGATGAGCTTCTTAGAGCCGTACTACCCGCACAGGTTCGCTTGGAACTTCGGGTATGACCAGGGGATCCCGCCGAACCAGGAGTTCCCTTTCACGGGTCGGCAGTACAAAGGTCAGGACACACATTTGCTAGCCGCGGCATGGTGGGACTTCTACTATCGCCGAGAGCGGGAGCAACTACCGACGCTTGTGCTAGGACTCAGGGGATGGTTCGACGTCCACTACGCCAAATGGTGGTTCAAGCGTAGTCACCAGTACCGACAGAAGGCCTCGGCGATCCGGAAAGCCCAAGAGACCCGTCTTTTGAGGGAGGACCTGCCTCTCATCGCACTGGATGACGGGTATCTGCAGACTCGCTTTTCTCGGGTCCACCAGGTGGTAGAGAGGCTGGCGCAGTAGGCACCTCGGGGGAGCTGAGGCTCTTTGTAGACGGGGCGGAGTGGCAACGGGGCACTGAATCCCCTCAAGTAGGCATGGGCAGCGCCTGGAGGTACCAGAGTCCGGGCACCTCGACCCGGGACGTCGAGGACATGGTGGACCCAGTTTCTGGCTGACTACGGGTTCGAGCAGTGGGGTTCGCTAGACCGAGTGCTCCCTGAGGGGAGCTTTACAGATACGGCGGCTGACGACTGGAGGCGTCATATTGCCCACGTGATCGGATCAACTGGACCTGTAGAGCTCGTGTCCCTCATTGAGTGCGCCTACACCCTGAGGGACGTGAAGGAGGAGGTCACGAAGGCCGCACGGGTTGTGGGTTTGAAGCCAGAGCAGCTAGTTCCTCTGCCACTGACCCCCTTCGCAACTTCAGGTAAGACCTCTTTGTTAGCCTACTAGCCTTGCTTTGTTGTTTTCTAGGACATATGGCTGAGAGATCTAGTGTGGCTGTGTTTGGCAGGTTCTGCGGCGTACAGGGATCCCCTCTCCACAGGAACATCTTCTGGGGATGGTGACGGGGCCCTTCAGCCCCGAAGGAAGCGCCCCCGGGTGAAGACCGGAGTCAGGGAGGTTAGTGAGTCCTCTCGGGGACCCACTGCCAGGGAGCATATCGAGGCGGAGCTGGCTTTGAGTAAGTGCCATATTCGCCTACTTGCTTTATATTGATTCAACCTTGACGATTGGCTAACCTTGTGCAATTGGATTTGCTTTCCACAGCGCCACTGGAGACCGGGGCTGATGTGGGCTTCTCGCCACCTCAGGAGGTTGACCCACTTCCTGACGACGGGGTCGATCACGAGATAGATATGGAGGGGCTTTTTCGTTTGATGGACGAAACTGCCCCCAATGCTAAGACCTTTCCCGATTTTGAGCCATGGGAGGCTTCGAAGGATGCCCAGCCAAGTAAATAATTCTGGAACCGAGCGTGTCGTGTTTATGACTGTATCTGTTTCTGGGAGTTGACATAGTTGCTGGTGTCGTGCAGAGGTGGTCGGGGTATCAGAGACAACAGCTTCTCCCGAGATGCGAGGTGAGGTGCCCCCATCCATTGACGGGCAGGAGCCCACTGTGACCCAGGATGGCTTGGGTAAGTCTTCAACTGTTACAGAAAGTATTGCCCTTTCATTATAGAGTTGCGGGGATGCCAATACTGACTGACTTTATGATGTCATTTGCTAGGTGAGGATCCAGCCGCCACTCTGGAGATGATTCAGGGGCTGGTCTGCACAGGCCCTTCAGTGTCTCTTCCCTCCTTTAAGGGGGAGCCTGAGGGGAGGAGTGCTTCAATGCCACCCACGACCGAGGAAGTGTCTAGCTTGTTGCCGCAGCTGTTGGCGGGGGTGGAGCGAGCTTCCCTGCTGGCTGTGGTGTCGGCCTGCACTGTGGGGCTGGTTGGGTCTTCAAGCATGGGACCCTAAGGTGCGTAACTAGAGACTTAACCACTTCTGTTAAGCCTTTTATTGTTGATTGTCTTCTGGTGCTGAAGTCCTGTCAGTATTGTTTACAGGTGTACCTTCGCCCCTAGAAGAAAGTGAGCTGCCCCGCAACGGGGCCGAGATGGTGGAGGAGGGCCCCACATAAGTGGCCTCTGCTGAGGGCGACAAGGAGATCATCGATATCGAGAAGGTTTTGGAGGGGAGTGCTCCGACCAGTGAGTTTTCCAACTCTTAGCTGGAGAACCACTCTTGCATGGAGCTGGGTCTGGCGATGACCTTGTTTGCTGCGTTGGCTTGCAGGAGCTTCAGGTTTGGCCACCTCTGGGAGTCTGTCGGAGACCTTATCGAGCTCTTCAGATGACGGCAGCTCATAGATGGAGACAGAGGAGAGTTCGAGCTCGAGCTCTTCATCCTCTGGGGCCTTGGCTGGTAGGGAGATTCTGACGAGGACCACTTGTGGAGGTATGCAGTGGTCCTCTTCACCTCTGTTTAGTGCTTGCATGCTCTATAAGGCAGAGTGCTAATGTTCTTGAGTTACTTGCAGCATCGGATCCTGGGGAGGAGCATGCGTCGACTCCTGACGAGGGCGGGCAGGAGGAGCCTCCTGTCCCACCCGTGCTTGCTGGAGATGACCGGATGGTGGGGGAACCTTGCCCTCTCCAACCCCCGTAGGTGATGCTGTGGAGGCGGAGGTGCAGCTGCCTTCCCCGACCCCTACAGATGATGTCACAGAGTCGGCTGGACTTGCTCCAGGTAAGGAGTCAAGACTTGTCTCCTTCTCTTTGTCAGGTTTTTCACGTTGTTTGTCGAAGGAAGCCTTTTATGTATCACTTACTTCCTTTGGTGTTTGTTGGAACTATACAGGTTCCACTGGAGTGCCGGCTGCGTCCGGAGACCTCTCCGTAGATTTAGGGGTCAAGTGGCCTCCATTCGCCTCTCTGCCAGAGCCATTGCTGGAGGTGAGTGCAGGTGCCCCCTTGCTCCAGCGGGCGTGAGGCTACTCACAGAGCGAGCCCCTCCCTTCTCCAGAGGACCTGAGGCAGCGACTGCGGGAGTGCACCCAGGCTATCACCCACTCAGATTCCCACGTGAGCTCTGGATGTCCGGGTTGGCTGGGATCTGGGCCGAATACCTACGACTCCGTGAGGTTCAAGCGTAGAGGGTTCAGAGGCTAGCTACGATCCGAGAGGCGCAGGAGCAGTGGGCTCGGCTTGTGTCAGCTGTAGCCGAGTAGAGGAGTCACGTCGAAGCGACCGCGTCAACATCTCATGAGTGAGCCGCACAACTGAGGGAGGAGAGCCAAGACGAGGCCTTGAGGAAGGCCTGGGAGGAGCGGCAGGTAGTTTCTGAGAGCGTCCGAGGTGAGTGGCAGGCGGCTGAGGCTACAGTCGGAGCCAATGCCCAGCTCTTTTCCACCCTGGAGGCAGAGCTTGCAGCGACGGACTCTTGCCTTGCGGTGCTAGAGGGGACTGAGTCGGAGCCCTGATTGTATCTTCCCCCTCTTCTCCTTCCCTTTTTTTTTGATGTCTGGAGTGTATGGATTTTGTTACCCCAAGGGCATGTCTTGGGCTCCTTTTATAGAGTATTAATGAACTCCAGATCCTTTGTTTACTGGGTTGTTTCCTCCCTTCTTTGATGGAATGGAATGATGCGGGTGAACTGACGACTCCTTATTGTTAGTCATGCTTGCTTGTCCTACGACGCATCGCCATGAGTGATGATAGGAACCGGGTTTAAGGAACTCAGTGTTAGAAGCTGGAGGTTGAGTACTGGGTAGTAGAGGAAAGAAAGGCTATATGTAGGGGCCAATCCTCCTGGGGGATGAAAGCCCACATACCGGGGAACCAACGTAGGCCCGTAACAACGGGACAACTTGCGTGATTTAGGGTTGTAGAGGTGATTCTGGATGGTGTATATTGACCCTGAACTTGATGGTGGAATATTGGCTAACATTGTGCCGTTGGCCAAAGAACGGGATTCGTATGTGTCTGGGAAACTGAGATTGAGCTAGCTGGGTAGCCTAGGTGGACATGGCAACCAAGACCGGAACTGGGAGAGGGACTGGAAATTGAAGCTGGGACTGTGACTGGGAAGAGGGGCTGGAGCTGAAGCCAGCTGGGTGACCTGGAAAGGCGCAATGGTTGGGAACTGGAACCAGGTCAGATGGCTAGCCTGGGAAGGCGTTATAGCCGAAACTATAACCGGGAGCTGGCGGCTAGCCCGTGAAGGCGTCGTAGCCGAGGCTGGAGTTGAAAATTGGCGGCTAGGCCTGTGAAGGCGTTGTAGTCGAGGCTGGGACTGGAGACTGGCGGCTAGCTTGTGAAGGCGTTGTAGCCGAGGTACTGGGACTGGAGGCTGGGCGGATAGCCTGTGAAGGCGTTGCAGCCGAAACTGGAAGCTGGAGACTGCTGGCTGGCCTGTGAAGGTGTTGTAGTCAAAACTAAAAGCTGGAGACTGGCGGCTGGCCTGTGAAGGCGTTGTAGCCGAAATTGGAAGCTGTAGACTGGCGGCTGGCCTGTGAAGGCGTTGTAGCCGAGGTATTGGGACTGGAGGCTGGGCGCCTAGCATGTGAAGGCGTTGTAGCCGAAACTGTAATTGAAAGTTGGCGATGACCGACCCTCGGGGGTGTAGTGGCCACCATTGTCATGGAGTGATGTTGAGCTCGCCATCGGGACATGTCATGGTCGATGGCTTTGTAAGTGAAAAGTGGAGATGGAGAGAGTTTTTGTTTCTATTACCAGCTCTACTGCCCTTGCGGGTTTTCGCCAGAGCTGGCCCCCTTTAGCTTTTTCCGGTGCACCCTTGCGGGTTTTCACACCGAGGGGTTACCCGATTTTGCCTGAGGTTCCCTTTCGGGTTTTCACCTCAGCTGGGTTGGTGGTAATTTTTGCCCCCAGTAGAGAGAGTTGACTGAGGCCGCCGAGGTATCTCTATTTTTAACCCCATATATATATATATATATATATATATTTTTTTTTTTTTGAGACTGTCGTCCATAGCATGTTGCTGTTAGGGGACGTAACCTGAGACTGGAAGGTGAGGATAGCCGAATATTGTTCGACCATTCATAAAGGTTTTTAGAAATCCTTAAGCCATGGTGGCGAAAGGCCACTTTGCCATGGCAAGGTATAACTAGAGGTGTGACTGGTCGATCAGGGATCATATGGGAGAGCTGGGATTATGATGAACTGGAAGGCTCTGGATTTGCAGGGTATGTGGGATGTAGGGGCAGAAGATGATAGATGTCTCAGAATGCATTGGGATATGAGTTTACCGAGACGGTGGCTGGAAGCTTGGCTGTTACAGGGACTGGTTGAACTATGACATTGAGGTGAGGGCCAAAGGTTGGCCGAGCTAAGCGGGAGTAACGCAAGATTAACTGGGGATTAGAGGGCTTGCACTGTAGCAATGCAAGTGTATTGGAGACTGGTCCTGGGTGAGACTAATGGCCCACCAAGGGACAGGTGGAAGGCCATGTTGACTGGTAGGGAGAAGAAGATTTTCTCGTTATCGGCTCCACCGCCCTTTTGGGTTTTCGCTAGAGCCGATCCCCTTTAGCTTTTTCCGACGCACCCTTGCGGGTTTTCACGTCGAGGGGTTTCCCGATTTTGCCTGAGGTTCCCTTTCGGGTTTTCACCTCAGCCGGGTCACTGGCCTTTTTGCCCCTAGCCACCCTATTGTGGTGAGGATGACTGGGTCTGCCGGGGCATCTCCATTTTTTAACCCCATTTTTTTATTATTGTTTTTTTTTACTTACCTGTGAGCCTGACAGCTAGACTGGCGCTGGTGTAGAAGTGCCCGCGCTCCCATAGTGACGGGAACGAGGGTAGGGGACTGATTCCCACGGATGCGTGGCGGTAATTCCGAGGAGCTGAACTGGCTGGTTGACTGGGAATTGAAGACCGGGAGGACTGGCCGGTGGGATCCTCCACGGGGGAGGACCGGCCTTATTGGTAGTAGCTGGGGCATGCGCCTTAGTCTGGCTGGCGCGTGAACTCATGCTCTGGCGCATAGTATAGCTTCATGTGTTTACCGTTGAGAGGCGGGAACGGTCTGTGTCCTTTGTGATCAACAACCGTGTAGGCCCCACCCTCATAGACATTCTGGATGATGTATGGACCTTGCCAATTTGGCTGTAGTTTTCCACTGGAGCGCCCTGCCATGACCTCTTTTTCTTTGATCATGACAAGGTCGCCTTGCTTGAAAGCTCGCTGCCTGACGAGCTTATCATAGGCCCGGACCATGCGAGCCTGATATGCTTGCAGGTGTTTGTACGCTTCGAGTCGCTTGCCTTCGAGATCGGCGAGCTCTTCTAGCCTTCTCTGGTACTCGTTTTCGTCAGGGCCGGCAAGGCCGGTGTGGATGGCCACACGATAAGAGGCTAATTGTACTTCGATGGGGATAACTGCTTCTGCCCCGTAAGCAAGGGAGAACGGCGAGCACCCCGTGGGGGTTTTGTAGACTGTCCGATAGGCCCACAATGCTTCGAAGACCTTTTCACCCCAATCGCGTTTCCGGTGGCTAACCATCTTAGCCAGGAGCTTGCAGAGGGTTTTGTTGAAAGCTTCCGCCAAGCCATTAGCCTGAGGGTTGTAGATCGAAGAAGTTCTCCAGTCGATGTGGAATTTGGCCGCTAACTGGTATACGGCCTTATTCTTGAAGGGTGTCCCGTTGTCGGACACTATGTGACTAAGAGTACCGAATCAGTATATGATGTTGTGCCGGACGAATCTGGCAACGACTTCGTCGGTGACCTCTCGCAAGGGTAGAGCCTCCGCCCAGCGAGAGAAGTAATCAGTGGCGGCCAAGGTGTATTTATGGCCCTTGGAAGATGGCAGGAAAGGCCCCGCGATGTCCATGCCCCACTCAGCGAATGGCCAGGTGGGGGCCGTAGGACGCAATGGGTTAGTAGGTTTCCTGGGTACTGGGCCAAAGGCTTGGCACTGATGGCATGCACGGGCATACTGGATACAATCCGCGTACATGGTTGGCCAGTAGAAGCCTTTGAGCTTGATGTTGTGTTTCATCCGATCTCTGACCTAGTGCGCATCGCACAATCCGGAGTGGACCTCCTGCATGATGGCTCGAGCTTCCGCTAGAGGGACACATCTCAGGAGAATCGACTTATCCTTCTCATGGACGAGCCGATACAGGGAGTCGCCAATCAACTCATAAGAGGTTGCTCGGCGGAGTAGCTGGACTCTTTGAGCTCGATCAGGTGGAAGCCACCCTTTCTTGAATTTGATGATAGGCGTACGCCGATCATCCTCTTCTCGAGGTGTGATTTGGTCAAGGTCGTGGACCTCGCAAATGGTGAGACCGGTGTTTCCTTCGAGTGAGCTTGCCATCAGTCTTTGGTGCTTGATGACGATGTCGACCTCACCCTCAGGCGGGAGCTTGATGGCCGTGGCCAATTTTGCTAAGGCATCCGCCTGAGCGTAGCTGCTTCTAGGAAAGTGATCTATTTCGATGAAATAGAACTTCTGGGTTAATCTGGTGACGGCGGTGTGGTATGGAACCAACTCTAGCTTCCACACGTCATAGATGCCGAGGACCTGCCGGACTATCAGCTGGGAGTCCCCGTAGGCTTTGAGACATTTAATGCCCATGTTGAGAGCCATCTGGAGCCCAATAAGTAGAGCTTCTTACTCGGCTTCATTGTTGGTTAGGGACTTCATGAAGGCGCAGGAGTTGTACAAAACTCTGCCCTGAGGAGTCAGGAAAACAATGCCAGCACCTGCCGTGGTGGCTGGATCCTGGTTGCTCCGGGTGATCCCTCGGGAAGCACCGTCGAAGTAGAGCTCCCAGCAAGGTACGCTGGTTGTGAGAGCGCTGGGCTGCCAATAATGCAAGACATCTCTGCTCTGTTCAACTGGCTATTGTGATTAAGCAACAGTGGTTGTGAGAGCACTTGGCTGCCAGTAATGCAAGACATCTCCGCTCTGTTCAACCGGTTGTTGCGATCGAGTAGCCAGGGACTCCTCGTCCGGGAGCTCCGAGCTGAAGGGTGAATTATCTGGTGCTGGGTGGGCTGCCAAGAATCCAGTCATACCCTATCCTTTGATTGCTTTTCTGGGGACATAGGTAATGTCGTACTCCATGAACAGGAGAGACCACCTCCCCAGTCTGCCCGAGAGGATAGGTCGTCGAAGGAGATACTTCAGAGGGTCGTGCTTGGATATAAGCTCGACTCGATGAGACAGGAGGTAATGCCGTAGCTTCTTCACTGCGAACACTAATGCCAAGTAGACCTTCTCCATAAGGGAGTAGCGGTACTCGGCACCGATTAGCTTCCGGCTGAGGTAATATAGGGGCTACTCTTTACCTTCTTCATTGATCTGTGCCAACAGAGCTCCTAGCGAAGCGTCCATGGCGGCAATGTAGAGAATGAGGGGTTTACCCTTGACTGGTGCTCCCAGGACTGGGGGGGTAAGGAGATACTTCTTGATTTGCTCAAAAGCTGCCTGGCATTCCGAGTCCCATGTGAGCGGGGTGTCTTTCTTCATCAGCTTGCTGAAATGCGCACACCGACCGGAGAGGTTAGAGATAAACCTCCGAATATAGGTCAGCCTCCCTTGGAAGGACCTAAGTTCAGTGATGTTGCTGGGTGGTCGGAGTTCCCGGATCGCTTTGATCTTGCTGGGATCCACCTCGATTCCTCGGTATCTGACGACGAAGCTGAGAAACTTGCCGCTGGATATGCCAAAGGTGCATTTCATGGGGTTCATCTTGAGCCCATATTGTCAGAGACGCTCGAAGACTTGGCGAAGGTCGCTCAAATGGTCTTCACGCCTTTTGGTCTTGACGTCGAGGTCGTCGACATAACATTTGACGATGTTGTGCATCATCTCATCGAATATTTTAGTCATGGCCCTTTGGTATGTACCACCGGCATTCTTCAAACCGAAGGGCATGCGTTTGTAATTGAAAATGCCCTTGGGGGATCTGAAGGCTATGTGGTTCTTATCTTTGAGAGACATCCAGATTTGATTATAACCAGACGACCCATCCATGAAAGACAAGGCTTCATGGCCAGTGGCCATATCGACCATGGTTTCTACAATCGCGACTGGGAAGTCATCCTTCGTACAGGCTTTGTTGAGGTCTCGGAAGTTGACGCAGATGCGGACTTGACCATTCTTCTTATTGACTGGAACTATATTGGCGAGCCAGATCGGGTAGATGCACGGCTCGATGAAGTCGACCTCCGCCATTTTATGAACTTCGGCCGAAACCTGGAGCTCCAGCTAGTGGCGCATGCGCCGCTGTGGTTGCTTGATCGGAGCGATTAAGGGAGAAATGGCTAGATCGTGCTCCGCCACGGAGGGGTCTAGCCCTGGCATCTCCTTGTACGTCCAGGCGAAGTAGCCCTTGAACTCGAGCAGGAGTTGCTTATAGTTCTGCTTCTCTGCCTCGGTGAGGAGGGCACTGACAAATGTAGGCTGAGGGGCTTCATCTTCGCCCAGATTGATCTCCACAAGATTATCGACGGTCGCCTAGCCGCCGTCCTCCAACTTGGGAGGAGCGAGTTGGAGGTCGATGAAATCGTCATCATCAGTGTCGGCTTCATGTATTTCTTGGTTCTATCGTTGATGCTGAAGGGATCGGAGAGCAGTTGTTGCTGGGACCCACTAGGGATCGATCTGGGCCGTCGGCTTGTGGCCAACAGTCATCAACTGGGGTTGCTGAGGTTTGTCCGGGGTTGCCCGGCGAAGCTGACAATCTTTCGCAGCTTGGACTAGCAAGATCCCCCCCCCCTCAGGAAGGTTTACCGTACTGGGTCCCTCGACTGGCTGAGAGACTGGAGAAGCCTCTCCCGCCCCTTTGTCTTGGCAGGGAGGTGAAGAAGGTTCACCGACGGCTTGAGCCGAGGTTCTGGATTTGGCGGAGATCGGGATCAGAATTTCCTCTCCCTCATCCCCGGAGCTGTCGAATTTGGCTTCGACTCTAGCTTGATCGTCGGCTGGTTGCGCCAAGCCTACGACGTTGACTGCGTAGTGGATGCGGAAGTCCAGGTCCTGGTCGTAACCAAGCCCCCTGGTATCCTTATGGAAGGATGGGGGTTGCCCCAGGACCTGGGAAAGGTCCCACAGTCGACGGAAGTATCTTTGTTAGGCAAAGGTCTGCCATAGGGGATTGTGTTGTTTCAAACACATTTCTTGAATATGCGGCGACAGGTCACCCCACACCTGAACTGCTTCAGGGGTATCATCGGCTTGCCTATACCAGCCGAAGTCATCATCTGGCCGGGCTTGAGGGACCATGTCTCCTTTATAGAAGACAATGGGTTTGTCCCTGTTAGCCTTCTTGTTTCGGCATTGTCGCTTGAAGGTGACGATGAATGTCATCAGCAACTCGACGCTGTGCTCCTCGGATGCACATGGGAGCTGGATGTAGTCTAGTGGCAAGCATATACTCTTGTCGATAGCTCGACTAATAAGATTAGCCTCAAAGTCAATCTGGCGCCTTTCAGGGCGATCCGGGGTTGACTTGGAGCCGAGGCGCAGCCGATGAAGCTTGGCCTTCTCCTCGTCGATAGAGAAGAGATCATCGTCATCTTCCTCTGAGAGCCAATTGTTGCTTTTGCTCTTGATCACCGGGTACGGGCTAATCCCCTTGAAGTAGAGCGTAGCGTCGGCTAGGTTGCATTCTGCTGGTGTGAACGGTAACAGGTCCGTAAAGACCTTGTGTTGCCCTCCATCCTTGGCATACTTGATGCATTAGTGGAGAGTCGATGGGATGACCCAGTTTTCATGGATCCAGGGTCTACCCAATACCATCTTATAAGACGTGTTGGAGTCATTGATGTAGAATGTCGCCTTGGAGGCGAAATCATCAAGCACCAGATTGACGTCCACCCGGCCGAGGACGTCCTCGGTGTTCTGGTTGAAGCCGGATATCTTGACCGCCTGGACCTTCTAGAGGTATGGGGTCAGATATAAGACTTGAATGTCTTGAGCGGCATGATGTTAACAGCGGCACCAGGATCCAGATCACATCATGCCCGTTGATCTTCCCCTTCATGTAGAGAGGACGATTGTGGCATGGAGGGGACAGCATCATGTCTTTCTCTATGAAGGTGATGGTGGCTACGAAGGCTCCATAAGCAGCCGCCTTCATTTCCGCGGCATGCGCTTCATAGAATTCCGGCTCTTGGAGTATTTTGATAAGGGTTTCCCTTATATCCTTACTCCAAGCGATGGCTTCCCAAATTGAAATGCTGGCAGGGAAGCGCTTTATCTGGTGGAGGACCTTTCGGTCAGCTCGGGCTCGAGCATCCCCCAGAGAGGGTAGTATGTCAGGCTGAACCCTCTGCGAGCTGCGGTGCTGCTCCCCATCGGGGATTTGCACTACTTTTCCCTTATCACTGGGACCAGATTGACTTTGATCGCTAGCGAGCTCCTAGAACAGGGACGCCAATAACGGCTCTTCTGGGGGTTACTGGTGGGCTGGCTCATCCTTGCCGGACGGTCCCGCTTGCTCTGTTACAGAAGTCGGGACTGGTGCAGAGGCTGGGAGGCTGGCCGCAGCCTCGCCAAAGCCGACAGGGTCGAAGATATCGGGTCCGCCCCGAATTTCCATTTCCGGGATGGGAGCCGGTTCCTCTCCTCGAAAGAGGATGATTCACTCCGGATTGAAGGTGGACGGAGAGAGGGGTAGCTCGGGAGTTCTCCCACGGCGTCTACCACGTCCCCGACAATGGCCTCGACTACGTCCGGTGTGCTCTGGAGCCGGCTATAGCCCAAGCGGGGCATTAGCCCTTTGCCTAGTCCGGGAGGCTACTGGCTCGCCCCGCCGAGAAGCATTGATATTGTCGGGAGGTGGTATGGCCACCATATTGCAGGTGCAATGTTAGAGCATTTCTTCCAGCTGCTCTGGGGTGATCTCCTTGTCTTTATAGCACAAGGAGAGCTCGTCAGGGATCACGAGTCTTTCGCCGTTCTTGAGCTTTTGGATCATTTCTTGGACCCAAATTCTGAGGCGGGCTCGTTTCTGCATTTCTTCCCACGGGATGTAACTGTCGAGTGGGAGAGCCCCGGTAGGAGGAGGAGGAACGTATTCCTCCAAGTCATCAATGAGCCGCTAGAGCCTTTGGAGAGGCGTTGGCTCGGCTGGGAATTCCAGGGCGGCTGCTTGTTCAGCCTGTTTCTTGAGCCGCCTTCTGAGGTTCTTCCTCCTATTTTTCTCCCGTCTCTTGGCGATAGCTGTCTCCAAGAGAGTAGGAGGGAGAGGTACTGGAGCCGGAGTTGACAAATCCTGGTGAGGATATCTCCGAGCTGACGCCCTTGTGGGGCGAGGTCGATGACTCTTCCTCACCCGGATTTTGATCCAGGCGCCTTCCGCTTATTGTATCTGGAAGGTGGCGTTGATTGCCTGCTCGATCACCTCGAGCGGCAATTCCTGGTATGCCGGAATACTGGGACTGGCGTCCGAAGACGTGTTCGCGATTTGGTGCCTTACCCGCAGTGGCGATGGGAGCCTACGAGAAGTTGGTAGGCTGGTGCTAGCGTCCGAAGACGTGTGCGCGGTTTGATGCCTTACCCGCGTTGGTAGCAAAGATGTCTCCTGCTGAGCCGGTACGTTGGGACCGGTGTTGGAGGACATATGCGCGGTTTGATACCTTACCCGCGGTGGCGGCAGCTTTTGTTGAGAAGCGGGCATAGAAGGGCACTGGTCGTCTTGCTCCTTAGCCTTGCCTTTGCAACCATGCTGAGGGCTAGGCCTGGGGACCAATGACAGTGTCGCAGGACATTGTTGCTCTGCACAGTTATCTCGACTTTGCGGAATGAAGGAGCCTTGTGGCAGTGGGCCTACCACTTGAAGTGAAGCCGCTGAAGAGTCCAAAGATGTCTTCTTTGTACTCTGGATTGTGTCAACAGGTAGGCGGGATAGACCAGATGGCCCCTCCGCTGAGGAGGTACACCGAGGCTGAGGCGGGGCCTCACCCTATTTTTGCTTTCCCTTCCTATCCACGATTGTCGACGACGAAGATAGGGAGGGAGGAGGACGAGAAAGAGCCAAAGAGCTTGTAGTCATCTCGCCCACCAGAATGTCCTCTCGACCGAGAAAGACCCGGAGGAGCCTGGCAGTGTCTTCTTCAGGGAAAGGGAGAGACTTTAGCTCCCACCAGGACCGCCACTGCACGGCCGAAGTGGCCGAGATTGGCTGGCTAGGCGCTGATGTCTGGGAGCCCTCAAGGGCCGGAGGAGCACGCGAATGGATGACGTTGACTGAAAAGTTAGTCGGCTCCGCCTCTTGACTGGCATCCTGCTCCCTACGCCTTCGCAGTCGCTCGAGCACCTCTTGATTGTCCGTTCGGAACTCGAGCCACTCCGGAGGATGCTGGTAAGGTAGCCTATGCCCATTTTCTTGAGAAGAGTCTGGCCGCTCTGGCGCATCCCTGGCGATGCGCAGGGTCTCTTTGACAGCTTGCCGAAGCCTTACGAGCAACATGGAGTTTCCTTCTGCATCGATCTGCTTCCATCGGATCTGTTCCTGGATGAGGTGTTGAACTTCTTCACAGGACTCGATCGGGTGGTAGATTCTGTGTAAGACCCCGAATTATTTAATTGAGCCCAATATATTTATTAAGCTTTTATTAATTAAGATTTGAATTTTTATTGAATTAATAATTGAATTTCGGATTTATTAATATTTAATTCGTTAGAAATAGAATAAGTGGAAATCCGACTACCTTATAAAAATCCATAAAAATAGTAAACAGGTTAAGGTCGATGTAGATAACAACTTTATCTTATGTCATTAAGCCATTATAAATCCGTGGTTAGATCTAATTGGAGATTTAGCCCAAAAGTGCACACTTTTTGACCCTTACCTAACCTTGGATTAAAACACGAAATTGAGGCTTAATACTCGACCAAATTAGCTCAAATCGGAGGCAAATGAACGGTCTTGATCTGAGGATCAAAAACCCTCTACCAATTTCTCGAATCCCTAACCCTAGAAGGCGCAGCCGGCCGAGTTTGATTGAGTCAACCTTTTCGGCACCATTTCTAACACGTCACTTGCCCTGTCGAATTCTCCCAGCTCAGAACTCTCCAGAAGGTGTATGAGCTATAGATAGAAAGCTCTTCGACCCTAGTTTCGTTTGGTAGCAGCTGTGTCCGCAGAGGAGTCAGATCTGGGGAGATATCCGGCGATTACTGAAGGTGTGTCGGCAGGCCGTCGTCATCCTTCTTCCTTCTTTGTTTCTTCAATTGAGGTAGGAATTCTCAACCAAAATTTGATCATGAATACATCATTTTATTCCTCTCGATGAGATCTATCCAGTGGGACTAAAAGCCCCAATTTTTATCAGGTGTCTAGAGAGCTATCGAGGCTTTTGTGAAGGGTTAGCAAGTTCGTTCTTCTTATCTAACATCTTATTTCAACCGTCGATTGAGGTAGGTTTAATAGGATAAACTCTAATTAACTTATATGATGTAATCAACATCTTATTATCTTTCTTTAGGCATAGAAATACCTAAAATTCATGAAGCATGTTTAGAGAATTTCTGTTCGTAGTAACAGCATGTTTAGACCTAGTTTTGATGTGTTCTTCGAGTTGATTTCTGATTTCGAAGTATTAATCCTGATCCATATGAACCATATCATATATGGTTGGATTTAGCATCGTAGTGGCTTTCTTTTGACATAAGAAGCCCCAATTTTCGTTCTGTATGTTGAGAGAATTTTACGTTTTAGTCACAGCATGTCAGAATTAGGGTTCCCGTGTTCTTGCCTTAATAAACCTTGATTTTGGCAAGATAATTTGAAATTGGACTTACTGATAGATAGTATTCTCTGTTAGCTTTCCAACGGTACCAAAAGCCTCTTATTTGGAGTCCATTTCCATTAGTTATTAGCGTTTTAGTGCAACCCTATCAACCCCTTAGCTTCCCGGCGTTCACGGGACGCGGAAGGGATGACCGGAGACGGCCAGAGATGGACGGTCGCACGATAGACCGCACAACTCAAGCCCAGACATGACTCTGGCATAGACAGGAGTTAAACGGTTCCTAAATGACCACACAACTAGTTGGACGGTTCAAAACTGACCACATATCCACTCCCAGCATGTTAAACGGTCCAAACAGGACCACATAAGTTGAACGGCCCTGCAGGTGGCCGCACAAGTGGATGGGCGGCCCTGCCCTGGGCCGCACAACCGAGGGATGTGCGGCCCTGTACTAGACTGCCCAAGTTCATGGGCGGCCATGCCCCTGGCTGCTCAACTCCCAGACCCCCTTTTGAGCCCATTTCAGCCCCTGTTAAGCCCGATAGTTATACGGCCTTTTACCAACCATTTATCTAGACAGAAAACCACTTAATACTAGTCCTAATGCATTCATCTTTGTGTTCTAAATGGTAATTAGTAAAATATAAACCCACATTATAAATTATTAATTACGCAATTAAATTTCTGTTAATTGCTTGTTATTCGTTCATACGCGACTTACGTGATCTTGTTCATACCCGTTATCATCCTGATTAATCTTTTTGGCATCTTGACTTAATGTATAACTTAATTCTTGTTAATTTGACATGAAATTAGGATTAATATGGTCTTTATCTTGCTGTGTATCTACTATACTACAGTAGAACAGCGTGTTTAACTTTCTGACTTGTAACATGTCGGTAGCCGATTAGCGTGCTAGTCTTGGTTTTACCCCCGGAAACTCTATCCGGCGACATTACCATCTTCACGGAATTTCTTTATATCCCTGTTATGAACCTAATGAACTATAAAAACATTGGGTTATGTGTTTAATTTGCTGATTTGAGTCTTGGATCAAATCAGACGACGAGAGGCATGCGCGGTTAGTAGGTGACCGCATATCCTCTTCGGCAGCCCGATTGTGACCGCATATCTTTATACGGCCCAGTATGGACCGTATATCTTGTTCATGGGCCTTAATGTCTTCTGGACATGAGCGGCCCATATTGCACCGTTCATACCTTAGAGCGGCCCACTGTCAGCCATTCTTTCTTGACCTCGCGAGCTGAGTTTCAGTCCAATTCCTGTATGTACGGCCCTGTGTTAACCGTATATACCCTTGAGCGGCTCTCTTATGACCGCACATCTCTTGGTGATGAGTTTGACCGTGTTTTGTACTCTTGAATCCAAGGACAAGGTTAGTCCTTTAAATCTGAACTTATGGCAGTAATTCCGCTGATTAAATTGGCCATTAAAATTGACTGAATGTCTAGACGCGTGGGATCTTGGATCCAATAAATCGATGCCAACGCACCGTAGGGGCCCGGTCTGGTCCTGGGGAGAGCGCCCAAAAATTATTGAGCCCATGGGATGTTAATGATATGGTGAGGCATTGCACCGAACACTTGCTTGCTTGTTACGTCTATGACAAAAAATCTCTTGTTACTTGTTACTTGATCGTGATTGAATTGATGTTAATTACTGCTTGTTGGCCAATTCTTTATTACTATCTCCTGTTGAAAATTCTTGTACTTGTTATCTTGTTAATTCTTGGCATCTTATATTTCTTGACCTTGCAAGATCTTTTTATTACGTCGTTTCATTATATCGTTATCGTCATTTATTTCTTTTTAGCATGGCATGTGAAAATGTAATTAACTTGTTAATCATGTAAACTTGCCTGTTACTTCCTACTGAGCGTCAGCTCATAGTTGTTGTTTTCCCCCCTTTCCAGGCTATTCAGGTGACGAGCTTACCATCGGGGATGGGCTGGAGTGATGTCTTGAGTGCACCAGTTCTAGAGTGGTGTTGGCAGTGTTATCCTATTAGTTGTGCTTTAGAGAGTTTTTAGCTTCAGTTATGTTGTTAATGTTTAGTGTTTAATGTCTCAGTTGTATTAAGTTGGTTTGAGGATTATTGTATCAGTTATGGTTTGTTTAATGATCAATAAGTTATTTCCATTTCATAACACTTGTGTTATATTTAGATTAACTCTCTCTCTTTCCTGCTAGCTAGTTTCTAACTGTACGTCCCGAGTTTCCGCATCGGGGCGTGACAGTTTAGTTGGTATCAGAGCCCTAGGTTTCACATTCCTAGGTTTTCCTAAGTTCTAGGTTTTCTAAGTTCTTGCATTGAATCCCAATAACCCGGTATATCAAAAGGTGTTGTCCGAACGTTAGGCTACGCCTATCGGGAAGGTCGCATACTTGCGCGAGTGGTCTTCGGACCGATTATCTCTGCTAGGTACCGAGTTTTGGCCATGTCTAGGTGCATTAGACCCCTAATCTTGTTAAAGTCTAGGACCTGACCTGGTGGGAATGGGTAGAAACTTGGGTTATGTCACGTCCCGAGCGCGGAAGGTACTTGGAGATGCGCGACGAGTTTATATCAATCATGTCAATCAGAGTATTAGTGTATTCCACACCAAAATCAGAGATGCGCAAAAGTAAAGTTAACCCAGTCCTTTATTCCTTCATAAGAATATGTCTATTACAAACCTTGAAGTACTAACTAAAATAAAGGAAAAATACAAGGTTGACTCAAGAAAATATGAAAAAGACTAGATAACATGGAAGAAGCTCTATCTCTTTCACTCTTGATTTTCCCCATCCGTTTGAGTTCCCTCATCGCCGGACTTACCTGAAAAGTAGGGAAACACTAAGTGAGCGAACGCTCAGTAGGAAATTATATCTCAAGATCTAGCAAGGGGTTTAAGTGATTACATCTTTCATGAATACACTATAGCTATGCATGCTCGCATAAAACGACAAGATAGAGAGAGTGTATAACAAAACGATAGCAAGAAGAACTAGTCATGAGCTTTCAAGAACTTATATCAAAAAGATATCAAGATATTCAAGTAAGTGTATTTATCATGCCATGTTGGAATTTGGCTATTTTGTTTCAAGTCAAGCAAGTATACAATTACCCTTTCTCGGGCCACGCAAGTCATGTAATATCAAGTCAAGTACAAGTACAAGATTTGTGGAATGTTCAATCAAGCTAGTCATGCACTTCGGTATAATGCCAATACCGTGATCAATCAACTCCCATGGGCACAAGTACTTTCGGGTGCTCCTCCTAGGACAAGATCGGGCCCTATATGCGTAGGCATTAATCATGTATTTTAACATCCACTTTTGTGTATAGCCAATATGAATTTCAAGAATAAAGCTTGTAGATACGTAGGATAACTTGGATAGAATAGAGTCCAAAAATATGACACTTGACATAGAATGACGATAATAACGGTACAATCACGATTATCGATAAAACTAGGTGGAATTGGTTCCCTAACTTGGGTACCATGACAAACAAGTATGGACACTCTTTATATAGAATTGAGGTCCACATGAACAGCACATCAATGGCAAGACGTCCTCATTCTTAATATAGAATTGAGGTCCACAAGAACATCATGTTGAATATAGAATTGGGGTTTACAAGAACATCATAACAATGTTAATATAGAGTTGGGGTTTACAAGAACATCATGACAATGTTGATATAGAATTGGGGTTTACAAGAACAGCATCAAATGGCATGATAACCTCATCCCATTAAGAGAATTCTCATGATACACACTTTGCATAACATGAGGGCCGGTATACCATGTTTCTTTAGAGTGACATGACAATCAAATAATGTAATGGGTTTTTATGGTACAACCAGCTCAGTCGGCCTTGAAGGAATTCAAGGCTCGAGGAGTCTTACGGAGGTCTCTATGACTAACTTGCTAGTCCAAAGGAACGGAATGTCCAATGGAGAGCTTGAATGTCAATGAGAATTGAGGGTAGTGCGATAAAAACATCATGAAACATGGGACTATATTCACGGACTGGAATATAGTGCCGATATATATATATATATATATATAACCCTTCGGTGACAGTAATCAGTGTAAAACAGTAATACAGAAAATAGCGACTTAAGCTAAGTCATTAATTATCCAATTAACGCCTTACTCAGGGGCGTTTATTCATAATTTGACGACTTATACATTAGTCGTCCCTTCAATATTTCTATTCTGCAGAAAATCAATATTCTGGAATTTTAACAAAAACGCGCCCTGGACAGGGGCGTTACTTGTCAATTAGCGCCCTGGTCTGGGGCGTCAGTTCAATAAGAGACGGCCTTGTTCAGGTCGTTAATTCAACAATTTTTCAAATTTCAGATAATAAATTTCAGGAAAACAGGTACATGGTCAGGACCAGAAAAATAGCAGGATTCAATCAGGATGAACATGCATTAGATTAGGTTCATGGTTTCATAGATATAGAATTTTAAACATTGGTAATTATCAATTTATATGAAATTGACGACTCCTAGGTAGGGCGTCAAAACAAGAATTAGCGCCCTAGTGTGGGTCGCTTCTTTATATTAGCGCCCTGGTCAAGGGCGTTTCTTTTTAAAATTACATGGAAAACATCTGAAACCATAATAAAACTATATGCATGTATGACAGAAGGTATTACTAGCAACTGGAGTTAGTTTGGGCTACGTTCTTGAGAAAACCTACCTGATGATTATCTGGGTGAAGACACGTGAACAGAAACGATACTCTGTTTTGCAACAGAGTCTTCTGATCACCGGCAGAAGATGATGATGAAGAACTCCACGTTCTTCAACTATACGAGAGTTCCTTCTCGATGCAGGCAACCTACAGGAGAATAAGATGAAGAAGCATTAGTTTTCTCCAAAATACTCAACTGAAGGCAGAGGAAGAAGAACACCTGTTCTTCACGGTTGACTGCAGCAGCACGATGAAACAGATCGCCAAAATAGCGGTCTAGGTCGATTTAGGAGGATATTTA
This sequence comes from Amorphophallus konjac, assembly GCA_022559845.1. NCBI lineage: Eukaryota > Viridiplantae > Streptophyta > Magnoliopsida > Alismatales > Araceae > Amorphophallus > Amorphophallus konjac. Next base: position 181,247,018 of record CM040123.1, on the reverse strand, counting down.
TAGGATTTTGGGGATCCTAATAGGGTTAGAGTTGTATTGGAAGTAATACTTCCATGATAGAGTCCTTACCATATTCCACCTTCGACGTAGTTATCCAGAACTTGCCCTGGATAGACTCCTGGGTCAAACGAAACTCGAACTGAATTAACGTCTTAAGCGAGAGCGTTAATTTAAATTGACGCCTTGTCAAGCGTCGTTTCTTGTATAAAACGTGTCCATGTAAAGGGCGTTACGTTTACTTGCCCTTTTTGGCCGTTTGATAATTGACGCCTTGTTATTTGGGCGTCCCTTTTTAATTAGCGCCTTATCTAGAGGCGTTTCTTACTGAAGTAGCGCCTTGATCAAAGGCGTTATTTCCATTCTGTCTTATTTTTATGCGTTTAGGCTTTCATCATCTAATTATTTATCTTTTATTTTAATTTTATTTATTTAAAAATCTTATTTTTTTATCAGGGTTGCTACGCCCTCCCCCACTTAAAAGAATTTGGTCCCAAAATTCAATAGTATATACATATGGAGAGTGTAGAGCCTATTACCTTAAAATAATTCTGGGAATCGTTTCCTCATGGATTCCTCGGTCTCCCATGTGGCTTCATGATCGAAACTCTTACTCCATTGTACCCTTAGCATGGGAATAACCTTATTCCTCAAGGTACGTACTTCACGATCTAGTATCTTCATGGGCTTCTGCTCATATGTGAGATCCTCTTGGATCACTAAGTCTCCATGATCAATAATATGCGATGGATCGTGCACATATTTCTTCAACATAAATATGTGGAACACATTATGAACATCGGACAATTGAGGAGGCAATGCGATGCGGTAAGCCACCTCGCCAACTCTTTCCAGTATCTCAAAAGGTCCAATGAATCTTAGTGTAAGCTTGCCCTTAACACCAAATCTCTGTATGCCACGTCCCGATGATATCTTGAGAAATACATGATCTCCGATTTGGAACTCAAGATCTCTCCTTCTCGTGTCAGCATAAGCCTTTTGCCTAGACTAAGCAACTTGCAGTCTTTCTCTAATCAATTGTATTCTTTCAGTGGTAACCCTTACCATGTCTGGACCTAACAGTTGTTTCTCTCCAACTTCATCCCAGCATAAGGGTGATCGGCAACTCCTTCCGTATAAAGCTTCGAAAGGTGCCATTTGTATACTTGCCTGGTAGCTATTATTGTATGCAAATTCCACCATCGGCAAGTGATCATGCCAGCTTCCATCGAAATCAATGATGCAAGCTCTGAGCATATCTTCAACCACCTGATTAGTTCTCTCGGTCTGACCATCCGTTTGAGGATGAAAAGCTGTACTAAAGTTAAGCCTTGTTCCCAACGAATGTTGTAGTCCCTTCCAAAAATGAGAAGTAAAACGGGGATCTCTGTCAGACACGATTGAAACAGGAATACCATGTAATCTGACTATTTCCTTGATGTATAATGCAGCCAAAACATCAACTGACCATCGGCTCTTTATTGGCAAGAAATGCACCGATTTAGTCAATCGGTCAATAATAACCCATATTCCATCATGTCCTCCTTTTGATTTAGATAAACCTATGATGAAATCCATGCTAATATTTTCCCACTTCCATTTGGGAATATCTAGAGGATGTAATTTTCCAGCAAGCTTTTGGTGTTCCGCCTTGACCTGTTGGCATGTGAGACAGCGCGACACGTAGTCCGCTATTTCCCTTTTCATGTTGGACCACCAAAAATTCCTCTTCACACCTTGGTACATTTTGGTAGATCCAGGATGAATCGTGTACCTTGATCTATGAGCTTCATCTAATATCTTCTTCTTTAACTCGGGACAATCCGATATGCAAGTTCTATTCCTGAACATTAATCTTCCTTCACAAGTTATTTGGAAATCAGATTGTCCTTCTAGTTTGCCCTTGATTTCCACTAATATTGGGTCATTATCCTGAAGTGCTTGTATTTCAGTTAATAGGTCTGGCTGAATGCTTATATGGGACAATGTGACACATTGAAAGTCTGTGTCCACGCTTATATTGAGTTCAGAGAATTGCTCCAGCAACTTCCATTCTTGAATCATACAATTGGCTAACAGTGCTCTCGGCTTTCGACTAAGGGCATCTGCTACATGATTACCCTTTCCGGGATGATATTGTATATTGAAGTCGAAGTCCTTGAGATATTCTAGCCAACGTCTTTGCCTCATATTTAGTTCCTTTTGAGAGAAAAGATACTTGAGACTCTTGTGATCGGAGTATACAGTAAACTGCACTCCATATAGGTAATGTCTCCAGATCTTTAGTGCAAATACTACCGCGGCTAATTCTAAGTCATGGACGGGGTAGTTCTCTTCATGTTTCTTTAATTGACGAGAAGAGTAAGCTATAACCTTTCCTTGTTGCATTAGAACACATCCGAGGCCAATGCCAGAAGCATCAGTGTATACCTCGAATTTCTCTCCTTCCATTGGTAAAGCTAAGACAAGAGCTGTAGTAAGATGATCCTTGAGAGTTTGGAAGCTTCTTTCACATTCCTCACTCCATTTGTAACGGATCTCCTTGCGAGTTAACCTCGTAAGTGGTACGGCGATCTTAGAGAAATCTTTGATGAATCACCTGTAATAGCCGGCAAGACCTAAGAAACTTCGGATCTCGCTAGCATTGGTCGGTCTTTCCCAATTTCTTACAGCTTCAACTTTTGATGGATCTACTGATAAGCCATCCTTTGATATAACATGTCCGAGAAAAGTTACTTCCTCAAGCCAGAATTCACACTTGCTGAGTTTTGCGTATAATTGGTTTGCCCTTAATATTTGTAATGCAATCCTTAAATGCTCCTCATGCTCTTCCTTGGTCTCGGAATAAATCAATATATCATCGATAAAGACCACCACGAATTGATCCAAATAAGGCCTGAATATACTAATCATTAACTGCATAAAGGCAGCAGTGGCATTCGTTAGTCCGAAAGGCATAACAACAAATTCATAATGGCCGTACCTGCTTCTGAATGCAGTCTTATGAATGTCCTCATCCCTGATTCTTAACTGATGATATCCCGACCTAAGATCAATTTTGGAAAAGTACATGGATCCTGAAATTTGATCAAACAACTCATTGATTCTCGGCAGTGGATACTTGTTCTTGATAGTGAGATGATTCAACTGTCGATAGTCGATGCATAACCTCATGGATCCATCTTTCTTCTTTACAAATAATACAGGCACTCCCCATGGGGAAGTACTTGGTCTTATGAATCCTTTCTTAATGAGTTCCATCAATTGCTCCTTTAACTCCTTGAGTTCGGCAGGGGACATTCTATACGGTGCCTTAGAAACTGGACCCGCACCAGGAACTAAATCGATGGTGAAGGCCACTTCTCTTTGCGGGGGTAATCCAGGCAAATCCTCCGGAAACACATCCAGAAATTCTTGCACAACTGGAATATGTTCTATCTTAGTTTCCTGAGCCTCCTTAATCGTGACAAATGCAAGGAAAGATACACATCCTTTCCTTATTAGCTTGCTAGCTCGGAGAGCCGAAATAAGAGGTGACTCGCTCCGACTCTTATGGCTAGAATAGACTAGTTCTGAAAAGTCCTTGAAAGTAACCTTGCTATTGCGGCAATCGACTGTTGCCTGATATTTGGATAACCAATCCGCTCCCAGTATGACATCATACTCCTTTAGATCTAAACATATGAGATCGATAGGAAGATTTCTTCCTTTTACCAAGACTTCACAGTTTTGATAATGGTGAGTAATATCGGTTTCGTTTCCGAGAGGAGTAGATAAAATTATTTTCATCCATTCCGGTTCCATAGGTAGTGGGTTAGCAAACTTCTTGGCAATAAAAGAATGTGATGCACCCGTATCAAATAAGACATGTGCATACTTGGAACAAACTTTCAGTGTACCTTCTACTAGTCCGCCTTCTTCTTCTTGTTCGGTCTCCTTAATTGCGTGAAGACGAGCATTCTTGGTTACCGGGCGATTTCCGTCACCGGTTTGATCATTAAGTAATGGGAAATCGGGAATCCGATGCTCACGGCTCCCGCAACGGAGACATGCTCCAAGTTTCCTCCAGCACTCTTCGGCTTTATGACCAGCCTTGTCACAATGCTTGCATATTATATTCGAAGGTGTAGTAGTGATAGAGAAGGGCTTGGTCTTTCTTAAATTTTTGGTCTTGAGAAGAAGTACCTCCAGTGCTAGGCCTCTTCTTGAAGTTGGGTTTAAAGGAACCCGAACTTGTAACTTGTTCCTTCTTATCCTTCCCACGGATTCTATCTGATAGCTCCGTGACATCTTCTAACAATTGAGCTCGGCGTACTATCTCTGAGTAGACCTGAATATCCATTGGCGCCAGCTGGGTAATATATTGGGGCCTGAGCCCATTAAGGAACCTCCTAGCTTTCATCTTCTCGGTGCTAACTAAGTGCTTAGCATATCGAGACAATCTAGAGAATTGTGCCTCGTACTCCGCCACCGATAATGACCGTTGCTTGAGTGCGGCAAATTCGGTAGCTTTCTTTTCTTGGACTCGGTCTGAAAAATATTTATTGTTGAAATGTTTAACAAATTCTTCCCAAGTAATTTGGTCTTGATTTATAGTAGCTTCGACTGACTCCCACCAGCATCGGGCATCCCTTTCTAGTTGGAAAGTAGCTAATAAGACTTTATCTTGATCCGTGCACTGCATAACACGGAATATACGCTCCGTCTCCCTGGTCAAGTGCTCTGCGTCATCCGGATCAGTAGAACCCATGAATTTGGGAGGGTTCATGTTCTTGAAGACTTGGTGGAGACTTCCGGCTCGTTGTGCACCTCCTTGTGCTACTTGTTGCAGCACCTGAGTCATGCCTTGAAGTGTACGCTGCATGTTGCGCCACTGAGCACGTTCGGCAGCCATCGTCCTACAATTACAATAACTAGATCAATACGTGATCTCATTTAGAAGCTAGCATTTCTATGTTAACTCAACCCTTGGTTCTACCCAATCTCACTGGTTAATGGTTTAACCTATCCTTGGACTTGGGTTTTCTTAGGAATTGAATACCCTAGGCTCTGATACCACAAAAACTGTCACGCCCCGAGCGCGGAAGGCACCCGGAGATGCGCGACGAGTTTATATCAATCATGTCAATCAGAGTATTAGTGTATTCGACATCAAAATCAGAGATGTGCAAAAGTAAAGATAACCCAGTCCTTTATTCCTTCATAAGAATATGTCTATTACAAACCTTGAAGTACTAACTAAAATAAAGGAAAAATACAAGGTTGACTCAAGAAAATATGAAAAAGACTAGATAACACGGAAGAAGCTCTATCTCTTTCACTCTTGATTTTCCCCATCCGTTTGAGTTCCCTCATCGTCGGACTTACCTGAAAAGTAGAGAAACACTAAGTGAGCGAACGCTCAGTAGGAAATTATATCTCAAGATCTAGCAAGAGGTTTAAGTGATTACATCTTTCATGAATGCACTATAGCTATGTATGCTCGCATAAAACGACAAGATAGAGAGAGTGTATAACAAAACGATAGCAAGAAGAACTAGTCATGAGCTTTCAAGAACTTATATCAAAAAGATATCAAGATATTCAAGCAAGTGTATTTATCATGCCATGTTGGAATTTGGCTATTTTGTTTCAAGTCAAGCAAGTATACAATTACCCTTTCTCGGGCCACGCAAGTCATATAATATCAAGTCAAGTACAAGTACAAGATTTGTGGAATGTTCAATCAAGCTAGTCATGCACTTCGGTATAATGCCAATACCGTGATCAATCAACTCCCATGGGCACAAGTACTTTCGGGTGCTCCTCCTAGGACAAGATCGGGCCCTATATGCGCAGGCATTAATCATGTATTTTAACATCCACTTTTGTGTATAGCCAATATGGAATTTCAAGAATAAAGCTTGTAGATACGTAGGATAACTTGGATAGAATAGAGTCCAAAAATATGACACTTGACATAGAATGACGATAATAACGGTACAATCACGATTATCGATAAAACTAGGTGGAATTGGTTCCCTAACTTGGGTACCATGACAAACAAGTATGGACACTCTTTATATAGAATTGAGGTCCACATGAACAGCACATCAGAGGCAAGACGTCCCCATTCTTAATATAGAATTGAGGTCCACAAGAACATCATGTTGAATATAGAATTGGGGTTTACAAGAACATCATAACAATGTTGATATAGAGTTGGGGTTTACAAGAACATCATGACAATGTTGATATAGAATTGGGGTTTACAAGAACAGCATCAAATGGCATGATAACCTCATCCCATTAAGAGAATTCTCATGATACACACTTTGCATAACATGAGGGCCGGTATACCATGTTTCTTTAGAGTGACATGGCAATCAAATAATGTAATGGGTTTTTATGGTACAACCAGCTCAGTCGGCCTTGAGGGAATCCAAGGCTCGAGGACTCTTACGGAGGTCTCTATGACTAACTTGCTAGTCCAAAGGAACGGAATGTCCAATGGAGAGCTTGTATGTCAATGAGAATTGAGGGTAGTGCGATAAAAACATCATGAAACATGGGACTATATTCACGGACTGGAATATAGTGCCGATATATATATATATATATATATATATATATATATATATATATATATATATATATAAAACCCTTCGGTGATAGTAATTAGTGTAAAACAGTAATACAGAAAATAGCGACTTAAGCTAAGTCATTAATTATCCAATTAACGCCTTACTCAGGGGCGTTTATTCACAATTTGATGACTTATACATAAGTCGTCCCTTCAATATTTCTATTCTGCAGAAAATCAATATTCTGGAATTTTAACAAAAACGCGCCCTGGACAGGGGCGTTACTTGTCAATTAGCGCCCTGGTCTGGGGCGTCAGTTCAATAAGAGATGGCCTTGTTCAGGTAGTTAATTCAACAGTTTTCCAAATTTTGGATAATAAATTTCAGGAAAACAGGTACATGGTCAGGACCAGAAAAATAGCAGGATTCAATCAGGATGAACATGCATTAGATTAGGTTCATGGTTTCATAGATATAGAATTTTAAACATGGGTAATTATCAATTTATATGAAATTGACGACTCCTAGGTAGGGCGTCAAAACAAGAATTAGCGCCCTAGTGTGGGTCGCTTCTTTATATTAGCGCCCTGGTCAAGGGCGTTTCTTTTTAAAATTACATGGAAAACATCTAAAACCATAATAAAACTATATGCATGTATGACAGAAGGTATTACTAGCAACTGGAGTTAGTTTGGGCTATGTTCTTGAGAAAACCTACCGGATGATTATCTGGGTGAAGACACGTGAACAGAAACGATACTCTGTTTTGCAACAGAGTCTTCTGATCACCGGTAGAAGATGATGATGAAGAACTCCATGTTCTTCAACTATACGAGAGTTCCTTCTCGATGCAGGCAACCTACAGGAGAATAAGATGAAGAAGCATTAGTTTTCTCCAAAATACTCAACTGAAGGCAGAGGAAGAAGAACACATGTTCTTCACGGTTGACAGCAGCAGCACGATGAAACAGATCGCCAAAATAGCGGTCTAGGTCGATTTAGGAGGATATTTATAGGATTTTGAGGATCCTAATAGGGTTAGAGTTGTATTGGAAGTAATACTTCCATGATAGAGTCCTTACCATATTCCACCTTCGACGTAGTTATCCAGAACTTGCCCTGGATAGACTCCTGGGTCGAACGAAACTCGAACTGAATTAACGTCTTAAGCGAGAGCGTTAATTTAAATTGACACCTTGTCAAGCGTCGTTTCTTGTATAAAACGTGTCCATGTAAAGGGCGTTACGTTTACTTGCCCTTTTTGGCCGTTTGATAATTGACACCTTGTTATTTGGGCGTCCCTTTTTAATTAGCGCCTTATCTAGAGGCGTTTCTTACTGAAGTAGCGCCTTGACCAAAGGCGTTATTTCCATTCTGTCTTATTTTTATGCGTTTAGGCTTTCATCATCTAATTATTTATCTTTTATTTTAATTTAATTTATTTAAAAATTCTATTTTTTTATCAGGGTTGCTACAGGTTATGTTCATTTCTTAATCGTGTAATTATCTATCTTGATTGAACCTAAGTAATCTATTTCTCATGTAGATGGCAGCGGATCGCGCTGAATGGAGGAACCTGTAGCGCACAGTTCAAGGCCTTACTCAGGCCCTTCAGCAAGTGGCTCAAGCAGGAGCTGCAAATCATGGCACCGGTGATCTATACCGGAACTTCCGAGGAATGAATCCGCCAAGATTCGCGGGTTCGACTGACCCCAACCAAGCTGAGCACTGGCTAGATGAGATGGGAAGGATCTTCGAAGTTATGCAATGCACCAACCAGGAGCGTGTCCTTTTGTCTACTTTCCAATTGGAGCGTGATGCACGTACTTGGTGGGGTTCTATCAAGGCGACTCTCGGTGACCAGCAAGTTACGTGGGAAGAGTTCGAGGAATTCTTTAACAGCAAGTATTTTTCTGACCGAGTCGATGACTAAACCCCCACTCTGACATCTCGATCCACGTGCATATGCGGTGGAGCGATCCCCTCATCCCTTCGCTGAAGGAGTGAGCGCTTTCTCGTGAATTTGCACCGGAAGAGCATCCTACTGGCTCGGAAGAACAGACGTCCTGTCGAAGAACTCTACACTCGCGGGCCCCGCGTACTCGTCCCTCGCTTGCGCCGCCCACGAGTGGGGGGCATTTGTGGACACCAAAAAATGTCGATGAGGATCATACGGCATGCACGTCTCGACATTCGAGAGCAAGCCGAAGATGGAAATGCCGAACAAACCTCATGCCTCGCCCGATCAGGACGAGAACTCGCTTGGTGGTCCACTACCTGCTAAGGAAGCCCCCCAGGCAGAAGATACAGCTACAATGCTCCGACCGACCATGCCGAGAGCTGAGTTAGAGAGAAGTCGGGAACTCCGGCACAATCTCGACATGCACAGAAAGTTACGCAGAATCTGGGACCGAGTCCCGAAGGCTGCGAATGGAAAATTGTGGAGGCCATACATTGCAATCGGAATATTCTGGGAATGCCGACATTCATATAAACGGCCGAGACTCCGAGAAGAATCCGTTTAGTGCTTAAAACGGCACGAAGGAGCCTTAAAACGGCGCGCCTTAAAACGGCGCGCCCCCCTCTTAAAACGGCGCGCCCCTTTCTCTTTGGCTGTCCGGCGTGCTCCTGTCGAGGGGGCCTTCCCCCTTTTGATGCTCTAATACGGCGCGCCCATGCTGATGTCTTAATCCGGCGTGACACTTTCAAAGAACCCCCATTTTGGCAACTTAATCCGGCGCGCTATAGGACCTATCGTGCCCTCATTTTCAAAAGCTTTGCCTTCAAATGCTAAAACTATGCGCAAATTGTGTTTGGGTTTAAACCGGCGCGGTCACCGTTCCACCGCGCCATTTTAACCTCATGCCATCCCATCAAAACTCCGATGCTCTGTTTTTGTTTAAATGCGGTGCGCAGGGGGGCATTTAATGTTTTGAAGCCATGCCTTCACCCCGTTCGACAGCAAAGCGGCAGTGGTGGCAGCAGTGGCAGATCCTCCCGACAAATCTGCAAATGTCCCATCCTCGGACGAACGCCAGTGTACTCCACGAACCAGCATCATCCAGCACAACAACAACGTTGTTGCGAACAGGGCAGAGGTGGCGGGAGTTTTCTCCCCAACTGCCCGTTCTATAAAAGGCATGCCCCACTGGTGAAGAAAAAAAAAGAGGAGAGCTGCTCGAACCCCCTCGGCTGTATGCAGTGAAGAGAAGAAGAAAAAGAAGAGAAGAAGGCCACCCGAAGAGAAGGAAGCTCCACCCATCCATGCCAGAGAGGTGAAGAAAGAAAGAGAGAGGAGAGTGAGAGTGAGAGGTGAGCTCGGAGGGGGAGGAGCTTGTGCTCCGTTCCCCCTCCCCCATCGATGTATTCCCTCCTTTCCCTCTACTGTATTCTCTCCTTTTCTCGCTTTAGGGTAGATTCCCAACTGTATTTCTCTTTGCAAACGAATAAAAAGAAAAGCCCTTTTTGCAACATACGGTGTTCTTCTGCTTCCCTCTCTTTCTCTCTGCCTTCTCCTCATCCAGGCCCTTCGAAGCTTGCTTCTCCATAGCATGGCCTTCGAAGGAGCCCGTCAGGAGATGAACATTCATGGCCTCTCGTGGCACACATTCATCCCGCTTATGAAAACATCGCCCGTGAGTCGTGGGCGCTCTTGTAGGCGGGCCCTCGAGCGTTCCGCACTCGCACTTGGGCTAACGGACCGCCGTGAGGCCGCTCCGCATTTTGAGAGTTTACCCCGGAGCAATCCGATTGGTGACTCTCCTTGATCTCCGGCAAGTCCCGGTCCGGGGGAGGTGCTGCCCAATTCTCGCCATGGCCAAGAACACTCAGGAACAAACGAACAAACCACCTCCGAGAACAAGAACAACACACAGTAAGCTCTGTGAATCAAACCCTTCGAACGAACACTTAAGCATTCATGCTAATTCACCTCAATGAACGACTAAAAATGATTAAACCCCCTTTTTCATCAACCTAATCTTCCAAATGGATGAATAAACCTGTCATTAACCCAACCTGCAGGTGAAAGAAAAGAAAGCACACAGTCAAAATCAAGAAACTCTCGGGAGGGGCTAATCTGGCACGGCCACCGCTCCATGGCGCCGTTTTAACCCTCCTCACAATAGCCCCATCTCCATTTGCAAACTAAAAACGGTGCACCCCTTTCAATTCTAATCCGGCGCCCTTAAAACGGCGCACCCCTCTCCCTTTGAATGGCCCAATTTCGGCGCGCCCCCCCTTTGTTTAACCGTTAAAACGGCGTGCCCTTGACTCCCTTCTCTCCTGGGCTTGGACCCCCCCTTAACCGGCGCGCCCTATGGCATCTCCCTTTAACCGGCGCGCCCCATTTCCTCCCTTGCAACCCTTAAAACGGCGCCCCTATAACCGGCGCGCCCCCCCTTTTAATGTCCTAAATCGGTGCCCATCTGTGCTTCGCTATTCACCTTAAAACGGCGCCCCATTTCCTCCCTTGAGCTCTAAAACGGCGCCATCCTCTTCCTTCGCTAACCGGCGCGCCTCCTTAATACAAAAAGGGAATAAACAAGCAAAAGAAATAATGATAAAAGGTCAATCATGCTAATAAGAGAATAAAAGGAACTCCATCACCCGTGCCTTAATTGAATTTTTGTTCCGGGGGCGCTGCCCCCGGAAACCCCCGCAACCTGACCGCGCAGGTCGATCCGCGTGCGAGGGCGCATGATGGCAAGTTCAGGCTCCACACTTAACAATTCGCTCCCTCGGACTCGGTGCAAAGAGAAAATCAATGATGCCTTGTGGTATCGGGCGTGGACCGCGGAACCCCCGACATGGTCATGGTCCGAACACCGTCTGGGCCAATAGTTCGTTAACTCGACCCGCTTCTCCCAGGATCTAATCCCGCAACGCCACATTAAACTTGTCGTGTCTACGGCAGACATTTGCACGGTTTTATCGTCGTCTTCGATGCTTCAAACATAGACTCGCGTCCGAACAATGAATGGTCCAACCGTGACCGACACGCACGCATAACTTGGAACCTTCATTTCCCCGGACTGTGTGTGAAGAGAAAAGCAATGACGCCCCATGGCATCGGACTTGGATCTCGGGAGCCCTCGCCCGGACATGACCATGATCCGAACTTATCACGGGCCGATAGTTCGTTAGCTCGACCTGTCTTTATCGGAATCTGATCTCGCATCCACATTAAACATGTCGTACCTACGGCAGACATCCGTACAGTTTTATCATCATCCTTGACGTTACTAATACGGACCTCTGTTCGAATAAGGAATGGTCCGTTAGTGACCGACGTATATACCGGGATCCAATCCCGCACCCACAGGAAATGTGCCGTACCTCCGGTATGTCTTTGTCGTGGTCTCCGATGTTTCGAATATGGGCTTACGTCCAAATACTGAATGGTCCGTTAGTGACCGACGTATATCCCGGGATCGAATCCCGTGCTTGCGTTAAAACTTGCCGTACTCACGGCAGACATCTGTACGGGTTTATTTTCGTTTACGCCTTCAATACGGATCTTTGTCCGAGCATAAAACGGTCCATGCATGACCAGCAAAATCTGAATGGAATGAGACGGCTCTCGTCTTCCCCGGACCCTACGTGCGGGAATATCAATAAGACCTTCATGAGTCACATTTGGACCTCGGGTTCGCCCCAACCATGGTCATCGCCTGACCCACATCCTAGGCCTATAGTCGGCTAGCTATGTACAAATCTTTGTTTCGGAATCTAGTCCCGGGACACTTTCCCGCTGCCCTTCGGCACCGGAAATATTAATGATACCCACGCGAGCCCGACTTCGACCGCGGGGGGCCCACCGCAGTATGGTCGTAGTTTGGTCTTGCACCGGGCGAACAAACTTATCGGTTTCCGACCGCTCTAACCGGGATTCAACCGAATGCCTCCCATCCCTTTGAACGATAAACTTGCCGTACCCCGGCATACATATGCTCCAGTTTTCCCCGTGATGATCACGATTCTCTAAAGCCAGACGCTCGTCTGAATATCAAAATGGTCCCTTGAGTGACCGACATATTTCGAATGCTTGTTTCCCTAGACATAGGGCTTTCCGACTGATTCGAGACCGCTATCGGCTTGTTTCTCTCGATATATTTTCCTGGCCATGAGGCCCCTTTTCCCGGCGATTAATCAAGGGTGATCCCCTCTCCGAGGGGATGTAAATGACGCCGTGACCTTTATGGCGCAGCGGGTTCTAGTCCCGACACGAACCACACAATCGTCTGATTAGTCAGATCGAGCGCACAATAAATCGTCACTTTGTGACTGGCACGCCCACGCACTTAATAAACGCCAATAAACAAATAAACAACGATTTTATCAAATAAAAAGTGCGTCCACAGTGCAAGAGAAGAAAGCGGCAGAGTTTGCGGCCCTAAAACAGCGAGATCTGTCCGTGGCGGAGTATGAGGCTCAATTTGCACGGCTTTCTCGTTATGCTACACACCTTATTTCCACCGAGAAGATGAAGGCGAAGCGTTTTCTCAACGGTCTGAGGCTGCATTATATCAACCAATTGGCACTGATGGAAATTTCCACTTATTCCGAGAGTGTGAGAAAAGCTCAAGTTCTGGAGGATACTTTAGAAATGACGGAGAGAATCCGTGGAATAGGTGCAAAGAAGGAACAACCTACGGGTTCCGGGAATGTCAAACCCGGTTATACCAAGAAGAGGCCCGTTAGTGGACCTGGTTCGTGGAGCGGGTCCGGATCGTGGAAGGGCAAGATGCCGAAGCGTGAAGACAAGAAGCTTGGCCCTATTGTCCCATTTGCGGGCGTGTGCAAGTTTTGTAATAATCCTGGTCACAAGATGGAGAATTGCTGGCGCAAGCTAGGCGCATGTTTGCGATGTGGAAGCAAGGAGCACCGTATCTCTGATTATCCTCTGATGTCTGAGCAAGCTACCCCGGTGAAACCTCAAGTCTTCAAGAAACCACAAGGCAAGCTTCAAGCTCTACATGCAAGTGAAGCGGAAATAGCCGAGGATGGTGGACTCGTCGAAGGTACTCTTATTATACTCAACAAGTCAGCATTTGTTCTTTTTGATACTGGTGCCACGCATTCATTTATTTCTCGGAGATTTGCTAAGTCTTTAGCTGTGGAACCTATTTTGATGGATTCTCCGTTAGAGATATCAACCCCTATTGGTACTAGATCAGCAATCCAGCATTTCTATCCTTCTAGTAAGGTTATGATTGGCGAACAGAACCTTCCAGCTGATTTGATTTGCATGGACATGAAGGATTATGACGTAATCCTAAGAGCAGATTGGTTGGCTAGATATGAGGCCAATGTTCATTGTAGTTCTGGCTCGGTGTCTTTTACTAGGAACCCAAGGCTTTCTTTTGTGGGAGTTAAGCACCACAACTCTGTATCTCTCATTTCGGCTCTTCGAGCTGATAAGCTGATGAGACGAGGATGCGAGGCTTTTCTAGCCTTTGTCTGTGCAACCCCTGAGCAGCAGATTGAGATCAAGGACATTCCTGTTGTCTCAGATTTTCCTGATGTCTTTCCATAGGAACTACCAGGACTTCCGCCTGAGCGGGAAGTTATCTTTTCTATTGATCTCATTCCGGGCACGTCTCCTATTTCCAAGGCTCCTTATCGTATGTCTCCTGCGGAACTAAGGGAGTTGAAGCAACAGTTGATGGAATTACTCGAGAAGGGCTTTTTTTTTTAATCAACACCGGCCCTCAGAATCATCAACTAGTCAAGTGCATATTCCCCCAGCAGGGGAACATGTTCTCACTCCCCCAGGATGATACTGTGGCCTAAGATTTTATTAGATTTTCTGAAAAAAAGGTACATGTTCATTGGGGCATACTCCTGACTATACAAGATGCCAAAGCAAGAAAAAATACCAAGAAATATATTTACAAAAATGAAAAGAAGGCAAGCCTCCTTTGTCCATCCTATAAACTCCCCTCACCATTTTAGGTAGTTCACTAACAAGAGTAAAGATTGAATTAGACTGACAAGAGCTAGCATAGGAGGCCAATGCATCAGCCAGCTGGTTGCCTTCCCTATAAACATGTCTCACCAGACAGCCACTTGATGATATAAGTTCCAATATTTCACTCCACCAAGGATAGACAGCCCAGCTAGGAACTTTCTTCTTATGAATAGATTCCACTAGAAAGGCACAATCTGAAAAAATTGCAGATACTTTCAGTCCTCCTTTATTAACTATTGATAGCCCATCATAGAAAGCCCTTACTTCTGCAAGAAAACTACTCCCAAAGCCATAATAAAAGGCAAAGCTAGTGATCATATTTCCTGCTGAATCTCTAACACAACCACCACCTCCACAATTGCCCGGGTTCCCTTTTGAAGCTCCATCTACATGAAGAGTAAAATGAAGAGGAGCTAGGCTGCATGAAACAATCATTGGCCTCCTCCTTGAAATAATCTTCGGGAACAGTTGAAACTGATTCAGAACTTTAACTTGCTCTGCCGAGCTACCAACTGGAAAGGATTGGTTATCAAGGGCTTGAGAGAGGCCTGCCATCACTTTCCTCTTGATACTAGGAATGTTGATGGTCACATTTTCAAACCTGGCAGAACATCTTGCCTTCCAGATCTCCCATACAATTAGAATCACAGCATGCATACCAGAATAGCTGAATGCTGAATGCAACTTGGAGCCTGTCAAAATATTCCAGCCACGAATTGTGATGTGCTCACTAAGACTAATTTTAGTACTGATCAAGGGGGAGACCCATTTCCATAAAGCAGAAGCTAGATCTCCTTTAACGAACAGGTGATATAAGTCCTCCTGAGAAGGGAGTAAGCAGCAACAACATTTAGAAACTAAGGGAATACCACACTCAGAAATTCTGCCATCAACCGGAACAGCTCTATGAAGCAGCTTCCAAAAGAAATTTGCTGCCCTTGGAGAAATGCTAGAGTGCCATAACTTGGCCCAAGGCTGCCTTAGTACACCTCTGTGTCTCAGCAGATTATTAGCAGACTGTACACTAAAGTCACCACCTACTGTACCAGTCCAGATACAATGATCTGGCCTATTTCTCAGCTGAACTTTTGGTAGCAGTAAGGAACTACTGAGTAGGGACCAAGCTGGATGATTTGGATCAAGAAGAGCCTCTCTAACAGTCAGCTTAGGCTACCTCTGTATGTTATTAAAACTACCTGAAGGTATATTGTTGATTAACGGCCCCCTGCCAGTCCAATTATCCTTCCAAAAGTCTGTTCCCTTTCCATCCCCAATTATCCATCTAGAATTATTTATGATTAACTTCTTCGCTTGCTAAAACATACCATGAGACATTCCAGCTGGAAAAGGTGTAGAGCAGTCGAAAAAAATTCATTTTAACAAACCTTTGTCTGGCATACTAAGACCAAAGGGAAGACCCCTGAATAATTCTCCACAGGCATTTAGTGGCCAATGACAACTGGGTGAGATTAAGATCTCTAATACCAAGGCCCCCTTCCAGTTTTGGCATTTGGATTTTTTGCCAGGAGATCCAATGGCGACGTCTCAGAATTTCAGAACCCTGCCAATAAAAGTTAGCACAAAGTCTGTCAATGGCATTGATAATAGACTTAGGACAAAAGCAAAAAGATGCCAGGTATATTGGAATGCTTCGGAGTACAGAGTTGATGAGGATTGCCCTCCCAGCCTGTGAGAGTAGTTTGGACTGCCATCCCTCTAACTTCTGCTGAACTCTATCCACAATGTATTTGAAATCCTGGCATGTGTATCTTCCTTTCTTCACTGGGATACCAAGGTAACTAAAACTAGTAGAAACAATTCTGAAACCAGTCTGCAGTTGTATGGATTGCTTTATTGATAGAGGGACTTTGTCTGAAACAATAATGCTACTCTTGCCAACATTGATTTTCTGCCCTGAGCTATTCTCATATCTTGAAATAAACTGCTGCAGAGCTGCTATGTTGTGTTTATTAGCATTCAAGAAAATAAGTGTGTCATCCGCATACAGCAGATGAGATATTTGGGTAATATTTTTAGGCCCATTGTAACCCTTCAAGGCTTCTGATTGGAATTGAGCTGTCAACCCCCTGCTTAGTACTTCCGAGGCTAGAATGGGCAAGAGGGTCACCTTGTCTGATACCTCTGCTAGATTTAAAGAAACCTGCCATATTGCCATTGAAATTAACTGAAAACCAACAGTTAGTTAAAATCATTCCAATGTAAGAAGTGAATCTAGTATTGAAACCAAATTTCTTTAGGGCTGCCAGTAAAAAATCCCACTCAATTCTGTCATAGGCCTTGGCCATGTCCAGCTTAACAATGGCATTATGACCCCTTACTTTCCTATCAATATCTTTCATAAGTTGTCTTGCTATAGCAACATTGTCCAAGATATTTCGACCTTGGACAAAAGCTCCTTGTTCCTTGCAAAAAATGTTCGGCAGAATTGGTGCAAGCCTCTTCGAAATGATTGAGGAGATAATTTTGTAAGAGAAATTACAAAGACTTATTGGCCGAAAGTCATTAAAGGACTTAGGCACTTGAACTTTTGGGATTAGGGCAATTATGGAAGATGCCATACCTCTAGGAATTGGAAACCCCATAAAGAAACTTTGCACTGCACAGATGACATCTTGGCCTATAATGTCCCATACATGCTTATAAAACTCTCCTGGAAACCCATCCGGACCAGGGGTGCTAGATCCTTTTAGGGACCACACTGCTTCTTTAATCTCATTACCTTCAGGAATAGAGCAAAGGAGACTATTCTGATCATTAGTGATTAGTTGAGGAATGCAATCTATTATAGAACAATCCATAATATGGTCTTCAGAAGAGAAAAGCTTCTGGAAATACTGATTTGCCTGCCTGCAAAGAATAGCTTGGTCTTCACACCAAATATCAGAGTCATCCAGCTTTAACCTACTGATAAAGCCTCTTCTACAATTTTGTTGAGCAAGAGAGTGATAGTATGATGTATTTCTGTCCCCACTTTCAATCCAATCTGTGCGGGATTTTTGATGCCAGAAAATTTCTTCCCTATACAAAGCCTGATGGAAATTTGCCATAGCAGCATTCAATTTGCATCTGTTTTCAGTTGAAGGAATTATATCAAATTCTGTTTGTTTCTTTTCCACTTCCTGTTCAGCTAGTCTAACATTCTTTATCACATCTCCGAAAATTTCCTTGTTCCATTTGCTAAGAGACATTTTCACGGCCTTTAACTTGGCAGACAATCTAATCATAGCATTTGGATGTTGAACAGTACACTGCTTCCAAACATCAGCTATTACTTGATTGAAAGAATTATGAGTACACCACATCTTTTGGAAAATGAACCTAGAAGGACCATGGGAGGACTTATGAGATGATAGTAACATAGGGGTGTGATCAGAAGGGCCTCTTGCTAAGTGCTTCACAACCAGCTGGGGAAAAGCATTTTGACATTTAGTGTTAATGAAGACCCTGTCCAGTCTAGCTTTGATGTTAGCAGCTCCAGTTCGGTTATTATTCCAAGTCATTGATTCGCCAACATAGCCTGCATCCATGAGCCCTGCTGAGCAAACAAAGGCATTAAATTCAGCCATAATGGCCATTGAGGGAAAAATTCCTCCCTTCTTTTCTGAAGGCTTCAAAACACAGTTAAAGTCCCCTCCAATTATCCAAGGGACAGTCACTGTACCAGCAAAAATAGCTAACTCATTGAACAAATCAAGTCTAAGATGGGAATCACAGGAAGCATACACAAAGGAAAAGAGACTAGAAAGTCTGTTATCCTCATTTAAACCCAAAGTAATATGCTGGCCAGATGAGCCAAGAACATCCAGCTTAAAGCTGTCATGCCAAAAAACCCAGATTTTAGAATCAGTTAAGGAGTTGACAGCAAATTTTGTCAATTTTATAAACCTTCCAAGCTTCATAGCTTTCTCTGCATCCAGCATTGGCTCACTAATAGCAACTAGGTCCACTTTATGAATTTGGATCAGCTTCTTTAAACATCTCCGAGAACCTTGGTTCCCTACTCCTCTGATATTACAAATAAGGGCTGTGTTTAACATTGGAATTCCTGTGGTTGAGCTTCAACCGATCTAGCTCTAGATTGTGTAATAATCCCCTTTTTTGAAGGGGCTCGTCCAGCATGGGCTTCCCTCCCTACTTCAACTAATTGCATTAGGGAATTATCACTTTCAGCCCTTTCAGCAATAGAAGTTCCAATTTCTGAAAGCTTCTGGATGTCTGGCCTTTTAGAATCCCCTTGCCATTCAGAATCTATTCTTGATAGAGAGGATTCGGAAGCAGGGAAACTAAAATTTTCAGATGAGTCTATATTCTTCTTGGCTTCAACCAAAAGAGGCTTGGTGCATTTAGGATTTAAAATATCCTTATGATACAACAGGGATTCCTCATGTACCTTCTGAACTTTTCCATCAGATATAACTTGCTTATCTACCTCAGTATTTAGTGCACACCCATCCAGTGGTTTTCAAGGCTGTACAGGTTCTGTAAATACGGTATTGGCTTTTAACTGGATGGAAATTTGATTTATTCTACTGGCTTGTTCCTGATCATCTTCCTTGCTTGCTTGGGTAAAATCATATGCGTGAATTCTAGGTACCTCATCAACATTTTGTAATGCTGTAAATCTATTTACCTCTAAGACCACTTGTCGAACAGGTTGTGGATCTGCTATTAGAGACTTTTTAGAACCATTTGATTCCTTATTCTGATTCTCGGTTGAAACATGGAGACCAAAAGGCCGAGGCTTAAAGGTCTGAGTAAGGTTCTTAGTGATAATCGGCTGTCGACTTGCCTTCCCAAGCTTCTTCTTGCAATATTCAGCAATATGACCAAGTTTATGGCAAAAAGAATAGATTTCTGGTGCTCGGTTAAAATTGACAGTCTGCCAATAGCCTTTTCCATCAAGATCAATCCACAATCTTTCCTGACGCGGGGCTAGAATATCCATTTCTATACTCGAGAAGGGCTTCATTCGTCCTAGTACTTCCCCGTGGGGACCCCCTGTATTATTCGTTCGGAAGAAAGATGGTTCGATGAGATTATGCATCGATTATCGGCAATTGAACCAGTTGACTGTCAAGAACAAATATCCATTGCCGAGGATTGACGAGTTATTTGACCAGATAGCGGGAGCTCAGTATTTCTCTAAGATCGATCTTCGATCTGGATATCACAAGTTGCGGATTAAGGAAGAGGATATCTATAAATCAGCTTTCCGCAGCAGGTATGGTCATTTCGAATTTGTCGTTATGCCTTTTGATCTAACGAATGCTCCAGCAGCTTTCATGGAGTTGATGAACAATGTATTTCGGTCCTATCTTGATCAATGGGTCGTGGTATTTATTGATGACATCCTGATTTATTCCAAGAATGAAGTGGAGCATGCTGAACATCTGAGGTTGGCTTTGCAATTATTGAGAGATTATCAGCTGTATGCCAAGTTTAGTAAGTGTGAATTCTGGCTGCAAGAGGTGTCCTTTCTCGGACATATCATTACGAAGGAAGGGATTTCTGTTGATCCTTCGAAGGTTGAGGCAGTGAAGAATTGGGAGAAGCCTACCAGTGTGACGGAAGTTAGAAGTTTCTTAGGCCTGGCAGGCTATTACCAAAGATTTATTCAGGATTTCTCTAAGATTGCGGTACCTATGACAAGATTAACCCGCAAGGAGAACAAGTTTGATTGGTTAGATGACTGCCAGCGAAGCTTTCAGACTTTGAAGGAATGTTTAACTACTGCACCTATTTTGGCTTTACCTTCCGGTGAAGGAAGTTTTGTTGTTTATACCGATGCTTCAGGCATTGGCTTAGGCTGTGTACTCATGCAGCATGGGAAGGTGATTGCCTATTCTTCTAGGCAGTTGAGGAAGCATGAAGAGAATTACCCTGTTCATGATCTGGAATTAGCAGCAGTGGTGTTCGCATTGAAGATTTGGAGGCATTACTTGTATGGAGAAACCTTCACAGTGTTCTCAGATCATAAGAGTCTGAAATACTTATTTTCTCAGAAGGAACTCAACATGAGGCAGAGAAGATGGTTGGAGTACTTGAAAGACTTCGACTTCTCGATTGAGTATCATCCTAGCAAAGGCAATGTTGTGGCAGATGCTTTAAGCCGGAAGCCTGTGGCTAGATTGTCCAGTCTCATGTTACAAGAATGGAAGTTACTGGAACAATTGTCTAGTCTGGATCTTAATATTGACAATGATCGGGTTATGATTGCTCAGATTCAACTTAAGCCCGAACTGTTGATGGAAATCAAGTCCTTGCAAGATAATGATCTCGAGCTGGTAGAGATCAAGGGAAACTTGAGCAGCAGACTTGACTTCATGTTGGCTGAAGATGGAAGATTATTATTCAAAGGTAGAACTTGTGTACCTGATGAAGCTGGAATAAAGAACAAGATTCTTGAGGAAGCTCATAGATCCAGATACACCATTCACCCTGGAGGCACTAAAATGTACAGAGATTTGAAAAGATCATTTTGGTGGCCGAACATGAAAAGAGAAGTTGCTGACTTCGTGAGTAGATGCTTGATTTGTCAGCAAGTTAAGGCTGAACATTTCAGACTGGCAGGGAAACTGAAACCACTCGACATACCCCAATGAAAGTGGGAAAGCATTGGCATGGATTTCATTATGGGTCTACCTAGGACTCGTGGTGGATTTGATGCGATATGGATGATCGTCGACCGATTGACAAAGTCAGCTCATTTCTTACCAATTAAGTCCAAGTGGACGGTTGATGTATTGGCTGCTTTGTATTTGAAGGAAGTGGTGAGACTCCATGGCATACCAGTCAGTATTGTGTCTGATCGAGACCCCAGATTTACTTCACATTTCTGGAAGGGACTGCAAGAGTCTTTGGGTACTCGTCTGAATTTCAGTACTGCTTTTCATCCACAGACAGATGGACAGACTGAAAGAACCAACCAGATAGTGGAAGATATGCTGCGAGCATGCATGATTGATTTTGGAAGCAGTTGGAGTGATCACCTGGCATTGATTGAGTTTGCCTACAACAACAGTTACCAATCCAGTATACAGATGGCTCCTTTCGAAGCATTGTATGGTAGGAGTTGTCGTTCCTCGTTATGTTGGGATGAGGTAGGTGAGAAACAGTGGCTTGGACCGGATCTTGTTTCAGAATCATCACAGAACATCCGTGTTACCCGAGACCGGTTACAAATAGCCCAATCCAGACAGAAGAGTTATGCCGACAACAGAAGAAGAGCATTGGAATTTCAGCTTGGTGAGCATGTGTTCTTAAAGGTCTCTCCGACGAGAGAGATCCGAAGATTTGGCATTCTTGGCAAGCTGAGTCCGAGATACATTGGTCCATTCGAGATTCTAGATAGAGTGGGAGAGGTGGCATACAGACTGGCTTTACCGCCGCATTTGTCTGGCGTACACAATGTTTTCCATGTGTCTATGTTACAGAATTATGTGTACGACCCCACTCATATCATTCAGTAAGTGGATTTTGAACTGAAGGAAGATTTGACTTATGAAGAAAGACCTATCGAGATTCTGGACCGGAAGCAACAGCAACTCCGGAATCGTTCTATACCGATGGTCAAGATTCAGTGGAGTCGGCGTGGGACCGAAGAAGCTACTTGGGAGTCTGAAGATACTATGCGGAAGCGGTATCCCGACTTATTCTAGGTGAGCGATCTCTTTCCCTACTCTCGGTTATAGTGCAGTGAATTTGGAGGACCAAATTCTTTAAGTAGGGGAGGGTGTAAGACCCCTAATTATTTAATTGAGCCCAATATATTTATTAAGCTTTTATTAATTAAGAATTGAATTTTTATTGAATTAATAATTGAATTTCGGATTTATTAATATTTAATTCGTTAGAAATAGAATAAGTGAAAATCTGACTACCTTATAAAAATCTATAAAAATAGTAAACAGGTTAAGGTCGATGTAGATAACAACTTTATCTTCTGTCATTAAGCCATTATAAATCCGTGGTTAGATCTAATTAGAGATTTAGCCCAAAAGTGCACACTTTTTGACCCTTACCTAACCTTGGATTAAAACACGAAATTGAGGCTTAATACTCTACCAAATTAGCTCAAACTGGAGGCAAATGAATGGTCTTGATCTGACGATCAAAAGCTCTCTACCAATTTCTCGAATCCCTAACCCTAGAAGGCGCAGCCGACCGAGTTTGATTGAGTCAACCTTTTCGGCGCCGTTTCTAACACGTCACTTGCCCCGTCGAATTCTCCCAGCTCAGAACTCTCCAGAAGGTGTATGAGCTATAGATAGAAAGCTCTTCGACCTAGTTTCATTTGGTAGCAGCTGTGTTCGCAGAGGAGTCAGATCTGGGGAGATATCTGGCGATTACTGAAGGTGTGTCGGCAGGCCGTCGTCATCCTTCTTCCTTCTTTGTTTCTTCAATTGAGGTAGGAATTCTGAACCAAAATTTGATCATGAATACATCATTTTATTCCTCTCGATGAGATCTATCCAGTGGGACTGAAAGCCCCAATTTTTATCAGGTGTCTAGAGAGCTATCGAGGCTTTTGTGAAGGGTTAGCAGGTTCGTTCTTCTTATCTAGCATCTTATTTCAACCGTCGATTGAAGTAGGTTTAACAGGCTAAACTGTAATTAACTTATATGATGTAATCAGCATCTTATTAGCTTTATTTAGGCATAGAAAGCCCTAAAATTCATGAAGCATGTTTAGAGAATTTCTGTTCGTAGTAACAGCGTGTTTAGACCAAGTTTTGATGTGTTCTTCCGAGTTGATTTCTGATTTCAAAGTATTAATCCTGATCCATATGAACCATATCATATATGTTTGGATTCAGCATCGTAGTGGCTTTCTTTTGACATAAGAAGCCCCAATTTTCGTTCTGTATGTTGAGAGAATTTTATGTTTTAGTCACAGCATGTCAGAATTAGGGTTCCCGTGTTCTTGCCTTAATAAACCTTGATTTCGGCAAGATAATTTGAAATTGGCCTTACTGATAGATAGTATTCTCTGTTAGCTTTCCAACGGTACCAAAAGTCCCTTATTTGGAGTCCATTTCCATTAGTTATTAGCGTTTTAGTGCAACCCTATCAACCCCTTAGCTTCCCGGAGTTCACCGGACGCGGAAGGGATGACCGGAGACGGCCAGAGATGGACGGTCGCACGATAGACTGCACAACTCAAGCCCAGCCATGACTCTGACATAGACAGGAGTTAAACGGTTCCTAAATGACCACACAACTAGTTGGACGGTTCAAAACTGACCACACATCCACTCCCAGCAGGTTAAACGGTCCAAACAGGACCACATAAGTTGAACGGCCCTGCAGGTGGCCGCACAAGTGGATGGGCGGCCCTGCCATGGGCCGCACAACCCAGGGATGTGTGGCCCTGTACTAGACCGCCCAAGTACATGGGCGGCCATGCCCCTGGCCGCTCAACTCCCAGACCCCCTTTTGAGCCCGTTTCAGCCCCTATTAAGCCCGATAGTTATACGGTCTTTTACCAACCGTTTATCTAGATAGAAAACCACTTAATACTAGTCCTAATGCATTCATCTTAGTGTTCTAAATGGTAATTAGTAAAATTGAAACCCACATTATAAATTATTAATTATGCAATTAATTTTCTGTTAATTGCTTGTTATTCGTTCATACGTGACTTACGCGATCTTGTTCATACCCGTTATCATCTTGATTAATCTTTTTGGCATCTTGACTTAATGTATAACTTAATTCTTGTTAATTTGACATGAAATTAGGATTAATATGGTCTTTATCTTGCTGTGTATCTGCTGTACTACAGTAGAACAGCGTGTTTAACTTTCCGACTTGTAACATGTCGTTAGCCGATTAGCGTGCTAGTCTTGGTTTTACCCCCGGAAACTCTATCTGGCGGCATTAACATCTTCACGGGATTTCTTTATATCCCTGTTATGAACCTAATGAACTATCAAAACATTGGGTTATGTGTTTAATTCACTGATTTGAGTCTTGGATCAAATCGGACGACGAGAGGCATGCGCGGTTAGTAGGTGACCGCATATCCTCTTCGGCGGCCAGATTGTGACCGCATATCTTTATACGGCCCAGTATGGACCGTATATCTTGTTCATGGGCCTTAATGTCTTCTAGACATGAGCGGCCCATATTGCACCGTTCATACCTTAGAGCGGCCCACTGTCAGCCATTCTTTCTTGACCTCGCGGGCTGAGTTTCAGTCCAATTCTTGTATGTACGGCCCTGTGTTAACTGTATATACCCTTGAGCGGCTCTCTTATGACCGCACATCTCTTGGAGATGCGTTTGACCGTGTTTTGTAGTCTTGAATCCAAGGACAAGGTTAGTCCTTTAAATCTGAACTTATGGCAGTAATTCCTCTGATTAAATTGGCCATTAAAATTGACTGAATGTCTAGACGCGTGGGATCTTGGATCCAATAAATCGATGCCAACGCACCGTAGGGGCCCGGTCTGGTCCTGGGGAGAGCGCCCAAAAATTATTGAGCCCATGGGATGTTAATGACATGGTGAGGCATTGCACCGAACACTTGCTTGCTTGTTACGTCTATGACAAAAAATCCCTTATTACTTGTTGCTTGATCGTGATTGAATTGATGTTAATTACTGCTTGTTGGCCAATTCTTTATTACTATCTCCTGTTGTAAATTCTTGTACTTGTTATCTTGTTAATTCTTGGCATCTTATATTTCTTGACCTTGCAAGATCTTTTTATTACGTCGTTTCATTATATCGTTATCGTCATTTATTTCTTTTTAGCATGGCATGTGAAAATGTAATTAACTTGTTAATCATGTAAACTTGCCTGTTACTTCCTACTGAGCGTCAGCTCATAGTTGTTGTTTTCCCCCCTTTCTAGGCTATTCAGGTGACGAGCTTACCATCGGGGATGGGCAGGAGTGATGTCTTAAGTGCACCAGTTCTAGAGTGGTGTTGGCAGTGTTATCCTATTAGTTGTGCTTTAGAGAGTTTTTAGCTTCAGTTATGTTGTTAATGTTTAGTGTTTAATGTCTCAGTTGTATTAAGTTGGTTTGAGGATTATTGTATCAGTTATGGTTTGTTTAATGATCAATAAGTTATTTCCATTTCATAACACTTGTGTTATATTTAGATTAGCTCTCTCTCTTTCCTGCTAGCTAGTTTCTAACTGTACGTCCCGAGTTTCCGCATCGGGGCGTGACATTCTGGCATGGAAGGGGCAGTACTGGGGGTGACTACGATCCCAATGGGTGTAGTCGGTAGGCGAGTCGCGGGGCATGATTTACCCCCTCTCGACGAGGGTATCGAAGAGATGTCGGGTTCTCTCCCTGGGGAAGGAGAGAGGTCTCCGATCATGCCAGGGCCTCCACCATGGGTACCAGATCGAACATTCCCTTCGATTAGCCCTGGGCTCCTCTGGCTCATCATCATAGAGAGAGAATGCGACCATCATGTGGATGACATTGGCTGAGGGGTGAGCCACGTGTGCGGCCTTAGCCGGCCTGGCCCACGTATGTTGTTGCAGAGGATCGACGAGACCGCTCTTCGTCTTGACGAGGCCATCTCGGATCAGCTTCTGCGCCCGAGTCTTGAAGACATAGCAATCTTCAATTGAGTGACCCAGCATGCGATGGTACAGGTAGTAACTGGGATCGTCGATCTTTAGGGCCTCGTCCGGCTTGCGGATTTCTGGCAGCTCGACGATCTTCTGGGCCATGCAGAGGTTGAAGAGAATCTTCGTGTGTTCCTTCTTGAAGGAGAAGGGCGTCTTCATGCGCTCCAAGAAGGAAGGAGCAGCCGGCTTATCCACTGGCTTTTTGTCAGAGCCACTAGACTCGGCCCCTTTACTGGCCTTGGCGGTAGGGGTGAATTCTATGATATTCACCTCCTTATCGGGCTGGCGTTCTCGCGCTTGTTTACCCTTTACTGCAGTATAGCTCGGGTTGTCGGTGAAGAACATCTCTATCTCGGCGACTGCCGAATTGAGCTGGTCGAAGCCTTTGATATTGGTGCCGAGAAGCTTTTCGCTGACTTCGGCCGCCAGACCCCGACGACATATGGTGATGGCGTCCTCTTGGACGGGTGGATTGACACACCTCATGCTGAGGTCTCGCCACTTTTTGATGAAGTCGAGGGTGCCCTCGCCCTTTTTCTGTCGGAGAGAGCAGAACTCGGCTAGGGAGACCTTTCGCTCAGTCGTTTGAAATCGGTCGAGGAATTTCTTCTGGAGGTCGGCCCAGTCGATGACTGAGCCGGGCTTCAGGCGAGAGTACCATTGGAAGGCCGTTCCCGTCAGCGAAGTGGCAAAGTAGCGGAGGAGATATGATTCGTCTAACGCTAACTCACCCATGGCCGTCACATAGTAGGCCAAGTGTTCATGTGGCGACCCCTGCCCATCGAACTTTTGCAGCTTCGGGGGCTTGGAGTATTTTGGAGGAAGCTTCTTCAACTGGTGGTGAAGCGGGTAGGGTACACTGTAGAGATCCACCGTGACCGTCCCTTCACCATACTGGGCGAGCTTTGTCTCGATAATGTGCTCGATCATCTGGCATTGCGCCAAGAGATCCTCCGGCACTGGCGTATTGGAGGCTCGTGGTTGAGTATCAACCGGAGGCGTGCCAAACCCCGTTGCCAAGGGAGTTCGGGCAATCGCCGCTGAGGTGTTGGCAGCATCGCGGGCTGCCGGGGGTGCCAGTGCCTCGGCCTGAGGCCTGTCAGGTCGTTGCGGATGAAGGTCTCGCTCCTAAAGGAGGTCTTGCAGGAGGGCCTTCAGATGTAGGTTCTCCTTCATGAGAGTGTCGAGGGTCACTTCTTGAGCCTCGTTCGCAGGAGGGTCATTATTGACCGGCTCTGCATTGACAGGAGGGTCACAGTCTTCCGTCGGGACCTCTTCTACGCGTTCCAACACCTGTGGTCCGACAGAAGTGCCAATATGACCTGTTGAGGGAGGCGGCGAAGCCTGGTGGTGCGGCCTCCTTAAGTGAGACAGAGGCTAGTTCAAGTCATCAGACTGGGTGTCTGGCTTGTGTCCGGTGGTGTAGCACGCGAACACTCGAACCGCATCATTGATGAATCAGGCAGTCGCTTCCTCCGCGGGTGTCACTCGAGGCGAATAGGCATCCCTAGTCTGTCAAAGACCGAGATGCGTTGCGGAGGGGGCTCATTCCCGATGTTGGTTGGAGGAGAACCCTGGACAGGTTGCTGGATGGCCCGAGGACGGGCTCGCCTTTGCCTCCGCTTGCTTGCACGGGGGACATTGGATGACTGGGTGTCGTCAGATGATGCTGCTGTGAGACCCGCCGCATCCCGTCTGATGCCGCGTCTGAGTGCTCGCAGGGGGTTGGTGATATGCGTCCTTCGAATAGCTTGAGCTTCTTCTGGGGTGACCCAGATTCTCCTCAAGTCCGATTGCTGGTCTCCCTTGTCACCATTTTTCGGATGAGTTGTCTTCGGAGGCCGTGTGTCTAGCTGCGGTGAGTGCCCCTGGGCTGCTGTCGAGGACCCCGCTCCTTTGAGCTTCGCCCCTTCCTCTCGTGTTTGACGCAAGAGGTCGAAATGATTGGAGGTGGGGATGGTCCGTTCCTGAGATATGATTGGTTCACCCCCGTCGAGACGGATCCGCATGTCACCGACAAGGACCGTCTTGCCGGAGTTGCTGGTTACAGCGGTAAGTCACCTGGCTTTCCGGCCATGGCGACGCTTCTTTTGAGGAGCTGAGGAAGACTCCGCCCCAAGATGGTAGACGTAGAAAACATGGTCCGGAACAACCGACAACATGAAGCCGTCAGTCCGAAGTGTCGAGATCGGTCCCCGGGGCAAGTAGCCCGCACAGGGAGTCGATGGCTGGGTGACTCGAGTGTAAGCCTTCGCCCTAGCCGATAAGAGTGTCGCCGATGCTCGAGATGACGTTCTTGCACTGGGAGGCGACGCCGTCGAAAGTACTGGGGTGCCAACGCCCTTGGGTCGAAGACCCGTGGTAGGTGCCGGCATAGTCTGGGCTCGGGTCGGGATGATCGAGGAAGGTGTTGAGGAACGCTGCCCTCTGGGTGGAAGACCTACGGGGAGAACCGATTCAACTGGAGCTCGGTACCGGGGTCCCAAGTGCACTATCGGGGAGTCGTGAACTCGGGTCTGTGAGCCCATGTCGAGTGTTGGTCGTATCGGGATTTGGGGTTGAAAACCCGACGCAGATGCTGGGAAGCCGTAAACCCGGGGCCGAAAGCCCGTGCCAGGTGCCGGATTTGCTGGGGCTCGGGGTCGAGGACCCGAGGAAGATGCTGTGAAGCCGCAGACCTGGGGCAGGGAGCCCGTGTTGGGTGACGGCTTGGCTGTGGCTTGGGGTTGAAGACCCGAGGAGAATACTGAGGAGCCGTGGACCCAACGTAGAGAGCCCGTGTTGGGTGCCGGCTTGGCTAGGGCTCGGGGCTGGGGACTCGAGGAGACTGCTGAGGAGCCATGGACCCGGGGCAAGAAGCCCATGTTGGGTGCCGGCTTGGCTGCAGCTCGGGGTTGAGAACTCGAAAAGAATGCTGAGGAGCCGTGGACCTGGGGCAGGGAGCCCATGTTAGGTGCTGGATTGGATGGGACTCGGGATTGAGGACTGGAGGAAGATGCCGTGATGGTGACCGAAGTCCGTGGCACAGGGCCCGTGTTGGAGATCGGACGAACCTGGCCTTGGGAGGTGATGTTCACCCCGGCCAGCATTGATGTGGGGGCCCTGTAGGGGCTTGCAGTGACAGTCCGGCGCCCGGCACTTGGGTGGGGCACTGGAGCTGGAGGCGCGCATGGCGCGTCGGCCACAGGGGCCACTGGAGAGACTGGAGTTGGCTGAGAAGCAGCCACAGGGATCACACCCAGGAAGTAGGGCGATCCGATAATCGAGGCAAAGCTGTCAAAAGCAATCGGCATCGCCAAGTAGCCCACCCGGGCATGGGTGGCAATGACGTTGGGGCCGTAAGTGATGGCCGCCATGGTTGCTGGGATGCTGAGTGCTACGGAGGCGACGGTCACTGATTGTCGCTGAGAACGGCCCGACGATCAGAACACGAACCGGGAGCAGCTGGAGAACTCGCACAAGTACCCTCCTCTGCCTCTCCTGGAAGGACAGGGAAAGGGCACCGGGCTTTAGGGCTGGCACAGGCTTTTCTTTAGCAAAAAGAAGGAAGGCGGGAGATGTCCCATCGGGCGTGACATCCTCTCTGTTGCGCGGGTTTTTATGCCGATGACCGGGGTGAGGGAAGGAATACAACGGTGAAGGAAAATACGGGATTTTGATGTATCTCGGGTATCCTCCTTATGGGTGCATGCCTCTCACGGTGGTACCGGGCACTCTCCTTTTTACGGAAAGTCAGAAAGGGTCGAATGGCATGGAAGTGTCGGGATAAGGGTTAACCGGACAAGATGCGGGCGTGCCAGTCGATCTCTCGACAATCACTCATGGAACCAAGGTTTGACCGGGGAAGCGCCACCAGGGTGCGGCACGTGGGCTCGGGCGATCGACGACACGTGGAGAGAAGGGGTTCCATGGGTGCGAGTGCATAGGCAATTGCGGGAATCATGTACAGGATGTCTTTCCCCACCAGCCGCAAGCAACCGGTGTTTATTTACATTGGATTGAATCCGAATACCTTCGTTCTATGCTGAAGAAAAGTCTGTATATGTGTCTGAAGCCGTGGGTGGAGGGCCGGAGGCGTCCAGCAGCCAGGGGTAAGCGTAAGATCGAGGGGTTTTAACTGGGGTCAGGGTGTTGGGCACGGATGCCGAGTGGAGTGGGCAGGAAGCTGGAAGCCCGAATACGGACGTATGTATTTCACTGGTTTTATGATGAGCTACATGGGCATTACAAGCGGGCCTTAATGGGCCGAAGTACAACTGGAGCAAGCCGCGATATAATTCCAACATGTGAGTCGGTCCCCGGGTCATTGCGTGACAAAGTGAATGTCCGCGTGTTTTACTAGAACTCTTTACAGAGGAGTTGGTGTAGGTCCGACTGCCTTGGTGGCCAGAACGGACACTGGCTGGGGCCTGGCGGAGGTCGGACGCGGCTCGAGATGAGCGGTCGGGTCCGGGTCTCGGACGGTGAGTGTTGTCATGCTGGGGGCCCGAACACGGGGGTATGTATTTTACTGGTTTTATGATGAGCCACGTGGACCTTACAAGCGGGCCTTAATGGGCCCAAGTACAACTGGAGCAAGCCGCGGGACAATCTCGACACGTGGGTCGGTCCCCGGGTCATTGCGTGGCGAAGCGGATGTCCGCGTATTTTACTGGAACTCTTTACAGAGGAGTTGGTGTCGGTCCGACTACCTCGGTGGCCAGAAGGGACATGGGCTGGCGCCTGGAGGAGGTCGGACCCGGCTCGGGGTGAGCGGTCGGGTCCGGGTCTGGAATGGCGAGTGTTGTCATGCTGGGGAGTCGAGGTCGGCCCCAGGATTGTGATTCCCGAGCCAGAGGTCTGACTAGACTTGATTTGTCAATCTGAGGGGCCGACGGTCGGCTGGGAGGTGAACAGTGGCCACGCGGTTCCGTGTCGAGAGTCGACGCGGCGTTGTGAAGTACCCTTCGTCACCGTCGTAAGTGTCGTAAGTTGACGTACACGGGCGGACCCGGGATGCGGGCGTACTTGCTGTTGGTACGGTCATCTTACATGTGGCGGGGATGGACATGGTGTGAGATGGCTAAACACTGTATGAGGGGAGTACGTGCGACATACCCTCGGCGTGTGTGAGTCGACTAGCCAGCCAACCACGCGCGCACTTGTATTCCTACGTTCCCGACCGTTGCCGAAAGCCTCGAGAATCCGAGGGTGCGACAATTAGGTCGGGGAAATTTGCTCGTCCGTCCGTGCGTCCGTAGGTTACTTCACATACCATATGCCTCTCTCGTCCTTTGGCAAGGGGGGCAATTTATAGAAGTTGAAGGGGTGGGGTTTAGGCGGACCAAGTTGAGGGTCCAACTTGGTCCGGGTAAACCCCCCAAATAGTGCTTTTTATTTTATTTTATTTGAATTTTATTTGTGTGTATTTTGTGTGTGTTAGAGTGTGAGGGATGGGGTTTAGGCGGACCAGCCCAAGGGGCTGGTCTGGTCCGCCTAAACCCCTCTTCGGAGGGTAAAAAAAATCTTTTATTTTGTTTTTGGAGGGGTTTAGGGGGGCTGGTCCGCCTAAACCCCTCCCAGGGGGGGTTTTAGGTGGACCAAAGTCCCTCTTTTTTTTGTTCTTTTTTCTTTAAAAAAATATTTTTTTATTATACATGGTGTAATACCCTGATTTTTTGAGAAATTAATTAGAAATTTGAAATTTATTAGAAATTTATTAGAATAATTCCTTAATAAATATAATAAGTTATATTTCAACTATTTTGTAAAAATTTATAAAAAATATATTCTTGTAGAGGATAACACGTTTAACAAACTTGTCTTCTGTGACCAACCCAAATAAAATCTGTTTGTAGGCCGAATTAGTGGATTAAGCCAAAATTGAACACTTAGTTAACTATACCTTGAAACGAGTAACTCTATTTTTGTTCGAGAAAGGGATCTCCCAAGGGCTGCTAGAGGAGCCCTTAGGGTGGATAGGGCAGGTTTGCCTACTTTTAGGTTTTAATTCTTACTGGTTTGTTTTAGTTTCTTCTTAGCTCTTTGTTGGTATGCAAAGGCTTTATAATTGCCTCCCTGCTATTCAGGGGTATGCCCCTTAGTTCATGTACATCCAGTTTAAAAAGAAATAAAATCTAGGGCCCTGGTGTAGCCTGGGGGAGTGAGCACATTACCCCTCTTTGAGGGGGGGTGCACTCGACCAGTACCTACTCCAGATTGGCCAGTGTTTTATTAAAAAAAAACTATACCTTGAAACGCCAAATTCGAGCCCAATACTCTATCAAATGAGCCCAAACCGGTGACAAATGAAAGGCCAGGATGAGAGGATCTTTCCCCCTCTCTTAATCTCCCGAAACCCTAACCATAGGAGATGCATTCGGCAGAGTTTGGATCGAGTCAACTTTTACGGCGGCGTTCACATCAACCCGACATGCGTGGACGAATACTCCGCGCATAGAACCCTCCAGAAGGCGTGTGACCAATTAAAATGAAGCTCTCTAACCCTAGAATCGTTTAGAACCAGTGGCGGCTGCAGAGGAGCTAGATCGAGGGAGATCTCCAGCGATTAGTGGATGCGTGTACCGACGTCTTGTGTTTTCTTTCTCCTTCCTTCTTCATCCGATTCAGGTAAGTGATAGCAAGCCAAACCCTACAAATAATATATGGTTGGAAGCATCATCGTGTCATCTTTTCATTGTTATAGAAGCCCTAAATTTTATCAAGTGTGCACGAGAATTTTTGGTTTTAGTAGAAGCATGTCAGAACTAGGGTTATAATTGTTCCCTTTCGATTAAGTATTAATTTCAGGCTGTAAACACAAAATTGATTCATGCATCTCGTAGAGTTTTTCATGCTCTTTCTTTTGGTAGTAAAAGGCCCAAATTCCATGCTTTATATCGTGCGAATTTCATGTTTTAGTTCTGACCCTAGAAATCTCGCCGGAGTCGGGCAAGGCGAAGGGGCAACGACCTGTCTGGCCTTGTGCGGTCACACGATAGACCGCACATCCAAGATAGGCGGCCTTCTCTTGACCGTTTATATGTTTCTATATCTGATAGTTTTCCAGGAACGTGCGGCCGAATACCAACCGCATGTCTGTCCTGCGGCCAGTTCCAGACCGCACATCCCTTCCAACGGCACCCTACCGACCGTCCATCTCCAGCAGGCCTTCGGACCTGAAGGGGCATGTGCGGACTGTCTGTGACCATATATTGAGATGTAAGGTCCAGAACTGACCGCACATCTATAACAGAACAGATTAATTATCATTACATCATATTATGTTAGTAGATTAGTGGTTAATGGCATGTTAGCAACACACCTAATAAACTATAATTCATGACAGTAAATAATTCTTGCTGATTTATTTAATTTGAGCTTGATCTTGATTCATCTTTCCAATGAATGTCAATTTTAATTGTGCATCCTTGATAATTGAAATGGCTATTAGGTTTACACTTGTTATAACCGTTAATCTTGAACCACATTATCCCCTAGAATTGAATTGGACTCAATCGAACCGCTGTGATTTGAGTTAGTCCGAATTGGACTAACAGAGACTTGAGCGGCATTTGTGAACCGCATATACCCCTGAATGGGCCAGTGGCGACCGTTCAACCCTAGCTAATGCCAATTAGTTTTGGCCGATTATCCTAGATCCATCTTCGACTAAACCCTGATTTGATCAGCCCAGTAGACCCTAGGCTGACCAGTAGACAGTGGGCTGGACTCTGGTTCAGTTCCACCCTGTCTATGGCAGCCCAGGAGCCCACTTGGGCGAATTTCTAGATTTTTGTTAGGCCCTATGTTGTGCGGCCAGTAATGGCCCGTACATATGACAGGCGGCCCATCATGGACCGTTCAACTAATGAGCGGCTCTGTCAGGACCATATATCCTGACCTTGATTTTGTAAAATTCTGGCCTTGTACGGCCTAATCCTTACCGTTCATATAGAAGAGCGGCCCTTTATCAGCCGTTCAACCTTGACCCCCGAGGGCTAGACCTCAGCCCAGTTCCTGTTAGTGCGGCCTAGAGTAGACCGCACAAGTCTTGAGCGGCCCAGTGTTGACCGCATATCTTCCAGAGACTAGTTTTCTCCGTGTTTTTATGGTTTTGAATCTAAGAACATGTTGGTTCTTGATAATTTGAACTCCTTGATAGAAATTCTGGACAGTATCTCTTCAACTTAGCCTTGGGATGTTCTGAGGTAAGTTTATACTTGATTATAATTGGCCATTTTAACTTGATTAAAGTCCAGACGGAACTTGGGATCTTGGATCCAATAAATCAATGCCACCGCATCATAAGGGCCCGGTCTGGTCCTGGGGAGAGCACTCGAAAAGTACTTGTGCCCATGGGAGTTTGTAATGACATGGTGAGGTATTGCACCGAGTTCATGACTGGCGTGATGTCTATGATAATGATCTCTTACTTGAATCGTGTTCTACTTGGTTATATTCTTACTTGTTGGCCAATTTCTTGCAATTTCTTGTTATATATTATGTCCTTAACTTGCAATTCTTGTAGTTATATCACTCTGCCATATTGTTATTCCATTCCATTCCATTCTGTAGCACTTTCTTTTATTATGTTGTTTCATTCGATCGGTATTTCTTTTCTTTCCGTTTCATACATGTAATTAATTGGTTAATCACTTACACTTGCCTGTTGTTACCTACTGAGCGTTCGCTCATATAGTTGTTGTCCCCCCTTTCCAGGCAGCTCAGGTGAAGATTCACAGATGGATGGGAATGGGCAAGAGTGATGACTTGGAGTGTATCAGCTAGTCGTTATGTTGAGATTGTTATAGTTGTTTTACATCTAGCTATGCCTTAGAACTTGTGTTAGTTATTGTAACGGAGACGAGTAGAGATTATGCTTGATTATGTTTAAGTCAGTTTGATGGTATTTGTAATAGACTTGGAGTTATTCTGTTCATGACGTTATGTTAATTCTTAGCTTAGCATGTTATCTTTACTAGCGTTTTCTACTGCCGGTCCCGATATTCCGCGTCGGGGCGTGATAATTAGGTGGTATCAGAGCCTAGGTTTTCTAATATTCCTAGGTTCTCTAAGTTCTAGGATCCTTAGTGATATCGTAGGACCTATAACCTTCTTATAAGTCTAAGGACCCAACCTGGTGAGATTTAGGTAGAAGACTGGGGTTGAGTTAATAATCCGATTCCTTGATTATCCATTCTTAATTGAACCTAACATAACCTATTCCATGTGTAGGCTTTTGCAATGGCAGGATAACGTGCGGAATGGAGGAACTTGCAGCGTACGGTCATGGACTTACTCAGGCTTTGCAACAAGTGGCCCAAGGAGGAGCTGCAAACCATGGCACTGGTGACCTTTATCGGAACTTCCGTGGGATGAATCCCCCGCGATTTGGAGGCTCGACTGACCCTGATGAAGCCGAGCGCTGGCTTGAAGAGATAGGGAGGATTTTTGAAGTGATGCAATGCAGCGATCAAGAACGTGTCCTCTTGTCGACCTTTCAACTTGAACGTGATGCTAGGACATGGTGGGATGCAGTGAAGGCTACCCTTGGTGATAGACAAGTCACATGGGAAGAGTTCGAGGAATTCTTCAATGGTAAATATTTTTCTGATATAGTACAAGAGAAGAAGGCAGCTGAGTTTGCTACTTTGAAGCAACGAAATCTATCCGTAGATGAATATGAAGCTCAGTTCTCTCAGCTATCTCGTTATGCTACTCACTTGATATCTACCGAGAAGATGAAGGCTAAGCGCTTTCTTAATGGGCTGAAGCTGCAGTATATCAACCAGTTGGCACCGATAGAAATTCAAACTTATTCCGAGATGGTGAGAAAGGCTCAAGTATTGGAAGATACCTTGGAAATGACGGAGAGAATCTATGGGAAGAGTGTTAAGATTGAACAACATCATATTGGTTTTGGGAGTATCAAGCCTGGTCAGGGCAGGAAGAGGCCCATTAGCGGGTCTGGTTCGTGGAAGGGCAAGATGCCGAAGATTGAAGACAAGAAGCCTAGCCCTATTGTTCCATTCAAGGGCGTATGCAAGTATTGTGACCGTCCAGGCCACAAGATGGAGGAGTGCTGGCGCAAGCTGGGTGCCTGTTTACGTTGTGGCAGTAGGGACCACCGTATTCCCGAGTGTCCCTTTTTATCTGAGTGAGCAACCCCGGTGAAACCACACAGAATCAAGAAGCAGCAAGGCAAGCTCCAGGCTCTATAAGAAGACGAGACAGGACCCGCCGAGGAGGGTGGACTCGTCGAAGGTACTCTTATTATACATGATAAATCAACTTTTGTTCTTTTTGATACTGGTGCCACTCATTCTTTTATTTCTCAGAGATTTACGAAGTCTTTAGCTATGAAGCTAGTTTTGAAGAATTCTCCGTTAGAGATTTTGACCCCTATTGGTTCCGGATCAGCAATTAAGTATTTCTATCCTTCCAGTAAGGTCTTGATCAATGAACAAAACCTGCCAGCTGATTTAGCTTGTACGGACATGAAGGATTATGATGTAATCCTAGGAGCAGATTGGTTGGCTAAGTATGAGGCCAATGTTCAATGCAGATCTAGTTCTGTGTCTTTCACTGGACACCATGGACTTTCTTTTATAGGAATTAGACACCATAAGTCTGTTCCACTTATTTCGACTCTTCGAGCTGATAAGCTGATGAGGAGAGGATGTAAGGCTTTTTTAGCCTTTGTTTCTGTGAACCCTTAGCAGAAGATCGAGATCGAGGACTTTTCTATCGTCCGAGATTTTTCAGATGTCTTTCCTGAGGAACTACCAGGACTTCCTCCTGAAAAGGAAGTTATCTTTTCTGTTGATCTAATTCCTAGTGCGACCCCTATTTCCAAAGCTCCTTATCGTATGTCTCCTGCAGAGCTAAGGGAACTAAAGCAGCAGTTGATGGAATTGCTTGAGAAAGGGTTCATTCGTCCTAGTACTTCCCCATGGAGAGCCCCTGTATTATTCGTCCGGAAGAAGGATGGTTCGATGAGGTTGTGCATCGATTATCGGTAATTGAACCAGTTGACTATCAAACAATTGATTATCCATTGCCAAGGATTGATGAGTTATTTGATCAGATAACAGGAGCTCAGTATTTTTCTAAGATCGACCTCCGATCTGAATATCATCAGTTACGAATTAAGGAAGAAGATATCTATAAAACAGCCTTCCGTAGTAGGTATGGGCATTTCAAATTTGTAGTAATGCCTTTTGGGCTAACGAATGCACCTGCAGCTTTCATGCAGCTGATGAACGATGTGTTTCGGCCCTATCTTGATCAATGGGTCGTGGTGTTCATTGATGACATCTTGATTTATTCTAAGAGTGAGGAGGAGCATGCTGAACATTTGAGGATGGCATTGCAACTATTGAGAGATCATCAGTTATATGCCAAGTTTAGTAAGTGTGATTTCTGGCTGCAAGAGGTGTCCTTTCTAGGGCATATCATCACAAAAGAAGGTATTTCTGTTGATCCTTCCAAGGTAGAGGCAGTAAAGAATTGGGATAAGCCTACTAATATGACTGAAGTGAGAAGTTTCCTAGGCCTAGCAGGTTACTACCGAAGGTTTATTCAAGATTTCTCCAAAATTACGGTACCTCTGACAAGATTAACCCGCAAGGAGATCAAATTTGATTGGTCAGAAGATTACGAGCGTAGCTTTCAGACCTTGAAGGAATGTTTGACTACTGCACCTATTTTGGCTTTACCTTCTGGAGAAGGAGGTTTTGTTGTATACACTGATGCTTCAGGTATTGGTTTATGGTGTATACTCATACAACATGAGAAAGTGATAGCTTATTCTTCTAGGCAGTTGAGGAAGCATGAAGAGATATATCCTGTTCATGATTTGGAGCTAGCAGCAGTGGTGTTCGCCTTGAAGATATGGAGGCACTACTTGTATGGAGAAGCATTTACGGTGTTTTCAGATCATAAGAGTTTGGAATACTTGTTTTCTCAGAAGGAACTCAATATGAGGCAGCGAAGATGGCTGGAGTATTTGAAGGACTTTGATTTCTCCATTGAGTATCATCCAGGAAAAGGCAATGTTGTTGCAGATACCTTAAGCCTATCTTGGACTCAGTTTGCCCCGAATATCAAACCTTTGAATTCCCCTCATAGGAGAAACCTTTAAAAACACATGCTCACCAACCTGAAATTCCAAAACTCTCCTCCTGGTGTCGGCATAACTCTTCTGTCTTGATTGTGCTACTTGCAACCGATCTTTGATAATACGGATGTTCTTGGATCATTCGAAAATGAGATCTGGTCCAAGCCATTGCTTCTCACCCACCTCGTCCCAACATAACGGGGATCGACAGCTTCTACCATACAAAGCTTCAAATGGAGCCATCTGAATGCTGGCCTGGTAACTGTTGTTGTAGGCGAATTCAACTAATGCCAAGTGATCACTCCAACTACCTCCAAAGTCAATCATGCAGGCTCTAAGCATATCTTCCACTATCTGGTTGGTCCTTTCAGTCTGTCCGTCTGTTTGTGGATGGAAAGCAGTACTGAAATTCAGACGAGTTCCCAAGGACTCTTACAATCCTTTCCAAAAATGAGAAGTGAACCTCGGGTCTCTATCAGACACAATGCTGACCGGTATACCATGTAGTCTTACCACTTCCTTCATATACAAAGCAGCCAAAACATCAACTGTCCATTTAGACTTAATAGATAAGAAATGAGCCGTTTTTGTCAATCTGTCGACAATCACCCATATTGCATCAAATCCACTACGAGTCCTAGGTAGACCCATAATGAAATCCATGCCAATGCTCTCCCACTTCTATTGTGGTATATCAAGGGGTTTCAATTTCCCTACTGGTCTAAAATGCTCCGCCTTGACTTGCTGACAAACCGAACATGTACTTACGAAGTCCACAACTTCCCTTTTCATATTCGGCCACCAAAAAGATCTTTTAAAATCCTTAAACATCTTAGTACCTCCAGGATGAATGGTGTATCTGGATCTATGAGCTTCCTCGATGATCTTACTCTTTATCTCAGCTACATCAGGTACACAAGTTCTTCCCTGAAATAGTAATCTTCCATCATCAGCCATTGTGAAGTTAGGTCTGTTACTCAAGCTTACCTTGATCTCCACCAACCCTAGGTCATCATCTTGCAAAGACTTGATTTCCATCAATAATTCGGGCTTAAGTTGAATCTGAGCAATCATAACCCGATCCTTGTCAACATTAAGATCCAAACTAGCTAACTGCTCCAGCAATTTCTATTCTTGTAACATGAGGCTTGACAACTTAGCTATAGGCTTGCTGGTTCATTCGAGATTCTAGAAAGAGTGGGGGACGTTGCTTACCGTTTCGCACTACCACCTCAGTTATCTGGAGTACACAATGTTTTCCATGTGTCTATGTTACGGAAATATGTGTATGATCCCACTCACATTATTCAACATATGGACTTCAAATTGAAGGAAGATCTGACTTATGAAGAAAGACCGATCAAGATTTTGGATGCGAAGCAA
This sequence comes from Amorphophallus konjac, assembly GCA_022559845.1. Lineage (NCBI taxonomy): Eukaryota > Viridiplantae > Streptophyta > Magnoliopsida > Alismatales > Araceae > Amorphophallus > Amorphophallus konjac. The sequence continues at coordinate 181,207,390 of CM040123.1, read as the reverse complement.
CAATAACTCATGAATCGTTCCATACCGATGGTTAAAGTGCAGTGGAGTCGGCGTGGAACTGAAGAAGCTACTTGGGAGTCAGAAGATACTATGCGGAGACAGTACCTTGACTTATTCTAGGTGAGCTGTCTCACTCCCTCTTTTTATTATTAAGTGCACTGAATTTGGAGGACCAAATTCCTTAAGTGGGGGAGGGTGTAATACCCCGATTTTTTGAGAAATTAATTAGAAGTTAGAAATTTGTTAGAAATTTATTAGAATAATTCCTTAATAAATAGAATAAGTTATATTTTGACTATTTTGTAAAAATCCATAAAAATTATATTCTTGTAGAGGATAACACGTTTAACAAACTTATCTCTTGTGGCCAACCCAAATAAAATCTGTTTATAGGCCGAATTAGTGGATTAAGCCCAAATTGAACACTTAGTTAACTATACCTTGAAACGCCAAATTCGAGCCCAATACTCCATCAAATGAGTCCAAACCGGTGGCAAATGAAAGGCCAGGACGAGAGAATCTTTTCCCCTCTCTTAATCTCCCGAAACCCTAACCCTAGGAGATGCATTTGGCGGAGTTTGGATCGAGTCAACTTTTGCGGCGTCCTTCACATCAACCCGACTTACGTGGATGAATACTCCGCGCATAGAACCCTCCAGAAGGCGTGTGACCTATTAAAATGAAGCTCTCTAACCCTAGAATCGTTTAGAACCAGTGGCGGCTGTAGAGGAGCTGGATCGAGGGAGATCTCCAGCGATTAGTGGCTGCGTGTACCGGTATCTTGGGTTTTCTTTCTCCTTCCTTCTTCATCCGATTCAGGTAGGTGATAGCAAGCCAAACCCTACAAATAATATATGGTTGGAAGCATCATCGTGTCAGCTTTTCATTGTTATAGAAAGCCCTAAATTTTATCAAGTGTGCCACGAGAATTTTTGGTTTTAGTAGAAGCATGTCAGAACTAGGGTTATAATTGTTCCCTTTCGATTAAGTATTAATTTCAGGCTGTAAACACAAAATTGATTCATACATCTTGTAGAGTTTTTCGTGCTCTTTCTTTTGGTAGTAATAGCCCCAAATTCAATGCTTTATATCGTGCGAATTTCATGTTATAGTTCTGACCCTAGAAACCTCACCGGAGTCGGGCAAGGCGAAGGGGCAGCGACCTGTCTGGCCTTGTGCGGCCACACGATAGACCGCATATCCAAGACAGGCGGCCTTCTCTTGACTATTTATATGTTTCTATATCTGATAGTTTCTCAGGAACGTGCGGCCGAATACCAACCGCATGTCTGTCCTGTGGCCAGTTCCAGACCGAACATCCCTTCAAGCGGCACCCTACCGACCGGTCCATCTCCAGTAGGCCTTCGGACTGAAGGGGCATGTGCGGCCTGTCTGTGACCGTATATTGAGGTGTAAGGTCAAGAACTGACCGCATATCTATAACAAAACAGATTAATTGTCATTACAGCATGTTATGTTAGTAGATTAGTGGTTAATGGCATGTTAGCAACACACCTAATAAACTATAATTCATGACAGTAAATAATTCTTGCTGATTTATTTAATTTGAGCTTGATCTTGATTCATCTTTCCAATGAATGTCAATTTTAACTGTGCATCCTTGATAATTGAAATGGCTATTAGGTTTACACTTGTTATAACCGTTAATCTTGAACCACGTTATCCCCTAGAATTGAATTGGACTCAATCGAACCGCTGTGATTTGAGTTAGTCCGAATTGGACTAACAGAGACTTGAGCGGCCATTTGTGAACCGCATATACTCCTGAATGGGCCAGTGGCGACCGTTCAACCCTGGCTAATGCCAATTAGTTTTTTTCGATTATCCTTGATCCATCTTCGGCTAAATCATGATTTGATCAGCCCAGTAGACCCTAGGCCGACCAGCAGATAGTGGGCTGACTCTGGTTCAGTTCCACCCTGTTTATGGCAGCCCGGGAGCCCACTTGGGCGAATTTCTAGATTTTGGTTAGGCCCTGTGTTGTGCGGCCAGTAATGAACCGTACATATGACAGGCGGCCCATTATGGACCGTTCAACTAATGAGCGGCTCTGTCAGGACCATATATCCTGACCTTGATTTTGTAAACTTCTTGGTGCAGACACCAGAGCGAGCGTGAAGCACGAACCGGCGAGCCGTCGGTACCGTACGCGGAGCACCACTCGAGCTACATAAGCTTCTCTTTGGCTCGGAGATAGTCTGGAATCTCCGCATTGAGTCTTGGACACTTTTAGCATTTACTTGTATTGTTTTATTACTTATTTGCATTGTATTTGGGCTTGTAATGTGTGTTTTATTTGAGTTTTCATTTTGGGCTCATTGTAAGGCTCTTAATAAGCCATTTGGGTTAAGCCCTTTAGAGTCTATTAAGGGGTGATTTCCATATTGGGCTACGAGGCTTCATTAAGCTTCATATTGGGTTCTTAAGCCACTTAAGGCCCAATTAAGCTTCCCCTCCTCATGGGCCACCTAGGTTGGAATAGAATGGGCTTGTGGGTGGCCTTTGATGGCCTTGAGCCAACTTGGCCCAAGAAGGGCCCATGTAGGGGGCGCACCCCCTTTTGTCTCTATTAGGCTAGTTGTTTTATTTTATTTTATTTTCTTTCTTCTCTTTGACCACATGGGAGAAATTATTTCCTATCTTTCCCAAGATGCCCTCATCAACCCTAGATCTGAGGGCATGGAAGGTCATTTGCCATAAGAGGTCAAGTCATTTCTTACACAATTAATGCCATAAAAATTCAGAATTTCTTTGGAGCCTCCAAACTTGGTGCGCCCTCCTCCTCTCTCCTCCCCCTTCTTGCAGCTGTGAAGGTTGCTTCCAGAGGTGTAAAGCCTCTCATTCAAGTCTCTTCTGAGTGGGAAGCTCAGATCTATCACCGCCACCGCCATTGAGCCGCCGTCGCACCGCCACCGCCACCTTATCAAAGTTCTATCTTCATCCAACATCAGCCCCTTCCACGAATTTTAACTCTCGGATCTGAGATTTTCTTGAGCTCAAACTTTCAGGGTGAGTTCCAGAGGTCCCCCCCATGTTCCAGAAAATTTGGTTTGGCCTTTAGATTCCTATTTCCATTTTTCCATTTTCGTCCAACTTTTCCTTCCAGATCTGTCAAGTTTCTATCTACTGTGACAACAGCCCTGATCTTCCCAACTTCGACCCACTTTTTAATTTTTCACGGTGCCCCCAATTTTATTGGAGGTTCTTTACCCCATCCCCTTTACCCAAGAATTTTCTTGGAATTTCAAAAGATTTACACCTATTTTCTAAAAATCACTTTCAGATCCATTTCAGTTCTGTCTGCCCCTACCCAGATCCGACCACCTTCCAGTATAAAATACTTTTCCCTACCCAAACCTCCACCAAATCAGTCATAAGAATTATTTCCGTTTTTCTCTCCCTCCCCTATAAAACTTTCATGAAGGGCTGGAGATCTGAATAGGAAGGCTACCCCATGGTCAACACCAACTCTCAGGAAATTCAGTTTCTGCCCAGTCAGATCTGAAACTGAGAGCAGGCCGGCTCTAAAATTACCCAACAGAAGCACAGCGCCGGTGAATTTTTCTGAGTCCCACAGGGTCAAAGGACTTCGAGAAAGCCTTCCAACGATACCTCTTGTGCGTCGATTCGACGTCGGGAGTGATCGCAGCAACCAATCTCGCCGGATCGCGCGCCTGAAAACAGAAGCAATCAGTCCGTGGGCAGCAACTCCAAATCTTGGAGATCGGAGTCGATCGGCCTCCGACCGACGTTCCCGCCCGATAGCCTTCCAGGGAGGCGCACCACCATGGGTATTCATCACAGCGGGACCCACCCCAGTAGACTCATAGGACAGAGCGGTCTGTGGGCCCCACGAACCCGTAGATCGCGCCGTCCGGACAGCACAAAATCGTGGATTCGGCACCGACGGAGCGACATCAAGATGCTACCCATCAACCCAATTCGCGTGACTCCCGGGCCCCACATGTGACATTTTACTTCCCTGCGTGGAGTGGGTCAAATTGTTGTACCATAGTAAAACTTTGTTAACCGGGAGTCCAGTTTTGGCCGGGGTTATCTTCCCCACACCGGGTGCGTGGAGGTACGATCGTAACTTCTTGGCATTACTTTACTTAGCTAGTGTATGGTCATATGCTGCTGTGAGAGCGTAGGATTCTAGCCCGTGAGTCCATGTCACCGCTGTGAGTAAGAGAGTGACCCGTCCCGTGGCTCGATCCGAGCACGGAAGTGAGTCGGACTACCCTTAACTCTACCGGTTCCTCAACCATGCACGATCCGCGTTTCCCTTGCTTGGGGACGACGAGTGAGCTTGCGTTTCTGTTAGCGACGTATAGCCCATAGGAGCTCATAGTGTCAGGCCTAATGTCTCTCCCATCGTATGTTGCTGGTCGTGTATGCATTTAGAGTCCGAGGTCCATATCACTTAGAGTCGGTCCCGTGTCCATCCCGCATCACTTTTGGCCTTGTACGGCCTAATCCCTACCTTTCATATAGAAGAGCGGCCCTTTATCAGCCGTTCAACCTTGACCCCCGAGGGGTAGACCTCAGCCCAGTTCATGTTAGTGCGGCCTAGAGTAGACCGCACAAGTCTTGAGCGGCCCAGTGTTGACCGCATATCTTCCACAGACTAGTTTTCTCAGTGTTTTTATGGTTTTGAATCCAAGAACATGTTGGTTCTTGATAATTTGAACTCCTGGATAGAAATTCTGGACAGTATCTCTTCAGCTTAGCCTTGGGATGTTTCGAGGTAAGTTTATACTTGATTATAATTGGCCATTTTAACTTGATTAAAGTCTAGACGGAACTTGGGATCTTGGATCCAATAAATCAATGCCAACGCATCATAAGGGCCCGGTCTGGTCATGGGGAGAGTGCCCGAAAAGTACTTGTGCCCATGGGAGTTTGTAATGACATGGTGAGGCATTGCACCGAGTGCATGACTAGCGTGATGTCTATGACAATGATCTCTTACTTGAATTGTATTCTACTTGGTTATATTCTTACTTGTTGGCCAATTTCTTGCAATTTCCTGTTATATATATTGTCCTTAACTTGCAATTCTTGTTGTTATATCATTCTGCCATATTGTTATTCCATTCCATTCTTTAGCACTTTCTTTTCGTATGTTGTTTCATTCGATCGTTATTTCTTTTCTTTTCATTCCATACATGTAATTAATTGGTTAATAACTTACACTTGCCTATTGTTACCTACTGAGCGTTCGCTCATATAGTTGTTTTCCCCCCTTTCCAGGCAGCTCAGGTGAAGATTCACAGATGGATGGGAATGGACAAGAGTGATGACTTGGAGTGTATCAGCTAGTCGTTATGTTGAGATTGTTATAGTTGTTTTACATCTAGCTATGCCTTAGAACTTGTGTTAGTTATTGTAACGGAGTCTAATAGAGATTATGCTTGATTATATTTAAGTCAGTTTGATGGTATTTGTAATAGACTTGGAGTTATTCTGTTCATGACGTTATGTTAATTCTTAGCTTAGCATGTTATCTTTACTAGCGTTTTCTACTGTCGGTCCCGATATTCCACGTCGGGCGTGACACAAGGGTTTAGGCGGACCAGCTTTGGGTTCCAAGCTGGTCCGCCTAAACTCCTCCCCAAGGGGGGGGTTGGGCGGACCAGGTAGAAGAGAGAGAGGGGGAGTGGTCCCACGTCTATAAAACCCAGTTTTGGGTTATTTTCTTCCTAAATTGGCTAAGAAGAAAAGGACAAGAGGATACTGGCAGGATACTGGTTGACCGGCCACGTGCGTGCGGGGAACATGGGTGATGTGATCGACGTAATCCCGGGGCTTCGTCTTCGCGAGTTCTTCAACGTACGAGTACGACGAACGAACCTTGCACGAACCTCAGACCGCGAAATTGAGAGTTTGCACGGACTGGGACTGGGGAGGGCCGTCGAACCTCCGGTCTGGGGAGAGGGCGCGGCCCGCCGGGGAGTTCTCTCTCCCCGGGGGCGCGGCCACGCCCTGGGGCGCACGGGCCCCGGGCAAAGCCAGAACCCCGAGGGATGGCCCCCGGGGGTCTTCCTTCGTCATCTGGGGATATCCCTTGGGGGATATGAAGTTCCGGGATGTTGAAATGGCCCATGAGAGCCATTTTTCTTTGAGTTGCAGTGGCCGCCCGGCACACCCCGGGTTGCCGAACGAGCCGCGTAAGTGGCCGACGGGCCTTGGATTTGGCCTAGGGCCAAGGGTAGAAGTCCATAGGGGTTGGGAAGAGGCACCTTGGGCCGATGCGCCTTGTCTCGTGCTATGTGCCATGTTGTACGGTGGGTTGGCCGAGTAGCCTCGGGTTGGCCCGAGAGCTGAGTTCAGTGGCTTGTTGCCACGTGTCTGAGGGTCGGGGGTGACCCCGACTTGCTGGGGGGGTCGTTGTAGGACCCAATTGGTGTACTGGAACCATGGGGTGGCCCATGGGTTGGTGTAGAAGGGTTGAAACACGTGCGCCCACAAGGTGTTCGACAGAATGCCGAACATGCGTGTGAGAGCCATAAACGCGTGCTACGGGCCTCCTGAGCCGGTGGTTGACCAATTTAGGCCTCCCTTTGACCTTGGAGGGTTGAGCGAAGGTGCTCCGAGGTAGGCCCCTAGCCTTTTCACTGAGTGTCATGTGGCATGGCTTGTAGTCGGAGCATCCCCGGGGCGGCCCGGGTGGCCGTGTAGAGCGCGAAGAAAATCCGTGACTTATGAATCGTGAGTAGTCTCGATTGATTGCTAGTGTCACCGTGCACCTCGGCTAACGTGTTAGGGCCGTTGGTCGGGCCCACTAGATTGTCGGAGGGGCCAGGTAGCTCATGCCTTGAAGGTGTTCGAGGAAATTCCCGAACCCTTTTTTCTGGGTATTTTGCTGGGGAATAGTCCGGGTACAATAAGGACCTAGCAGATAAACAAACCTCTCTTGAAAAATTTGTTGATGGGAGTGAAAACTTGAATGCCCTGCTAGGAACTAAAATAAACTTCAACAGAGAAGGGCTAGGATATGAGCCTACCAAAAGGAAAGCGTTTGGGCTAAAGACCACCACCTTTGTCTCATCTTCCGAAGCATCAACCTCTAAATCAACACACCAAGAAAACGTTGAAAACAAAGGAGAAAAAATATAGGAGAACCAATCAACAAAACTTCCCAACAACCCAAAAAGGTTCACAAACAATCCCAAACAGGCTGACACCCGTCCAAGCCTCAGCCTGCACATCACAAAGGAAGAGATAGTTACAATGCTAGAACAGGTCGGGACACTCCATGGAATAGGTCGACACCCACCTGGTCAAACGCCCAACAATCCCCCAGGTTTACACCAACAGGTCGACAGTTTCCATACAGGAGGTCGGCACATCCCTTATCCAGAGACCGTCATAGACGGACTGAACAGTGGACAGGTCGAGACTTTGCCTTCTACAGATCGACACCTCCATGGGTAAGGAACAATAATGTTCCCTATGGTCATAGGTTCACTCAACCTCAATGACCAAGGCAATATGACACCTCCTATTCATCTAGACCAACCAACTGGAACAGATGGTCTAATCAAGAATCCTTCTCCACCACTTCCAAAACTCACAAAGTCCAAAAGACTAAAGAGAAGAAAAACCAGAACTCCCAAAAAAGCAAAGATGCTAAGAAAGTTTGGATTTCAAAATCAGTGTTATCCTGCTTTACAGAAATGAAGAAATTATTGGGACCCAACTGTCCTTGGGTTCTAAACATTGTCACTTAATTCCTTGTGCAGGAGTGTCTTGCAGCCGTACACAACTGTTGGTATCTTGACAATGGCTGCTCAAGATACATGACTGGAGACAAAACCAAATTCTTATCTCCTGGTTGAAAAGGAAGCTGGACATGTCACCTTTGGCGGAAACAACAAAGGAAAAAGCATTGGTTCAGGTAAAGTTGGTAAGAACCCCACCAGCTCAATTGATAATGTATTACTTGTTGATGGTCCGGAGTATAATTTGCTAAGCATTAGTCAACTATGTGATAAAGGTCATACTATAGCCTTTGACTCTAATGAATCTTGCAACCAAATTCAAAAAAAACCAAGTTCTCTGGTAAAAGAGTCAATAACGTGTACATGATTGACTTAGATGACCCTGTTCACATAAATCTTTTTCTTGCTGCACCCAAATCTAAATTAGCTTGTTTGTGGCATCGCAGACTAGGACATGTTAGTTACAACACTCTTCATAAATTGGTGAAGCATTCCATTGTCAAAGGTCTACCTAAAATTAAATTCAAACTAAACACTAAGATTTGTGATGCATGTGCTCAAGGAAAATAGACTAGAAAGTCATTTAAAAGTATAACTAAAAATTCATCATCTAAACCACTTGAACTAATCCATATGGACTTGTTTGGTCCAACCAAAATAGCTAGGTTAAGTGGTAAAAGATATGGTTATGTTTTGGTAGATGACTTTACTAGATTCACTTGGGTATTTTATCTTGCACATAAAAATAATGCCTTTGATGAGTTTCAGGCACTGTATATGCAAGTGCAGCAAGATGGTAAGTTTAAGATTTCTAACATTATTTCAGATCATGGTGGTGAATTCGACAATGTTGACTTTGAAAATTTGTGTAGGACTTAAGGAATCATTCACAAGTTTTCGTCACCACGGACACCTGAGCAAAATGGGGTTGTTGAGAGGAAGAATAGAACTCTCATAGAGATGACACGCATAATGCTTGCTGAAAGGCATCTACCAAGGAGATTTTGGGCAGAAGCGGTAAACACTGCATGTTATATCATCAACCATTCAATGGTAAGACCCCTCACCAAAATGACTCCATATGAGCTGCTGAAAGGTAAAAAGCCATCTCTCTTTCACATGAAAGTGTTTGGGTCAAAGTGTTTTATTCATAACAATGATAAAAGAGTTCTGGACAAGTTTGAGCCCAAAGGTGAAGAAGTGATATTCCTTGGGTACTCTGACAAGTCTAGAGCTTATAAAGTCTATAATCTTAAGACACTTTGTGTGGAAGAATCCCCACACATCACTTTTCATGAGATTATTCATAACAACACTTGTAGGGAAGATGATCATGGAAAAATTCCTGAACATAAAAGGAAAAGAGGAACTTCCACAAGAGGAGGCACAAGCAAATGAGGACCAAGGTGAACCAAGTAATACTCCAATCACAGAAGTAGATGAAGGTAATACTCAACCTGACCTAAGAGTGCTGAAAGATCATCCTTTGGAAAACATCTTAGGTAATTTGCATGACCGAACCAAAACTAGGTCTCATTTCAAAATTATGGATGAAATTGAACAACTTGCTCTTGTGTCTCAAACTGAACCCAAAAATATTGTAGAGGCCTTAAAAGATGAAAACTGGATCAATTCCATACATGATGAATTAAACCAGTTTGAAAGAAATAAGGTATGGCATCTTGTTTCAAGTGTTGTGTCCCTGTGATTTTGATGATAGCAAACACTATAAGTCATCATGTGTTTGTATGAAAGACTGAATGAGCATGATTGAATGAGCATCTAGTTTTTGCATGTTATATTGCGTACAACTTCATCAGGGTGCATGGCATTTCATCAAACAGATCAAGGTCAATGCTAGTATAGACAACATGCATTCAAGGTCTGTGCACTTCATGATAGCCAGCTTAGACAAGGTCTGTGCATTCATGATAGCCATCTTAGACAAGGTCTGTGCATACATGTTCAAGTCTACGTCACCTGGATATAGGTTTGTGCATATGGTGAGAATAAGGTCATGGTCGGTGCATATGTGAGCATTTTGTACACAAGTCAGTGCACATTCGAGTCTGTGCATATAGCTATGTGCATGGTTGAGGTCCGAGCATATCACTGTTCACATGCATATAAGGTATAGGCCATCCTGCACATACACGGTCGGTGCAAGTCTTGTCTTAGGCAATAAAAGGTCGGTGCACTTCTTGCTGCTGCACGCTTGCACATAGTCGGTGCAAGTTCTGTCATATGACCTCGGTGCATGTTGATGTCAGTTCATATCTAGGTCAGTGCAGGGTTGTAGTCGGTGCAACTTTTGTTGATGCACGCGCAGAGTCTGTGCAAGATAACTCTGGGCACTTTATGTTGCATAGCGCATAAGGTCTGTGCATGTGCATAGCTAAGTCGGTGCAACTTTCATCTCTGGCTCGATTAGGTCTGTGTAATGTTTATACTCTGCGTATTCATAGTCAGTGCATCTGTTGGCCATGTACTGGAATCAAGTCTGTGCATATGCTTGCATGTAAACACTGAGTCTGTGCATGTGTGTGTGTGCAGTTTGTGCATTTCTTAACTCTGCATTCAGGTTATGTCTGTGCATACTCTCTTGAATAACACCTACTGAGCTCGTGCACACTAGCTTGTACGCCCTATTAAGTCTATGCATTTGACTGCTGTGTGAACAGATTTTCATATGGTTGAGCTTCAAAGTCGAAGCATCCCTTCTCTGCACGATCAAGTCAATGCAACGTCTTTGCCAGCATGACTACTCTAGCAAGTCAGTGCAATGCCTTCGCCAGCACGACCAGGAACAACCAACTAAGTCGGTGCATGCATTTATATGGAACTTAAGCACGCAAGTGATCAATTGAGGAAAACCATGTTTCGAGCATCTTATGTGCACCTGAGTACCTTACTTACGAGGATCAGAAGAACAGGAGCACGCGATATAAGCAGAACAATCAAATGGCACTTGATCCAAGGCTGATCATTATTCTAAAAAGTTGCCACGTGGATAGCTAAACGATGGAGATTCTGACACGTGGCTGAAAGATTCCTGAAGCTTCCTGGCGGGAACGTTCTCTCCACACGCCTAGGGTGTGAGCTAGTGGGCCCCAGACTGAAGCCTTATATAAGACCTTTCTTCTGCGCAAAGGGAGTAACGCTGAACAGAAGACATCTGAGCGTAGCTAGAGAGAAGAATAAGAGAGCCAACAGAAGAAGAAGAAAGAGAGAGCAGAAGAGAAAGAAGAGAGTTTGAGAGCTAGAGAGAGGAAAGAGAGGCAGCAGAAGAGAAAGAAGGATAGAGAGAGAGATAGAGAGTTCGAGGAGAAGAAGAGAAGCTTCATCAGAAGATCTGTCCCTACTGGAATCTGGATCAAATCCAATCCAGTCAGCTCCATGGGAGCCACATCTGTGTTGATATAGTTTACAGCTTTCAGTTGCTGTGTTTTCTTATCTTTCATTTTCTTTTGAATCTTTATTCAAGCTGTTAGTCAGCGGAGCAAGCTGTGTTGCTCAGCGGTTGCAGAGGAGGATTCCTCTGGTCGGCTAAGCTGTATTGCCCAGCGGGTCAAGCTGTTAGGCAGCGGATGGCTAAGCTGTACTGCCCAACGGAAGCAAGCTGTGATGCTCAGCGGTTGTAGGCAAGTTGTGAGGCCCAGCGGTTTAAGCTGTGTATCAGCGGAATCCACACTCAAGTTTGAGTGTGGGGTGGACATAGGTTTGCAGACCGAACTACCTAAAAATCTCTTATCTCCGTGGTTTGATTTCTTATCTAATTGTCGCTAGATGAATGGCTAGGAGCGTTTCAAGTGAGTATTCTATCTGAATGCTTTAAGGCACACGCTGTTCTTATTTGACTCTGTCTACGGACTAGACTTGGTTAGATGTCTACATTTTAGCAGTCCAACTGATTGATCAAGTGCTTCTTTGAATCTCTTATTTGGAAGAGCTCAATTGATTTCTATTTCGTAACTCGGATTGCTTTAAGTGTTAATTGGACGATGTTTTAAAGGGGAGATTCATTCACCCCCTCTGAATCCGGGTCTAGCACCCCATCAATTGGTATCAAAGCGGGCCTCTGACTTCCCAGATCCAACGATCTGCAGAGGATCCTGCTATCCCTTGGTGCATTCTCTTGTTGTTGCGGACTGCTGGTTTTAGGTGCTTCGTAGATTGTGCTGAGTTTATTGTTTGAACTGTGCTTGATAAGCGTTTGACAAATGGCTTTTCCCGTGGCTTTTGATGGTTCCAATCTTAGCACCTGGCTAGGAGGCCTTTGCATTTATGTGAACTCCATTGATCCTAAATTATGGAGTCTTCTATCTAATGGCCCACACCAAATACCTCATGATCAGGCCAAGTGGTCTAGTGAGGACAGATTAAAGAACCGTGATAATATCACAGTTCTTAATATTTTGAGAGCTACAGTTAATACTGACATAATTCCTTTTGTTCTCAGGTGCAATTCTGGAAAGGAAATCTTGGACAGAGTGACTACCGCTCATGTGAACCAAGAAGGTCTATGTCTAATGGCCAATCGGAGTGATCACAATAGTGATCAAATGAACGAGACAGCGTCTCTGGTGAGCTCTGAAACAGAAGAAATTACTTTTGATAAATTGGTATGCATGCATGAAGAACTTAATGACAGATATAAGAAAATGAAAAATGAAAATAAAAAATTGAAAAAGAAGCTTGAACTAAATAATTCTAATCATATTGAAAATGAAGCTTTGAAAGCTGAAATTGACAAACTCAAAATGAAATTGCAAGAGTTTAACAATGAGAAATCTGAATTGAATACTTTGAAGTCTGAGAATGATAGTCTTAGAGTTAAACTCCTTGAAACTGAAAACTTAAGCAATAAATGTGTCTTTCTAAAAGAATTGAATGATGATCTTAATTCTGATGTTGAAATGCAGAAAAATCTGATTGCTTCTTTGAAAGAAGAAAACCATTTGTTGCTTGAAAAGAAAAGGGAAGTTGAACAATCTGAAGAAATTATGATGGAAGAAAATGACAATCTGAAAGATCAAAATAAAAAGCTTATGGTCCTCAATACTGTTATGTCTGATAGATGGTTGAAAATTGAAAAAGGAGAATGTATTTTGAAGGAAAATGAAACCAACAATGAAAAAGAACAAAAATTTCAAAATGAAATTCAAGTTCTTAGAAGTCTGAATAATGCCTTGCATCAACAATTAACTTCCTGTGAAACTGATTTGTCCAGTTACGAAGCTATTATTGTTGGTTCAAATTCTGAGATTCAAAATCTTAAAGGTTCTTTGTCTAAGTTTGTCGATGGACAAGAAATTTTGGACAAGATGTTAGGACTCAAGGTCAACTTCAGAAAAGAAGGGCTGGGCTACAAGCAAGTTAATAAGAAATCCTTTAAAAACAAACTGAAAACATCTTTTGTTAAAGCTTGTAATGAAGCCACTTCCTTGAAGCCCGAACAACCTATTGTTCAGAAAATTCAAACACAGAATAAAAGTGTGAAAAAGAAAACTTTCAAAAAGAAGAAAAGTAAATTGCATGCTGAAGAATCTCAGGCTAAGATATTTTCTGTTAAAAAGAAAAAGGTTAAATGTTTTTATTATGGACAATTTGGTCATGAGATGGTTGATTGTTTTGCTATGAAAAAGGATAATCTGAAGTGTGATAGCATTCATGCTAGGAATTTTCATGACGAGAAACATTCTTTTGTTCAGAATAAAAGGTCTCAGTGTTTTTACTGTCATAAAACTTGTCATCTAATGCATGAATGTAAACTAATGAAACAAGATGACCTGAATGCTAAGAGACCTCAAGTTAAAAATTGTGGTTTTCAGAAGAAGAAAACTCATTGTTTGTGATGTGGCAAAATGGGCCATATTGCTACACAGTGTTGGCATGCTGAGGGAATAACATTTAATTCTAAACCTGTAAAATTCCCTACTCCCAATAATGTTGGTAGTGATAAGCTATTTGATAAAAGAAAAAATATTACATGCTTTAACTATGGAAAGCCAGACCACAGAGCTGCTGACTGTTGGCTGGCTGGCAATGAAAAGATAAATTTTCATGCTAATAATAGAAACAACCATGTTCATTCACACCAATTACATGTTCATGCTAACTCATATAAGAAGAACATGGAATCTGTTAGTTCTTGCCATTATTGTGGATAGTTTGGTCATTTCATGCCTAATTGCCATTTGATGAAGTCTGATGACTCACTAGCTCAAAAATGTTTGAGAGCACCATTCAGAGGTGCCACTGTCATTTCAGGACCCAAGACTTCTTGGGTACCTGCTTGTGCAAAATAACCCAGCTGTTGCAGGTGTGCCTTGGAGAGGAATAAAGTGGGTCAATAAACCAAGGCACGCAAGAAAGAAAACCCCATGATTGCGCGGTACAGGTTAGTTCTGAAAACTTTGCTTAAATTTTATCTTCTGAATTTGTCTGCTCTAAATGCCTACGCATCATGTTAATTCTTTTATGCATTATCCAATTGAATCTCTTTGATAGTTCGAAATGCACAGGGAAATAATTGTAGTTTAACTCTGAATGCATTACATATCTATGGCATAATGAATTGTTGTCAAACTCCCTGCATGTTGAAATTTCATATGTTGCTTTGAAAAACCTCATTCATTGCATAGAGTCAGGGGGAGTTCAGCTGCCTCTGCATGATGGTCATGACTCTCATGTTTGTGTTTAGGAAATACTCTTAGAAGAGTCATTGCACATGCATACATGTAGTGATTGCATTGCACATCACTCATTTTGAAAACTCCAAAAATAATGTTTAAATTCATGCATTCAGGGGAAGCTCACGTGTACTCATCACTCATATATGTCAGTCTTCTGATTATGACATATACTCTCTTGACATCTCATTGCATCTAGACAGGGGGAGCATTTTAGACTCATTAGTCTTGTTCAATCTGAACCCTTCATGTCTAGTCATTCAAATCACTCTCCTATTCTTGTGTGTTAATGATTGAATTTTAATCATCTGAAATCTCAACTATTTTGAAGTTGAAATCTATGTCTGCTACTCCTTAAATTGCTGAAGGAGAGCTTTGCTTGAATTTTTTTGTCAAACTTGTCAAGCTGATCCGTATGTATTCCAGACTCAGCTATTGGTTTTTTGTAAATCTATCTGATGCATATTGATCATACTTGTTACAAGCATGAGTTCTGTTTGTCTTACTCTCTATGCATGTTTGTCAAATATCTCTTGCTGCTGAATGCTTTGTCCATGTTAAACATACAGAGAAGTGAAGTAATATCAGTTTGTGTACCCTTTCACAAATCTGAAATCATCCTTAATAAAGAATCTTCTATTATACAGGTTTAAGAATGTTTGTTGATTTGAATTGGTTTAAGTCTTATGTATTCCTAAGTTTGAATTTGAAGGACCTGAAAATGTCTGAATCAGTTTTTTTTTAATAAACCTTAACTGACTGTCTCATGTAAGTTCATGTAAGATCTTCCGACATCTGAAAATTGAAACCTTGATTTACTTTGGTTGAAATGCATGTAACCTGTATTGTTTTTAAACAAGTCACTTTAAAAATTAAAAGGGCAGCAACAACAAAATCATTGTAAAAGAAATGAATATTATGGCAGAGCAATGACTGGATTGCACTGAGAAACTGAACCCTCAATCAAAGAAATGGAGAGGAATTTATGTTATGAAGTGCTTCATGTTACCTCTGTTCATATGGTCAAATCTATAGGGCCGGTTTCACTTAGTAACTGGGGGTACTGGCGTCTGAAAAACGTGTACCCTTAATGTCAAAGGTGTAAATCATCTGTGTAGTTTTTGATCAGAGACAGATATGGTAGTTTATGCTTAGTAACTGGGGGTACTGGCGTCTAACCCACGTGTACCCTTAATGTCAAAGGTATTAATGACACCTGTCTGGTCACTAAGCTCAATGTTAAAAGCAAAAGTGAAAAAGACTTGTTGTAACCCTTGCAATTCAAAATTCACTGAGTGCTACTTTGTTTAACCTCAATACTCTTGACTGTTTTTCCTAAAGGAGTCAATGGAATTAATTGTGTAAGATGAAAGGAGTTTGAACTAGAATGCTATATGAGAAATTGATTCATCTTTATTAAAAAGTTGCTTCAGATATGAGTATTGTATTTTATTGACAAACCTTGTGTACATCATTCTTAAACCATACTTGTCAATCAAAGCCATTTCATAAGCTTTTATAATAGAAGATTCTGAAACTTTAAACATGGATATATGAATTGGGTACCCCATTGAAAATCTTTTCTTCTCATATACTTCGACTTCGAGATCACACCAGCTCAGATTCTGCTCACTCTATTTGTTGCACTGTCCTTGAAAGATCTTGTATCTTGCATGCTGTCTTGACATCCTTCCTGAACTTGCTCTTGACATACCCCTCAACTTACACTCTTGAGAGCCTTGCTTCATTTTGAACGGGGAGCATTGGTTCGTTTTAAAGGAGAGGAGAGGTCGTGTCTACACTGCACTTATTGCTTTTTCAAGGAGGAGGTTTGTGTGTGATCCTGTCTGGATAAGTCAAAGGGGGAGCATAGCTTGATTGGTGCTTGATTGTTTTACTGCCCCTGTGTTTGCAGATTTCATTCCTTTATTAAGGGGGAGATTTTAATTCAATCATCTCATACATGCTTGTATTTCTTATATCAAACTATTTTCTTTTTGATGAAGTCAAAGGGGGAGAATAGTTTCACATGACTCATAGTGTTGCCATCATCAAAAAGGGGGATATTGTTGTGTCCTTGTGGTTTTGATGATAACAAACACTATAAGTCATCATGTGTTTGTATGAAAGACAGAATTATCATGATTGAATGAGCATCTAGTTTTTGCATGTTATATTGCGTACAACTTCATCAGGGTGCATGGCATTTCATCAAGTAGATCAAGGTCAATGCTAGTATAGACAGCATGCATTCAAGGTTTGTGCACTTCATGATAGCCAGCTTAGACAAGGTCTGTGCATCATGATAGCCAGCTTAGATAAGGTCTGTGCATACATGTTCAAGTCTGCGTCACCTGGATATAGGTTTGTGCATATGGTGAGAATAGGGTCAAGGTCAGTGCATATGTGAGCATTTTGCACACAAGTCAGTGCACATTCGAGTCTGTGCATATAGCTATGTGCATGGTTGAGGTCCGAGCATATCACTGTTCATATGTGTATAAGGTATAGGCCATCCTGCATATACACGGTCGGTGCAAGTCTTGTCTTAGGCAATAAAAGGTCGGTGCACTTCTTGCTGCTGCACGCTTGCACATAGTCGGTGCAAGTTCTGTCATACGACCTCGATGCATGTTGATGTCAGTTCATATCTAGGTCAGTGCAGGGTTGTAGTCGGTGCAACTTTTATTGATGCACACGCAGAGTCTGTGCAAGATAACTCTGGGCACTTTATGTTGCATAGTGCATGAGGTCTGTGCATGTGCATAGCTAAGTCGGTGCAACTTTCATCTCTGGCTCGATTAGGTCTGTGCAATGTTTGTACTCTGCGTATTCATAGTTAGTGCATCTGTTGGCCATGTACTGGAATCAAGTCTGTGCATATGCTTGCATGTAAACACTGAGTCCGTGCATGTGTGTGTGTGCAGTTTGTGCATTTCTTAACTCTGCATTCAGGTTATGTCTGTGCATACTCTCTTGAATAACACTTACTAAGCTCATGCACAATAGCTTGTACGCCCTATTAAGTCTATGCATTTGACTGCTGTGGGAATAGATTTTCATATGGTTGAGCTTCAAAGTCGAAGCATCCCTTCTCTGCACGAGCAAGTCAATGCAACGTCTTTGCCAGCACGACTACTCTAGCAAGTCGGTGCAATGCCTTCGCCAGCACGACCGGGAACAACCAACTAAGTCGGTGCATGCATTTATATGGAACTTAAGCATGCAAGTGATCAATTGAGGAAAACCATGTTTCGAGCATCTTATGTGCACCTGAGTACCTTACTTACGAGGATAAGAAGAACAGGAGCTTGCGATATAAGCAGAACAATCAAATGGCACTTGATCTAAGGCTGATCATTATTCTAAAAAGCTGCCACGTGGATAGCTAAACGATGGAGATTCTGACACGTGGCTGAAAGATTCCTGAAGCTTCCTGGCGGGAATGTTCTCTCCACATGCCTAGGGTGTGAGCTAGTGGGCCCCAGACTGAAGCCTTATATAAGACCTTTCTTCTACGCAAAGGGAGTAACGCTTAACAGAAGACATCTGAGCGCAGCCAGAGAGAAGAATAAGAGAGCCAGCAGAAGAAGAAGAAAGAGAGAGCAGAAGAGAAAGAAGAGTGTTCGAGAGCTAGAGAGAGGAAAGAGAGGCAGTAGAAGAGAAAGAAGGATAAAGAGAGAGATAGAGAGTTCGAGGAGAAGAAGAGAAGCTTCATCAGAAGATCTGTCCCTACTGGAATCTGGATCAAATCCAATCCAGTCAGCTCCATGGGAGCCACATCTGTGTTGAGATAGTTTACAGCTTTCAGTTGCTGTGTTTTCTTGTCTTTTATTTTCTTTTGAATCTTTATTCAAGCTGTTAGTCAGCGGAGCAAGCTGTGTTGCTCAGCGGTTGCAGAGGAGGATTCCTCTGGTCGGCTAAGCTGTATTACCCAGCAGGTCAAGCTGTTAGGTAGTGGATGGCTAAGCTGTACTGCCCAGCGGAAGCAAGCTATGATGCTCAGCGGTTGTAGGCAAGCTGTGAGGCCCAACGGTTTAAGTTGTGTATCAGCAGAATCCACACTCAAGTTTGAGTGTGGGGCGGACGTAGGTTTGTAGACCGAACCACCTAAAAATCTCTTGTCTCCATGGTTTGATTTCTTATCTGATTGTCGCTAGATGAATGGCTAGGAGCGTTTCAAGTGAGTATTCTGTCTGAATGCTTTAAGGCACACGCTGTTCTTATTTGACTCTGTTTACGGACTAGACTTGGTTAGATGTCTACATTTTAGAAGTCCAACTGATTGATCAAGTGCTTCTTTGAATCTCTTATTTGGAAGAGCTTAATTGATTTCTATTCCGTAACTCTGATTGCTTTAAGTGTTAATTGGGCGATGTTTTAAAGGGGAGATTCATTCACCCCCCTCTGAAATCGGATCTAGCACCCCATCACCAAGGCCTAAAGAAAAATTAGTCATAGGAATAAAATGGGTTTTCAGAAATAAACTAAGTGAAGATGGAAAGATTATAAGAAACAAATCCAGATTGGTGGCTCAAGGGTATAATCAAGAATTTGGTATATATTATGAAGAATCTTTTGCTCCTGTTGCTAGACTTGAGGCCATTAGAATTTTGCTAGCATTTGCATGTTCTCATAAAATCAAACTACAGCAAATGGATATTAAGAGTGCTTTTCTAAATGGTCTTATTAAAGAAGAAGTCTATGTAGAGCAACCCCCCAGTTTTGAATGCACATATTTAAAGGATCATGTTTATAAGTTGGACATGGCTTTATATGGCTTGAAGCAGGCACCTAGAGATTGGTACGACAGACTAAGCTCATACCTCACCGAACAAGGGTATTCAAGAGGTAATGTAGATTAGACACTATTCACCAAGAAACAAGGTAAAGATATCTTGATAGTTCAGATTTATGTGGATGATATAGTGTTTGAATCCACAAAACCTCAAATGTGTGAGGAATTTGCTAAACTCGTGACCACTGAGTTTGAAATGAGTCTAATGGGTGAGCTACAATTTTTCCTTGGCTTACAAATTAATCAAAGCATTGAAGGCTGTTTTATCAATCAAGCCAAATATGTGAAAGAGTTACTGAAAAAGTTTGATCTGACCAACTGCAAACCATTAGGAACTCCAATGGGGACTGCCACTTCACTAGATGCATATGAACAAGGTATTCTTGTAGATGCAACGAGATACAGAGGTATGATTGGGTCATTGCTCTATCTAACTGTATCTAGACCAGACATTCAGTTCAGTGTTTACCTTTGTGCTAGATTTTAGTCTAGTCCTAGAGAGTCTCACTTGATTGCTGTCAAGCATATTTTTAGATACCTTGCTGGCACTCAAGAATTGGGATTATGGTATCCTACATCTTGTGAATTTTCACTTATTTCATATTCAGATGTAGATTATGCAGGATGCAAACTGGACCGTAAGAGCACTAGTGGCTATTGTCAATTTCTCAGTGGATGTTTAATTTCTTAGGCTTCCAAGAAACAGCACTCGGTTGCCCTCTCAACTGCAGAAGTAGAATATGTAGCTACAGGGAGTTGTAGCACCCAAGTACTGTGGATCAAACACCAACTCCAAGACTATGTAATATATCTTGGCTGTGTACCCACTCTATGTGATAACACAAGTGCTATAAATCATGCAAAAGATCCAGTCATGCACTCTAGGACTAAACACATTGAAATTAGGCATCACTTTTTAAGGGATTAAGTTCTCAAAAATCACTTTGAGCTCCATTTTGTAGACTCAGAAAATCAGCTTGCAGATATCTTCACAAAGCCCTTAAGCAATGACAGGTTCACAACATTAAGGAGAGAACTTGGTCTATGCATACCTCAATCCACTCAGGTTTGAGGTATCAATTCCTCCTTCGATGCTCTGCTTACTTATCTTTACCATGTCTGGAACAAGCATATCTGCTTTGATTTAGAACTGGTCCATTGGATGTATGAATCTTGATTTGAATGATGGTCACATTCAGGGGGAGCTTGTTTATATTTCTGAGTGTTCTTAGTTGTACATCATCTTATGACTGCACGGTATATCAAATGTCGAGAAGTGGAATGACAGGTTATGCCTGTCAGGAAACTCTCCTCATGCGTGAGGACAGGCCTCCGCCAAGTACCATGAGTCAGAAATGCATATTGCAATCTGATTAGTTGATTCATAGTGCATAAGCATGTTTAAAGCCTTAGCATCCCACAAAGCACTTCTCATTGACAGCAAAAGGTAAAACCATTCTTGATTGATTGAATGAAAGGAGAAAGTTAGAAGCACTGGCAGTAGAAGCTAGAAGGTGTTTGTCAGAAATGAAGACTCACAGAAGCTAGCAGAGAACAATCTGTTGTATTGATATGTGTCGAGACATGCTGAACAAAGTCTGCAGAACAGGATGACACCCACCTGACATGTGCCGAGACATGCAACATAGATCATGTTGATCAGATCGACACCCTTCAGTCATGTGTCGAGACTGTCTCTCAGTCGCACCTGATTTTTAAGATGAACTGGAGAGTTTTCTTGACTTCTTCTTCCAAATGTTTCCTTCATTTCCACCTCAAATCTTCTGCCTTTGAACCTTCACTTTTCATCGAGCATTAAGTGAGGGAGAGTTGAGAATGTTTTCATTCATCTATACAACCCTCGGTGAGTTCATGTGTATTACTCCTGTTAAAGAAATGGCTTCTTGTTTATAATCCTCATTTTCGTTAATCATTGCGTTGAGTTCAACCAATCTTGCACTCATAATAGGATTAAAACATTAATCAAGTCACAGAAAATGTTCACTACCTAAGCGTCTGAAAATTCTCTGCATATAGGCTTCTTGGTTTGTGAATTGACTGGCATGTATTGTCCTTAAACAAATTACATAACTTGAAGTCAATTGGAGAATACGTCTCTTAAAAACCATGCTGTAATAATTTTAGAGCAATGACTTCATCTTCAGAGAAATTAGATCATCCATCAATTAAATGAAGGTTAATCTAGTCATGATGAAGGTTGTCAACTCTGTTCAGAGAAAATTCAAAAAGATGAGCTACACTGAGTAACCAGGGACTCTGGCGTCTAATCAACGTGTTTTCTTGAGTCAAAAAGTGAATACTTTATCGGACTATTTATTAAAATTAAAAAAAATAGTTTGGGGTTGACTCTACACCTTGCTTCAGAACAAAAAGGTTTTTTGTTTACTTTCAATACCTGCTTATCCTCGTTTTCCAATCATGCTTAATGAAAGTGATGAGTAAGCCAACTAGGCTTGGTTCCATTTTCTTTAACTTTCTCAAATGTTTTAGTCATATTATTTGTTGTACAAATGATTTCTCTCAACCCTTCATTACTCAAAAATGAGCTCCTAAGCATTAAACCATTCTGAACTTAACTTAGGGGTATATACGACATTTCTTATCTCAGGGGTGTTATTTCAAAAGGAAAAAATCTCAACTTTCCTTATTTAACTCACAGTGAAAATCGAATTCTTACCTTTTCTCATTTCAACCCTATTTCACCGTCACCATCGCTCTCCGACGACCCGACACATCCTCACCTGGAGGTCGACGCCCTCATTCCCTCTCTTTCGCTTGTGAAACCCTCTCCCCAGCTAGCTCCAACTGCCCTCCGTTTCCTCACCTTCCTTTCTTCTAACCTCTCCATGGCTCCTCCGGTCACCCGCGGCAAGAAGAAAGACGCGGCTTCATCCAAGAAGGCCGCAGCCTCGAAAGCACACACAGAGGGGCGATCCAAGAGCATTGAGGACCATCCAGCTGCAGAACCAGCTAAGAGACGAGCTGCCGAGGCCCAGGGCTCGAATAACGCCGCAACCAAAGTCCAAGCGGCCACGGCTGTCCCCCAAAGAAAAAGGGAAGGCCAAAGCTCAGTCAGTCCCTCCGAAGCCCAGTACTGCTGCCTCTGTCAGGGAAGAAGATAGTGATCCCACCAGGATTCTCTTCTCTAGGTATGTGGATTTTGATGACCACAAGATGCTTAAGTCTTTTCCTGAACTACTGTCGTTATTTGAGTTCCAAGGATGGCGACGATTTCTGTCCGATCACAAGGTATACTACCCATTTTTGGTTCAGCAGTTCTACAAGAACTTATTTTTTGATGAAAACAAGAAAGTACTTCGGACTGAGGTCAAGGGGGTCTCCATCAAGCTTACAACCAAGCTTCTTCATAAGGCTTTACACATACCCCGGGATGGGGAAGTAGAATCTGAGGTTCAGTTTGATCTGTCTGTAGCTTAGACCCTCATTGCAAGAAAGGCTCGAGACCCTCAGGATGCTACTCAACTACTTGTCAAATACTTTGACATAAATCGATTTCCCCCCTTACAGCGTCTTCTGCATCACATTTTCACTATCATGATTACCCCACAAGGGGGTGGCAGAAGTAGACCTACAGAGACCCAGAGGTTCATGTTTTACTGCTTGTTCAACAATTACCATGTTTGTTTACCTGACATCATGCTCCAGATTATGGACAGTTGCACTTACAACCGGCGTAGCCTGCCCTATGCTGCACAACTAACTGCTATTTTTCAAAAGGTTGGCATCCCTCTTGATAATGAGAAGTCCATATCTATCCCCAGGAGCAATGTCTACAGCATGAGGTTCATATAAAATTACATGCACTTCAAAAAGGAAGGTGACAAACTTGTAAGGAATCTGCCTAGACATCTACCTGACCCTCCAGAACAGTCAGCTCCACAGGCACAGCCTGCACAGGAACATCATGCACAGGCACAGCCTGCACAGGATCAGCCGGCACAGGACCAGCCAGCTTCAGATGCATAGTTAGATCAGCATGAAGAAATGTTCCATGCAGATATCCACTTTGAGCAGGCCCCTCAGCAGCAGCAGTCTGCAGATCCCATGGACCAGCCTGGGATGATGATGGCTTTTGGCATCCAACCTCTTCCGTCTCCAGACAATGAGCCTAGAGTGTTTAGTGCCAGGGATGCCCCTCCTGAATTTCATACCGAGGCCTCCACCTCACAAGGTCCTGCTTTTGGTGCCACTGGTAGTCCAATGGATATTCATCCTGCCCTCGTTCAATTTCTCACTGCACAATTTGGGAGTATGAACTCCTCTTTTTGTCAAATCAGTCTGCAAGTGGATAGATTAGATGCCAGACAACTCCATTATGAGCAAGTCTAGAGTAGCAGATGGGAAAAAATTGTGATTGACAAAAAAAAGTCAGATGAAAGAGTGAGAAGCTTTATGCACTCCATCATCAATGTGTGTGAAAGAGCTGGGACTATCATGAAACGGCTTAGGCAAATTCACATTGAAACCCAAGAGAAAACAGAAGACATGGTGAGGCATGCATATGACATACGAGAAGAGCAAGGTCATATCAACCTCAAGTGTGCCCAACTGATGGGTTCATCCAATTAGCTAGCTGAACAAATGGCTGGCACAACTACATCCATCAGAGCACAGGTGGCTGGCGCACATACATTCATCAGAGCACATGTGACCGCAGAGACCAACCGATCACTTGATGCCTACTCCAATCTGGAGCGTACTGTTAATGCTAATACTTCTTGACTACTAGATGCCTCCCAACAGCTGAAGGGGAAGATATTTTCTGACAGCCACATGTTCCTTGATGCCTCAGCCAAGATTGCTGAAATAGTGCACACTGACACAGCTCGAGCAGTCAACATCACCACCAAAGCTGAGGCTAAGATGGATGTCGTGTACAATAAACTAGATATGGTCGGCACTGAAATCCTGGAACTCATTCGTTTGCATAAAGCTCAACTCCAACCAGCCCTGCAGGACGCAAGTGATGAATTGTGCCCTCCCCCTGAAACAGAAGCCACCTCTTCTCGATTTCCACCACAAGGCTCCCAACAGCGGGCTGAGATAGAATACATCTGTGAAATGCTTCATGGCTGGCTCAAGGACATCAAGGAAAATATCAAGTCCTTGCAATAGTTTGTCAGACAGAGGGATGAGCAGCTCACTCAGAGGGTTGACTCTCTAACCACAGCAATCTCTCACCTACAACATGACTTCCAAGAGGCACAGACCCTTCACTCTGCTAGCTCTTGCACCATGCCTCCACCACAGCAGCCTCCTCCTTCACCCCCTCCTTACTGATGACAAAGGGGGAGAAGTATTGAAGACATTCTGAGAAGACAAGCATCATCAAACATCTAGCATGTAGTTAGCTTTTTCATCTAGCTTTTGCATTTAGATTTTCAATGTAACTACTTGAACACAAATCCTTGCTTGATTTGTACAAAACCCTGGTTAATCAATGAATCAAGCTTTTTGTTGTTGTTGTTGAAAATGCTATATGTTGAAAAATGCTAACATTCAGTTGTTGTGTGAATGGATGAATCTCCCTTGGTTGACGGCCCCTCAAACCAATTTTATTGTATTGCTATATAAATGCTTGGATATAATGATTCATGGTTGTCATCATCAAAAAGGGGGAGAATGTTGTGTCCCCTGATTTTGATGATAACAGATCATAAATCATTAGTAGATATTTGAGAAATATCTAACTTATTTTGGTTTGATGAATTGACTAAACAAGTGTAGAAGACTCTCTTTAAGAGATGTCTTGACATGGCCTAATGATGTCCCGACACATCTAGAAGAGATTGTGTTAGATTTCCAATGTTTGAGCTTTGGCATAAAAGAATGTGTCGACACATCTAACCCATGTCTCGACACATCTAGAAGAAATCAAGCTGAAGCCGTTCTATCTAAGACTCTGGACTAACTAATGTCTCGACACACCGAGTGAAAAGTGTCGACACACTCGTGTGAAAATCTCTGCACTTGGCTCTTCTGTCTCGACACCCTCATGCGACAACTCTGGACACGGCTCACATGTCCCGACACCGTTTGGTGTTGTCTCTACACTCTCATGATGTCATCACGGAGCCTAGCACAATTGTCCTGGCACAACTCAGTGGGTGTCTCGACACATCAACCATGGACCTTCAAGTCTTTCAAAGAGATGTCTCGACACACTGACAGGAAAGTGTCGACACATCCACGTTCAACCAGAACGATTCTTCAAGGCTTTCAAAGGGATGTTTCGACACACTGACAGGAAAGTGTCGAAACATTTGGTTCGATCAGAATGGATCTGAATCCAACGGAAGCTATCTTCAAGATCCGGAACTTAATCCATAGGATCTGTTTGCTCTGGAAAAAGCCGTCAAAGTGCTTCTGTGTCAGAAGACTATGTTTTGGTAGAGATATCCTCTGAATAAGATCGTACCTTGGCTGCTATGGTCTCGTACCTATCCACATTCTTGCATACTTGACAGAATAGGAGTCAACTATGCAAATGGAAGCAAATCAAATAATGTGGATGTGACATTCTGGGTGTTGCTTGAAAAGCGGACAATGTTGGTGTCACCCTAGGACACCAATATATGAGGAGCATGAGCTCCAGTTCAAATGATGAGCATGCAGGCAAGAGGAAAAATAAAAAGCTGGAAGACTTGCTGAGGAAGCCAACCTCCTTCCTGATGCTGCAGGTGTGAGCGCAAGAATAAGAAGACGATCTTCTTCCTTACGACAAGAGATCTTCTTACAAGCAGAAGGGTTTCGTGAAGCTCCATCCAGATCCCTTAAAAAGCTTGAAGCTTGATCATCATTTTTCCTCAAGGGTGGTGGTGAAGATCCAGGAAGAAGAAGGAGAAAGTCAAGGACCCCTCAAGCTCTTTCCCAGACAGGAGACTTCCTTCTCATTGTGCTTTACTTCGATACTCTGTCTGGCGATTCGACTTTCAGTTTGCTTTTCTTCAAAACAAACTCCATAGCATTTGATCCCTACCTGCGTGTAGGAAGACAGACGGTGTTGACACCGGTCTGTGTTTTGGGTTGTGATACATCAACCTGTGTGGCAGCGGAGTGTGAGAGTGTTTCTCTTAGTGAGAAGCTGTGAATCAGCGGGTGTGCGTTGACACCAGTGAAGCCTCACCGTATTGTGTGAGGGGTCGACGTAGGTCTCTAGATTGAGACTGAACCACCTTAAAAGATCTTGTCTTGTGGATTGTTTCTCTCCTGTTCCATCGGTAGAAGCTTGATAGGACCGTTTCCTAATATCATGTATGTTTCTAGCTTCTTAGTTATTAACTAATATCTGTCTCATTTTCAGTTGTGTTTGATCTAATTTTTATTTCCACAAAGAAGGGAAAAAAGGGGCTGATCTATTCACCCCTCCCCTCTAGATCTGCCTATCACCACTCAACATAACCTTGTTTGACCTATATCAGTATTAAGTTCTCCATGCATGATCAATTGGTTGAAATGTGAGCTTGTGAAGATAATGGTTGAAATTGTACGAATCACTCTTATAGTTGATTGCATTTCCTGATGTTAAGATGCAGGTTGAAGGAACCTTTATAAAGGGTTTATGGATCTAATTTGCTTTGTTTAATGACTAACGTGAGTGATCTGTCTATACAAGTGCAGGTCCGTTTAAGCTCTCTCACCTTGGAAGATATGGTAAGAACTCATCTTTGATGAATCTTTATGAAGCTTAATTGGATGAGATGCATCCGTATGATTTCTGGGTTTGACTCATTATTTCATAAAGGGTTCATGTGGCTATATGCTTATTTTGGTTCCTAAACTTCCCTTCAAAATCATGTTTGATTTGTCTCTAAAAGACCCCTCATGCATGTCATTCTATTGTTTTTGAATGGGGTTTAATGGTGTTTTATTGGTCCTTAATGTTTTTGGGTTTCATTCTTTGGATAACTTATTTTTCTCATCTGTTAGAGAAAGTGTCGACTTAAGCAGTCGACACTTTCTAAAGTCGACACTTTCTAGCCAGCTTGCTGGCTGGACACTGCTGGCTGCAAGTGTCGACTCCTAGAGTCAACACTTACATGCCAAAGGTCTGTTTTCAATGAAAATAGAACCTCTGGTGAAAAGTGTCGACTCTATAAGTCAACACTTTCACCTAGGTACTATTTTTTATATATCGGGACAGAATGAAATGAGAAAAGTGTCGACTCCAAGAGTCGACACTTTCTCTGGTTTGTCCGGATCGTGATTTCCGGATTGTTTACGAAATGCCCATTATGTGATCCGATTTGCTCGAGGTTTTTACCCTATTACCCTTAGGGTTTCTCCTATGGATTGGGTGTGGTTTAGAAAGGCTTTTGACATGGGTATTGTGGTCTTTCATTATTGTCTTCCCTCTTGTATATGAAGGCCGTGATTTCCATCGGGAGAGTATAATCCCCTTACGCTAATAATCTCCATCTGCTTGCAGGAAAGAAGAAAGATAGAGAGGAAGAAAGTGGAGAAGGTGCTTGCATCTGCTGGAGAAGGAAGACTGCACCACCAAGGACTGCATCTCACAACCCCAAGCTCGAAGCTGGAGGCGAGCCGCCGCTGCTCTCCACCGTTGCTTGCTTGGGCGCATCTCTACAATGGGGCTGATTTCTTTTCTCATGCTCTTATCATTCTAAAGCATTCTTCTATTTTATCTCCATGTTGTATGAAGATTAAGGGGATATCTAAATCATTCATTTTCATATTCTTGTTTGAGATTAGCTTAAAGTTTTGGCTTATTATCTCTATCTATTCTTCCAGTGAAGAAGAACAAGGAGGATAGGAAAGGACCTTGAAGGACGCATCTGTTCTTGGTGATTGGAGGAGTGCTTGGAGCTTGGAATCTGAAGGAGTACACCTTGGACTCTCAAGGAAGACAAACGGCTGCTCCGACACCCTTCGGATTCGACTACCTCCGACCTGGACTTCAAGGGAGATTTTCATACACCCATTGGAAAATGAAAGGGAAAAGTTCTATATCTTTTACCCACTTGCTTGTGTTGGTTTTCTTGATCTAAATTTTGTGTGAGCGGTCATTGTTCATCCTTTAGTTTGTCAAACTCTGAATATTATTGTGTATGTGTCGACGGAGCTGTGTCTCCGTGTGGTTTTAAGTGTTCGGGGCGTGTTCCCCGACGTGGTGTGTGTGTGTGCTGCTGTGGCAGCATTTTGGGGCTTGTCCCCGTGTGGATATTACTGCAGAAGCAGTGTGTGTGTGGTTGGGATTCGTCCTCGTGTTGCTACGTTTCGTAGCGTGGAGTGAAGCCTCACCCGGTTAGGTGAGGGGTGGGCGTAGGGAGCCCGTCATGGTCCCGAACCACCTAAAAATCTTTGTGTCTCGTGTGAATGCCTGTGTGATCGTCCATTTCATCTACCTCCCTTCACAGGTCAACTTGCAGAACCGTGTGGGATCGGAAAGATCGAGAGAACTCTTTTAATCTCACATCTATTTAGGGAAATTAACGTTGTTAGTTTTCTTTCCGTTGTAATTAGTTGGAGTTATTTTTAAAATCTGCCATCTCGACAAGGGGACAATTCAACCCCCCTTCTTGTCCGCCATCTCTCTAGGCCAACAACCCCTCTTCATCTGGCGCCGTCTGTGGGAAGCGGACAAAGAGCCATCATGGTGAGAAGAAGTTCCGACAGAAGGACCACCGGCGATAAGGGAAAGGCCGTGGCAGGCGAGGGAGAGGAGCTTGTGCCTAACCCCCCCCCCCCCCCCCCCCCCGTACATGCTCACCCCTCCAACGACCTCGCCGGTGAGCTGCCTCCTCCAGGCCACGGGGGACTACCCCCAAATGAGAATCCTGACACTCTCCAAACCCTCAATGCAAAACTGGACAGCCTCATAGAATTAATGAGGACCCAAGCGGCCAGGGAAGAGAAGTCACGACCCCCCCGGGAAAGCCCCCCTCGCGGAGAAGCTTTGCAACAAACCGTCGAAGGCCGGTTCACTCTTCGGGGATGACGGCTTATATGTAACAGGTCAAGAGGACCCTCTCACGTCCCCCCACCTGAGCAAGAAGCCTCATCCACCCCGAGGAGAGAAAGGACCGAGACGCGTCAGCCGTTCCCGAAAAATGACGCTCCTGAAGGGAGACGTGGCAGCCCGCCAAGGCGCCCCCACAGTCCCTCTGTTCAGCGACAACCGGAGTTGTCCCTCCAACTGTGAGACTTCGAGCGGCGTTTCACAGAGCAAGAGCGCACCCTCCGCGCCTTGCAGAAAACCTCCACTAAGGAGGACGAGGAACAGTCCTCATTCTCCAATCACATCTTGAAGGCTGAGATTTCCCCCAGAATACCGTTGCCGACCTTCAAGTCGTATGACGGCCAGGGAGATCCCGCCGACCTACGACAGTTTCGACACCCTGATGACGCTGCACGGGGTCTCTGACGCTGTCAAGTGCCGAGCATTCGTGACCACTTTAGTTCAGGGCCCCCAAGCCTGGTTCCGAGCTCTCCCCCCGACAGCATCCGTGACTTTCGCCAGTTCGGGGCAATATTTAAGGAAAGCTTCGCCAACACAAATACTCCGAGGTCAGTAGCAGGAGTGCTGGCGCTAAAATAGGCACATGGGGAAAAACTCTAGGCTTACATCAACCGGTTCAAATCGGAAGCCATGCACATCCCCCGCCTAGACGTCGCCTCAGCCATCACCGCGCTGACCGGAGGCACCCGCGACGAGAACCTCCGAAGGGAGTTGGTCCTACATCCTCCTACCGCCCTCGTCGATCTAATAACCCTGGCCCTGCGCCATGCGGAATGCAAGGAAGTCCTCAACGCTTGCCGCATCCAATCGGGCTTGGAAAAGGATGGTGACAAGAAGCGACCTTCCGAGCAGGGCTCGGGCCCGGGAAAGCGGAGGAACCAAGACGGGGACCGAAGAGAACCCCCCCAGAAGTATAAGCGGTACACCCCTCTGACCGCCCCCATCTATGAGATATATGAAGACATCAAAGACTTGGGTATTCTCCGCCAACCTGAGCCGATGAAGGCCAAACACCGCAACCGCCGCAAACATTGCTAGTTCCACAATGACCACGGACACCATACCGGAGATTGTCACCAACTCAAGGACAAGATTGAGTGTCTTGTCTGCTAGGGAGACTTATCTCGGTACGTGTCCGAGCACCAGAAGGAGGATCATGGCATTCCGGAGAAAATTAATAATCAGCCCCGCGGGGTCCACATTAATCTCATCTCCGGCGGCATGGCATCAGGAGGAGATAGTAGCAGAGGAAGGAAGCGTCATGCGGAGCGGGCGAGCCGGGCTTCCGAGCCCCCCAAGACCCCGCCGACGGGTGGGCAGCAGGCCGTGGTATTTTTTGACCAAGATCTGGAAGGGCTATCTACCTCGCACGACGATGCCCTTGTAATATCGGATACCATAAACTATTGTAACGTAGATATAATATTGGTTGACAATGGTAGCGCTCCCGACGTACTTTCGTACAAATGTTTTCTCAAGATGGGTGAAAACCCATCCAAGCTCCACCCTATTCGAACCCCCCCTTTGCGGGTTCAATGGCCAGGCAACCTATCTCGAGGGAGTCTTGAGCCTGCCAAATACCATCGGCACCCCTCCCAAGACCATTACCATCATGGTTAACTTCATTGTGATTAAGGGGATGGCGGCCTATAATGCCATTTTCGGCTGAGGAATCCTCAGCCGGACAAAGGCAGTGCCCTCCACCTATCACCAAAAAATGAAGTTCCCCACTAAATGTGGTATCGGGGAGGTCTGAGGTAACCAGGCAATAGCTCTAAGGTGCTATATTATCTTGGTTGAGGCTGTAAGGCTAGAGGGAATGAAGAAAAAAACCAAGGGAGTCGAAGAGGAGCCAACAACATCCGAGCCTGGTGGCGAGCTATTGACGGTCTTCCTCAACGACAACCCGACCCTCAGAGTAAAAATAGGAGCTGACTTACCCTCTGATATATAGAGGCAATATAAGGAATTCCTTTCGGAGTATATTCAGGTCTTTGCATGGTCTGATGAGCATCTTCCTGGAATACCTGGGGAGACGGTGGTACACAAGCTCAACCTCGACCCATTGGTGAAACCCGTCCAACAGTGTAGAAGAAAGCACACCCCGGAGAAACAGGCGATCATCAAAAAGCAGATAAAGAAGGGAAAGAAACTGGCCTATTCCACCCTGTCCTTTACCCGACTTGGCTCGCTAATGTCATCCTGGTACCCAAAGCCTCAGGTAAATGGCGAATGTGTGGGGACTTCACCGACCTCAACAAAGCCACCCTGAAAGACTGCTACCCGCTGCCGAGCATCGACCAACTAGTCGACTCAACCTCCGGCAACAAATTACTTAGTTTTCTGGATGTCTATTCCAATTATCATCATATCCGGATGGATCCTGAAGAAATTGAAAAGACATCCTTCATCACCGACTTCGGCGTATACTGCTACATTCGTATGCCCTTCGGACTGAAAAATGCCGGAGCAACATATCAAAGGCTGATCAACCACATCTTCGAAGGATAACTTGGTTGGAACGTCGAGGCCTACATTGTCGATATGCTCGTCAAGACACCTAAGGCCGAGAATCACTTCACCGACCTCGCTGAAACCTTTGACACTCTCTTGAGGTACCATATGAAGCTCAACCCAACTAAGTGTGCCTTTGGGGTCTGGTCCGGGAAGTTCTTGGGTTTCTTAGTGACCCAATGCGGTATTGAGGCCAACCCCGAAAAAGTACAAGCCATCTTAAACATGCAGCCGCCCACTTGCATCAAGGACGTCCAGTGCCTGACTGGATGGATCAATGCACTTAACCAATTCCTATCCCGAGCGGCCGAACTATGCCTACCCTTCTTCAAGTTATTAAGAGGGCCCAAATTGGCATCTACCACGTTCGCCAGGGATGAGGAATGTCAGAAGGCTTTTACAAAACTGAAGGAGTTTTTGACCTCGCCCCCGGTATTGTCCAAGCTAATCCCCGGAGAAGCACTATACCTCTACCTTTCGTCGACCCCCTCCACGGTGAGCTCGGTCTTGGTTCGGGACGATGTAGGAGTACGAAGACCGGTTTACTACACCAGCAAGGTGCTTAATGAGGCCGAGCGAAGATATCCCGCAGTCGAGAAACTTGTACTAGCGTTGATCGCCTCCGGCCCTACTTCTAAGGACACTCCAACATCGTGCTAACCAGCGAGCCTCTCAAAAAGATCCTAGCCTACCCAGAAGCTTCAGGTTGCCTCATCAAGTGGGCTATAATGCTCGGGGCTTATGACATCTCTTATCATCCCCGCTCGGCCATCAAGGGACAGGCACTCACAGACTTCATCGCAGAAAGCATTGTCCCGACCGAAGAAGCCCATCAGTCGATTCCTGGGCCAACTTAGGATCTCTTTGTCGACGGATCCTCCGACTCGGCCGGCAATGGCGCCGGCGTCATCCTCCGATCCCCGGAAGGCGCAGAACTACAGTACCCTTGAAGTTCAACTTCCCGACGTCCAACAACATCTCCGAGTATGAAGCTCTTATCTCGGGAGCAAGGATGGCACGTCGACTGGGAGCCGAATGGGTCAAAATACACACCGACTCCCAGCTGGTCGCCAGCTAGATCAACGGCGATTACGAGGCTCGGGAAGCACCGATGATCAAATACCTTCAGCTGGTAAGAGGAATAGGCCCCTTATTCGAGAGTTTTCAGGTTATCCGGATAAGTCGCGAGGAAAACTCCTAGGCGGATGCCCTCTCTCGGCTGGCTTCCTCTACCCTCGTAGAAGGCAATCGATCGGTCTTTCTCGAAAAGCTAGAGCAACCCAGCATAGAGGCGGAGCTCATGACAGTTGATCGGGTATCACCCAGCGACTGGCAAACCCCGTATATATCCTGGCTTTGAGATTGCCAAGAGGCGCCCGACCGTCACGAAGCACGGAGAATGAAACATCAGGCTTGGTGCTTTGTCATTTTGAACGAAATCCTATACCGAAGGTCTTTCTCTGGCCCTCTCCTCAAGTGCCTCGGTACCGAAGTGGCCAACCGTGCGATCCAGGAAGTCCATGAAGGCATCTACGGCGCACACCAGGGAGGAAAATCGCTTGACAGGATCTTGCTGTGGCAGGGTTACTAGTGGCCCACTCTCCAGCGCGATTGCCTGACCTACGTTCAGAAATGCGACCGATGTAAACATTTCGATCACTTGGTCCATCGGCCCGCCTCAGAGCTTGTTACCCTCACCGAGCCGTACCCCTTCGCTCGGTGGGGAATTGACATCCAGGGGCCATTCCCAACGGCCCGGGCCAAGAGAAAGTTCGTCATCGTCGCCATTGATTATTTCACCAAGTGGCTAGAAGCTGAAGCCACCGCCAGGATTACTGAGTCGGTCATATGGAGCTTTGTTTAGAAATCGATTGTCTGTCGCTTCGGCATTCCCCGGGTGATTGTGAGCGATAATGGTCGGCAATTTGACTCACAATATTTTAAGAGCAGATGTGCCGACCTACACATTCGCAACCACTTCACTTTGGTGGCCCACCCCCAGGCCAACGAGCTAGTCAAGAATGCCAACAAAGCTATACTAAAAGGCATTAAGACTAGGCTCGGGAAAGCCAAGGGAAATTGGCTTGAGGAACTGCCAAGCATACTATGGTCACACTGAACTACTCCTAGAGTCGCCATTGGTGAAACTCTCTACCAGTTGGTGTATGGAACGGATCCCATGATTCCTTTGGAAATCAACAGCCCATCTCTCCAAGTTATCAACTTCTCACCCTAGGCGAATGACCAGAAATTGCTAGAAAACCTTGATATGGCGAGCGAGATAAGAGAGATCGCGCACATCCGAGCCATGGAGTATCAACGCCGCATCACTCGATATTACAACGCCAAAGTCCAAGACAGATCTTTCCATCCAGGAGATTTCATCCACAGAAAAACCGAGGCCTCTCGACCACTGGAGGCAGCCGAGAAACTAGCCCCTAATTGGGAAGGCCCTTACCGAGTGGTCGAGACGCTTAGAAAGGGGGCATACCGATTATCTACGATGGAAGGAGCGCTCATCCCTCGGACATGGAACGTGGCAAGAGACAGCCAAATCAATGCCGAACATTAATGGCAGTTATAGATGGAAATGAGAGACCTTACAAGGCAATGTTCAAGAGTATGAAAAGAAAGGAAAGATGTCACGCCCTGAAACGATAACAGCGGAACGTGTAGTTCGGAACGTGGCAGTGATACAGTCATGAATAATCAGAGCAAACGAAATTACAACCTGGACAAATGTGGGCCAATTTAACCTTTATTGGTATTCAAATATTCGAATTACATACCTTGACTCAACTTACATAAGTGAAGAAAGGACTCACTATTACACTCTAATAAAGAGAAAGGACTCAAATAACAGGACGAGACTCAAAGAAAGACACCGACATGATTTTCCCTTTCGCTCATCACTCTTGCCCTTCCCCATCTGATGGACTATCTTCAATGTCATTACCTGAAAAATGTTGAAAATAGGCTAGTGAGCAAAACGCTCAGTAGGAATTACATCTCTCATCAAGCAGGATATAAGTGATTAGCCAATTAATCATGTTCATGAGCATGTAATGCATAAACCACATAACTTGAAAATCATGATAATCAATCGAACAGAAAGGATGGATATCTAGGCCAAAGCCAGTTATAAGCTCAAGAGAAATAGGGATGAATTCCCATGCAGAGTCAAGGATAAACTATCAGAATATAACAAGGATAGATACTCAGATGAACATAACTTCAAATTTGGCCAGAATGTAACAGAATTCCAATAAATAAAAGCAATCTAGCAGAATATCTAAATTATCAAAATAACCAAGCAACAAAATATCAGAATAACAGATTTAACATAATTAACAGAATTAACAGAGTTTGCAGAATAACAGATATAACAGAATAACAGAATATAACAGATGTATAGAGTTTGGTGCAATGCCACACCCAGAATTTACCATGGTTTACAGAATTGGACTTCCCTCCTACCTGGCACTGAAAAGTCGCGGACCCACAGCCCTTAATGTTTCAGAATCAGATTTGGCCAAATACAGAGTCAAAGGGTTATGTTCTCAAATTGATGACAAGAAGATTCCAAAAGGAGTAGAGTGTCAAGACTAACGGAAACCAAAGTGACACGATTCAGATTCAGGGTTTTTAGGGTACAACCAGCTCGGTTGCCTTGAGGGAATCCAAGGCTAGCGGAGACTTACGGAGGTCCCAATGACTAACTTGCCAGTCCGAAGGAACGGAATGTCCAACGGAGGGC
The DNA here is from genome assembly GCA_022559845.1 of Amorphophallus konjac. Classification (NCBI taxonomy): domain Eukaryota; kingdom Viridiplantae; phylum Streptophyta; class Magnoliopsida; order Alismatales; family Araceae; genus Amorphophallus; species Amorphophallus konjac. The sequence goes on along the minus strand of CM040123.1, from coordinate 181,171,863 downwards.
TCGTATGTCACCGAGAGTTGAGGTGCATAACGTGAACCAATAAAGAAACAAGGACTCCATCTACGGACGTGAGATGAGAGTGCCAAACGACCCGAGGTATGGGTCAAAACCGGAAGAAAATAGTGAGAACATGAATGCGTTAATTATAGAATTCACGTCCATCTAATTCTATAATTAACTATAATTAAATAAACTTATTTTAATTGACGTCCGTGTGTAGTGTCATTTATTAACTAGCGTCCACTTGGAGGGACGTTAATTCTATGATTTTCAACTTAATTTATTTAACAATAATTTACATCAATATCTATTTAATTGAATAATTTCAAAAATATATATTCAAAGACACATTTATTTATTTAGAATAATTTAGAGATATAAAATATATGATAATTAGGAGAAAAATGTAAGGATTCCAAATATATAATTTTTATATTTTTTTGTTACATATTTTAATATATATGAATTTTCAAAGATATACTTACAAGATATATATATATATATATATATATATAAAAGATTTAACGCCTTCGCATAATGTCGTCAAAAGGATTTGACGACACTAATCTTGTCGTCATTTATATATGAAATGTGTCACTTACTTCAAACCTCCAGTTCTCGAGGTACATACGTCGGAATCACGCGTTCTATATATCGAAATGACGGGCTCGAAAAACTCTACCTAACTGGACGTTCAAAATAATTTTTCGTTGAGAGATGGGGGATCTTGAGATAGGAGACACGGAAAATGGTGCAACCACTCTCACTATCTCGGTCTCCACCCTAATAATGCTCTCATAAAATTTCATGTCCAAAAGATATTACGGCGCCCACGAACAATGCTATTAAGGCAAAAACTCCATAACTAACTAAACCATGTTAAACCAAAACAACACGTAGGCGATGCTTAATATTGAGGCAGAACTAACGAGATTATACAAGGTTTAAACGTTTAATAATTTGACTTGATAGAGAGAATACCTACAGATGCATTAAAGATTAAGATATATACATATATGCAGAGACCATATTAAGGTTTAATTGTTCTTAACAGGTTTAGCTTGATGCCGAGAACACCTGCGTAAAATCAACAATAGCATGATCATGCCAATTTTATTATTAAATATTTTTACTTGAGAGAGATTACCTACCTTTTAGTGGATTGGAGGGTTTTGGACGAAGTCTGGAGTAGTTCAGCTACTTGAGAAGCTTTAGAAAACGTCACTCTATTTTCCTGTATGAAACAGAGTGTCGCTTGTAAAGATGCTTGGGTTGCAGGATGAATAGATTTGTAACAAGGGATGAAGAAGAAGAAGACTTACCCTTTGGAATTGTTTGGACGATAAATAGGAAGAGGAAGAAAGGAAGAAGACTTCCACGGATCAGCAGGAAGTAGATGGAAGAAGAGGATGAAGAGGATGCCGGGGCGACGCTCCTTCTCGTATCCACGGCAGCAACAAGGGTTGCTCATACGATGAGAGGGTGTACTTATAGGGTGAGGAAATCCTAACGGGAGGGTTGAAGGCTAAACGTAGCAAGGATTCTTAATATGCCCGTCAATCCCTCTTCCTGCCAATATAATAGCCACATGCCTTCATTTGCCTGCGAAACCTTAAAAGTTAAACCCTTGCTCGTCCGAGCATGCATAGTTGTGCACGTGCATGCTTGTTTTCGGTGGAACTGTACGCATACGTGGGTTGGATAGCATTTATGTGGTGGTATTTGGGCTTGTTAATGGGTCTACGTGGGAAGGCATATAACGGAGATTTGGTTTAGATATAAATACATGGGTTTGGGTTGGGTTTTGGTGGGAAGTCTCACGTGGGCTTTAATTCTATTGAGAATTCATTTATTATGAATTTTCTAATGGAAAACTTCACGAGATTCATTATTTTTATTTCTTATATTGATTTGAGTTGGGCCCCATATAATTATAAGGATTATATATTCATGTATTATATATTTATGTGTACATATATTAGTGGATTTACTTATAGGTATTGTACTATTATGTAATATATATATTTATATGTATATGATTTGTCTCTCTCTCTCTCTATATATATATATATGGGGTTGAGAGAACTTGGAGTTGAATAAAAAAGAATATAGATATATGATTATATACTAGCCCGTAAGGGCCCATTTGGCCCTTTTTGATTTTTTTTTTTCACTTGTTTAGTTAGTTTGGCCTTAAAAAGTGTATGGCTTTCAAAAGGGTCATGGCTTAATATATTTTTGTTTCTTTCTCTTTTTTTTTCCTTCTTGGCTACTTATTTAAGAATTTTATTTATTTCAAGTGGGTTTACTTTCTATAGCTAAATCCGGGGTGCTACATCCTCCCCCACTTAAAAGAATTTGGTCCCCAAATTTAACTGAAATTCATTTCCAAATAACAGTGGGGTATCTAATTCCAATCTCCAATCATCTACAAGATCACATATGCTTACTTGCAACGCAATCTACATCTTAAGGAAGGAAAACTAGGCTATGGTTAAGGGATACCTCTGGTTTCTTCATTGGGAGCAGGCTCGATTTGCCTCATTGCTTGCAATTGTCCTTGACGTCGCTTATTATTACGGTCCTTTGCCTGCTGAGGTAGATCTTTAGGAAGGGGACAGTCAGCTACCTTATGCTCCTGGCTTCCACAACGAAAGAAAGCTCCGTTCTTCCAGCGACACTTTTCAGATTTGTGACCACCATTCCCACAATGCTTGCACTTTGCTTCCTTAGGCTTCTTGCCGTTCGGAACGTTGTTTCCCTCATTGGGCCTCTGATGCGGGACGGACCACGGACACGACTTGAATTAGGAATGTGAACCTAAGACTCTAGATGAGCTCGTGATTGTCCCTTAGCGAGGGAAGCGTCGGACGTACGCGGTTGAGAAACCGGCAGTGAGCTAGGGTGGTCGGCTCTCTCTTGTGCCCGGATCGGGTCACGGGACGGTCAGTCTCTCTCTCGCAGCAGCGGTGAATGATAATGTAGCGAGCTAACGGACCTAAAACATGCTCTCTAGCAGCGGCATATAAAACATATATGAAATAAAGCAAAATGCCAAGTGTAGGAGCGAATACGTTACCTCCACGCTCACGGCGTGGGGAAGACGGACCCGGCCGAACTCGTACTCCCGGAACAAATTTTACACAATAATGACAGCAATGAAATATCACCCACTCCACGCAGGGAGGTAAAGGGCTACACAAGTGGGTCCGGGAGGACCAATTTTGGGTTAACGGGCGGCTTCTCGCGTAGCTTCAGCGGCACATAAACTCATGACTGTGGGGCCCACGTGCTGGCCGGAGGGGCCGTGTGGGACCGGGCGGCTCCGCTGTAGTGGGGACGCTTGGGGAAGCACTCCCCGGGATGACGGCATGCTGGTTCGCCGGCCGGAGGCCGGGCGGCTCCGATCGGCACCGGTCGGAATAACCGGCCACGGATCCGCCGGTTCTATTTTTCAGCGCGCGACCCGACGAGATCACTCTCTGCGACCAATCCCGATGTCGGATCGACAATCAAGAGGTACTGTTGGAAAGCTCTCTCGAAATCCTTGAAGATAGGACTAGAGAGAGAAGTTGGATCTTCACGGATCTGGGCCTTAACTATTTTTGAAGCTGCTGTTGTATAGTACCTGAACTCTCAGATCAGCAGGGAACTTTCCTGAGAGTTACCTTTGACCGCGAGCGAGACGTCCGATTCAGCTCCCGAGCTCTTCACCAAAGTTATAGAGGTTTGAACAAGGAAAACGGAAATAATTGTTTTGGAAAGATGGGTGGAGGCGACAAATTGTTATGGATTTTGGACTAACTGGTGGTCGGATCTGGAAACAGGCTAACAAGACTGTAGATGGTTCGGAAAGGGAATTTCTAAAAATATGAAATGAGCTTTAAAAATTTCACGAAAAATTGGAGGTGGAGGTGAAGGTGGACAGAACTTCCAGTAAATTTAGGAGCTCCTAAAAAATCAAAACGTGGTGTGGATATGGAAAACTCAGGGTTGCTGTCACTGTAGATAGAATCCTGGCAGATCTGAGAATAGAAGGGGAACGAAAATTGAAAAATACCAAATGAAGGAATTTTGACTTGAATGTTTTTTTGGAGATAGGGGTTCGAGAGGGGAACCACTCCGGAAAATTTTAGCTCCAGAGGAGATGGGAGGTGGGAGCAGGAATTCGGGGAAGATGCTTCTATCCTGGATGGACAGAATACCGAAGATGACTTCACGACGGCTCGATGGCGGCACGAACGGCGGCGGCGGCGGCACCGATGATTACCGGAGATAGAAGGGAGGAGATAGAAGGTAGATCCACTCTAGAATTGGGGTTGGAGAAGGAGGAACACCAGGAGAGAGGGGAGGGGGGGCGCAAATCACCAAGCTACAAATGCCTTTTTTCTTCTCATTAATTGTTCTAAATGGGAAAATACAAGTATATATATGCTACACATCAAATCTAATCTCCACCATTGGATCTAGGGATGGGGAAGGGATGGCCTAGATTAAGTGTGACCAACACACACAAAAAAATAAAATAACCCAAGTGGAAGGGGGCGCCCCCTTGACTAGGAGAGAGGGTTGAATGGGTAGGTAACCTACCCTTTGAAAATTTGGAACCATTGTCTCCCATGTGGACAATTTACTTGTCAAAGCTTCTAGATGCCACCTAGGAGGGTTGACCAGCCCCACAAGGATGACATGGACCAATGGGAAAGGGGTGAGGGCCCCCTAGCTGGACCTACTACATATTTGCATAAAAACCCACACAATCCAAGGGAATGATGCATTGGCTTACAAAGCCTTACAATTACGCATATACTTTCCCATGGATATAAAATTAAACTAAAGGACATAAATGCAAAATAAAATGTACATGCTCGACGTCGATTCCCATCACATCTCCCCGGGTGGGAGGAACTCGACCTCGTCGAGTAAGAGGTGCGGCTGCTCAAGTACTCCGGCGGATCCGTCACCGTGCCAAGTAGTGCGGGTATGCGTCACTCCAAGTGACCATCACCTGCTCATTCCATATATACTCGATATGCACAAGTTGCTATGGGCTAGAGCTGGACACTCCGAATGGGACACTCTCAAAAGGGGAGGTGGCGGCTCGAAGACTCACTAGGAATCACCACTAAGTCCCTGTAGGTGACTAGATCCGGGTGTAGATATAGAACCGTTCCCATACTCATCGAGCGAGTCCACTAACCTCTTGCTCATAAGAGATCGTCAACCAGCTTGCACAAGACACATGCAGACTCACCATGCACTAACACACGTATGCAAACCACACAAATAAGAAACTGACTCATGCATGACTCGAGACAAAACTAGTGTTAGTCCGACCCGTACATGGGTGACGGCGGACCAGGACACTCGAATGTATGCCATGCATGCATCTGACATAACCGATGGTTGACATCATGCGGAAATCCTAGACCTCCTAAGATGGGCCATGCATGCATATGGGATGTGGATGTGGGAGGGCCAAGAGTATCTCCCCTGGATGATGGTGTATCTTGTAAGTGTACGGGCTTGGTGGGCATAGATGACCCGGCCCGTGGGAAAGGGGTGTGGCAGCGGATTCCCTTGAAGAAGTGAAGTATATATGGAGGGTCTAAGGGTCCACCAGGGAATCGATCAAAGGGATCAAAGAAGGTATGACCCCTTGTGGTGGGTTCCCACAAGACACGGTCCCACATGTAGAAGTTTTGAAGGTGTGGATAGTCACCTTCTTGCATTGTGACGGGTGGGATGGAAATCGTAGGCAAGAAGTATGATTCCTCCCTCGAATAAAAGGGTATGAATTTGGACTCGACTGGTAAGGGGAGGAATAAGAGGACCTCGATGGTGACACAACCCACGGTGCACTAGGAGGTAATAGACCCTAAGGCCGGGTGAGTGAAGCTAAGACTAGTGGGTTGGTCAAAGCCTCGGGCCAAAAGATGCGTCAACTTCCATTGTGAATCTAATCCCATGACAAGATCGTCCAACATGTCAACATGGTGACGAGATCGAAATGTGGTATGGAAGGAGTTGACCGGCACTAAAGGGAGGATGGGGTCCATAGATGGGAAGGAAGGTGGGACCAAGCCATCCTTGAGCCAACTAAGAAGTGGCTCGGCTATGTATAGCGTACCCGTTAGAAACACGGGAGGCTCGGGATGTGGTGTCCCCAAGTTTGATGGCTCCGGATGAAGATCGAAAGTAGATAACAATGGAGCATCCACGAGTGGTGAAGGAGCACGTGTCCTTTCCAACCAATCCGAAATCATTTTATCGAATTCCTCAAAGGAGGTGCGGGTTGGAGTAGGGGGTGGCAATGGAGCCCTCATAGGTAAGGAAGAGATGTCCACCTCGTGGAGAAGGGGTCCTTGGGGTGGCTCCGGGAACATCTGATCTACCCTGGTAGAAAATCAATCTAGGCTAGTACTAAACCGATCTAGGCTTGTATTCAACCCTTGGAACATTGCAACCACTTCATCGGGACTATAGGCTCGGGGTGCGGCCATGGTTGCAAAGATGGGGTTGGGTCCCCTAGGAATGGATATGCAAGGCCATTTTTTTGTTTTGTTTTTTTAGCAAGCACCTAGACACGACATAGAATGAGATGCACATGCAAAGTTAAAATGAGACTCGACTACAACCTAGACACAACCAAGATTCGGTACGCGATGGAGTTAATCGATCCGAAGATCACTCGCACAAGTGTGCGGCCTTCCTGATAGGCGTAGCCTAACGTTCGGACAACACCTTTTTATATACCGATTAATGGTATGCAAATGCAACTCCTAAGACCGACTTAGACACTTAGACTTAAATGACACTTTTTTTTTTATTTTAGACACCCTAGACTCAAACTCGCTCTGATACCAAATTGATGCGGGACGGACCACGGACACGACTCGAATTAGGAATGCGAACCTAAGACTCTAGATGAGCTCGTGATTGTCCCTTAGCAAGGGAAGCGTCGGACGTGCGCAGTTGAGAAACCGGCAGTGAGCTAGGGTGGTCGGCTCTCTCTTGTACTCGGATCGGGTCACGGAACAGTCACGATCTCTCTCGCAGCAGCGGTAATATCACTAAATATATCGGGCTACGATCCTAGCATGATATCTAGCAGCGGCATAAACAAGCATATATGAAATAAAGTAAATGCCAAGTGTAGGATCGGACACGATACCTCCACGCTCTCGGCGTGGGGAAGACGGACCTAGCCGAACTCGTACTCCCGGAACAAATTTTACACAATAATGACAATAATGAAATATCGCCCACTCCACGCAGGGAGGTAAAGGGCTACACAAGTGGGTCCGGGAGGACCGATTTTGGGTTGACGGGCGGCTTCTCGCATAGCTTCAGTGGCACACGAACTCATGACTGTGGGGCCCACGTGCTGGCCGGAGGGGCCGTGTGGGACCGGGCGGCTCTGCTGTAGTGGGGACGCTTGGGGAAGCACTCCCCGGGATGATGGCATGCTGGTTCGCCGGCCGGAGGCCGGGCGGCTCCGATCGGCACCGGTCGGAATAACCGGCCACGGATCTGCCGGTTCTATTTTTCAGCGCGCGACCCGACGAGATCACTCTTTGCGACCAATCCCGATGTCGGATCGACAATCAGGAGGTACCGTTGGAAAGCTCTCTCGAAATCCTTCAAGATAGGGCTGGAGAGTGAAGCTGGATCTTCACGGATCTGGGCCTTAACTATTTTTGAATCTGCTATTGTACAGTACCCGAACTCTCAGATCAGCAGGGAACTTTCCTGAGAGTAGCCTTTGACCGCGAGGGAGACATCCGATTCAGCTCCCAAGCTCTTCACCAAGTTGTAGAGGTTTGAACAAGGAAAACGGAAATAATTTTTGTGGAAGGATGGGTGGAGGCTACGAATTGTTATGGATTTTGGACTGACTGGTGGTCGGATCTAGAAACAGGCTGACAGAACTGTAGATGGTTTGGAAAGAGAATTTTAAAAATATGAAATGAGCTTTCAAAATTCCACGAAACATTGGAGGTGGAGGGGAAGGTGGACAGAACTTCCAGTAAATTTGGGAGCTCTTACAAAAATCAAAAAGTGGTGCGGATATGGAAAACTCAGGGTTGTTGTCATTATAGACAGAATCCTGGCAGATCTGGGAATAGAAGGGGAACGAAAATTGAAAAATACCAAATGAAGGAATTTTGACTTGAATTTTTTTGTGAGGATAGGGGATCGAGAGGGTAACCACTCCTGAAAATTTCAGCTCCAGAGGGGATGGGAGGTGGGAGAAGGAATTCGGGGAAGATACTTCTATCTTGGATGGACAGAATACCGAAGACGACGTCGCGGCGGCACGAAGGGCGGCGGCGGCGGCATCGATGATTACCGGAGATAGAAGGGAGGAGATAGAAGTTAGATCCACTCTAGAATTGGGGTTGGAGAAGGAAGAACACCAGGAGAGAGGGGAGGGGGGCACAAATCACCAAGCTACAAATGCCTTTTTTCTTCTCATTAATTGTTCTAAATGGGAAAATACAAGTATACATATGCTACACATCAAATCTAATCTCCACCATTGGATCTAGGGATGGGGAAGGGATGGCCTGAATTAAGTGTGACCAACACACACACAAAAATAAAAAAACCCATGTGGAAGGGGGCGCCCCCTTGACTAGGAGAGAGGGTTGAATGGGTAGGTAGCCTACCCTTTGAAAATTTGGAACCATTGTCTCCCATGTGGACAATTGACTTGTCAAAGCTTCTAGATGCCACCTAGGAGGGTTGACCAGCCCCACAAGGATGACATGGACCAATGGGAAAGGGGTGAGGGCCCCCTAGCTGGACCTACTACATATTTGCATAAAAACCCACACAATCCAAGGGAATGACGCATTGGCTTACAAAGCCTTACAATTGCACATATACTTTCCCATGGATATAAAATTAAACTAAAGGACATAAATGCAAAATAAAATGTACATGCTCGACGTCGATTCCCATCAACCTCTTGTTGCCATTACCTTCTTTCTTCTTCTCCATTCTCGCCTTCACCTTGTCGGATAATTCCATAGCGTCTTCCAGTAACTGAGCTCTCTTAACCATCTCGGCATATGATTGAATGTCCATTGGTGCCAACTGGGGTATGCATTATAGTCTTAGTCCATTTAAGAACCTCCTATCTTTCATCTTTTCTATCATGATCAAATGAGGCGCATATCGTGACAACCTCGAGAATTGGGCCTCATATTCCGCCACAGACATACTTCTTTGTTTAAGTGAAGCGAACTCTCCCGCCTTTCTCTCCCGAACTCTCTCCGAGAAATACTTCTCGTTGAAGTGTTCTAAAAATTCTACCCAAGTTACTTGAATGTTTGGTAGAGTGGCTTCTACGGACTCCCACCAAGCCCTTGCATCATTCTCTAGTTGAAATGTTGCTAAAACAACCTTATCTTGATCCGAGCATTGCATTACTCCGAAGATTCTTTCCATCTCCTTCGTCCAATATTCCGCTATGTCAGGATCAGGGGTTCCACTAAACCTAGGGGGATTGAGGCTCTGGAACTCACGATGTAACTTTCCAACTCCACGATTGGCTCCACCCTCGGCTACCCGCTGAAGAGCCTGGGTCAAACCTTGTACTGTCCTTTGCATTTCACGCCCTTGGGCACGCTCGGCGGCCATTGTTATCTATCTAGTTCTACCAGAAACAAATAATTCATGTAATATTATCAAGTAATTCTCGTAAAATTTTACTAGGCTATTTTCATAAGCTGATATTATTAGTATTATAATTCTTTTTTAGCTCTTAACCCAAGGTTCTACCCAATCTCACCAGGTGACAAAAAGAACGATACGGACTATACGACCTAATACTTAGGGGAACCTATACCGATGGACAATAACCTAGGGTTTAAACAACCTAGGCTCTAATACCACAAACTATCATGCCCCGAAACGATAACAGCGGAACGTGTAGTTCGGAACGTGGCAGTGACATAGTCGTGAATAATCAGAGCGAACGAAATTACAACCTGGACAAATGTGGGCCAATTTAACCTTTATTGATATTCAAATATTCGAATTACATACCTTGACTCAACTTACATAAGTGAAGAAAGGACTCACTATTACACTCTAATAAAGAGAAAGGACTCAAATAACAGGACGAGACTCAAAGAAAGACACCGACACGATTCTCCCTTTCGCTCATCACTCCTGCCCTTCCCCATCTGATGGACTATCTTCAATGCCATTACCTGAAAAATGTTGAAAATAGGCTGGTGAGCAAAACGCTCAGTAGGAATTACATCTCTCATCAAGCAGGATATAAGTGATTAGCCAATTAATCATGTTCATGAGCATGTAATGCATAAACCACATAACTTGAAAATCATGATAATCAATCTAACAGAAAGGATGGATATCTAGGCCAAAGGCAATTATAAGCTCAAGAGAAATAGGGATGAATTCCCATGCAGAGTTAAGGACAAACTATCAGAATATAACAAGGATAGATACTCAGATGAACATAACTTCAAAATTGGCCAGAATGTAATAGAATTCCAATAAATATAAGCAATCTAGCAGAATATCTAAATTATCAAAATAACCAAGCAACAAATTATCAGAATAACATATTTAATAGAATTAACAGTTTGCAGAATGACAGATATAACAGAATAACAGAATATAACAGATGTACAGAGTTTGGTGCAAAGCCACACCCAGAATTTACCATGGTTTACAGAATTGGACTTCCCTCCTACTTGGCACTGAAAAGTCGCGGACCCACAGCCCTTAATGTTTCAGAATCAGATTTGGCCAAATACAGAGTCAAAGGGTTATGTTCTCAAATTGATGACAAGAAGATTCCAAAAGGAGTAGAGTGTCAAGACTAACGAAAACCAAAGTGACACGGTTCAGATTCAGGGTTTTTAGGGTACAACCAGCTCGGCTGCCTTGAGGGAATCCAAGGCTAGCGGAGACTTACGAAAGTCCCAATGACTAACTTGCCAGTCTGAAGGAACGGAATGTCCAACGGAGGGCTCGTATGTCACCGAGAGTTGAGGTGCATAACGTGAACCAATAAAGAAACAAGGACTCCATCTACGGACGTGAGATGAGAGTGCCAAACGACCCGAGGTATGGGTCAAAACCGGAAGAAAACAGTGAGAACATGAATGCGTTAATTATAGAATTCACGTCCATCTAATTCTATAATTAACTATAATTAAATAAACTTATATTAATTGACGTCCGTGTGTAGTGTCATTTATTAACTAGCGTCCACTTGGAGGGACGTTAATTCTATGATTTTCAACTTAATTTATTTAACAAGAATTTACATCAATATCTATTTAATTGAATAATTTCAAAAATATATATTCAAAGACACATTTATTTATTTAGAATAATTTAGAGAAATAAAATATATGATAATTCGGGAGAAAATGTAAGGATTCCAAATATATAATTTTTATAATTTTCTGTTACATATTTTAATAGATATGAATTTTCAAAGATATACTTACAAGATACATATATATATATATATTAAAGATTTAACGCCTTCGCATAATGTCGTCAAAAGGATTTGACGACACTAATCTTGTCGTCATTTATATATGAAATGTGTCACTTACTTCAAACCTCCAGTTCTCGAGGTACATACGTCGGAATCACGCGTTCTAAATATCGAAATGTCGGGCTCGAAAAACTCTACCTAACTAGACGTTCAAAATAATTTTTCATTGAGAGATGGGGGATCTTGAGATAGGAGATACGTAAAATGGTGCAACCACTCTCACTATCTCGGTCTCCACCCAAATAACGCTCTCATAAAATTTCATGTCCAAAAGATATTACGGCGCCCACGAACAATGCTATTAAGGCAAAAACTCCATAACTAACTAAACCATGTTAAACCAAAACAACACGTAGGTGATGCTTAATATTGAGGCAGAACTAACGAGATTATACAAGGTTTAAACGTTTAATAATTTGACTTGATAGAGAGAATACCTACAGATGCATTAAAGATTAAGGTATATACATATATGCAGAGACCATATTAAGGTTTAATTGTTCTTAACAGGTTTAGCTTGATGCCGAGAACACCTACGTAAAATCAACAATAGCATGATCATGCCAATTTTATTATTAAATATTTTTACTTGAGAGAGATTACCTACCTTTTAGTGGATTGGAGGGTTTTGGATGAAGTCTGGAGTAGTTCAGCTACTTGAGAAGCTTCAGAAAACGGCACTTTGTTTTCCTGTATGAAACAGAGTGTCGCTTGTAAAGATGCTTGGGTTGCAGAATGAATAGATTTGTAACAAGGGATTAAGAAGAAGAAGACTTACCCTTTGGAATTGTTTGGATGATAAACAGGAAGAGGAAGAAAGGAAGAAGACTTCCACGGATCAGCAGGAAGTAGATGGAAGAAGAGGATGCCGGGGCGACGCTCCTTCTCGTATCCACGGCAGCAACAAGGGTTGCTCATACGATGAGAGGGTGTACTTATAGGGTGAGGAAATCCTAACGCGCGGGAGGGTTGAAGGCTAAACGTAGCAAGGATTCTTATTATGCCCGTCGATCCCTCTTCCTGCCAATATAACAGCCGCATGCCTTCATTTGCCTGTGAAACCTTAAAAGTTAAACCCTTGCTCGTCCGAGCATGCATAGTTGTGTACGTGCATGCTTATTTTCGGTGGAACTGTACGCATACGTGGGTTGGATAGCATTTATGTGGTGGTATTTGGGCTTGTTAATGGGTCTACGTGGGAAGGCATATAACGGAGATTTGGTTTAGATATAAATACATGGGTTTGGGTTGGGTTTTGGTGGGAAGTCTCACGTGGGCTTTAATTCTATTGAGAATTCATTTATTATGAATTTTCTAATGGAAAACTTCACGAGATTCATTATTTTTATTTCTTATATTGATTTGAGTTGGGCCCCATATAATTATAAGGATCATATATTCATGTATTATATATTTATGTGTACATATATTAGTGGATTTACTTATTGGTATTGTACTATTATGTAATATATATATTTATATGTATATGATTTGTCTCTCTCTCTCTCTCTCTCTATATATATATATATGGGGTTGAGAGAACTTGGAGTTGAATAAAAAAGAATATAGATATATGATTATATACTAGCCCGTAAGGGCCCATTTGGCCCTTTTTGATTTTTTTTTTCACTTGCTTAGTTAGTTTGGCCTTAAAAAGTGTATGGCTTTCAAAAGGGTCATGGCTTAATATATTTTTGTTTCTTTCTCTTTTTTTTCCTTCTTGGGTACTTATTTAAGAATTTTATTTATTTCAAGTGGGTTTACTTTCTATAGCTAAATCCGGGGTGCTATAAAAGAACTGGCTCATCGAGCCCATCCTTCTCCTAGTCTATGGAAATAAGAGAATTCTCGGAGGCCTCAGGCCTTTCTTGAGGCCCCAACACAGGATCCTCCCCATCGAGAGATCTTCCCCTGGTATCCTCAACGGCGGCCGATCCGGACACTGAACTCACTTGTGTGGGAACTGTCTTGACCGAGCGCCCCCTAAAGGGAACCAGAGTCGACGATCCTTCTAACGAGGGAGAAGTCACCATGCCTCCGTTATCGCTTGACGTCAAAGAAGGAGAGTCGGTAGTGTCTACATCAGAATCATAGCGCTGCCCTGAAGGAAAGATAAGCTCGTCGCTCACCTGCTACTGAGCCTCAATGACCGCTCGGTGATAACCTTGCGCAAATCCCTTACGTAGTCCCCGACGGTAGCCAGGTTCATAATACGAAAATGTGGTCTTCTCGAGGGCATCATGGTAACCGTCCGACCTCTTATACCGCTCTACCGACTCCATTCCAGCTCGTCTCACTTCCTCCTCCAGCTCGGTAATCCTTCGCTCGGACTTAGACACTTTGGCCTCAGTCTCGGACACCTTCGCCTCAGCCTCAGACCGTGTGACCTCGATCGCCCTTTGCAGTCGCTCGTCTTTCTGGACCAGGCCACTGAGATCCTCTCGCTCGGCCCTCCATCGCTCGTCACAATCAACCTGAGCCTGGCGCTCCTCCTCTAGGAGCTTGCTCTTCACGTCGGATGTATAACGAGCCTGGGCTAGCCGCTCAGCCAAGGACCAAGAATCCTCTTGGCACGATTGGAACTGAGTTCAGAGCGAAATCACCTCCCGCATAGAGACTTCTAGCTCAGCAGTCAGCTGACTAACCCTCCGGTCAGCCTCGGCACAAACTCGAGAAAGGGACTTCTCCTCACTGGCAAGCCGAGCAAAGAGATCCTCTATCTCAGCCCCTAGGTGAGCTATGATTAAACTGCCCTTTATAACCCTCTCAAAAAGTAAAGAGGGGGGACCACGTTTGATCTCCTCCCAATTTAGAGAGGGCACCAGGAACCGACACCGCTGATACAGAGCGGCCCGAGCGGCAGGTGCTGCAGCAGGTGAAGGAGAAACCCCCTTCGGGATAGTTATGATCGGAGCACCTCGCTCGAGCATCCCCACCTCCGGGGGAACAACGCTCGACGCGGGCTGGGGTGCCGCCTCACCTCGCACCCCTCCGGCCTCGGCCGGGAGTTCAGAGAATGCCACCTCAGCCTGCAGTCTAGATGATTCGATAACTACTTCCCCACCGGTGGTGGTCACCTCCGGCTCAGTGAGTGGATGATTTTGAGGGCTGGCACCCTCGGCCGAGTATTCCTCGATCGAGCGAGCAGGCTCCTCAGTCAGACGAGAGGCCCTCGCCTTCTTCTGCCATTTTTTCTCGGCAGTCAAGGCCTTCATCGAAGACAAGAGCAGCCGCTCCCCCGGATCTTTACGTTTGGACCCACGACGCTCGGGGGCGTCCCCTTGAATGACACACTTACCCCGGTCTTGAACCTGGGACCCACCTCGAATAGGCGTCTCTTCCATATTGACGACCTCCTGCTCCGACGGTTGATCCCCCTCGTCGTCCGTCCACCTGGAATCTGGGCACGAAGGACCTAGTCATCAAAAAGAAGCTTACCTACCTCTCCCAAAAATAGAGGTGCAGAGCATTAGGGTTCTTACTTGGAGGCTGCACCACGTGAGAAGGGTAGTCTTCAATGTTGGCCACGGTCATCAGTTCGGCGGTCGAGCGACGGTTCTCCTGAAGAATCTTGATCTCCTCCTCCAACTCTGGAGTGACGGATACCTGCTTCGATGGGATGGAAGGATGAAAATTAACTGACGTCGGTAAATTCCAAGGGGAATCTTCTATGGATGAACCCACCAAAAAATATTGGGTCTTCCATCCCTTCTGAGAAGAATCCTTGGTAGAAAGGGATACACAGCTCCTTCCCCTCCTCGCCTAAAGATAGAAAAAACCCTTGCCCGCGTGGGTCTGCTCCTTCAACTCAAAGAAAGAGTTGAAGAGTTCCAAGGAAGTGTGGAGCCCGCACAAGCGGCAGAGGAAGATGAAAGAAAAAATGAAGGTATAAAAGTTGGAAACCAACTGGATGGGAGCCAGTCGGTAGAAAGCAACCGCATGATAAAAGGATGAAGAGGAAGATGGAACCCGCACTTCCAAGCCAGAAGGAAGGTACAGAAAAGGCCAGGGCGATAGGATAAGCTGAATTCGTGGGGCTACGCCGGAGAAAAGAAATACTTCCACGGGAGTCCATAACGCTTCTCCATTTTCTGCACTTCGACCTCACCCAGCTCACTGCGCATCGGATGGTTGGGCTGGGGCACTAAACTCCCCCCATCCTATGCGACCACCTCAGAAGCGGGATGTCGATCCGCCATAAAGAAGGAAGAGGACAGAAGGATGAAGAAAAGAATGCCAAACTAGATAGTCCCAGAGGAGGTGAGCGCTGATGAAACCACCGCCACCACAATCTCTATGAGCACTGCAAAGACCCCATTCGGTCATCGTTTCTCCCTAATCGTCCTTGCGATGCGCACGTCTCTTCAAAGAACAAGCGCTGGGGAGAAGCAAAACCCTCGAGAAAGGAGACGTACAGCGCAAGTTCGCGTGATACTTTATACCCCCAAGGATGAGGAAGGAAGCGCTGCGCCGTTCTGAACTCCCCCTAGGAGTCCTCTCGCGTCGATTTAGCAGAATCAACATTACGTGTGTATTCCTCGGACAGCCACATTAAATTGCCCCTGCTGGAAAAAAATTCCCCATCCGAGCTCCCAGTGCCAATCCTCCAACTGCTACTCATCTGAGCCCAATCTTGGCTCGGGAGTAGGAGGGGGACAAGTGGAGAGGGGAAAAATATACCGCCCATGAGCACCACCTAATTAGGTGAAGTGTGACCCAACCAGGCCTAGCACTCTAAAGTGATAGCCTCTGTTGGGGCCCACTTACCTTAAGCCCAACAGTCACTCGGAACAGCGCTTCTTAGGTGACCCTAGGGTCCAGAAGCCCGAGCAACAGATCAATCGGGAAGACCCCTATGGGGAACCGGAACAACCTGGCCGAGCTATGTGCTTATCGCTCGGGATAATATCTCAAGCGAGAGTTTAGGCTCGGGCCGACCGTTGGAAGCTCATCTAAGTGTCCGTTATGTACCCGGTGGAGATGGGGAACTCAAAAGGATAAGGAAGAGCAAGAGTCCTTGGGCTATAAAGAGCCCACTATAAGGACATAACCTCCCCGTAATCCCCTCAACTCCTGGGACTCAAACGCACAACGGGCTACAATTAAATCCCATGGAGACCCTCCAGAGAGGTAAGGCATAATCCTGAGCAAGAGCCACCACACTTCTTGATGAAGAGACATCTCGTGCCCCTTTCTTCTTCTGCCACCTTCTCTCCATTTGTGCTCTACAAAAGTTGCTGACTTAGGCATCGGAGGGTTATCCCCAGGGACTCCTCCCCTGGGCACCCCTAACTCGCTCCCTTCCTTGCAGTTATTCAAGTGTGGTGATCGCAACTAGAGATCCTCTACCTCAGGGCAGGCGCAAGATCACGCCTCTTCAATTGCAAAACTGGATGAATCGAGCGAAAATAGGTTCTACAAGCAAGAGGCGATCTCCTGGGGACCGTTTCTTTCATAAGGCGGTCCTTAGTGGGCCGCCAGGTGGTATTTAAAACACTTTTTTTTTGAAAATATGTGATGAAGGCATACAGAATAGTGGACGCGTATAAGAGAAGGCGTCCAAGGGATAAGACGTGGTTAACATTATAGTTTTTATTTTTTGAAAAAATATTTAATGAAGGCGTCCAACCTGGCGGACGCTTCACAAGAAGGCGTCCAAGTTCTTTGACGTGTTCATTAAAATTTATTATTTTTCTTGAAAACTCAAGGGTGGGAAAGGCACTGTGTAGTGGCGGTCTATCGGGCGACCGTCACTTAAGTTGTGGTCACTGGTGCGACCGTTTTCAAAACTGAACCCTTTTTCGGCGAGTTTATGATACCTCTTCAACAAAACAACTATAACATGCTCAATACTCAATAAAAATTGCTGGAAATGGTATCAATGAAAAGAGCACTTAAAAATGCACAAGATGACATCAATTTTTAAGCATTTAGTCTGAGAGAAATCTACCTTAAATCGAATTGAAGATGAAGAGGAAAATTGGACAAAATGCTCAAGAGCTCCCTTTCTTCTCCAATTCGCACCTCCAATCACCTCCAATCTCCTCTAACGTAGCAAATGCCTAAAGGGTGATTAAAGGGTCTGAGAGGAAAATCAACAAGAACTCTCTCCCCAAAAATCAAACTTCTCCACTCTGAATTTAATGACTTTAAGAAGCAAATTCCAACTTCTCTTCTTAGTCTAGCCTTAATTTGGTGGAAAAACGAGGGAAAGATGGCTAATCCATGGTGGGCTATTATATAGGATTTGAATTATGTGACAATATTCTAGAAATTAGGTTATTTTAATCATATACAAGGGTGTTTAACATGTGCTACGAATTTAGGCCTATTTAACCCCTTATTGGCCCATTAGCCCATAAACCAGCCCATTATGGGTTATCCAAAGGCCCAATAGTTAATCATATTCCATTGTCGGAAATTTAATTGGGTCTCCTATGATTTTTCTGAAATTTAAATTATTTATTCTTAATTTATTTCAAGAAAAATTCAATTATCTAGTTTATTTCATATAGTAACAATAGAATTTTATTATTTCATAAATATTATAATTATATAATTAAATTGAAATATTTATTTATCTATTTATTTTGTTTAGTTTCTATATCCTCTCCCAGTTAAAAGAATTTGGTCCTCCAAATTCATATCATGCAATTGTAATTTAAAAAATTCACATAGAGAGGTCAAAATTCTAACCTGAGATTAAATCGAAATATTTCTTCTTGATTGACTCCTCTAATTCCCAGGTAGCTTCTTCGAATTCACGCTTGCTCCATTGCACTTTTACCATTAGTATAGCCCTATTCCTTAGCTGGTGTAATTTCTAATCTAATATCTTGATCGATCTTTCTTCATAAGACAAATTCTTTTGCAGCTTCATGTCATCAAATTGAATCACATGCGAGGGATCATGCACGTACTTCCTCAGCATAGATACATGGAATACATCATGGACACCGGTCGGTTGTGGAGGCAAAGTCAACTTGTACGCCACTTCGTTGATTCTCTCCAGAATCTCAAAAGGGCCAATAAATCTTGGACTCAATTTTCCTTCAATACCAAACCTTCTAATTCCTAGTGTGGGCGATATCTTTAAGAAGACATGCTCCCTGACTTGGAATTCAAGGTCCCTTCTTCGATTATCAGCATAACTCTTTTGCCGTGATTGAGCAACCTTCAACCTTTCTCGGATCAACTGGATTTTGTGAGTTGTATCTTGAATAATATCAGGACCAATCAATCCTTTCTCTCCAATCTCACTCCAATATAGAGGTGATCTACAGCTCCTGCCATACAGTGCTTAGAAAGGCGCCATTTGAATGCTAGACTAGCAGCTATTATTATAAACAAATTCTGTCAAGGGCAAGTGTTCATGCCAACTTCCGCCAAAATCTATCATACAAGCTCTCAACATATCTTCGATAATCTGATTCGTCCTCTCGATTGTCCATCTGTCTGAGGGTGGAAAGTCGTACTAAAGTTTAGCCTAGTACCCATAGAAGATTGCAAACCCTTCCAGAAGTGAGAGGTGAATCTCAGATCTCTATCCGAAATAATAGAAATAGGAATACCGTGCTGCTAGAACATCTATGGTCCATTTAGTTTTGATGGGCAAGAAGTGAGTGGACTTAGTTAGTCGATCCATAATCACCCATATAGCATCAAATCCACTTCGGGTCTTTGGCAATCCAACTATGAAATCCATGCCAATACTATCCCATTTTCATTCCAATATTTCGAGAGGTTTCAACTTACCCGCCGGTTTGAGATATTCGACTTTAACTTATTGGAAGACCAAACATCGACTCACGAATTCGGCTACCTCCCTTTTCATGTTAGGCCACCAAAAAGTTCATTTAAGATCTTGGTACATTTTTGTGGCACCAGGATGGATAGTGTACCTCGATCGATGTGCTTCCTCCAAGATTTTGTCTTTGATAGTAGAATAATCGGGCACACAGGTTCTTCCTCGGAACAGTAACTTTCCATCATCCGCCAAAAGAAAATCTAGTCGTTGATCTAATTTTTCTTTGATTTCTACAATCAACAGATCATCATCTTGCAGCTCTTTAATTTCTGAGAGTAACTTGGGTTGGAGTCTAATATTGGCAATCCAGACTATGTCTTCCTTT
The DNA here is from genome assembly GCA_022559845.1 of Amorphophallus konjac. Lineage (NCBI taxonomy): Eukaryota > Viridiplantae > Streptophyta > Magnoliopsida > Alismatales > Araceae > Amorphophallus > Amorphophallus konjac. The sequence goes on along the minus strand of CM040123.1, from coordinate 181,152,180 downwards.
TCCTCCACATTGAGGTCCAACTTTGCCATTTGCTCCAATAAATGCCATTCTTTAATCATTAAGCTTGATAATAATGCCATCGGCTTCCGGCTAAGAGCATCAGCTACAACATTATCTTTTCCAGGATGATATTATATAGAAAAATTAAAATCTTTCAAATACTCCAGCCACTTTCTTTGTCTCATATTGAGTTCTTTTTGAGAGAACAAGTACTTGAGACTCTTATGGTCGGAATACATAATAAAGGCCTCACCATAGTGATAATGCCGCCAGATCTTCAAAGCGAAGACCACAGCCACCAGCTCTAAGTCATGCATGGGATAGTTCTACTCGTGCTTTTTCAACTGCCTTGAGGAATAGGAGATCACCTTGCCATGTTGCAACAACACACAGCCTAGTCCAATTCTGGATGCATCAGCATAAGCTTCGAATCCTCCTCCTTCAGTAGGCAATGTGAGTATAGGGGCAGTAGTCAGATAATCTTTCAAAGTCTGGAAGCTTTTCTCACATTCCTCGGACCAAATATAAGGAATCTCTTTTCTCGTCAATCTTGTCAAAGATACGGTGATCTTAGAGAAATCCTTAATAAATCTTCTATAATATCCTGCCAATCTCAAGAAGCTTCGAATTTTTGTCACACTAGTAGGTCTTTCCCAGTTCTTTACAGCCTCGACCTTTGAAGGATCGACCGCAATACCCTTCTGGGATATTATGTGACCTAGAAAAGAAACTTCTTCTACCCAGAAATCACACTTACTAAGCTTAGCATAAAGTTTGTGATCTCTTAATGGCTGCAGGGATTTCTTGAGATGTTCTTCATGCTCTATCTTAGACTTGGAGTAGATCAAAATGTCGTCAATAAAGACTACCACAAATTGATCAAGGTATGGTCTGAATACACTGTTCATTTATTGCATAAATGCAGCAGGCGCATTGGTATGGCCAAAAGGCATAATAGTGAACTCATAATGTCCATACCTGCTCTTGAATGCCGTTTTGTGAATATCTTCTTCCTTGATCTTCAACTGATGATAACCAGATCGGAGATCAATTTTTGAAAAATATCGAGCTCCAGAAATCTGGTGAAATAGCTCATCAATTCTCGACAATAGATATTTTTTCTTGATTGTGAGTTGGTTCAACTGCCAATAGTCAACACACAATCTCATTGACCCATCCTTCTTTTTGACAAATAGGATCGGGGCTCCCCAAGGTGAAGTACTTGGTCGGATAAATCATTTCTCTAATAACTCCAATAGTTGTTCTTTCAACTCCTTCATTTCGACAGGGGACATCCAATACGGAGCCTTAGAAATCGGTGCAGCTCCCGGAATCAAATCAATAGAGAAGACCACTTCTCTCTCTGGGGGAATAGCAGGCAACTCGTCCGGAAATATGTCAGAATAATCCCGAACGATTGGAATATCCTCTAGAATGGGTTCCTTATGCTCAGCCATAGTAATAGAAACTAAGAAAGCCGAACAATCATTCTTCAATAATTTATCAGCTTTAAGGGCCGAAATAAGAGATAAGTGTCGAGAATGCCTGACACCAAAAAATAAGAGGTTGGGGTAACCAATAAAGGTTACCGTACTCAATTTACAGTTAACACTAGCACCGTGTGTAGATAGCCAGTCGGCTCCCAATATAATATCATACCCTTCCATCTCCATACATACTAAGTCAACGGGTAAGTTACAACCGCTAACTAGAACTTCACTAGCAGGGTAGAAATATTTAATCTCTGAACCCGCTCCAATAGGGGTAGTAATAACAAGTTTAGATTCTAATGGAACATGCCTCATAAGTAAAATATCAGCAAAGCTCTTAGATATGAAGGAATGCGTAGCTCCAGTATTAAATAAGACAGAGGCAGGCCTTGAGCACACAGAAAGAGTACCTTCCACGATGCCTCCATCTTCGGTAGGTTCCGCATCCATAAGAGCTTGGAGTCTCCCTTGCTTCTTGACAACAACTGGAAGCTTTTTCGACAGGGCTTGCTCATTGAGAAGTGGACAACTCGGAATTCTATGCTCCTGACTTTCACAACGAAGGCAGGCACCCAGTCTTCTCCAGCACTCATCCACCTTGTGTTCGGGCCTCTGACAATATTTGCATAGTTCTTTGATGATGCAGTAACCGGGATGATTTGTTTGTCAAACGATCTCGGCCTCTTGTCTTTTTGAAAGTCACGTCCATCCTTATTGAAATTATGTCCATCTTTATTGAAGTTACGCCTGTCAAAATTGGGCCTCTTTTTCTCGAATGAGGGCTTAAAATTACCGGAGCCAATTACTTGCTCCCTCTTGGCATCTCTTCCTCGGATGCGATCAGATAACTCCATTGCATCTTCCAGGAGTTGGGCTATTCTCACGGCATCGATATAAACTTGGATATCCATCGGGGCGAGATGAGCAATGTAATGCGGCTTTAAACCATTTAAAAACCTCCTTGCCTTCATCTTTTTGGTACCCACAAGGTGTGGCACGTACCATGATAGTCTCACGAATTGGGCTTCATATTTCGCCACCGACAAACTTCTTTGCTTCAATAAAGCGAATTCAGCGGCCTTCCTTTCTTGCACCCGATCAGAGAAATATTTGTTGTTGAAGTGCTCCACGAACTCCTCCCACAACACATGATCATGAAGTAGAGTTGCTTCGACCGACTCCCACCAAGCACGGGCATCCTTTTCAAGTTGAAAGGTTGCGAGTAGGACATTTTCCTCATCAACACATTGCATGACTCGGAATATCCTCTCAATTTCTTTTACCCAATGTTCGGCCTTATCCAGGTCCGTGGACCCAGCGAACTTGGGAGGGTTCATACTCTTGAAATTCCTATGTAAATCTCTGGGTCCTTGGTATGCTCCTCCCTGAGCAACTGCTGTAGAGCTTGGGTTAAACCTTGCACTGTCCGTTGCATCTCGCGCCATTGAGCTCTCTTGGCAGCCATTGGCAAAAATTAAACCCGCAAGCACAACTATAAAACTTATGCATTTTGTTTATTTCTTTATTAATCATTCTTTAAAGCTTAGCCCATGGCTCTACCCAATCTTACCGGGAAGGCTCAAGACACTATCTAATTTCTAGATCAACAACTAGAACCTATATCAAGGGAAACATAGGCTCTGATATCACAAAGACTGTCACTGTCACGCCCCGAGCCTTTATGACAGCGGAAGACTCGCTCGAGGAACGTGAACAGCCGGTATGGTAAGCCTCTTGCAAGCAATAATAATCAGAGCGCAAGACAATCACACACATAAATATAATTGCACAATAATTTAGTCAAACTCCAACTTTATTTCATTGATAATAAAATATTCAAATACAATGACTCTCATCTTCTTCCAATCTATCAGACTTAAGAAATAGGAAAATTACATAGACTCAATCTAGACAAGATTGACTTCCTAAGTCTTCATTCTCAATTTGATATGACTTTCATTCGCTCTCAGACCCGCTACTTGTATAACCCGAATCCGAATTCGTATCACTTCCATCTCCTGAAAAAGATTGGAAATAGGTAATGAGCACACTTGCCCAGTAGGTATCTTCGCATCAACAGGATTAGCACTATTAAAGTGATTAACATTTTAGCTCTAGAGAAATAAGGTAAAATCATGCGAATGCGATCAATCATGCGAATAACCATAGTAACAAAGAGGATCGTTTAAGATAGAATGAGAGCAAGTATGAACTAGCAAGAATGTAACAAGTATGAACAAGAGTGTAGCATGGCCTTTCAAGAACAAGAATGTAACGAGAATGCACTTTCACTTTTCACTTTCATAACCATAAAGGTTACGCACGAGAACGTCAATCATGTAGCAATTCACTAGATTTTCACGAGTGCTCATGGATTTCATTTATTTATAAAGAAAGTACTCCGAGCACAATGCGACGTCAGTAGCATCATACCCCATGGTTTATAATAGTATGTTTCCGACAATCAGCCGAGGGGACTAGCATAGAGCCCTTAGACACAAATCAGCGCCAGAACTGTATCTTCACGTATAAATCAAGCTACTTCTATGAGTGTAACAATAAAGTATGGCCACGAATGTAATAAGTTCAACAAGTTCATGATAACAATAATTCAATTGAATGAATGCTTCAATTTTAGAATATGAGAGATCAAGAATGAATTAAGATAATGTTATGCTTATGAAAATAATTCGGCAGCATAACGGTACATTCCTTAACTTTCCTAATTTAAATTAAGTATCTTGACTCAATTTGGTATGTCCTAGACCATTATTAATCCATCTAGGAACCTTAGAATATCAACCCTTGGTCAAAATCTCGGGTTAACATACTCAAGCATTGTGACGGTCAAATACTGGGCCGTTACACTAATGTGACGCTCCAGTATTGGGCCGTTACATTGGTTTGAATCCAGAACGATAGAAGAGACTCAGTAACATGTGACGGTCAGATATTGGGCCGTTATATGGGCCTGACGGTCCAATATAGGTCCGTTACATTGCTAGAACAAGAAAACATCGATAGTGCTTTCTAATCAATTGGGTTTTAATGGTACAACCAACTCGGCGTCCTAGTGGGAATCCCAGCCTTGTAGAGAATTACGGAGGCCTTGAAACATGATTTCCTAGTCCATTGGAAGGAATATCCAATAGAGATGTCCTCATGTTCAAGATAGTGTTCCTATAGTGCAAAGTGTAAACTAATGGCCATATACCGGAATATATGCCATGTACTTAAAGAAAATGACTCTATTGATAGAGAGAGTGTGTGTAACAACGTGAAGCCAAGATAAAGCTCCGTCCATACATCATTGAAAATCATGATTTAAATACAAAACTATAGAGTTAGCCAATGAAATTAACATATGTTTTAAAACAACTCAAGATGCTTTTAAACACGTAGCTTCTATTATGAACCAATTAATAAACTCAAAATCATATTAACAGGTCAAAACTTAGATAACTAGGCTTATTTATAAGTAAAATTGACTATTTTCCAATTCTGTCTCCAGTTCTCCTGACGGTCGAGAGTGGGTGCGTCACAGTGATTGTGGCGGTTTATCGAGGGGCCGTTACAGTAGTGTAACGCTCCTGTTATGGTGCGTCAGAGACAATAGAGCAATTAAAATGTAACAGAGGGTGTGACGGCTTATCGTAAGGCCGTTACAATGTTGTGACGGTCTCAGTATGATGCGTCAGAGTCCCTGCTAACAGTATAAAGAAATTAAAAGACTATGATTTGAAACCATGTCATGCTTTGACAAGATTTAATTACCCCAATCATGACAAAACGAAGTAAAGGTCATCTAGATGCATAGGTTGCAGTGAATTGACAAGATAATATCTTTGATTAGGGCTAAGGATATGTATGTATGCATGAACCCACTAAAACATGAAATTAATAGTCTATAATGCATGAAATCAAACACAATCAGAGGGCTTTTATCCCTAACAAGATATTTTTGCCAATCATGAGATAACATACCGCTTAACTGGGCTTTAAACTTCTAATTTGAGTCTGAAAGACGTGCCCTAGTTCTCCCTTTCCAGTGAGTTTCCAGCAACTTCACGCTACTCTAGCTCCTTAGCCTCTTGACCTAAGGATGTGAAATTTTGAGGGTACGAAGATGAAACTAAGGTGAACAAAAATTTCTAAAGGAATGAACTCTAATTACCTCGTTTAGACGTCCTAATCTCTTGATCTTCAGGGGTCTTGCGTTCAATTTCCTGGGTTGCTATGGTCGAACCAGCCACTTTGGAAGCTTCTAACTTCTTGTGTAGTTGATCTCCTAGCACGAAATTTTGGGAGAGCTATTAGTCTAATGTATTATAAACAAAATCTTCCAAAGAACTTACCCGAAATTGTGACTCCTTACCTTGTTTCTTCACGAGCCAAAAGTAAGGGTTGCTTAGTTCAGAACTAGGTCCTATTTATAGGGTTTTGGCTAGGGTTTGGGGATTAGATCGATTCTAGAGTCCTTGTTAAAGCTTAGATCAACTTCTAAGAGCCCTTAACACCTCTACTAGTCTTCCCATCTCGATCCCTAAGAGATAAGCTAGCAAAAATCTAATCTTTTGGCTTGTTCTTCACTTCACGGACTTACAGAGTGTAACGCATCATGACTAGTGCGTTACATGGCTGTAGCGGTCGCCCGATAGACCGTTACATCAAACGTGTACATACTTTCAATTTATTAAAACTCTTTTGTTCGTTTATCCTTCTAATTATCTATATAAAAGAGTATTTATCTTTAAAATTCGTGGATTGGCTAAATAACCTTCTAGAATATGGGCCAAACTTAAAGGGCTTGGTCTTTTAACCTTTTGGGTTTCAATTATCAAAGCTAGATTAACTACTTAACATAAATTGGGCCTTATAATGATTTATTTAATCTAATATTTATTTATTAATCTATTTTGGGTCTTTAAAATTCTTAGAAAATAATTAAATATACCAAAAATAATTTATAAAAATTCTGGGGCCTTACACCCTCCCCCACTTAAGAGAATTTGATCCCCAAATTCAATATATGAGTTTTTACGGAGAGTGTACGTATTTTAATGTATTAAGAATTAACGTAAGACGAATGGGTTAGGAGGGTACCTTTAATCATCTCACCTCCCTCGTCTAGAATGGCATTTAATCGACCTTGCTTCCCGCATCCGTTGTTATCCCTTGATGATTGTCCGTTGATGAAAGGACACAGGGGCAAGCGATGTTCCCGACTTGCACACTTGAGATAAGCGCCGAGACGTTTCCAACATTCTTCTACTGAGTGCCCAAATTTTTCACAAAATGAGCAAGGTGCCACGGCTTGCTCCTTCTCTTCTTTAACTTTCTTGTTCTTTCCATTTCTATTTCCATTTCTTTTTCCATTACTATTCCCATTACGAGACCTCTTAATGTGACGATTTTCATCTTCATCCACTTCTTTCTCTTCTTGCCTATCATGTTTTCGGCTTGACTTTTCTCCTCGGAGCCTCTCCACCTTCTCCATGGTTCTTTCACATAGATACGCTCTTTGTACCATCTCTGTATAGGTGCAGATATTCTGGGTTCCAAGTTGTTGGATAAATCCGGACCTTAAACCATCCATAAATTGGTTGGCTTTCAATAAATCTGTGCTTACCAAGTGAGGAGCATACGGTGCTAGTCGAGAGAATTGTAATTCATATTCTGCCATGGACATCGTGCCCTATTTTAAAGAGGTAAATTCCATAGCCTTCCTCTCCTTTACATGCTCGGAGAAGTACTTGGCTCGAAAAAGTGTAAGAAAACCCTCCCATGTATGAGGTGCGTCTGCAGGTGGCGTCGGAATGGATTTCCACCATGTACGAGCATCCTTGTTGAGTTGGAACGTGGCAAGTCGAACTTTCTCCTGGTCGGTGCATTACATGACATCGAATATTCAATTCATCTCGTCGATCCAATTTTCTGCTTCATCTGGGTTAGAAGATCCAGAGAATCGTGGAGGATTTAAACTTAGAAAATTACTATGTAAGTTTCTTGTGCCAGCCCTTCCACCAGCTTGGGCCACTGTCTGTAGGGCTTGGGTAAGTTCCGCAACAGTTTGCTACATCTCTTCCCAGTTCACACGATGAGCCATTGAGAATCAAGGTACCTGAGAACATGCACATTTTTAGTTATTTCGAGTCGGGAAGATTTATCCTAAGATAATTTCTATATAACTTTCTCATCTCGAGCTCTACCCAATTCTCACATAAGTAAGGAAATTTCTTCCTTTGGTGTAAAGGTAGGGGTCCTAAAACCTTGGACTTATCCTACGACATAACTCCTTTCCCTAAGTCCTGAGACTTAGGCTCTGATACCAACTTAACTGTCACGCCCCGAGCCTTTATAACAGCGGAAGACTCGCTCGAGGAACGTGAACAGCCGGCATGATAAGCCTCTTGTAAGCAAGAATAATCAGAGCGCAAGATAATCACACACATAAATACAATTGCACAATAATTTAGTCAAACTCCAACTTTATTTCATTGATAATCAAATATTCAAATATAATGACTCTCATCTTCTTCCAATCTATCAGACTTAAGAAATAGGAAAATTACATAGACTCAATCTAGACAAGATTGACTTCCTAAGTCTTCACTCTCAATTTGATATGACTTTCATTCGCTCTCGGACCCGCTACTTGTATAACCCGAATCCGAATTCGTATCACTTCCATCTCCTGAAAAAGATTGGAAATAGGTAATGAGCACACTTGCCCAGTAGGTATCTTCGCATCAACATGATTAGCACTATTAAAGTGATTAACATTTTAGCTCTAGAGAAATAAGGTAAAATCATGCGAATGCGATCAATCATGCGAATAACCATAGTAACAAAGAGGATCGTTTAAGATAGAATGAGAGCAAGTATGAACTAGCAAGAATGTAACAAGTATGAACAAGAATGTAGCATGGCCTTTCAAGAACAAGAATGTAACGAGAATGCACTTTCACTTTTCACTTTCATAATCATAAAGGTTACGCACGAGAACGTCAATCATGTAGCAATTCACTAGATTTTCACGAGTGCTCATGGATTTCACTTATTTATAAAGAAAGTACTCCCAGCGCAATGCGACGCCAGTAGCATCATAGCCCATGATTTATAATAGTATGTTTCTGGCAATCAGCCGAGGGGACTAGCATAGAGCCCTTGGACACAATCAACGCCCGAACTGCATCTTCACGTATAAATCAAACTACTTCCATGAGTGTAACAATAAAGTATGGACACGAATGTAATAAGTTCAACAAGTTCATGATAACAATAATTCAATTGAATGAATGCTTCAATTTTAGAATATGAGAGATCAAGAATGAATTAAGACAATGTTATGCTTATGGAAATAATTCGGCAGTATAATGGTACATTCCTTAACTTTCATAATTTAAATTAAGTATCTTGACTCAATTTGGTAAGTCCTAGACCATTATTAATCCATCTAGGAACCTTAGAATATCAACCCTTAGTAAAAATCTCGGGTTAACATACTCAAGCATTGTGAGGGTCAAAGACTGGGCCATTACACTAATGTGACGCTCCAGTATTGGGCAGTTACATTGGTTGGAATCCAGAACGATAGAAGAGACTCAATAACATGTGACGGTCAGATATTGGGCCGTTATATAGGCCTGACGGTCCAATATAGGTCTGTTACATTGCTAGAACCATAAAACATCGATAGTGCTTTCTAATCAATTGGGTTTTAATGGTACAACCAACTCGACGTCCTAATTGGAATCCCAGGCTCGCAGAGAATTACGAAGGTCTTGAAATAAGATTTCCTAATCCATTGGAAGGAATATCCAATAGAGAGGTCCTCATGTTCAAGATAGTGTTCCTATAGTGCAAAGTGTGAACTAATGGCCATATACCGGAATATATGCCATGTACTTAAAGAAAATGACTCTATTGATAGAGAGAGTGTGTGTAACAGCGTGAAACCAAGATAAAACTCCATCCATACATCATTGAAAATCATGATTTAAATACAAAACTATAGAGTTAGCCAATGAAATTAACATATGTTTTAAAACAACTCAAGATGCTTTTAAACATGCAGCTTCTCTTATGAACCAATTAATAAACTCAAAATCATATTAACAGGTCAAAACGTAGATAACTAGGCTTATTTATAAGTAAAATTGACTGTTTTCCAATTCTGTCTCCAGTTCTCCTGACGGTCGAGAGTGGGTGCGTCACAATGATTGTGACGGTTTATCGAGGGGCCGTTACAGTAGTGTAACGCTCTTGTTATGGTGCGTCAGAGACAACAGAGCAATTAAAATGCAACAGAGGGTGTGACGGCTTATCGTAAGGCCGTTACAGTGTTGTGACGGTCTAAGTATGATACATCAGAGTCCTTGCTAACAGTATAAAAAAATTAAAAGACTATGATTTGAAACCATGTCATGTTTTGAAAAGATTTAACTACCCCAATCATGACAAAATGAAGTAAAGGTCATCTAGATGCATAGGTTGCAGTGAATTGACAAGATAATATCTTTGATCTTTGATTAGGGCTAAGGATATGTATGTATGCATGAACCCACTAAAACATAAAATTCATAGTCTATAATGCATGAAATCAAACACAATCAGAGGGCTTTTATCTCTAACAAGATGTTTTTGCCAATCATGAGATAACCTTCCACTTAATTGGGCTTTAAACTTCTAATTTGAGTCTGAAAGACGTGCCCTAGTTCTCCCTTTCCAGTGAGTTTCCAGCAACTTCACGTTGCTCTAGCTCCTCAGCCTCTTGACCTAAGGATGTGAAATTTTGAGGGTACGAAGATGAAACTAAGGTGAACAAAAATTTCTAAAGGATTGAACTCTAATTACCTCGTTTAGACGTCCAAATCTCTTGATCTTTAGGGGTCTTGCGTTCAGTTTCTTGGGTTGCTAAGGTCGAACCAGCCACTTTGGAAGCTTCTAACTTCTTGTGTAGTTGATCTCCTAGCACGAAATTTTAGGAGAGCTATTAGTCTAATGTATTATAAACAAAATTTTCTAAAGAACTTACCCGAAATTGTGACTCCTTACCTTATTTCTTCACGAGTCAAAAGTAAGGGTTGCTCAGTTCAGAACTAGGTCCTATTTATAGGGTTTTGGCTAGGGTTTGGGGATTAGATCGATTCTAGAGTCCTTGTTAAAGCTTAGATCAACTTCTAAGAGCCCTTAACACCTTTACTAGTCTTCCCATCTCGATCTCTAAGAGATAAGTTAGCAAAAATCCAATCTTTTGGCTTGTTCTTCACTTCACGGACTTACAGAGTGTAACGCATCATGACTAGTGCATTACATGGCTGTAGCGGTCGACCGATAGACCGTTACATCAAACGTGTACAGAGTTTCAATTTATTAAAACTCTTTTATTCGTTTATCCTTCTAATTATCTATATAAAAGAGTATTTATATTTAAAATTCGTGGATTGGATAAATAACCTTCTAGAATATGGGCCAAACTTAATGGGCTTGGTCTTTTAACCTTTTGGGTTTCAATTATCAAAGCTAGATTAATTACTTAACATAAATTGGGCCTTATAATGATTTATTTAATCTAATATTTATTTATTAATCCATTTTGGGTCTTTAAAATTCCTAGAAAATAATTAAATATACTAAAAATAATTTATAAAAATTCTGGGGCCTTACAGTCACGCCCCGACGCGGAAATTAGAGGCGCGATGAGTCGTAACACTCGTGTCGATCAGAGCATGTATAAAAGGGTCCAAACCACAAGGAGAGATAAGAAGAAAGAGATACTTTTATTTCATTGAAATAAGTTTTACAACAATCTTAAGCCTTACGAGGAGAAATACAACTTCCAAGTACATAATTCTAGAGAGAGCGATAGCTCATAAACCTAGATAACTAAGATAACCTTGATCCCGCGTTCACTCTAGCACATCCCCATGTGTTTGGGGTTCATCGTCGGAATTACCTATAATGTTATCCGAAAAATGTAGGGTGAGCAAAACGCTCAGTAGGAAATTATATCTCTATACTAGGCATCTTAAAGTAATTAACATTTTTAGATAATTATTGTGCTATGCCGGGAAAAGTAAATAAAGCATGGAACATGAATAGGAAATAGAGTAAAGAAATGCTAGTAATTGGAATCACAAGTAAACAAGACATCAAGAGTAAAGTTCAAGTAGAGAATGAACATGTAGAAAGTAATATCATGGAATTGGGCCATTTCATGCAAGCATGTACAAGTTAAGTAATTCAAGTAATTCAAGTAATTCATGTGTTCAAGCAAGTAACTCACGAACTGTGGAATGTCGTAAATTAATCTAGCAAGTCAAGCACTTTGGTGCAATGCCACACTTAGTCAATAAACTCCCATGGGCACTAGTACTTTCGGGCTCTCCCCCCAGGATCAGACCGGGCCCCAATAACGCCAGGCATTGGGGTTATGGATCATAGGTCCGAAGTATATTTAGACATCCACGTAATATGTGTGGCCAACGAATTTCAAGGTAAAGCTCTTGGAATAAAGTACAAGATTATCATTCAAGGATTAAGTGGTTGTAAAAGAAGTTCAAGAAGGATTTAAGGCATAATATTTAACGATAGTAAGTCGATAAGGGATTGAATTGTTGGACAAGGCATAATCAGCCTTTGCGGAAACCTCATAAAACGGTTTAAATCAAGTTTTTCACAGTCGGGTGTTTAGCTAGAACCCGAGGATTCACTGCTAGGTAAGAGGTGGGACAGTGGGAGGCTCCCCTCGTATACACGAGGTCCTAATTAATAAACTACTTATCCACTTAAAGTATTTGCCCGTGGACCTCTTTCCTTACACACCGTTCTTCCTTGGAAATCTTGTTGATTCCACGACTTGTCAGAAATAAAGAAACAACTTTAGCAGAAATTCTATATGTTCTTCGCAGTTAGAGCTTTACTTGACAACCGAGGAATTACAGTCAGGTAAGAGGTGAGGCAGTGAGAGGCTCCCCTTGTATACACAAGGTCCTAATTAATAAACCACTTATCCACTTAAAGCGTTTGCCCGTGGACCTCTTTCCTTAGACACCGTTCTTCCTTGGAAATCTAGCAAGCTACATGACTTGTCAAAATCACGGTAACCACAGTAACACTTAAACTTGTATCGATCAATATGCAACTAAAACCCATGTAGTTTTAAAGATGTTAACTATTCCATTTAACAAGCTAGAAGGATAATATAGTCATGGAGATCAAGACTATCATGAAGGTACAAGAACATAAGCTCATGGATTAGGATCATTTTTATTCATATCCTTAAATTAAATGTGTGTGGATTTAGTTTATATGCAACATAACAGGACATATCTACATGTTGGGCGATAGATCGGTTCAATTAAAACCTGAAAACATCACGGCCGGGCGAACGTTACAAAACTAGATGAATCGGGCGAAAATAGGTTATGCAGGCAAGAGGCGGTCTCCTGGGAACCGTTTCTTTCATAAGGCGGTCCTTAGTGGCCCGCCAGGTGATATTTAAAACACTTTTTTTAAAAAATATGGCATGAAGGCGTCTAGAATAGTGGACGCATATAAGAGAAGGCATCCAAGGGACAAGACGCGGTTGACATTATAGTTTTTGTTTTTTGAAAAATATTTAATGAAGGCGTCCAACCTGGCGGATGCTTTTACAAGAAGGCGTCCAAGTGCTTTGACGCGTTCATTAAAATTTATTATTTTCCTTGAAAACTCAATGGCGGGAAAGGCACTGTGTAGTGGTGGTCTATCGGGCGACCGTCACTTAAGTTGCGGTCACTGGTGCGACCGTTTTCAAAACTGAACCCTTTTTCAGCGAGTTTCGGATACCTCTTCAATAAAACAACTATAACATGCTCAATACTCAATAAAAATTGCTGAAAATGGTACCAATGGAAAGAGCACTTAAAAACACACAAGATGACATCAATTTTTAAGCATTAAGCCTGAGAAAAACCTACCTTAAATCGAATTGAAGATGAAGAGAAAAACTGGATGAAATGCTTAAGAGCTCCCTTTCTTCTCCAATTCACACCTCCAAATCACCTCCAATCTCTCCTCCAACGTAGCAAATGCCTAAAGAGTGATTAAAGGGTCTGAGAGGGGCCTATTTATAGGAAAATCTTGGCCAAAATCAACAAGAACTCTCTCCCCAAAAATCAAACTTCTCCACTCCGAATTTAATGACTTTAAGAAGCAAATTCCAACTTCTCTTCTTAATCTAGCCTTAATTTGGTAGAAAAACGTGGCAAAGATGGCTAATCCATGGTGGGCTATGATATAGGGTTTGAATTGTGTAACAATCTTTTAGAAATTAGGTTATTTTAATCATATACAAGGGTGTTTAACATGTGCTACGAATTTAGGCCTATTTAAGCCCTTTTTGGCCCATTAGCCCAAAAACCAGCCCATTTTGGGTTATCCAAAGGCCCAATAATTCATCATAATCCATTGTAGGAAATTTAATTGGGTCTCTTATGATTTTTTTAAAATTTAAAACATTTATTCTCATTTTATTTCAAGAAAATTTCAATTATCTAGTTTATTTCATATAGTAACAATAGATTCATTGTTTCATAAATATTATAATTCTATAATTAAATTTAAATATTTATTTATCTATTTATTTTGTTGGGTTTTTACAATTCTTCTGTTGATCAATGCATGAACTCGTTTGTTAATCGGTCAAACATGCATAGGAAAAATTACTTTAGAAAGCCAAATGTTACTTGTTTTTATTGTGGAATGTTCGGCCACTCCATGTATGTGTGTGATTTAATGAGGGCCGATAATGAATGGTTTAAAAGGAATAACAGAATGTATTTTGCTCAAGGTAGTACTAATAATTCGGGACCCAAGCTTGCTTGGGTACCTAAATGAGCTTGAGATATGTTTTGTTTGTGCAGGTCTGCTTAAGAGCCAAGTGGAACAAATTGTATCTGGACAGTGGATGCTCCAGACACCTGACAGGAAATAAGGACCTCTTTTCAGACCTGAAGAAAAAGGATGGTGGACTAGTCACCTTTGGCGGGAACGACAAAAGTAAAATTGTAGGAATTGGACGGATAAGTAAGGATTTCAACCGGTCTATTAAAGATGTTTTGCTTGTAAATGGATTAAATAATAGTATGCTTAGCATTAGTCAACTATGTGGCAAAGGTCACAAAGTTATTTTTGAAAACACACATTACACAATTGTAGATAAAGACACAAATGAAATAAACTTCATTAGGCTTAGAGAAGGAAACATTTACACAGTTGATTTTGAAAGCTTTCCAAAAGAAAATTTTGTTTAGTTGCTAATAAGTCAGATGATGCATGGTTGTGGCATCGTCGTTTAGGACATGCTAGCTTTAGTGTTCTTTCTAAACTATACAGAAAAGATTTGGTTGAAGGTTTGTCAAAGTTGTACATTGTAAATAAAATTTGTGATGCATGTGCTATGGGGAAACAGACCATGGTATCTTTCAAATCTAAAAATATTGTCACTACCATAGACCCCTAGAACTCCTTCATTTGGATTTATTTGGTCCCACTAGTGTAGATATTTTTAATCCAAAGGAAGAAGTGTGTGTGAGTGAATGTGAATGGAACTAATATGGCATTAAATCAAACATGGGAGTAGACAAATAAGGCAATGAAATCAAGCATCCACACACACTATTAGGTTGTGATCACCACCAAGATACCTAGTGCAAAAAGAAACGCACTACGTACCTTGGAAAATGAGACGGATGAAGACACTCGCCAATCCAAAAATAGCGCTGGTGTAGGATGAAGATGGTTTTCTGACGACCGCTGAAGAGTGAAGACGGCCGGACGATAGGCCGCTACCAGCACCGAAGAGAGCACGGGAAGAAGACTCGGGCGTAGGACTTGAACGGTCTTCAATTGGCCGCATGCACAGGAGAGACGGTCTGAGGAAGACCGCTATCCCAGGTAAACGGTCGGAGGTAGACCGCAAAAGCTTCCAGATCCCGAGCCGGGGAACTCAATCCTCCACCCCTTCCGGCTGGCCAGGAGGGATGGGCCTCACGTTGAAACACTTGATGACCTGCAAGACAACACAAAGGACATACAAAATGACCCCCGATTACTTTATGAAAGTGCAATATCTATAAATGGTAACGATGAAGAGAGCACATAATTAAAAGGGGGGATACCTGGGGGGTTGGTTTTTTAACCCCTATGCGGCGTGAAAAATAATGGGAGGATGTAAAAATACTAGAATGCCAGTGAAAAACATGAAGAGAAACGAAAGAGATGGTGATGGAATGACTAAGACAATGGCAAAAAAAAACTCAAGCTATGACTCAAAAAAGTGAAGGAAATGGACTACTCCCTGGACCAAAGGCTTAGAGGACGTAGAAAGCCTTTCTCCCTAACTGGACTTCACTCTAGAAAGTGACATCACTTCGACACGAACTCTGGATCTCCCCCCTTCGCGGCCATGACTCAAGGGTTCTATTTATAGACCCTTGAAACCCTAGCTCGAAGGGAGGGCTTTTGGGCGAGAATCAAGCTTGGATTATGTTGAATAAAATGGAGATAATACTCCCAATTTTTATCAGGTTCAAACGGTGCTCGATTTGGCTGAGAATCTGCAGAGAAATCCGTGGATCAAGCAAGGGGTTTGACCATTGATAGAGAGAGAAACCGCCCGACGACGCAGGAATCTCAGCTGATAGAAACGGTCCAACGATAGACCGCCTAGGATGCTAAGCGGCCCATCAAATGACTGTTATTCATCCGGCCGTTAAAAAAATAAAAAACAAGATAAATATGCCCATTTATCCAAAGACCATGTCAAACAGGATTCCCGCCAAGCATAAATGGTCTTTGACAGACCGCCACTTTTATGGGACGGTCAAACATGAGGCCGTTTACAAAAACACAGGTCGACGTAGGTTAGAGACAGGTCGACGCAGGTCCAAGCAAACGGTCGTTCAATAGACCGACTAATTCCATAAAATGGCCTATCATGAGACCGTTATTTAAGGTGGTCGTTGGAATATGGATTAAAAGAGATAAATGTGTTCGTTTATCCAAAGACCAAGTTAGATGAAGCCCGTTAGGCCAAAATTTGAGAAATTATGTGAGCAAGCCCAGCCAAGGAGAAAGTACCCATAAAATGGGCCCAAAACCATCCGAAAAAATAGCCCAATGGGTTATGGACAACTTGGGACATCATAAACAAAGGTAAGAAAATGACCCAGCTCAAAGGTACAAAATGGGTGTCAACAAATGCCCCTCCTTAACATCCTCTTTGTAGGGGAGCGAGAGGAGGTGATGTGAAGGCGAGATGAAAATATGGAGACGAAGCGGAAGTGCAGTGGAGCAGACTGAAAGGCGGGCGTTAACGTAAACGACACCCGTTTCTTAACCAATGAGAGATAGGAATCTTCCAGAAAACTCCGAACCAACCACAAGGAACGATTAGACTAAAGAAGACACCAGCCTGGAGGAACTAACCAAAATAAACAGAAGGAGAAAACACGATCAACCTCATCAGGGGACATAATCCACAACCAATGAGAGGATCGGAATAAGCAATAACGAAAAGTAAAAGATAACATACTAAATTCTAGACAGGGACTCTCAGTTGATCAAACCAAGCAAATGGACCAAAGAAAACCTTCCAACTCTGAATGGAACACTTTTCCTCACCCAAGACCATGGACGCATAATTACCCATCATCAGCGAGACATTTTCAGACAGATTAAGGGACATGAATGCTCAAAAATGCGTATGATGCATGCTGGGCTAAAAGAAAAGAAATCATTAAAATGAATGCAAAGAAAGATAAAGTAGAAGATACTCGAGAATAATATTGCTAGATAGGATTAATTAGGGTCAGGACACTATCTGCAACCACGGCGTGCAGGATAGAACCATCGTCCCCTAATTCCTCTAACCTAACGGCCTAACCAATGATTAAATATGTGCACCTAGATCATCATCATTTTTGGTAAATGGGAACATCAGATCCCAGAACACATGAATGACCAAACGATTCTCGAGATAATATAACATAGATACCATATAGTAATGCATTAAGGGATACGGGATGTGAAATACTTACCTGACTTACCTATCCGGGCGAGGAGGTGATAGGGCTGCAAGAGATTTATAAAAAGATTTTGCAATATTCATAATCATGAGAAGAACCGATCACGCCAACCAAGATTATCAATTAAGCACATTGTAGAGCTAATCAGAGCAAAAAGACTATTGAACCATTAAGCAAACCACACCCGTTACTCAAACAAGGGGCAACCAGGAAATGGTCCTATCAAGATCGCCAAATAAATAAACGGTCCCAGTGCAGACCGTAATGATCAACAGAATTTGAGTTTGATTGTTAATACGTAAACGGCCAGGTGGAGGACCGTCTAGTGGAATAACAGTCAAGAACAGACCATCTCACGGAAGGTGATTTGACACAGAAATGTGGCCATGATCAGAAAACGGTCTCCGTATGACCACCTACAAATGAAAACGACTAGTCGTGAGACCGCCGCTTAGACGTCGGTTTCAAAAAAAAATGAAACTGTTCCTCCTTTGTCTCCTTCGTCTTCTCCACTTCCACGCCCACGTCCGAAACCCATCGCCATTCTCCCACCAAAAGCCTCACCTTCCACCGAGTGCCCTCTTTCCCCCTAGCTCGCTCCTCTTAGCCCCCCACACGAAACCATCCCTTAATGAGATTTAAGAGGCAAGTGCTAAAGAGGTTTGCATGTCGGATGGCCCGGGGAGAGGACCGTGCGCTGCCACCGTCGGTGAACCCGCCGGAGGAGGAGGTGCTGTCGTTAACCGAGATCGAATGGGAGGGAGCCTCTTCGGCCACCGGAGAGCCCGAGGAGGTCGTAGTGCAGCCGAAGGGCGAGGAGGCAGCGGCGACGACGGAGAAGCCGGCCAAGGGAGCCCCGTCGGCCGAGGTAGGCCACCGAAAAAAAAACCCTTTAATCCTTGATTTTCTAGTGATGCATAGGGTTGAGATGAGGACAACGGGGTCACACCGACCCCTAGGGATAGTTGTAAGGGCCCCTAGGGCCATTTCCAAGGAATGGGGGGATGGGTGAATGCCGTCTGCCGCGGTGGGGAAGAAACAGTCCTAGCAGGGACTGCTTGAGGGGCCAGGCGGTCGTCCTACGACCGTTAGGCACAAACCGATCTACGGAGGGTAGAAACGGTCTGAATTAGGCCCCCAAGGAATAGAAAACAGTCTTCAATAGACCGTAAAGAGAGGATAGACTCACGAAGGATGAAACAGTTCTGACTGGGCCACTTAGAGAATAAAACGGTCTCCAACAGGCCGCCAATTATATAGAAAACGGTCAGAGGTAGACCGTTCAAACCCAGATTAGCGAAGAGGTTTATTGGAAAATGAAAATGGTCTGATGGGGGCCGTTGGGGATTTTAAACGGTCAACAAAGGACCGTTAGAAGGATAGAAACGGCCCTGTGATGGCTGCCTACTTAACCGATTGTATTTTTTTTTTTATTTATTTATATGCAATGCATGATTTATGAAAATGAATGACTGACCTAGAATGTTGAATGTATGCAGGGAAAATGTCGGACACGGATCTCGTGGCTCCAGGTCTGGGGCAGTGTACTTGGCGCTGTCGGAGTTTCAGAGGGAGTAGCTGGCCGCCAAGGGATTTGTAGAGTTCTTGGGCCTGGAGGTGGCGAGGCTGGACACTGCCCTCCTGTACACGCTACACGACCGATGTGATCCGGTCAGTCGAGCATTTTTGTTCCCATGGGGTCACATGGTCCCGATGCTGGAGGACATGGCACGCATCACCGGGCTGCGAGTACATGGGGCGCCAGCGAGCGGGAGGACTTTGACAGACTACCGGGAGCTGGCCCAGCGACTGCTGGGATTGGAGCTTCTGAGGCCGAAGTGACACTTGACGATCCTACCGTGAGCGAGGCTGCAGGAGAGCCTAGGCTTGAGAGGAGCCGGGATCGTAGTTGGGGAGCTGCCAGAGCAGCACCTGGGGTGGCTGACGGACCTGGCATGAGAGCGGGTAGTAGCGGAGCCAGGACCCGAGGCGGACATAGTCCTACGGCGGTTCTTGATGCTGCTCTTCGGGAAGCTGATGTTCGCCACCAGGGTGGATGGAGTGAGTTGCAGACTTCTGCCCCTACTTGAGGAGGTAGACCGGGTCGGAGAGTACGCATGGGGTGCCGCACTACTCTCCTTCCTTTTCGACACGTTGAGCTCAACCAGCCGACGCACGATGCTCAGCGGATTCTCCCCACTACTTCAGGTAAGCTTTGAACCCTAAAATGATTTGTGCAATTGCTATATGATTTCATGAAATGCTATATGTGACACTTTTATGTAATGAAATGTAGGTGTGGGCCTATATGTACCTCCCCGGACTGGGGAGGGGACAGGATGTGCACCCCGATTGGGTGCCTATCGCGAGAGGGTGGACAGTGGTTCGGGAGGTGGGATCTCTGCGACGCCAGGTGCGGACGATCTAGGATGACCTCAACACTCTACCCTATGCATCAGTAAGATCTGAAATTAAATTTTGCAAATGTGACTATGTGCTTGGATACTGATGCAATATGCATATTTAACAGGTCTGATGGACACCGTACCAGGGAGAGGGACACGAGGACCAGCCATGGGTGGTGGCAGCCCTGGCGTACGCGGGACGGGACATCTGGCTCCACTGCATGAATGTGGTCGAGCCGCTGCACTACCGATTGATCATGAGGATCGCGGGTGCCCACCAGCCAGAGGTGGAGTTCCCAGTGTGGGAGAAGCCGGAGGAGCGCGTGGGATGCCACGCACGCAGACTTGCGATGGAGATCGACTGGGTCACCCGAGCGGTGGACCAGATCCGGGACTGGACGGGGCTAGGGCGAGTGGTGCGCGCCCGAGCTGCCAGCGACGAGGCCTACTTGACGGCTTACGCCCAACGCTATGGAGACCAGGTCTTCTGTGGCGCACGCCGACCGGTGTGACTCTTAAACTCATGCTTTCTACAAATGCTTATGATTATGATGCTAATGATTGACACTCTACATGCAGCTTGACCCCTAGGGATGGATTGCGGAGCTCCAAGGGTTGCTCCACTCGACTGTTCAACAGCGGGATGAGCTCTAGCGTTCCCTAGACCTCCTGGTAAGTTTCACTTAACCTCAGACTCAAAAATGCCATGTTATGAAATTGACATGCCCCTATATGCAGCGTGCCGAGGGAGCTCAGCGCCAGGCGCCAGACGCACCGTCCTCCTCCTCACAGCCACCGACAGATCGGGCCGAGCGGGATGCAGATTTCACACGAACGACAACGCGAGCCGAGGAGGCCGAGGCCACTCTTGCTGAGAGGGTAAGTAAATCACTCTTCCCCCCTTTTTGAATTTTATGATTAAAAACTACAAGAATGATTTAGGAGATGAATGCATATGCAGGTGAGGGAGTTGGCAGCAGCGCTGGGCGAGGCTGCCCGGCAGAGGGAGGAGGCCGAGCGCTTCCGTGCCGAGATAGAGCAGCTCCGCGCAGAGTCAGCACGTCTCTGTGCAGAGATGGAGCGATCCCGTGTCTGGATGGTAGAGGTAGAGCGCCTCCATGCCGAGGCGATGGAGGTGGACCGATATCGGACCGAGGCAGAGCGCGCCCGCATAGAGGCTGTGGAGCTGAGGGGTGCATTAGGGGTGTACCAGTAGATGAGCCAGAGATCGGGACGGAGCAAGACCCATAGCGGCGCGCCCAGCAACCCTTATAGGGATTATTTCATAGGCTCCTTCGGTCATCGGAGGAATGAGGACAAGGAGCATCGGCGACGCCGGCGCGAGGAGGGGAGCACTTCCATGGCGCCACCAGCGGCGAAGAGTCATAAGGGAGCAGGAGAGAGCGGTGACCCAGGGGAGGGTAAGACCTGATGTACTTATGAGATGTACGCATATATGATTTTAGTGGAATGACATGATTTTTTTTGGTTTTTTAAGAAATGATGAATGCGTGCATACTGACACTAACTAACTAACTTAATAATGCTTCCTACGACTGACAGTGTGAGGGTACAACGGAGATCAAGAGAGAAGAAGAATGGGAGAGAAACTTATGCATGGCGGGATAAGACAACAAAGAGAAACGGTCGCGGTAAGGCCGCTGAACAAGCGTAGCGGTCCCAAGACAGGCCGCTAAAGACTGAACGAGCCACAACTGGATGAATGATGGAGACGGTTCATTTAAGACCGTAAAGCTGGAGAGACGGTCTCCTACGAACCGCTCTGAAATGAAGACGGTCTGGCCGAGACCGTTTACCACACAGACGGATAAGAATGTGAGCGGAGATGAAAACGGTCGTGGGATGACCGCTAATAATGAATAGCGGTCGCTCGATAGACCGCACAGACAAAAAAACTGTTAACTCCGATCGGGACTCTCTTGGAGAGTCCCAACCCGTGGATATACCTATCCAAACCGCGCTAATAGCGATCCTAACCTTGATTGAGCCGATCCTAACTCGATCCTAGCGGATTAAGGCTAATAACTTGGGCTCTATAAGTAGGGGGGACTCTCAAATTCGTAACTCACCCCAAACTCCTCTTTCTAGCCTTGAAAATCTTAGTGCAACCACACAAATCAACATGAAAAGGGCTCTTGAGGCTAGCACAATGGGGGAGAGCTCCTACAACGGCCCACAATCGGCTAGGAAGGAGCGTAAGGCACTACAACAGCTGACTTCCATTCCAAATCATCTGAGCACAAATCCCTTGAGAGAGGTAAGTCGCATAATTGCATTCAAATTTGTTCAAAATTCTTTCCAAATTCTTATGTTGCTCCTCTTTTTCTTCTTTCTCTTTTTCTTCTTTACTTTAGCTTCTTCCCGGCCCAAGGCTCTATTACAACTTGAAATGGGTGGCTCCCATGATTCGTGAACTCCCATTAGATGTGATCTCCATCCTGAAAGCCTGGCACCTCCATCCACTACTTGTTCTAGCAAAAAATTACCAAAACTCTCTCTTGACTGGCATAGCATTTTGGCTTTAGTAGAGATATGGCATCCTCAGACCCACACGTTTGTGTTTCCCACATTTGAAGCTACGATCCTTCTAGAAGAAGTTGAGACATTACTTGCCCTTCCTAGGTCCAAGGTAGGGGACGAGGACTTGGTGTGTCACATAGTTGCCCCTATTGACCCTCCTCTCATCCTAGGGGAATTCTTACCCAGTTCAAAGGATATTAGGACCATGATCAGTTCCCAGCACATTCATTTGCTTCCCATGGCCCAGTGGGTTACTGCTCATTGTAAGAACAAATGTGGGTGGAATGAGGCCATAGCCAATGCCACTTCTATTTTCCTATGCGGGGCCATACTTTTCCCTACCACTGACCAGCTTCTCGATATACCAAATCTGAGCATTATTTGTGGGTTGTGGCGAGGGTTGTCCATTTCACAGGCCATCCTTTCTTACCTATACGAGGGCCTTAGTTCAGCTTCCCTTGGTGGGCCTCTCTTTGGGTCCATGAAGTTCACACCTAAGGAGGATATTTCTTCTCTTAGCCGGATCTTCGGGAGCCACCCACTTTTTTTTATTGGAGGTGCATTTGGATTCTCTCAGCAGGTTGAGTGTAGGACGACAAACAGGAAGACTAGAGATGAATGGCAGGTCTACTTCAACACTCTGCCCCTTGACCGGTTCGTGATGCGCCTGGCTTTCCTTGTCGGCACTACCCTCAGGCTCCCTAGGAGGCTTGGGCTAGATTTGAGGCTTGTGGGGAACACCACTTTGGCGATGTACAGCCCCCATAGGTGCTTTCTACAGGTTGGGCTTCCGCGCACTATGGTTCTGGCACTACCCCACCTACCTGCTCTACAAGTGAGGAGACTCGGGATGGAGGAGGATGAGCAGGCAGGCAGGAGCACGCTGATCATGTGGGAGATCAGCAAGACGCATATTCTATCAGCAGAGGTGACCGAGATTCAGGAGGAGTACTAGCTTTACCTGAGAGAGCTGTACGAGATCCGACCTCGCGTGGATGCCCAGTTGAAGACTGAGTGATCTATCATGATGTATAGGGATTGATAGCTTGAATTTAATGTTTTAGAGATTGAATAAGTGAAAAGAATTTGATTGCTTTAGCTATTGATTTGCCTCTCTTTTCTTCTCATATGTGTGGTTTGATGTGACTCTCAAAAATGGAAACGGCATGACAAAGTACCGCTGAAAGAATAAGACGGCCCCAATATGACCGCTGAAACAACATAAACGGTCTCCAATAGACCGCATATAGATTGATACCTAAGCTGATTGGTAAGCTTGGGATAAACTATCCTCGGGAGAAAGGAACGGTCTATCGAGGGACCGTGATTTAGTTAAGACAGTCAGCGTTTGACCGCCGGATTTAGAGAAACGGCCTAGATTAGACTGCACATGTATTGGAAGCAGAAGGGCCCGTTCATTTGGGCTCCGAATAAATGGCGGCCTACCCAATGATCGCTAGAAGATGAGACAGTGAAAAGGTGACGGCTAAGTGAATAGAAACTGTCTTCAGGGGACCACACATAAGGAAATATGAAAAGAAGTCCATGGGCTTTGTGACTTGAACCTCGTGGACCTGTCTCTGCACACACTAAATAAAGAAAATAGGTTAGATCTGTTCTAAGATTAACCCCTTGCCGAGGGCAAGGCCAATAGGAGACCAATTCTTAAAGTCTAGTCAAGGGGTGAAGCCTTATTTAAATAGGCAAAAAAAATAACACAAGAAAAAGAAAATGCAATGCATGCCATGAAATGCAGCAGAACTATGTGATGATTTTTAAAATAATTATGTATCTTTTGAAAAATATTTATTTTTTTCTTTTTTTTATTTTTGCAAATATTTTTTTTTTGCTTTTTTTATTTTGGAAATATTTGATTGATTTTTTTGGATTTTGGAAATATTTGATTTTTTGTCTTTTTGAAAATATTTGGATATTTTTGGATTTTGGAAATATTTAATTTTTTGTCTTTTTGAAAATATTTAATTTTTCTGTCCTTTTTGAAACCAGTTCAGACCCGATGACGAGAGACCCACCTATCTCATTAGGGGTATCCCGACTACAACGTGCATTAAGGGTGACCATCCATGGCCTGGGATCAATTTCACATAACGGTGCCTCTGCTAAGGCCATACCCAGGGTACGATCCGGTCCTTGGAAACCAAAAGAGAATTTGAAAGGTAAGCCTCAGATAGGTATAGAGATTTTTAGAGCTTGAGTTCCTCTCACGACAACCTTTTTTTCAGAGATTCGTTCTGTTGCACCGGGGCTTTGTGTCCGTCATCGAACCTTCATCCGCTCTAGGCATGCGTACGACCGGGCTCATGACGTCCCGCGGGAAAACTATACTGCCACTCTTGTCATGCCTAGTTTCTTTCTTGGGAGCATTTGGACTTTTGAGCTTTGAGCTTTTGGGTGAGCTTTTAGCTTTTGCTTTGATTTTTGCCCCTTTTCTTTTGTTTCTTTCTTTCTTTTGTGATTGCTTCATGCGGAATTAGGTCATAACGGATTGCCCCTATTTGAGACCTCCTTTCTATTGGGGTGTCTAGATCGGTCCTCGCCCCCTTATTCACCACTTGCCCCTATATTCAGCCGAAGAGAGGAAAAGAACAAGGACTTTTACTTTCCCCAAATATGGCCAAAGGAGAAACGGTGTTCGTAGAAGCTGGAAAACCCAACCAAGGATGTCGTGTAGTGTGTGAGTGTTATGCTATGGATCTTCCTTTATGATCAAGGAGAGGAACACCTCACCATTGGGCCGTTACTAGCTTCACTCTAAGGATAAAAGCGCTTGAGATACAACCCGTTCCATGCATGAGATAATTCTTCGCCCTTCGCATTGATTAAACGGTATGTGTTCCCCGGATAAGCCTCTTTTACCACGAACAGACCTTCCCAGTTAGGTTACAATTTAGACCTGGGACCTCCTGATCTAATAAATTTGCGTTTCAAAACCATATTACCCACCTGAAATTTTCTTTCAATAACCTTCTTTTGAAAATGGCGTGAGACTCGCTTTTGATAGACAAAAACATGATTGGCCGCATTAAGCCTCTTCTCATCTAAGAGTTCTAACTGAACTAGCAACGCCTCTCGACGTTCATCGCGATTAAGTTCTTTATCAAGCTGCACTCTCAGGCAAAGAATCAAAATCTCATATGGAAGTACCGCCTCCATCCCATAAGTGAGAGCAAAAGGGGTTTGCCCCTTGGGAGTGCGGACAGAGGTGCGATAAGTCCATAGAGCTTCTACTAATTTCTCAGGCCAATCAGAAAATTTATGTGACTCGCATGTTTTCTTGATAATTTTAAGAAGGGTTTTATTGGAGGCCTCGGCTTGACCGTTGCCTTGGGGATAATATGGAGATGAATGATGCAACGAAATATTAAACTTCTTACAGAGGTCCTGGAGCTCTTGTGATATGAACTGAGGTCCGTTGTCGGTGACGATGTCGCTCGGTACTCTGAACCGCGAGATGATATTCTTCAAGATAAAGCGAAAAACCGTGGTAGCTTTGATTTCTGCGTATGCTTCAGCTTTGACCCACTTGGTGAAATACTCGATAGCGGTAAAGATAAAGGATTTCTACTTGATCTGAGAATTGGGATCACCCAGCGGGCCTACAATGT
Source organism: Amorphophallus konjac (assembly GCA_022559845.1). NCBI lineage: Eukaryota > Viridiplantae > Streptophyta > Magnoliopsida > Alismatales > Araceae > Amorphophallus > Amorphophallus konjac. Next base: position 181,126,045 of record CM040123.1, on the reverse strand, counting down.
CAAAGGCCCACATGGAAAATGGCCAAGGAGCGGAAAGAGGATGGGGGGATGAAGCAGGAGCATGAATCTTGTAAGCATGGAGCTGGCATTAAACGCACCTACGAACATAGGTGGAACAGTCTTCTTCTAAGGTTGGCCAGTAATAGCCCGGCCTAAGAATTTTCTTTGCTAAGGCCTGACCATTGACATGCCTTCCATACTCACTTGAATGAGCTGCTTCAACGACCTTCCAGGCCTCGTCATCGTCTAAACACATCATCAGAACTCCATTAAGAGCACATCTATACAATTCTCCAGTAACGATTGTGTATCTTGAGGCGACTCTTCTAATGGCCTTATGCTGCTCGGCATTAGCTGACTCGAGGAAAGACCCATCCCTGCAATATTGCTCAATTTCGTAGTACCAGGACAATTCTTCTTCTTCCAAGATCTCTTCCAATTCTGCCAATGATACTTCTTTCAATTCTTCCTTCTCAGCCTTCTTCTCTACGGACTTCCTAAGGTTATCAAACTAGGGATCATGAAGGGAAGGAGCGTCTAACCACTGGACCATAATGGTCTCAGTGGGGCGACTGAGGGGGAAGGAGAGGAAAGAAGCAAGGGATGCAAGTGCATCGACAAGAATATTTTGAGATCGATGGGGTATAAATGTATATCAATTTGTGGAATTGCCTAGCCAAGAGAGTGACCAGATCTTGATAAGGTTTGAGCTTGGGGTCACGGGTGCGATAGGTAGAGAGAACCTGGCGCAGTACCAATTGAGAATCTCCTATAATGTTTAAATATCACGCGCCCATGATATAGGCGTGCTTCAATCAAGCAAGGAGAGCCTCATACTCGGCTATATTGTTGGTAGCAGGGAAAGAGAGCTGATAAGCGAAGGGAATAGTCACTCCCTCTGGAGTGAGGAGAATAGCGCCAATCCCTCAGCCCTGAGAATTAAGTGCGCCATCAAAATATAAGGACTAGAAAGGATGATGAGCAAGTACGGCAAGGTGTTAATCTAGGAACTCATCCTGGATGGAATCAGTACAAGGAATAGGCAAATGGGCAAGATGTTCAGCAATAGCATAACCCTTGATTGCCTTCTGGGTGACGAAGGTGATATCAAATTGGGAGAGAAAGCTCTGCCAACGAGCTAACCTACTAGAAAAGGAAAAACTTTTCTAAGAGATAGCGGATCAGGTCCATTCTAGAGATCAGCCTAATTTCATGGGTGAGGAAATAATGTTTCAGTTTCTGAGCTACCCAAACTAATGCTGCACAGGTCTTCTCCATGGCAGTGTACTTAGCCTCCACAGGGTTGAACAACCTGGAGAGGTAATAGGCTGCCCTTTCTCTACCTTCATCATCCACTTGTGCCAGGACAGCTCTTAGGGAGTCCTCAATGATAGAAATGTATAAGATTAGGGGTTTCCCAGGGACAGGAGGTTGCAGAACTAGGGGATTAGATAGATAGACCTTAAGATCCTCACAAGCCTTCTGACATTCTTCATTCCATTCAAATTTAACCCCCGCCTTCAATAGTTCATAGAACGGACGGCATCTTTGTGAATGCTGAGATATAAATCTTCGAATGAACTATAAATGTCCAATTAAGCCCCGAAGTTCAATGATGTTCTTCGGCGGGGGCATATCCATTACAACTTTTGCTTTATTAGGATCAATCTGAATCCCTCGTTTACTAACTATGAATCCTAACAATTTCCCTGAGGACACTCCAAATACACACTTCTTCGAATTCATCTTCAATTTGTACTCCCGGGCCCTTTGCAACACCTTGGCCAAAATAGCGGGGTGCTCTTCTTTCGACCTCGACTTCACCAAAATGTCGTTCACGTAAGCTTCCATATATATAGACATGCATCATATCGTGGAATATAGCCATCATCACCCGTTGATAAGTGGCACCCGCATTCTTTAGACCGAACGGCATGACCACATAGCAATAAGTGCCCTAGGGCGTGGTGAATGAGGTTTTCTCTTGGTCCTCCGGAGCTAGACGGATTTGGTTATAACCTGAATAACCATCCATGAATGAGAGAGCTTCGTACCCGGCTGTGTTATCTACTAACACATCGATATGAGGCAGCGGAAAATCATCTTTAGGACATGCCTTATTTAAATCCCTGAAATCAATACAAATCCGCACTTTTCCATCTTTTTTCATAACAGGGACTATATTTGCCACCCACTGAGGATATAAGACTACTCGAATAAATCTGGCCTTATACAGTTTATCGACCTCCTCTTTCATCTTCAAGGCCATGTGGGGGTGGAATCTTCTTAGTTTCTACTTCACGGGTGTTGCCCCTGGTTTAAGTACAAGCCTATGTTCTACCAAGGCGGGGTCAAGACCAGGCATGTCCTCATAGAACCAGACAAAGGAATTGCTATACTCGCTCAAAACCTTGACAAATTCTTCTTCAACCTGAGGAGGGAGATTAGTAGAAATACGAATGATCCTGGGATCCTCTTCAGTTCCAAGATTTATTTCTTTCGTAGACTCATCCACTGCTGACGATGGCTCATCGGATCTCTTCAAACCTTGGGCGTACAAGTCGGCAGTGTCATCTACAATGTTGTCCTCAAAATCTATCGGGTCCTTCTCATCCATGATCTCACAAACACCTAGTCCGTCATCACTCGACACCCCACCTTGCTCCTCATCATCATCTAAGACGATGGCCATTTCTACGAACTCGGAGCATCTAAGGAGAGTGTGACAGTGTTGAGCAAGATCCTGGAGGAACCTATCTGGGATGGATGTAGAATGACGCGTCATCGGGCGCGTCATAAGCGTGGAAGGGCTAGAGACACTAGAATAAGATCCTACTTCACTAGACCTCACAGACTCTACTTCCCTAGACTCAACAGACCCTACATCTAACCTAGGAGATAGAGAATCTAATGGAAGGGAGACAGGGGCTTCATGCCCCTGGGAAGAGGACTGACAGAACATAGCATAATCCTCCACTGAAATCTCTGTTTCAAAATTGACATTTTTTTATGAGATCAGCAGAGAGTATGCAGCAAGATGGAGAGGAAGGTGGAGGAGGAAGCCTCAGGGTGATGTGACACGACCCCTCAGACCTAGATTCACAAGCAACCGAACCGAACAACGGACTCACCTAAGCGGGTTCACTCGCGTCGCGCACACCCGGGTCTATAGGTGGACCGGCGATAGTGCTGAGGGTCCGAGGTTGGACCTTTCTATTCCGGGGGTTTGTCAAGCTTAAGATGGACCTCCAAAGGGCCTGGGATGCCCAATTCCTTGGGCGGCCAGCACGCCAAGGGCGTGGGTTGTAGGGTCGCACTCTCAACTCACTCCGCAGTGGTCGCACAATTCAATGGAGTTTGAGATCGGGCGCTCACCTCACCGCCGACGGGCAACTAGAAACAATACTAAGACAAGTAAAAGTAAAACCAGCAGAGGAAGTGACCAAAAGCTCACCTGATCAGCGTGAATACACCGATCCCGGCCGGAGACGAGGGCGAGCGGGGAGGCGTGGGCTACCCGCACGCCGCGCCGATGATGCTTCAGCCGCTTACCTGCTAGTACAATCACTACGCCCTCACAGAGGGGGTGGACTAGGGGTAGGGATAATCCAATTACAATCAAAACTACCTCCACACAGGGAGGGGCGGTCAGCCGGCCAGGTAGGATAGGGAGGAAAGCTAAGGAAGAAGCCGATTGAGGACTTCGCCGATTCTGCCCGCTTCTGGAACTGCCTGATAGGTACTCGCTGTTGGTGCTGCCACGGGATCTCCCGAACTTGGAATTCATCGAAACCAGTGCTGAATCTTCACTGACTGAGCCGGGAGGTCTTCTGAATTTTCTTGTGAGTTCGAGTCGTCGCTGACGGCCGGGGCAGGTGCTGGACCGGTGCTGCTCTGTTCTAGCTCTGACTGGTCCCTGGATGCTGCAACAGGATGCCGGATTCACCATGAACACTTCTGAGATCCGAACGATACGGGACCAGGACGGTCGCGAGCGTGGTCGAGTCTTATTCAATCAGCAACTGAGAATGGCACCATAGGAGGTCGGAGTCGAGAGAACCAGCCCAAAGAGTGGGGGGGTATCAGGACTAACCCTGACTGGCCTGCCCTGCGTACCTGAGGGAGAAAATTTGGAACTGTGTACTCCGAACCTGAAACGATGTCCCGCTGCCTGCGTTGGACAGAGGACTGGTAGAGCTTCGTCCAGGTCAATTGGAGAGCCAAGGGGACCCGGGGTGTGGTCGGAGTAGCTTCTGAACTGAGGCTCTGGTCTCTGCTCGGGTGCTAGATGCGCAGTCAGACAAGAACAGACGTCGTGGACGGCTCCGACCTCGGATCGAGGCGGGATCACCTCGCCTGCGAAGCCGACTGGAATAGCTTTCCAGCAATGTATAATATGCCTCCAGAAGGTGTTTGGTGAAGACATGGCTGCCTCTGTAACTTGACCCTTGACTACTGCGCGCGAACTGAGATGAAACAGGGTGGTGATAGATGATGGGAAATGGGGTAGATGGGATGGGGAATGGGGTGGATGGGTGTGGGGGCGACCCCTGGCTATGTGGGGGTCTGGTAGGGGGCAATCCAAGGTGTGTTATGGTAGGGGAGAGGGAAGGAGAGATCTCTCCCTTGGTTTGAATGAGTGGTTAATGGTGGGTGGTTATTGTGGCCTTGGGGATGGGAAAGGGTGTGTTGGGGAGAGGAAAGGTTGTTTGGGGTTGGTGAAGGGGTGTGTGGGAGAATGAGATTCTCCCTTGGGAGATGGAGGGGTGGCTTGGGAAGAGGAAAGGTTGCCTTGGAATGTGAAAGGGTGCTTGGGGCTTGGTGTGAATAATGGTGGGATTGAATGGACCTAGGGAAGATGAGGGGTTGGGGCTGATGTGGAGGATGAGGTGGCAGGGGGGAGGAGAGAGAGAGGGTGGCACCCTAGAGAGAGAGGGGGGTTCCCCCTTTTAGAGAGAGAGAGAGAAGAGAGAGAGAAAGAGAGGGGAATCCACCCCTTAGAGAGAGAGAGAGAGAGAGAGAGAATCTCACATAATTTTGGTGGATTTCAAATTTTCTTTCAACAATTCATTAGCTCTCAAATGAGGGAATGGGGTTCTATTTATAGGAAACCCACATTTTACAGAAAGTCCCAGACTTTTGGACAAATAACACTAAACCCAGGGGAAGGGGGCGCCCCTGGGCCTAGCCCTTATAATTGGGCCCATTAATCTATCAAACCAACATAATGACTCAAGACTTAGGTAAATAACTACCTAACCTAGGTATTGGACTCAAATAAAAAAAAATTACATGATAAGACTCAATTAAGTAAATGAAAAATACATCATATGACTCGAAATAAAGCGGCGAACAAGATGTAGCACTGCTGGTGATCATCAGGAATCTCAAAAAATATGGAGTTGTCAGAGATGTCCCCATCATACCCCCGGGGTGCGGAGAACTTGACTCCGTCGAGTATGGGTCAACCGGGGGGGAAGTGGTCCTCCAAAGCAGCTCGGGGCGAACCACGACCTCCAAACTCAACCCTACGTCCTAGCCGGGGGACGGCTCTTCTGTCTCTCAAGGTGGCTCAGGCACACTCTCTTACTGGCGATGGTACCCTGCTTGCCTAGTATTGCTTCCGTGTGCACACGTCGGACTCTCAGGCTGATATATGGAGGCTCTCCGAGGGTATCACTCACAAAGGTGGGGGTAGGCCCAAGGTGCTCACTGGGTTCCACCGCGGTGCCCATATAGGGTGCTAGATCTGTCGCGCCGAAAGTGGGGTGTATCCCAAAATCCATTAGCAAGTCCAACCTGTAAGCCGGGTTGCCAAAGTCACTCGAAACTTGGCAAGGTCCAAGTCCTTGTGCCCTCAAGTTGGAGGTGACTCTAGGGTAGAGCCACTCCAATGCCACCATCGATAGGTTGCCTACTTGGAATTCCAAGTGGCGCTCATGAGCCTTTTCCCGCTCTTTGTGAACCTCACCGCTCGTTGCGATTTGCTTGCGTGTATACTCATGCCATGCATTATGATGCGGTGAGTGGTTGTGAAAGTGGGTAGTGTGCAAAGGTGGACCGGGGTAACCATAAATTGACCTATCATGCTTTGATGCCATGTGGACCTTGATGAACTTAGGTGGACCGGGGCAGCCACAAGTGGCCCTATCATGCATGGACTTCATAACAATGGTTGGAGGGCCGGGGCATCCGTAAGGGAATCTATTGCACATGGATATAGCAAATGCCGGGGGTCCCGGACATCCGTGAATGTTCATAACATGCTTAAGATCAATGATGAATGTGGGAGGACCTTTGGACCAATCATGCATCCGACTTCACATGTGGGTGTCATGTATGAAAGGACCCGACTTTCTATTCATGCCAAGTGGTGTGATGTGCCAAGACATAGGAATTCCTTTCTCATAGGTGATTTTCTTGTGTGGGGTAGTGGGGTGGCCTTCGAGCTTCCACTGATGTGACACAACCTAGGACTTAAGCAAACAAGCACAATCGCAATCAAATGGACCGATGTCGGCGACAGCTCACCCGATGCCCACCAAGACCCGGGGTAACTTGGCAATGCCAAGTGGAGGTTGTGTGGGCTGGGCCCTTGCTGGTAGAGGGCCAATAAGGCCTAAGTTGATTTCCAAGGGTAATGGCAGCCCAATTCAAGGGAGCCGACGTCGTGCCGAGGGCACGGGTTCCACTCTTTTCCCACGGTGATCACTTATAGCAAAGGAGCTTAAGGATCGGGCTCTCATTCTCGGCCAGCGGAGTTTATGAACTAATATTGAAAGAACAAGCACAAATTAGAGCAAAGTTTGGAGCACTTATTGTTGGGACGGTGCGATCGATATAGAGGGGGGGTGAATGTATCCCCTTCAAGAATATTACCCAAACTAAAAAACAATTCGCCTGCTACTAGATACAGTTGCAGAGTAAAAGCAATAGAGTTCAAATAGGCATTTGATCGACCAGATGAGTTGCTGACTATACTAGTGGAACCAGATGAAGTCTAATGCCAAAGGACAGAACAATGAAAACTAAACTCACTTAGCAAGATGTAAAGCTCAAGGCCACTGCAGATCGAAACAAGACTATTCAAACAACCTGTGAAATAGATAGAAGATATGGAAGAACACACCACAGGCAAACCACAGAACAGCAGGTTTTAGGTGGTTCGGTCCATAGACCTACGTCCACCCCTCACTCCCAACCGGAGTGAGGCTTCCACTAGCACAAGCTAGAAACCGTAGACTCAGTCTGCAACAGGTGCTGCCACACAGCTTGACCAGGGGAACAACCTCCCCTCTTCCTCCCAATCGGAGGGACACCCCAAGTGACTCCCAGTCACTTGGAAACCAGAGACCGAAGTCTCTCTTCCTCCAGATCGGAGGGACCACCTAGTCTTGCAAACCACAAGACCAGAACCGGAGGACCAATCCTCCCTTCCTCCAAACCGGAGGGAACCAACCAATGACACCCAGTCAAAGGCAACCTAGAGGTCTCGGACCTCCCTTCCTCCCAACCGGAGGGAACCAACCAAAAGTAGCACCCAGCTACTTGCAAACCGAAGACACAAGATCTCCCTTCTCCTGAGTCCACAGGAGGAACCCGATCCCCAACAGGGCAATCAGAAGAACAACAAGTGACTGTTTAAAAAGAAAAACAAAAACCGCAGCAACAGAAAGCTGGAGAAATAAGAAATCAGACTGTGGCTCTCGCAGGAGCTGGCTGGCCTGGATTTGATCCACGGTCCAGTAGAACAGATCTTCAGTTGAAGCTTCTATCACTCTAGCTCTCTCTTCTTCTCATTCTTCTTTTTCTTCTCTTTCGCAGGCTCTCTCTCTGTCTCTTCTTTCTTCTTTCTTCTTCTTCTGCTCACAGCCTCTCTGCTGCACTGTCTGTCTATCTCGATCACTCTTTCTCTTTCAGATCTTTTTATCTCTTCTTCATCATCTTTTTTCAATGGATGGAGGCTTCTATTTATATCAGGTTCAGCATGTGCTAGGGTGTGCTCATTTCGATTCCTGCCCAAGCTTCAGTCCACGTGGTGACTTCTCAGCATCTTGGATCACGTGCCAGATGCTAGCCTCGTGTCACGTGCCCAGACTCTGTAGGTTTAATGAAAAGATACTTCAGTCGATCAGCAGAATGTATAGACTTAATGTAAAAGCAGCAGTGTACAGACTTAAAAGATGCAGCGTGATAAGCAACCGAATGTATATACTTTAGAACAGCAAATGATCAAGTATGTACACTGAGAGAGTGTATAGACTTGTAACATGCGCTCTCAGTGTATAGACTTGCTGATGAATGCATTATCATAACAAGATAGAATGTGTAGACTTATGTGAAATGCATGAGGGAATCGGGTGTATAGACTTTAGGTAAAGCATGTAATGCAACACAGTGTATAGACTTGAAGCCTTGAGAACGAGTGTATAGACTTTAGAGCAACAAAAGAATAAGTGTGTACACTGAGGGAGTGTACAGACTTTAACTTGAAGATCGTTCAGGAACAAGCCATAGCAGTGTATAGACTTAAGCGTTCTTGAGCATAACAAAACCAATGTACAGACTTCATTCAATGCAAATGAATGTATGGACTTCATTAAGTAAATGGCTGTACAGACTTAGTCCAAACACGATGTATAGACTTGCCAAGCAAAAGGGCTGTACAGACTTCGAAGTTCCACTATGGATGTACAGACATGAAGATCCACTGTGGATGTATAGACTTGAAAGAGTGAAGCCGATGTACAGACTTTGCTTAGGAGACCAGTGTATAGACTTTCACAGAGCTCCCAATGTATAGACTTCACGCTGTACAGACTTTCCAAAGAGGCAAAACGGTGTACAGACTTGAGGCTTTGAACATGTAAGCTGAAGTGATGTACAGACTTAGCGATGTATAGACTTGGCCAGGAAAACGTAGGAAAAGGTATGAGTGTATAGACTTGGCCAAGCATAGGAAAAGATGTGGAGTGTACAGACTTGGTGAAACAAAGTCCAGTGTATAGACTTGGTAAAATGAAGTCCAGTGTATAGACTTGCAGATGCGAAGACGATGTACAGACTTAGAAGGATTTGAACGAGAGAGTGTATGGACTTGGTTCCTATAGCAGTGTATAGAGTTGAAGGTCTGAAGGCGATGTATAGACTTGGTGAACACTACAACAGTAATCGGATGTATAGAGTTGAAGTTTAGACAAACCAGTGTATAGACATGAAGCTTGACAATCCAGTGTATAGAGTTGAAGCTTGGAAGGATGTATAGAGTTGAGGTTTAGACAAACCAGTGTATAGACATGAAGCTTGACAATCCAGTGTATAGAGTTGAAGCTTGGAAGGATGTATAGAGTTGAGCTGTACTGACTTTGGCAATGTGCAGACTTAACTGGTCGGGCAGTGTATAGACTTAGAGTATGAAGACGCCCGATGCCAATGTACAGACTCAATGATATGAATCCAATGTACAGACTTTGAGGGATGTTAACAATAAGGCATGCTGTACAGACTTACTCAATGAAGCTGATGTATAGACTTTGATACCCAGAGAGTCAGTGTTCTGATGGGTCGACGCATCAGCAAGGGTGGGTTGACCCACTACTGTCCATACTAACTAAACAGACTTGGCCAATGCTTGAAGCACAGTCTAGTGTATAGACTTGATGCCTTGAAGATCAATGTACATACTTTGAAGTCCGACCTAGCAGGATGTGTAGACTTAGAATGCAACAGGATGTCTAGACTTGTTGTGAGGCAATGCACAATGAACATGAACCAATGAATTGAATGCATATAGCAGACATGAACTGAATGTATGCAGGAGAACTAATTAAAGCATTACCTGATCTGAGCATTCACCTTACCTGTCATGATTTGACTTTGACTTGGGTTAACTTCATGACCTATGAGTCATCCTTAAACCTGTTCTGACAGTTTCTCATAATGCAATAGGATTATATCATCAAGGATGTAAACGTAATGAGGCATAATATCTGTCATCATCAAAACTCCAGAACCACAGGGGACACATCAATCTCCCCCCTTTTGATGATGGCAATATTATGAGTCATTGCAATAGATTCATCATGATGATTATGAAATACCATATAACATGCACCACAGAATAGCTCAGTCAGAAATGAGTATATTAAACACCATGTGATGTAATGTGATGCAAGTGTTTGATTGATGCAAATAATAAAAATGATGACTCACAAGTGTTCTCCCCCTTTGACAACATCAAAAAGAAGGGAATGTTCATTGACTGTTGAAGGAGCTATTATGCAATGCTATGAGTTACAGTCATCAAAAGCAAATGACTCCCGCTGTCAAGATACTCTTCTGAGTGAACATTGAACCACAGGGACATGCAAGAATTCTCCCCCTTAGATCAACAGTGATTGGAGTGAAGCTCAGGATATATAGAAGTCAACAGTTAGATCTGAAATAATGGGGTCCATTGTGAGAGAGAAGGCACACAGAATGAATGAGAAAGGTTTTCAATGTGATATCGATTTCATATATCTGATTAACTATGTATTTCAGACTCTTCTATTATAGAGATTTATGAATGATCTTCATTGACAAGTCAGATCAGAATATGATGTATGCAAGGCTTGTTCATAAGCTTTCTGTACTCATATCTGAAATCAGTTTTAATAAAAGTGAACCTTGCTTTCATATTGACAGTCTTATTTGATCTTCTTCTTTCTTACTCACTCAATTTCAAAGATTCCTTTAAGAGATGCAATCAATAGTAATGAAGTTATACACATAAGAAAACATTTGTTTCTGTCAAGGGTTCCAATAGAATATTTCTTTTGCACACATTTTTCAAATGGTATACTAGATTAGCAGTAATTTTCATAACATGCTTCATGAGCACTTGAGTTTAGTACACCCTTGTAACTAGAGGATACACGTTGTTTAGACGCCAGTATCCCTAAGCACTTGGACGGACTAACTGTCATGCTTCATAGGAACAGAGATTGCATTTACACTTCATGACACACTACAGATCATTTCTTTGATGAGTGAGATGTATTTCTCAGTGTGCATGCTATTGCTCTGCCAGATTATCAATCCCCCTTTTTTTTAAAGCAGAGTTAATTATGGCACCTCATGACACAGTCCTTTGGACATGGTTTCTCAGTGACCAAGGTCATTGCTCTGACAAGATTTACCCTTAGACATAATCCATATTCTCAGATGTTTAAAAAATCAATACTAATTTCATACATATCAATCAAGGAATATCATGATTTCAGAATTTTCAGAATTCAGAAGAATTTAAAAGACACAACATGAAAAGGTTGGTTAAAATTTATTAAGACCAACTCAGATATTTTCAAGATATGTTCATAAGCAAACACAAGACATACATGAAACATCAACCGGCTGAAAGAATCAGACATTCATAATCCTATATAATAGAAGATTCCTCTTTAAGTTATTTTCAGATTTATGATAAAAAAATTCACAGAGAATTCTTTCTGAATTTTCAGGAAAGGCCGAAACAATTTTGGAAACAGCCAATTCAACAGTTGATACCAATGAATAGGATGAGTGAAGATGGCTGATAGCAGTTGAAGCAGGAAGCTGAAATGTGTTGCATTACACATTCATGACAGGGCTTTAACCAAGATAGCAGTTCAATCTGAAGATGGGAAGTTCAGTTGATAGAATATGAATGATGCTCCCCCTAAATGTATGTATGAGCTAGCATTCCTACATGTATGCAATTCTGAACTATGGTACCAGGAGGAGGACTTGGTCTAAAGACCACCTCACACACAGCAAGCACTTCCAGACAGAATTCATCAGCCCTTTAGTATCTTACTATTTATATACCAAGAGTCATGCATGACAATCCAATGCATATGCAGTCCTACATGCATCTTAAGCTGACAGAATGCTATTTATATGCAATTGTGAATGCATGTGCATGTCAAATGTGCAGATGAACATTTTTTGAGCATGAGACATCATCCAAGCAACAGATTTATTCAATTCAGCTTTTCAGATTTTTCGGAATGCAATTTGTTTTCAGTGATTGTGCATTTTAACAAATATCAAACAATTACAATTGTCATATGTATGCATCAAATGCAGACAACCTTTAAATCTCATGTATGCACCAGTGCATGATCAGACAAAAAGAAATTGGAAATGGCAGATGCAGTTATGGACGTGTATGCATGAGATCTTAATTGACATATTAAGCACGATGTTCAATTAAAACAAAAATTCAGGTGAACAAACATTTAATCAGTAGAGTTGGGGTTTACCAAACTTTGGATGCCTTGGTTTATTTGACCCCTTTTTATTTCTCATCCCAAGGCATACCTGCAAAGCACAGATCTCATTTTGTGTTTCTAGGTACCCATGACTTCTTGGGTCCTACTTTGTTAGTAACACCTCTGATTGGTGCTTTCCATATTGTTTGGGCATGTAAGTCATCAGACTTCATTAAATTACACTCACTCATGGAGTGCCCAACCTGCCCACAATAATGATAGGAAACAGCAGATCTTGAATTCTTTTTATGCACAACATTGTTAGCATGGAATCTGTATGCATTATTCTGAACATAAATTTTATGTGCATTGGCATGAAGATTTCTGTTACTTGCATGAAATTTTGGTTTACCTTTACCTGCCCACCAGCATTCCGAAGCTCGGTGGCTAAATTTTCCACATTCAAAGCATGCCAGAATCTTTTCTTTAGAAACAAATTTATTTCTTCCAAAAATATTTCTATTTGCAGGGAGTTTTATATTTTAAAAGAATGTTCTTCCCTGAGCATGCCAACAGTCCTTGACTGTATGGCCATGTTTTCCACAATGAGAACAATGAATTTTCTTTTCCCTAAGGACATGCTTTCTACCCTGATTGTTTTGAACAGCTGCTAGGTCATCCTTTTCCATCAAATTACACTCATGCATCAAATGTCCATATTTGTGACAGTAGTGACAGATCATTTTCTTTCTAGATGCATGCGAGTGTGTGGATGAATCATGCAGAGTGGGAAGAGGAACTTGTTGATTCTTTTCTTTCTATTTTTCTGTTGTTTTCTTTTGAGCAGTTGACTGATAACTAGGAAGGTTCTGAGGGCTTTGAGAAGTTGAACTGGACACAAAGGAAGTTTGAACTTTGTTTTGAAAACTCTTCTTATTTGAGGGATTATAGCCCAACCCTTCCTTCTGAAAATTTACCTTAGTTCCTAGAATTTTGTCAAGATTATCTTTTCCGTCCACAAATTTTGACAAGGAATTATTCAAATCTTCAATTTCATTTTCCAAAGAAACGATGTGTATTTCATAACTGGCAATCTCTTGTTTATTACAATTTACACATTCGCTTAGCACCTTGTTTGCAATTTTACATTCCTCAATTTCTTGTTCCAGATTTCTCAATTTTTCAGACTCTTCAATGTAAACAGTTTTTCCTTTTTCTAAGAGAAGAAGTTTCTCTGACATAGCAGTTTTCAACTGCTTCAATCCTTCAACCTCTTGAATTAGTTTGTCATTTTTTGATTTCAGATTTTCAATTTCTTCAACAGAGTCTTTATCAATTTTTATTGAGCTCATTTTATCATTCAGCTCTTCCTCTATCTGTTCAAGCTCCAGAATCTTGTTTAACAGATCTTTGTTTTCTTCCTTTAGAGAAACAATAAACTCCTTATGCCATTCTAAATTTGAGTGAAGCTTTTCATTTATTTCCTTGAGAAATGGACACTCATTGCATGCAGATTTAACCGAACATATTGTTTGAACATGGAGTTTTTCACATTGTTTCTTAAGACATTCATTTTCAGATTTTAGAACATTCAATTTAGGGTTAACAGAATCAAATTCTTTCAACAGTTTTTCATTCTGAACTAAATCATTAACATGAACCTGATCATCCTCAACCGAGCCAAGTTTTCTTTTAGTTCAGAGATTTCACATACAAGTTTTTGATTTTCTTCTTTAAATAGGCCAATTTGTTTCCTTGAACTTTCCAACCCAGCTTCAAACTCTTTTAATTCTTTTTGCTATTTTTCAAGATCTTTCTGCAATTCCATGTTTACAGATTCTATGGCAATAGATTTTTCAGCAAACAAATTCTTCTCTTGCTCAAGTTTCTCAAATTTTTCTTCATTTTCTTTAACAATTTTTCTAAGAAAGTCATTTTCAGATTTCAGTCTACTTAGTTCAGAGCAAACACATTTAAGTTCATTCATCAATTTTTCATTCTGGTTTTTATGCATATGGATATCTGACAAATAGGCACCATGAGATTGCTTCATATTTGAACAATTTTCACATGGTGAACTTGAACTACCCTGATCACTTTTCTTTTTCAAGTTCTTGTATCGTTTTCTTAATTGTTCATGAGACTCAAACAGCTGAGCATATGCATTCTCCCAATCATCTAAAGAAAAATTCTCGAAGATGTTTACCTCCTCCTCATCATCTTCTTCTTCATTTTGGTTGCTACTATGAATACTTCCTTTAGCCATCATGCAGTTGTCTTCATTTAACCTGTGAGCTAGCTTCAGCTCCTCCAGGATGTCCTTGGCAGACCTGCAATCATAAAAACAAGAGTGTAAGGCTCTGTCAGTTGCTGCTTTCATCAGATTGAAGGCTTTCTGATTTTCTCCATCCTTTGATCTGTGGCTGTTGGTCCATTTGGACACTTTCTTTGGTAATGTGTGAGGACCTTGTGAAATTAATTTCCACAGATCAGGATTAACTGCATCAACATAATTTCGTAGACTGATAAACCACGCATTAAAATTAGAACCATTGAAAATCGGTGGATCACCCATGAAAGCTGATCAGATAAATGCAACAGGAATAATGAAGCACCAAGACAGCAAGATCGAATCTACAGATCGCTGGACCTTCTAAGCAGACAACCTGCTTTGATACCAATTGTTGGGACGGTGCGATCGATACAGAGGGGGGGTGAATGTATCCCCTTCAAGAATGTTGCCCAAATTAAAAAAATAATTCACCTGCTACTAGATACAGTTGCAGAGTAAAAGCAATAGAGTTCAAATAGGCATTTGATCGACCAGATGAGTTGCTGACTATACTAGTGGAACCAGATGAAGTCTAATGCCAAAGGACAGAACAATGAAAACTAAACTCACTTAGCAAGATGTAAAGCTCAAGGCCACTGCAGATCGAAACAAGACTATTTAAACAACCTGTGAAATAGATAGAAGATATGGAAGAACACACCACAGGCAAACCACAGAACAGCAGGTTTTAGGTGGTTCGGTCCACAGACCTACGTCCACCCCTCACTCCCAACCGGAGTGAGGCTTCCACTAGTACAAGCTAGAAACCGCAGACTCAGTCTACAACAGGTGCTGCCATACAGCTTGACCAGGGGAACAACCTCCCCTCTTCCTCCCAACCGGAGGGACACCCAAGTGACTCCCAGCCACTCGGAAACCAGAGACCGAAGTCTCTCTACCTCCAGACCGGAGGGACCACCTAGTCTTGCAAACCACAAGACCAGAACCGGAGGACCAATCCTCCCTTCCTCCAAACCGGAGGGAACCAACCAATGACACCCAGTCAAAGGCAACCTAGAGGTCTCGGACCTCCCTTCCTCCCAACCGGAGGGAACCAACCACAAGTAGCACCCAGCTACTTGCAAACCGAAGACACAAGATCTCCCTTCTCTTGAGTCCACATGAGGAACTCGATCCCCAACAGTGCAATCGGAAGAACAACAAGTGACTGTTTAAAAAGAAAAACAAAAACCGCAGCAACAGAAAGCTGGAGAAATATGAAATCAGACTGTGGCTCTCGCAGGAGCTGGCTGGCCTGGATTTGATCCACGGTCCAGCAGAAACATATCTTCAGTTGAAGCTTCTATCACTCTAGCTCTCTCTTCTTCTCATTCTTCTTTTTCTTCTCTTTCGCATGCTCTCTCTCTGTCTCTTCTTTCTTCTTTCTTCTTCTTCTTTCTTCTTCTTCTGCTCACAGCCTCTCTGCTGCACTGTCTGTCTATCTCGATCACTCTTTCTCTTTCAGATCTTTTTATCTCTTCTTCATCATCTTTTTTCAATGGACGGAGGCTTCTATTTATATCAGGTTCAGCATGTGCTAGGGCGTGCTCTTTTCAATTCCCGCCCAAGCTTCAGTCCACGTGGTGACTTCTCAGCATCTTGGATCACGTGCCAGATGCCAGCCTCGTGTCATGTGCCCAGACTCTACAGGTTTAATGAAAAGATACTTCAGTCGATCAGCAGAATGTATAGACTTAATGTAAAGGCAGCAGTGTACAGACTTAAAAGATGCAGCGTGATAAGCAACCGAATGTATATACTTTAGAACAGCAAATGATCAAGTATGTACACTGAGAGAGTGTATAGACTTGTAACATGCGCTCTCAGTGTATAGACTTGCTGATGAATACATTATCATAACAAGATAGAATGTGTAGACTTCTGTGAAATGCATGAGGGAATCGAGTGTATAGACTTTAGGTAAAGCATGTAATGCAACACAGTGTATAGACTTGAAGCCTTGAGAACGAGTGTATAGACTTTAGAGCAACAAAAGAATAAGTGTGTACACTGAGGGAGTGTACAGACTTTAACTTGAAGATCGTTCAGGAACAAGCCATAGCAGTGTATAGACTTAAGCGTTCTTGAGCATAACAAACCAATGTACAGACTTCATTCAATGCAAATGAATGTATGGACTTCATTAAGTAAATGGCTGTACAGACTTAGTCCAAACACGATGTATAGACTTGCCAAGCAAAAGGGCTGTACAGACTTCGAAGTTCCACTGTGGATGTACAGACATGAAGATCCACTGTGGATGTATAGACTTGAAGGAGTGAAGCTGATGTACAGACTTTGCTTAGGAGACCAGTGTATAGACTTTCAAGAGCTCCCAATGTATAGACTTCACGCTGTACATACTTTCCAAAGAGGCAAAACGGTGTACAGACTTGAGGCTTTGAACGTGTAAGCTGAAGTGATGTACAGACTTAGCGATGTATAGACTTGGCCAGGAAAACGTAGGGAAAGGTATGAGTGTATAGACTTGACCAAGCTTAGGAAAAGATGTGGAGTGTACAGACTTGGTGAAACAAAGTCCAGTGTATAGACTTGGTAAAATGAAGTCATGTGTATAGACTTGCAGATGCGAAGACGATGTACAGACTTAGAAGGATTTGAACGAGAGAGTGTATGGACTTGGTTCCTGTAGCAGTGTATAGAGTTGAAGGTCTGAAGGCGATGTATAGACTTGGTGAACACTGCAACAGTAATCGGATGTATAGAGTTGAAGTTTCGACAAACCAGTGTGTAGACATGAAGCTTGACAATCCAGTGTATAGAGTTGAAGCTTGGAAGGATGTATAGAGTTGAGGTTTAGACAAACCAGTGTATAGACATGAAGCTTGACAATCCAGTGTATAGAGTTGAAGCTTGGAAGGATGTATAGAGTTGAGCTGTACTGACTTTGGCAATGTGCAGACTTAACTGGTCGGGCAGTGTACAGACTTAGAGTATGAAGACGCCCGATGCCAATGTACAGACTCAATGATATGAATCCAATGTACAGACTTTGAGGGATGTTAACAATAAGGCATGCTGTACAGACTTACTCAATGAAGCTGATGTATAGACTTTGATACCCAGACAGTCAGTGTTCTGATGGGTCGACGCATCAGCAAGGGTGGGTCGACCCACTACTGTCCATACTAACTAAACAGACTTGGCCAATGCTTGAAGGACAGTCCAGTGTATAGAATTGATGCCTTGAAGATCAATGTACATACTTTGAAGTCCGACCTAGCAGGATGTGTAGACTTAGAATGCAACAGGATGTCTAGACTTGTTGTGAGGCAATGCACAATGAACATGAACCAATGAATTGAATGCATATAGCAGACATGAACTGAATGTATGCAGGAGAACTAATTAAAGCATTACCTGATCTGAGCATTCACCTTACCTGTCATGATTTGACTTTGACTTGGGTTAACTTCATGACCTATGAGTCATCCTTAAACCTGTTCTGACAGTTTCTCATAATGCAATAGGATTAAATCATCAAGGATGTAAACATAATGAGGCATAATATCTGTCATCATCAAAACTCCAGAACCACAGGGGACACATCACTTACTCGACCAGTTTGAAGATACCGGTCCCGCTCGGAGACGAGGGCGAGCGGGGAGGCGGGTGGATCCCCACACGCCGCGTCGGGGTAGCTTGACCTGCCCAAATGATTACAATACTACACCTCTCACAGGAGGGGGATCTTGGGGTGGGGGTTAAGTGATATTACAACTAAAACTACATCCACACAGGGAGGGGCCTTCAGCCGGTTAAGCGGGGAGGGGAACTTGAGAGAGGAACACCGAAGATGGGAGGTCACCAGTTTTGTCCACGTTCTGTGGGTGGTGACAGATGATCGAAGAATTGGTTGCTGCGACTGATGCCGAATTTTTTTTGGGATGAAACCACCTGGAAAATCTTCGTAGGAGGCCAGGGAAGTCGTCCAAAGTTTGTTGATTTCTTCTAGCACCGACGCTGGTCTGGGTAGAGGCCCGAGCAGGGAGGCAGATTCTTGGACTGGCAGCTTCTGGCGGCCAACAGCAGATTGCAGAGGATGCCCCGTCAGCTCCCGAACTCAGAATCAAGCACCGCCAGAGTTTTTGGAATCGCGGACGAGTCCTCTTCACAGCACAACTGACGGGGAAGCCAAAAGATGCCGGAGAAGACTAGAGGACTCTAAAAACTGATGATAGGTCGGTGCAGGCTGTGGGAAGTAGAACTGCGTACTTGAGGGAGAAAAATGATAACTCTGGCCCAAGGACATCGATCGAAGTTCTGCTTCTTGATTCTGAAAGTAGACAGGAAGAGGAACAACTTTGCAGAAGAACTTGTGACCTGAATCATCCAAGGTTCGTCGTGGCAGAGCTTCTAATACGGATCAGGTGCTCAGCAGGGGTAGCTCAGCGCAATTGTGGGAGAACGGATCTCCCGGTCAGCTTGGAGCTCTGAAGGGGACGAGACCACCGCCGTTGTGAAGAAGACAGGTAGACGCTTCCGTGGATACCTCTTAAGCCTTCAGATTCTCTGGGATGTGGTCGGGTTCGCCTCTGTAAACTGATACTCTTCTGCTGCCAGCGAACTGAAAACTGGAGGTTGAAGATGGTGGGGGGAAATGGGGTATATGGGGGGGGGGGGAAATAGAGGTGGATGAGTGTGGGGAGAACCCTGGCTGTGAGGGGGTCTAGGAGGGGGTGTTCCAAGGTGTGGGAGGGGAAGAATAGGGTCTGGAAGGTGGTCTAATAGGTGGTGGGAGGAGGAGCTACGAATTTGGGCTTGGAGGGAGAAGGAGGAAGGTGGGGGGGGGCACAAGTGGGTGGAGGGCATGTGAGTTTGAATTTCCTTTAATATGGGGTGATCAATGGTGGTCTTGGGGATGGGAAGAGGTGCCTTGGGAAGGTGGAGGGCTGCTTTGGGTAGTGGGAAGGGTGCTTGGGGAAGTGGGTGGGGTAGTTGGGGGTTGGGAGGTGGAGCTAGGATTGGTGGAAGCTCTAATGGGACTAGGGGGTAGAGTAATGGGGTGTGTGGGGAAGGGGAGTGGCCTTTAATGGGGGTAGGTGGGAGAGTGGTGGTTGGGAAGGGAGGAGAGAGAAAATTTTTGAAATTGGGTGTGGAGGAGAGGAAAGGGGAATGAAAAGAGAGATTAAGAGAGGGATGGGTGGGAAATCTCTCCCCTAGGGTCTCTCACCCAAACAATGGAATCTCTCTACTAGATAAGAAGTGGAAACTCTCAAAATGGCATGTTTTTCATTCATTGATTCATTAGTTGAAATGGGGGGAATGGGGTCCTATATATAGGCAACCCACATTTCTACAAAAGTCCCTGACTCTTACTACAATGACCAAAGACCAAGGGGGTAGGGGCGCCCCTGGGCCTAGCCCAAAGAATTGGGCCCAATAACCATTCTAAACAATCTAATGACACTTAACCTAGGGGAATAAATAAAAGACCTAGGGACATGACTCAAATAAAAGGGAAAATATATCAAATGACTCAAATAAAAATTACATAGGACTCAAAATTAAATAACTAGACCATGCCGGATGCAACCGGGGCGAGGAGACGAGCTGTGAACTTGGGAATGGGGGGTGATGTCCCCATAATACTCCCGGGGTGCGGAGAACTCGACTCCGTCGAGTAAGTGTCCTTCCCTCCTTGGAGGGTGTAGAAGTGGTACTACCCACAAGTCTTCCGAATGAGATCGATCCATCCACCTGCCGAGATAGCGCTCATATACCTTGCTCCTGGTGGTAGTGACCTGTTCATCTAATATTCGTTCAATGCGCTCACGCTGGGCTCTCTTGGCTGGTGGTCTCTCCTGACAGGTGGGTGCTCTCTCAATGGAGGGAATAGGCTCAATATCCTCACTGGGTCCCACCGTGGGTCCCTTATATGGCACTAGGTCGGCTGCATTGAATGTGGGACTCACTCCATACTCCTTGGGGAGATCTAACTCATCGGCATTAGCACCAATGCGCCTCAGGACCTGGAAGGGACCAGCCCCACGTGGGCTCAAGTTGGAGATGACTCCCGGGAAGAGCCTCTCCTTCCTCACCATCACAAAGTCACCCACATGGGATTCTTGGTGACGCCGAAGGGAGTCAGCCTGCCTTTTATAGATCTCATTTTCCTTGCTAATGTGCTTGCAAAGGTTTTCATGCAATTTTGTGAATGTTGACATTCTAGGGGTGATGGGTGGACCTGGACAACCATAGATGGACCTATCATGCCATGATGCCATATGGACCTTGATGAACCTTGGTGGGCCGGGGCAACCAAAAGTGGCCCTTTCAAGTATGGACTTTCTAACAAAGGTTGGAGGGCCGGGTCATCCGTAGGTGATCCGGTCATCTATGGGGGTGACAAATGCCGGGGGACCCGGACATCCAAGAATGCTCCTATCATGCTTAAGACTCATGATGAGTGAAGGTGGACCATTACATCCGAATTTGGACCACTCATACTTTCTACTTGACATGTGGGTGATATGAATGAATGGACCCAACATAGTGTTCATGCCAAGTAGTGTAGTAAGCCTAGACACATGCATATTTTTTCTATGGGTGACTTCCATGTGTATAGGTGTGGGACAACCTTTGAACTCCCATTGGAAAGGGTCGAATGGATCTAAGAAGGTGGTCATCATGGGGTGGAGCACAACCTTATTACCTAGGGATATGTGGCCCAAGGTCATGGCTCCCAAGGTGTAACCCGGGTCTAAGATGGAGTGGATTGGGTCAAACGTGGTGAGTTGGTGTAGGGAAATGTGGGTGGTAGATAAAGTGTTTGGGTCACACGAGTCTCTTGACTCCCATTGGAATGGATCATATGGATCATAGAATGGGTCACCTAGGGGGAGGAACTCCATGTCCTCAAGATCCTCAAAAGGTGCTAAGTCATCCTTCTCCATGATAGTTGGGCCAATGTTCTTGGCAAGTGGGTCGGCCATGAGTGGAGGGATTGGCTTTCTACCCAAGATAAGAAGCTCTAAATCGAGGAGAAGGTTGGGCTCATCGGGTGTAGGGAGGAATAGAAGGAGGTCGCTAGTGTAGCAACCAATGGTGCAAACTGAGGTGATAGACCCTATGCATAGGTATAGGAGGCTAAGGGTCCTAGGTTGTTCGACCATAGGAGTCAACATGCTAGTTATCTCTAATTGCCATGCTATGCCCTTGAGAAGGTCCTCTAAGGTCTCCACTTGATAGGATGCTTGGATTGTGGTGTGATAGGAGAAGAAGGGCACTAAGGGAAGGTCTTGTTCTATGGGAGGAAAAACATGGGCCGGGATCTCTCTAATTGGGCTCTCCTTTAGCCAACTAACAATGGGTTCTGATGCGCACCGACTAGTGTCGTTAAGAAAGTCGTGCCACAATTTCAAAATATTCACACTCACTCACTTTAAAAGATTGGAAAATCAAATTATATAGTGGTAAGCGGAGTCGATCCCACAAGGAGGAAAAATCCTTATTTTATCAAGTTGGAAAAACACCTTATGCTTTGAAAATCGAATTTTGAGTGAGATTAATCTAAGGAAAGATAAATTGCATGAAAACTATTTAAAGAACATGAGAGGGTTTAAGAAGAGAAATTAGAGGAGATAGAGAGAGAAACACAATTTCACAAATGATGAATTTCATTAAGATGATAGTGGAAAGTCACACTAGAAAAATAAGAATTACAACATGGGAACATCAAAAAGAAAAGATAAGAAAATATAGCCAATGCATGAAGAATAACGCCGCCTCCTTGCCAAGCCTTGGATGAAGATCGCCTCGCCTTGGATGTCGACGCCGTGAGAAGACTAATAGATGAAGATCCGCCTTGGGATATGAGAGGAAAATAGAGGAAGAAAGAAATAGATGGAGGAAATTTGAAAATAATGCAAAAGGGTGTGTGTGTTGGTGTGTTTTGAGAAGAAACAGTGAAAAACTAGATTGAAAACAGAGGGTGATTTGGAGGAAGAATAACTTTAAAATCAGAAGGAATTAGAAAATGTGGAAAACATGAAAGTTGTAGAGATGGAGAAGATGAAGAAGATTGATGCAGACTTCAAAGTTTAAAAACGAGAGGAAGATGAAGAAAACTGAGGATGAACAGGAGGTGGTCGCGGATGAACAGTGCAGAACTCTAAAAATCTGAACTTTAGAAAATTGACTATAACTTTAAAACGGTGAGGAATTGGAAGATGAGGTAGAAGAAGAAGTTGGAGAACTTTTAAAAACGCACAACTTTTGTGAAGATAGCATAAAGAGATGAGGATTAGAATAGGGAGAAAAATGATGAAGAACAGAAAGTATGAAAATCGGGTGAACAGTAAAAACCGTAGACAGAGCTTTGAAAAACTAATTATAGCATAAAAACGAGAAAGAATTAGGAGATGAGGAAGAAGAAGAATTTGTAGAAGACTTAAAAATGAAGAACTTTGATGAAGAACGTAACTGCAAAAGATGAAAAGAAAGGCTTCGAAATTAATCCCTAAGGCAGATCTCCAACCTATGCTCCCCGTAACCCTGCGACCATGGCATCCTTTTATAGGGTTTTTGGTCTCTCACGATCGTGGACTTCCCAAATCCACTCAAATCCAAGTTTTTAGCAATACAACTTCACCCAATTAGACTTCTTTCCATCCTTGGAGTCCTCCTTTCCTTGAATATGGCTTGGATAAACTTGAAAATTGGAAGGAGAATTCGATCGGGAAACTGCAGTTGCCTTTTCTGGTTCAACTTTGAATAGCGACTTATATTGGGGCGTCTTTCCTTTAAATGACGCCTTAATTTAGGACGTCCTTTCTTGAAGTAGCGACTGCATCTCGGGCGTCAGTTTCCTTAATTCCTCATTTGCTATTTCCACATTTTTCGTAAAATAGGAATTGACGACCTTCACTTTGGGCGTCCTTTCTATGATTAGCGACCTCCTCTCAGGCGCTAATTCTTTTCTCTCTTTTTTATTCTTTTTCCACTTTCTTTTATCAACTGAATTGACACCTTTGGAGCTGTCGCTTCTTGCTGAAGACGCGCTCTTGCATCTGTCGTTATTTAAATAGCGCCTTGATCTAGGTCACTTTTTCCTAAAAATTAAAATATCAATCTATTTAATTCCAAAATAATTATGCAAATATTTAAATATTTCTCACATGGTCTTTTAAGCTCAAAAAGATGATAAAATGCATGAAGACTCAAATAATGTGTGAGAATGTAATTAATGCTCATGTTGTACAAATATACTCAAATAATGCTCAAAGATGATGGATGTGATGTAAATTATGATGTAAAATACAGCACTTATCACACCCCCCAACTTACTCATTGCTAGACCCTTAACAATGCAATTAAATCAATATTAAGGACCAACAAGAATTCATAAAGATCATACTCTTATATCCAGCTCTCCCTTCATAGAATCAACCAAAGATTAGGAATCCAGAATCATTAATGCTCATATTAGCCTTAGATTGGAAATTAAAGCACATGACTTAAGAATACAAATCAAAGTTCAATAGCACTTGTGCATGTGTAATTCTAAATCTGCAGTTAAGATAATTGCATCCCCCATTTGTTATTCCAAGTAAGTACCTTTCAACCCTACACCTCTCAGATCAGAGCATTTAAGCATACTAGCTTTTGTCTGCCTTTTTCTTTTGTTCCTTTGGAACTTTTTTTTCTCATTTGCACAACCATAATGCTGCACTACCCTTCACCTTTTTACGCGAACCTCAACACATCTTAGGTGAAGCAGGCCCGGTTACTCAGATCAGGGGCATTTTTCATGGCGTGATCTTTCTATTTCATCATTTCTCTCTTTTTTCAACAATATGCCTTTGCATTTTCTTCTTCTTTCTTTTTTCTTATAGAACTTGGCAGAAAGCTTTTTCTTGAAATAGATCTCATCCTCAAGAAATGCAGAGTATCAAATATAGTTCCCAAAATAACAGAGGGCTTATCTTATTTTGCTTCATCAGAGTGCATAGTGAATATTTTTTCTAATAGTGCGCATGAACTTTAAAGAGATTCTTATATCAGTTTTCCATGGCTAGATCGAACTTAATTTTCCTTCAACCTTTTCCCTAGCCTTTTCTAATCCAGAATTACTTTCAAATCAAGCATGAAACAATAAAACTCAGTTGGGAATTTCATCTTTTCATTTTCATGCAAATTTACAAAAAAATGATATGCCAAATCCCTACCAGATTGTACTATATGCAATGAAAATTTTCTGCCCTCTCCCCCAAACTTGAATGACATTGTCCTCAATGGCATGTACAGTTGAAATGAAAGAATAATGTAACAATGAAGTTTGCTGAGTAGGAAAGAGACAACCTGGTGTGCGGACAGAACTCCATCAATAGACGGCAACAGCTTCTTCTCCTTGGCTTGAATCTAACAACTAAAACACACTGAAACAAAAAGCATCAAATAACAAAAACCTTGGGTTGCCTCCCAGAAGCGCTAAATTTTTCGTCTTCAGCCAGACGTATGAAAGTTCAAAAGTGCAAGCTCTATAACCAACATGTGGATTTAAGAATGAGCCACCACATTATCTCATCGTCATTGAAAAACCAAACATTGTACCACAAGAAGATGAGATTGAGCATGATTGTATAGGGGCTAGAGTGGTTGTTATCACAATTCGGTTGATCATGCAATGTATGAATTAACAACCTAACTCTTAATGGGGTGGCCTGAGGTAAAAACCATGATGGATCAGTTAGGCCAAACGGATTCCCCTGATTAATAATCAGAAAATTATCTTCCCACTTATGGTCTTTATAAGTGTTGAAAACATTAATGAAGACCTTATTATTAATCAAAATGTCATGCTCTTCCTCACTTTTAGAGATTTCATAAACATTAGTGAGGTGAGAAGAGATCAAAGGGAGAGGAGTTTCAAGTAATAGATCAGTGTCAAGGAGCTTAGGAGAATTAACAGTGAAAGACACATACTCCTCAACATCATGAAGCTTGGAAGGTTTAATGGAATCAGACAAATCGGCCAACATGTAAGTATCCAACATAAATTGAGAGTTGCCGATGTCAGGAATAGGTAGCAAATCAATATCCTCCCCTTGATTTAGAGATGCCCAATCGAGAGTAAGGTCATGGGAGTTACTCATCTCTTCATTTACCCAAGACAATTACTTTATAACTTCACTCAAATCATTTCTTGCAGTTACCTCTTTGTCCTCTTCAACTTGGAATATGGTCTCCTCAAATATGGGTAGTGGTAGAATTTGATCATAAATTTGCATCTTACTATCTCCCCCCAACTTGAGATTATCGATTTCCTGAAAATTCTCCTCATAATCATAGGTAAGTGCAAGCTCCTCACTCTCAACTTTAGGAAGGGACATAAGTGAAACATGATCATCAAGTAATTTAGCACCTTCCCTCTCACATGTAATGTCATCAAATTCCTTGATCCCCTCAAATCTCTTAGGTTCCTCATTTAAAGTCTCCTGACCAGACCTCTCCATAATCTCTTCATCTTCAAAACTAAGATTGATTTGAGTGTTAGACTCTTGAGGAATCATAGATTGATCATAATTATCATAAGGAATTTGATCAGTAAAAGTGGAACTGAGTAGTTAAGCACTTGTTCTTCCTCTATCCTCTTAATTTCCCCAGTCATCTTATCAATTCGCACTTGGAGAGATTGATTTTGCAGCATGATTGATTGATAGAATTGATTGAATTTCTCCTCTGAATTCGGATTTGAGGATGAAGGAGATGAACATTGAGACTGAGATTCCAAGGAATAACAAAGGGAAGAGTGATCAATTGAAGAGGACATAGACCATCCATCTTGGTGTTGACCTTGATCATAACAATCATTAGAATATGGAGCCCAATTCTGAGAAGTTTGATGTAAAGGATGTTGGGCCAATCTTTGCATAGAATTCCAAGAATACTCTGATTGCCCTCTCCCATTTGAGCTTGAAGATTGTGGACAAAAATCATAGGAAAATAGGGAGGGATTTTGAGTCATACAAACTTGCTTTTGGATTAGAGTGGAGTCATACGGCCCAGGAAAAGACTGAGTATTTTGAATATGACTTTGAGTAGAAGAATGAAATTGGGACGCCATGAACGGAATGTCATTATAAGAAGGGCTTCCATTATAGGCTGATCAAGAGGATTGGCTATCATAATGGGCCAAACCATTGTGAGTGAATGAAAAGGATTGAGTTGGACCGTTGGCAACATAATGGGCCGGCTTGGCCCACATATGATTATGATCTTGATAATAAGGTGGCATGAAGAAGTTTGGATTCATAGCCCAAAGAATGGATCAAGAAAGTGGGCCAAAAGGTATGCCTTATTGAATTTGCAAGCCCAACTCAAAAACATGAATTTTTCACCCATTTTTTAAGGTTTTTTTTAACTATATGAATAATGCATGCAACAAGTTGATTTTTTTTTTGAATTTTTGATAAGCAATGAATGATTGATGATGATTTTATTTAATTTTTTTTAAGAAAACCTTCTAAGGGCACTCTAACTCCAAGGTGTTTCGTGGTACAACCTGCCCGGCGTCCGTGAGGGAATCCACGGGTACGGGGACTTATGGAGGTCTTAGAAATGTAATTTCAAGTCCAAAGAGACGGAATGCTCAATGGAGTGTCCTTCCAAATCCAAGAGGGGTGTAAAGATCCTAATGCCCTTAAGGAGGGGAAATAGATGAGAAGATTTTTTTTTTTCAAAAGATGTTGTAAATAAAGAATGAAAAATAAAAAGAACAACTAAGTGCACAAATGCATGAAAGTAATGCAACTAAGATGGAGATATTCTTGCATGATGAATTTTTTTTTATGTTTTCTGATTTTTATTTTATTTTTAGAGAATTTTTAGATTTTTTTTTCAATTTTCAAATAGAGATATGAATGAAATAGTCTATAAACTAAAAATACCACACAATATACAAAATTACTGCAAAATAAAATCTAAAGCATGTTTTTTTGTGTTTTCTGGATTTTTGACTTTTTTAGAATTTTTTAAAATTTTTCTGATTTTTTTCAAATTTTTCAGAAATTAACAAAACATGAGCTTTACTTACGTTTCTGACCTTTCAGCGACGCTTGATTTTCTCAGATTTTTCTGAATTTATGCTTTCTGTGACAGATCTGGGATTTAGCGACGCTTCCTGTGACAGATTTTATTTCTTGGAATTTCAGGTCCGAATTTCTTTGGATTTTCTGATTTTCTGATTTTTCTTGCAAAATAAAATAGAAAAATAAGTAAAACTATATACAAATCAAACACAAGGAATTTCCCAACATAAAAATTAATTTCCTCCCCGGCAACGGCGCCAAAAATTGATGCGCACCGACTAGTGTCGTTAAGAAAGCCGTGCCATAATTTCAAAATATTCACACTCACTCACTTTAAAAGATTGGAAAATCAAATTATATAGTGGTAAGCGGAGTCGATCCCACAAGGAGGAAAAATCCTTATTTTATCAAGTTGGAAAAACACCTTATGCTTTGAAAATCGAATTTTGAGTGAGATTAATCTAAGGAAAGATAAATTGCATGAAAACTATTTAAAGAACATGAGAGGGTTTAAGAAGAGAAATTAGAGGAGATAGAGAGAGAAACATAATTTTACAAATGATGAATTTCATTAAGATGATAGTGGAAAGTCACACTAGAAAAATAAGAATTACAACATGGGAACATCAAAAAGAAAAGATAAGAAAATATAGCCAATGCATGAAGAATAACGCCGCCTCCTTGCCAAGCCTTGGATGAAGATCGCCTCGCCTTGGATGCCGACGCCGTGAGAAGACTAATAGATGAAGATCCGCCTTGGGATATGAGAGGAAAATAGAGGAAGAAAGAAATAGATGGAGGAAATTTGAAAACAATGCAAAAGGGTGTGTGTGTTGGTGTGTTTTGAGAAGAAACAGTGAAAAACAAGATTGAAAATAGAGGGTGATTTGGAGGAAGAATAACTTTAAAATCAGAAGGAATTAGAAAAAGTGTAAAACATGAAAGTTGTAGAGATGGAGAAGATGAAGAAGATTGATGAAGACTTCAGAGTTTAAAAACGAGAGGAAGATGAAGAAAACTGAGGATGAACAGGAGGTGGTCGCGGATGAACAGTGCAGAACTCTAAAAATCTGAACTTTAGAAAATTGACTATAACTTTAAAACGGTGAGGAATTGGAAGATGAGGTAGAAGAAAAAGTTGGAGAACTTTTAAAAACGCACAACTTTTGTGAAGACAGCATAAAGAGATGAGGATTGAAGAGGGAGAAAAATGATGAAGAACAGAAAGTATGAAAATCGGGTGAACAGTAAAAACCGTAGATAGAGCTTTGAAAATTTAATTATAGCATACAAACGAGAAAGAATTAGGAGAAGAGGAAGAAGAAGAATTTGTAGAAGACATAAAAACGAAGAACTTTGATGAAGAACTTAACTGCAAAAGATGAAAAGAAAGGCTTCGAAATTAATCCCTTAGGCATATCTCCAATCTATTCTCCCCGTAACCCTGCGACCATGGCATCCTTTTATAGGGTTTTTGGTCTCTCACGATCGTGGACTTCCCAAATCCACTCAAATCCAAGTTTTTAGCAATACAACTTCACCCAATTAGACTTCTTTCCATCCTTGGAGTCCTCCTTTCTTTGAATATGGCTTGGATAAACTTGAAAATTGGAAGGAGAATTCGATCGGGAAACTACAGTTGCCTTTTCTGGTTCAACTTTGAATAGCGACTTATATTGGAGCATCTTTTCTTTAAATGATGCATTAATCTAGGGCGTCCTTTCTTGAAGTAGCGACTGCATCTCGGGCGTCAGTTTCCTTAATTCCTCATTTGCTATTTCCACATTTTTCGTAAAATAGGAATTGACGACCTTCACTTTGGGCGTCCTTTCTATGATTAGCGACCTCCTCTCGGGCGCTAATTCTTTTCTCTCTTTTTTATTCTTTTTCCACTTTCTTTTATCAACTGAATTGACGCCCTTGGAGCTGTCGCTTCTTGCTGAAGACGCGCTCTTGCATCTGTCGTTATTTAAATAGCGCCTTGATCTAGGTCACTTTTTCCTGAAAATTAAAATATCAATCTATTTAATTCCAAAATAATTGTGCAAATATTTAAATATTTCTCACATGGTCTTTTAAGCTCAAAAAGATGATAAAATGCATGAAGACTCAAATAATGTGTGAGAATGTAATTAATGCTCATGTTGCACAAATATACTCAAATAATGCTCAAAGATGATGGATGTGATGTAAATTATGATGTAAAATACAGCACTTACCAGGTTCTCCTAAGATGAGCTCCGCCCCAACGAGAGAGGGTGGTGTAAGGTAAAGACCATCGTGTGAGGTTTCTTCTTCAACTTGGACTTGGGTTTCCTTCAAGGTGGGGGGTGGGTTTGGAGTGCTCACAACTATTGGATCGGGTATGAGTTCTTCTACCAAGGAGGTGAGGGGGTCTTTCGGGGTGATGAGGGTTGGTGTGTGGTGCTCCCGGGGTGGAGGGTAAAGGGAAACTTGGATTGGGATTGGTAGAGTGGATTTTGGGAGTGGAAGTAGTGGAGGATTAGGTTGGGGTAGGATTGGGGTTGGAAGTGGAAGGTGGGTTGGGTGACAAGATTTGGGTTGATGGGTTTAGGGGGGTGTACCCTTTTTAGGGGACGATGGAGGGGTAGTGGTGGGGACCAAGGGGAGATGCGGGGTATGGGTTTGGTGAGGGATTGTGGAAGGGGGTTTTGGTTGGAGTGTGGGGACCCTTAGGGGATTTGGTGGAGAGGTGGCTGCTTGGTTTATTTGGGCCTTAAGGGAGAGGACTTGGTCGCGAAGTGTAATTATGATGGTTGAGAAGTGATTTGTTGGGAGTGGTGGGGGAGGAGGCCTAAAGGTGATATCAAGTTGGTCGGATGGGGATGGAGGAGTGGTAGTGCACCTCGGGCTAGGGGTGTTTGAGTAGAAGGGGTGTGAATATTTGGGGATGTAGATTTTTCTAAGTTCTTTCTTCATATCATCCCATGAGGAAATGGGTTCTTGTTTCCTAACGTCCCTTAAGCCCACTATGTTCCTCCATTTTTCCTTGGCTTGACCCCGAAATTGTCCCATGGCAACGCGGACTCTTGCGGGTCCATAAACCATAGTTCTCTCAAAGTGTTTTTCCATGGTGACCTCCCACTTTAGGTAGGCACTATAGCATGATCCATCGAAGAGGAGATCCTTAAAAGAGATTATGTCAAATGGAGGGTTGATCGGTCCCTTATCCCCCATAAGGGGGGTCAAGTGGGATGAATGTGACCAAAGAGAGGTAGCCATGTTGATGAATGCAAATGTGCCCAAGGACTAGACTTAGTAGAGACAAGTCTAAAACTTGCTCTGATACCAATTGATGTGACACAACCTAGGACTTAAGCAAACAAGCACAATCTCAATCAAACGGACCGATGTCCATGACCGCTCACCCGATGCTCACCAAGACCCGGGGTAACTTGGCAATGCCAAGTGGAGGTTGTGTGGGCTGGACCCTTGCTGGTAGAGGGCCAGCAAGGCCTAAGTTGATTTCCAAGGGTAATGGCAGCCCAATTCAAGGGAGCCGACATCGTGCCGAGGGCACGGGTTCCACTCTTTTCCCACGGTGATCACTTATAGCAAAGGAGCTTAAGGATCAGGCTCTCATTCACGGCCAGCGGAGTTTATGAACTAATATTGAAAGAACAAGCACAAATTAGAGCAAAGTTTGGAGCACTTACTCGACTGGTTTGAAGAAACCGGTCCCGCTCGGAGACGAGGGCGAGCGGGGAGGCGGGTGGATCCCCACACGCCGCGTCGGGGTAGCTTGACCTGCCCAAATGATTACAATACTACACCTCTCGCAGGAGGGGGATCTTGGGGTGGGGGTTAAGTGATATTTCAACTAAAACTACCTCCACACAGGGAGGGGCCTTCAGCCGGTTAAGCGGGGAGGAGAACTTGAGAGAGGAACACCGAAGATGGGAGGTCACCGGTTCTGTCCACGTTCTGTGGGTGCTAACAGATGATCGAAGAAATGGTTGCTGCGACTGATGCCGAATTTTTTTTGGGATGAAACCACCTGAAAAATATTTGTAGGAGGCCAGGGAAGTCGTCCAAATTTTTTTGATTTCTTCTAGCACCGACGCTAGTCTGGGTGGATGCCCGAGCAGGGAGGCTGATTCTTGGACTGGCAACTTCTGGCGGCCAACAGCAGATTGCAGAGGATGCCCCATCAGCTCCCGAACTCAGAATCAAGCACCGCCAAAGTTTTTGGAATCGTGGACGAGTCCTCTTCGCAGCAAAATAGACGAGGAAGCTAAACGATATTGGAGAAGACCAGAGGACTCTGAAAACTGATGACAGGTCGGTGCAGGTTGTGGGAAGCAGAACTTCGTACCCGAGGGAGAAAAATGATAACTCTGGCCCAAGGACATCGATCGAAGTTCCGCTTCTTGATTCTGAAGGTAGACAGGAAGAGGAACAACTTTTCAGAAGAACTTGTGGCCTGAATCGTCCAAGGTTCGTCGTGGCAGAGCTTCTAATACGACTCAGGTGGTCAGCAGGGGCAGCTCTGTGTAGTTGTGGGAGAACGGATCTCCCGGTCAGCTCGGAGCTCGGAAGGGGACGAGACCACCGCCGTTGCGAAGAAGACAGGTAGACGCTTCCGTGGATACCTCTTGAGCCTTCAGATTCTCTAGGATGTGGTCGGGGTCGCCTCTGTAAACTGATACTCTTATGCTGCCAGTGAACTGAAAACTGGAGGTTGAAGATGGTGGGGGGAAATGGGGTATATGGGGGGGGGGGAAATAGAGGTGGATGAGTGTGGGGAGAACCCTGGTTGTGAGGGGGTCTAGGAGGGGGTGTTCCAAGGTGTGGGAGGGGAAGAATAGGGTCTGGAAGGTGGTCTAACAGGTGGTGGGAGGAGGAGCTACGAATTTGGGCTTGGAGGGAGAAGGAGGAAGGTGGGGGGGGGCACAAGTGGGTGGAGGGCATGTGAGTTTGAATTTCCTTTAATGTGGGGTGATCAATGGTGGTCTTGGGGATGGGAAGAGGTGCCTTGGGAAGGTGGAGGGCTGCTTTGGGTAGTGGGAAGGGTGCTTGGGGAAGTGGGTGGGGTAGTTGGGGGTTGAGAGGTGGAGCTAGGATTGGTGGAAGCTCTCTTGGGACTAGGGGGTGGAGTAATGGGGTGTGTGGGGAAGGGGAGTGGCCTTTAATGGGGGTAGGTGGGAGAGTGGTGGTTGGGAAGGGAGGAGAGAGAAAATTTTTGAAATTGGGTGTGGAGGAGAGATAAAGGGGAATGAAAAGAGAGATTAAGAGAGGGATGGGTGGGGAATCTCTCCCCTAGGGTCTCTCACCCAAAAAATAGAATCTCTCCACTAGATAAGAAGTGTAAACTCTCAAAATGGTAAGTTTTTCATTCATTGATTCATTAGTTGAAATGGAGGGAATGGGGTCCTATATATAGGCAACCCACATTTCTACAAAAGTCCCTGACTCTTACTACAATGACCAAAGACCAAGGGGGTAGGGGCGCCCCTGGGCCTAGCCCAAGGAATTGGGCCCAATAACCATTCTAAACAACTTAATGACACTTAACCTAGGGGAATAAACAAAAGACCTAGGGACATGACTCAAATAAAAGGGAAAATACATCAAATGACTCAAATAAAAATTACATAGGACTCAAAATTAAATAACTAGACCATGACGGATGCAACCGGGGCGAGGAGATGAGCTGTGAACGTGGGAATGGGGGGTGATGTCCCCATCATCCACTCAAAAGGGTCGTAGGGGTCAAAGAAGGTATGTGTCATGGAGTGGGGCACTTCATTGTTTCCTAGGTGTATTTCACCCATGGTCATGGTACCCTTGGTGTGGGCCGGGTCTTGAGAGAGGTGGGCTTGGTCTAACATGGTTGGTTGGGGTAGGAAAAGGTTGGTGGTGAGTAAGGTGGGTGGGTATAGGAAGGGATCGAAGGGGTCATGGTAAGGGTCACCTAGGGAGAGGAACTCTAGGTCCTCATGGTCCTCACAATATGGTGGTGGATCCTCCTCCTCTAGTAAAATGATTGGGCCAAAGTTTTTGGTGGGTGGTTTCAGGAAGGGATCGTAGGGGTCATAGTAAGGGTCACCTAGGGAGAGGAACTCTAGGTCCTCATGGTCCTCACATAGTGGTGAGTCATCCTCCCCTAATGTAACAATTGGGCCGAAGTTCTTGGTGGGATGGTCGGCCATGAATGGAGGGCTTGATGTTCTACCCGAGATAAGCAACTCTAGTTTGTGGATAGCATTGGGCTCATCGGATGTGGGGAGGAATAGAAGAAGGTCGCTTGTGTAGCAACCCACAGTGTAAATCGAGGAGATGGACCCGACACATAGGTGTAGGAGGTCAAGGCTCCTAGGTCGGTCGGCCACTGTGGTCAACATGCCAGTTAACTCCATTTGCCAAGATAGACCCTTAAGGAGATCCCCTAATGTCTCCACTTGATAAGATGATTGGATGGTGGTGTGATAGGAGGAGAAGGGTACTATGGGGAGGTCTAGCTCCATGGGAGGGCAAACATGGGCCATGATCTCTCTAATCGGGTTCTCCCTTAGCCAACTAGCAAGGGGTTCTCCTAAGATGAGCTCGGCCCCAACTAGAGAGGGTGGTATAAGGTTAAGACCACCGTGTGAGGTTTCTTCTTCAACTTGGACATGGGTGGTCTCCTTGGTGGGGTTAAGGTCTGGAATGGTGTTTGTCCCCATGTGCCCTAGAGTATGGGCCACTTCTTCCAATGCCAATGGGGTAGGAGGATCTAAGGTGGGTGGTTTGGTGATAGCCGGCGCATGGCGCATCCGGGGTGGTGAGGGAGTTCGAACTTGGGTTGGGTTTGGGAGTGGAAGTAGTGGAGGCCTAAGTTGGGGTAGGATTGGGGTTGGTAATGGAAGATGGGTGGATTGAGGAGGATTGGGTTGATTGGTTTTGGGAGGAGTGTCCTTTTTAGGGGAAGATGGAGGGGTAGTTGTGGAGACCATGGAGGCTTGTGGGGTGTGGGTTTGATGGGGAATTTTGGGGGTGGTGGTGGCCGTCATGGGCCTAGGGGAAGGGGTGGACACGTTGTCCACTTGGGTTTGAAAGGTGAGGGTTGGTTGAGTGGCTTTGGGTTGGGGAGTGGTGGCCCTCATGGGGGGAACAGGGTCAATTAGGGGTCTTTTGCCCTTGGGATCGGCCGGTTGCGGAGGGATGGAAGTGGGTCGCCCTTGGATTTGGGGAGAGTTGGTGGTGGTGATCGAGGTTGGAATTATTTGGGGTGGTGGAGTCTGGGCCCTAAGGGAGGTCTTGGGTTGGCTGGGAGAGAA
Source organism: Amorphophallus konjac (assembly GCA_022559845.1). NCBI lineage: Eukaryota > Viridiplantae > Streptophyta > Magnoliopsida > Alismatales > Araceae > Amorphophallus > Amorphophallus konjac. The sequence continues at coordinate 181,091,148 of CM040123.1, read as the reverse complement.
AGGAGGAGTGGGAGTGCTCCTCGGGTTATGGTTCTCAAGGTAGGAGTGGGAAGGTCGGGGAGCGTAGATCTTCTTAAGCTCAATCTTCATCTCTTCCCATGAGCCTATGGGTTCTTGCCTCCAAACCCTTCTTAAACCCACTATGCGTTCCCACTCCTTCTTGGCTTGTCCCCGATGCCGCCCCTTGGCCATGCGGACTCTAGCATGTCCATAGACCATAGTCCTATCAAAGTTTTTATCCATGGTAGCCTCCCACTTTAGGTAGGCATTAGGACTAGATCCATCAAAACTAAGGTCCCTTTCTACAATGATTTCCAAGAGGAGGGGGTCAATCGAACCCGTGTGGAGGGTCGAGTTGTTGGGAGTTAACCAAAGAGGGGTATACATGATGATGCACTGGGTGGCCCGATGATGACTCTAAATGTGAATGCACCCTTGGACCAACTTGTAGAGAGACAAGTTATGAACTTGCTTTGATACCAAATTGATGTGACACGACCCCTCAGACCAAGATTCGCAAGCAACCGAACCGAACGACGGACTCACCTAAGCGGGTTCACCCGCGTCGCGCACACCTGGGTCCGTAGGTGGACCAGCGATAGTGGTGAGGGTCCGAGGTTGGACCTTTCTATTCCGAGGGTTTGTCAAGCTTAGGATGGACCCCCAAAGGGCCTGGGATGCCCAATTCCGTGGGAGGCCAGCACGCCAAGGGCGTGGGTTGTAGGGTCGCACTCTCAACTCACTCCGCGGTGGTCGCACAATTCAATGGAGTTTGAGATCGGGCGCTCACCTCACCGCCAACGGGCAACTAGAAACAATACTAAGACAACCAAAAGTAAAACCAGTAGAGGAAGTGACCAAAAGCTCACCTGATCAGTGTGAATACACCGATCCCGGCCGGAGACGAGGGCGAGTGGGGAGACGTGGGCTACCCGCACGCCGCGCCGATGATGCTTCAGCCGCTTACCTGCTAGTACAATCACTACGCCCTCACAGAGGGGGTGGACTAGGGGTAGGGATAATTCAATTACAATCAAAACTACCTCCAAACAGGGAGGGGTGGTCAGCCGGCCAGGCGGGATAGGGAGGAAAGCTAAGGAAGAAGCCGATTGAGGACTTCGCCGATTCTGTCCGCTTCTGGAACTGCCTGATAGGTACTCGCTGTTGGTGCTGTCACGGGCTCTCCCAAACTTGGAATTCATCAAAGCCAGTGCTGAATCTTCACTGATTGAGCCGGGAGGGCTGCTGAATTTTCTTGTGAGTTCAAGTCATCGCTGACTGCCGGGGCAGGCGCTGGACTGGTGCTGCTCTGTTCTGGCTCTGACTGGTCCCTGGATGCTGCAGAAGGATGTTGGATTCACCACGAACACTTCCGAGATCCGAACGATGCGGGACCAGGACGGTCGCGAGCGTGGTCGAGTCTTATTCTATCAAAAACTGAGAATGGCACTAGAGGAGGTCGGAGTCGAGAGAACCAGCCCAAAGAGTGGGGGGGTATCAGGACTGACCTTGACTGGCCTGCCCTGCGTACCTGAGGGAGAAAATTTGCAACTGGGTACTCCGAACCCGAAACGATGTCCCGCTGCCTGCGATGGACAGAGGACTAGTAGAGCTTCGTCCCGGTCAAGTGGCGCGCCAAGGGGAGCCAGGGTGTGGTCGCAGTAGCTTCTGAACTGAGTCTCTGGTCTCTGCTCGGGTGCCAGATGCGCAGTCAGACGAGAACGGACGTCGTGGACGGCTCCGACCTCGGATCGAGGCGGGATCACCTCGCCTGCGAAGCCGACTGGAAGAGCTTTCCAGAAATGTATGATATGCTTCCAGAAGGTGCTTAGTGAAGACATGGCTGCCTCTGTAACTCAACCCTTGACTGCTGCACGTGAACTCAGATGAAACAAGGTGGTGATAGGTGATGGGAAATGGGGTAGATGGGATGGGGAATGGAGTGGATGGGTGTGGGGGCGACCCTGGCTATGTGGGGGTCTGGTAGGGGACAATCCAAGGTGTGGGAGGGGCAGAATGGTGGTTGGAAGGTTGTCTAACAGGTGGAGGAAGGGGGAGCTGCAAATTTGGGTTTGGAAGGGGAGAGGGATGGAGAGATCTCTCCCTTGGTTTGAATGAGTGGTTAATGGTGGGTGGTTATTATGGCCTTGGGGATGGGAAAGGGTGTGTTGGGGAGAGGAAAGGTTGTTTGGGGTTGGTGAAGGGGTGTGTGGGAGAATGGGATTCTCCCTTGGGAGATGGAGGGGTGGCTTGGGAAGAGGAAAGGTTGCCTTGGAATGTGAAAGGGTGCTTGGGGCTTGGTGTGAATAATGGTGGGATTGAATGACCTAGGGAAGATGAGGGGTTGGGGCTGATGTGGAGGATGAGGTGGCAGGGGGGATGAGAGAGAGAGGGTGGCGCCCTAGAGAGAGAGGGGGGTTGCCCCTTTTAGAGAGAGAGAAGAGAGAGAGAAAGAGAGAGGGGAATCCACCCCTTAGAGAGAGAAAGAGAGAGAGAGAGAGAATCTCACACAATTTTGGTGGATTTCAAATTTTCTTTCAACAATTCATTAGCTCTCAAATGAGGGAATGCGATTCTATTTATAGGAAACCCACATTTTACAAAAAGTCCCAGACTTTTGGACAAATAACACTAAACCAAGGGGAAGGGGGCGCCCCTGGGCCTAGCCCATATAATTGAGCCCATTAACCTATCAAACCAACATAATGACTCAAGACTTAGGTAAATAACTACCTAACCTAGGTATTGGACTCAAATAAAAGGAAAATTACATGATAAGACTCAAATAAGTAAATGAAAAATATATCATATGACTCGAAATAAAGCAGCGAACAAGATGTAGCATTGCTGGTGATCATCAGGAATCTCAAAAAATGTGGAGTGGTCGGAGATGTCCCCATCACAGGGGATAGATGGATGGGCAGAAGATGTCGAAGAAAGGATCGGAGGAGGAGAAGAAAGGAGTAGACAAATCAACAGGTGGATAGCAAGTGCATGTCTTGATGATAAGAAAATCAGTTGGCATCTCAAACAGGAACGGATCAATTCGGAGAGGAGGTAAACGGGGTATAGATTCCAACTCTTGGAAAAGAGACTTCAAACGAGAGGGAGGCCAAGAAAAGGCAATCAGTGAGCTCCCTTCTTCCCGCAGATGGTAAGCTGGCTCTGTTGGTGTGTATTTCACGAGCTGCATCTCAGGGTTTCTTGGACAACCTTCTTCATGAAATAGCTTTGCAAAATATTTATTGAAATCACTCATGTCATCAACTGGCCCCTTTGGCGGCGACAACGGGTTAGAAACTGTACAGGCAGCATCTCCTTTCTTGTCAAGACGGGGTGGTGTCTTCAAGGTACCAGGCTATAACGGCCCCTTCACAAAATGTTGGCGGTAGTCCCAGGTCAACGGCCCTGAGTCTCCCAGGATTGATAATGAGGACTCTCGGTATCCGAGACCCCTTCTGTTCATCTTTTTGCCCCTGGGGATTGGCTTAGTCCGCCCTTGCAGCTGAGTGCCGAGACCCAAGCCTGGCTGATGTGGCATAGCCCAAGGTTGACTAAGTATGAGTTGATGACCCTAGGGCCTAGACCCGCAAGCATACAAGCACTCCAATGATTCTGACGATAGCGACTTGCTCACACGGCACACGCGATCACCCGGTAGGGCCGGGGGATGATGGTAAGGGTCCGAGGCGAGACCCAATGATTCTAAGTGACTTAGTTGGCTTAGGCTGACCCCCAAAGGGCCTGGGATTCCCAACTTCGTGGGCGGCTGGCCCGCAGGGCTGGGTTTGGGTGGCACTCACTCCCGGTCCGCGGTGGACACCTTCAAAGTAGCATACAAGTTCGGGCTCTCTTCTCACCTTCCGACGGGCATGCGAAGTAATACTAAATTTGCAGAATAATGGCAATCAAGGATGGCATCAGATGCTCACCTGATCGGTGTGAAAACACCGATCCCGCTCGGAGACGAGGGCGCGCCGGGAAGCGAGGGTATACACCTGATCGCTACGGCGGTGTCGCTTGACATGAAAATTAAAGAAGTACAGCACTACGCCTCTTGCAGAGGGATGATCTTGGGGTGCAGATTAAACTTATTATAATCAAAACTATCTCCACGCAGGGAGGGGCCTTCAGCCGGCCAAGCGGGGTGGAAGAATTATTCAAGAAAACCCGACTTTCCGAGCTTTGCCGGTTCTGCCAATCTTCAGATTCACTGGATAGGGTGTCGGTGATGACACTGCCACGGAATCCATGGAACTCAGATCTTGATGAAACCGGTGCCAAAAGTTTCCCAACTGACCGAGGGTGATGTCTGATTTTTTGGGGAGGCTCTGAAGCTCGAGGCTGATCGGGCCGGCGACTGGAACAGGACAGCAACGTTCTATCTCAGGCTGGTGCAGAACTGGTGCAGTCTGTTGCAGAGGGCACTGCAGACTCTACCGAACTCCAATTGAGACGAAACTGGCAGTGAAGCGATCGTGGTCAGAGTAGCTTCGAGCAGGAGTTGACGGGGCCCCAATCGGAGGTTGGAGAATAGAATGGTGGCCGGATAAGTGGGGACAGATCAAACCTGGACCCACAGGGGGCAGACTGCACACTCCGGCGAAGAAATTGTAACTGGTAGCTCCGGTTGCCGATTGAGGTCCTTCTTCTTGGAGATGAAAGCTAACTGGACGTAGTTCCTACCCTCCGAAAATGGCGCCCAGATCTTCAAGGAAGAAGCCGTGGTCGGACTGGAACGAGGCTCTGGTTCCCTGCCTGAGGACTTCTGCATGGTCGAGGAAGAATGGCTCCTGCGGACAGCTCGGCGCTCGGATGTAGATGAAACCACCTCGCCTGGAAAGCTCTCTGGATGATCTTTCCAGATATATAGGCCTTGACACCAGGAGGATCAGGGAGCGGCCAGAGATGAAGCAACTTTCAGGCCCAACTCTACTGCCTGCGACCTGCTACCTAGAACTGCAATCTAGCAAGATTAAAGGGAGTGGGAGGGGGGTTAGCATAGCTTGGGAGTGATGGCTGAGGGTTTGGGGAGAGGGGAGGGACGTGGCTAGGGTCTCCAAGAGGTCTAGAGGGGCAGGAATGGGTGGAGAGGGAGCTGGAGCTACAAGAGGTGGTGGTGAGAAGGAGGATGTGCACAAGAGAGAAGGTGAGTGAGAGAGGAGGTGGGGGCGAACTTGGGCTGTTGGGAGGGAAGGTGAGGTTGACCTAGGGAGGTATGGGGAAGGGGAGATGGGAGGGAAATTCAAAATGGGCCTAGGGAGGAGGTCCTTCAGCCTTGGGGAGGTGGGGAGGTGCTTAGGGAAGTGGATGGGGTAGGTGGTGGTTGGGAGGTGGGGCTTGGATTGGTGGAACTACCTTGGGACAAGTTGTGGAGTAAAGATGGGTTATGGGAAGTTGTAGGGGAGTTAATGGAGGTAGGTGGGGGTTGGAGGTGGTTGGGAGGGGGAGGAGAGAGAGAAGGGTTCTCCCCCTTCTTGAAGATAGAGAGGGAGAGAGATAATGAGAGAGAGGGAGAGAGGAAATATCTTTGATAGAAGAGTGTGGAGGTGGAAAATGATTCTAATCAAATTCATTCATCAAAATTAAGTACATGAGGAGAGATGGGGTCTATATATAGGCAACCATTCTTTACATGACCAAAATATCCCTGACAATAAGACAAAAGACCGAGCATATCCTAGACTCAATCCTATGGGCACATAACTAAGGTAATAAGGCTCAATTAAGCATAACAAGGGAAATGGACTAGAACCACATGACTCAATAAAGGAAAATACATAAAATAGGACTCAATAAAATGAAAATACATAAGATGAGACTGAAGCTAACATGTGTAGATCATAGTCGGTCCATATCAAGAATGTGTAGGCGACCCGAGCCAGCGGGAGTGTCGTGAGATGTCCTCATCAAATCCCCCGGGGTGGGGAGAACTCGACCCTGTCGAGTAGGGGTCTGTCTGGCTGTAGTACCGCTCCAAAATGTCGGGGCCCAATCGCAGCAGGTCCTCCCGACTCACCCAAGTATCCTCTGTCGGGGAACGGTTCTTCCACCTAACCAGGTAGCACTGGTACACCTTGTGCCTAGTAATGATACTCTGCTCATCCAGTTTTGCCTCTACCTGCTCTCGTCGGTCTCTCAAGCTATGAAGTGGAGTCCCACCGGGAGTGTCTCTCTCAAGGGGGGGTAAAGGCTCGAGCTCCTCACTGGGTTCCACCGCGGGGCCCTTATAGGGTACCAGGTCCGCCACATTGAAAGTAGGGTGTACCGAAAAACCCTCAGGTAGGTCTAGCTCATAAGCATTACTGCCAAGTCGTCTCAGAACTCGAAAGGGTCCCGAACCCCGTGCCCTCAACTTGGAGGTAGGTCCTGGAAGGAACTGCTCCGTCCTCACCATCACCGAGTCTCCCACTTGGAGCTCGTAGTGGCGTCGATGAGCATCTGCCCGCCTTTTGTAAGCCTCATTGCTCTTTCCTATATGCTTGCGGATGTCATCATGCAACTCTTTGATATGCTGTGCAAAGGACTCAGCTGAGACTGACACTCTAGCATGTGGGGGAAGGGGAATAAGATCGGAAGGTTTTCTAGGCCTATAACCATGTACAACCTCAAATGGACTCTTGCCTATGGACCTATTGACAGAATCATTGTAGGCAAACTCGGCCTGAGATAAGAGGAGATCCCAATTCTCAGGGTGATCCCCTACAAGGCAATGGAGCAAGTTCCCAAGACTTCGGTTGACGACCTCAGTCTGGCCATCGGTTTGAGGATGGTAAGTAGTGGAGAATTTGAGGAGGGTTCCCATCAGGTGCCAAAGAGTCTTCCAAAAGTAAGAGAATGGGTCGGTTGGGGTGGATTCCCCGAGGCAAATAACAATGGCACACACTTGTCCCCCTTGATTGGCTTCTTCCTCAAGTTCTTTCCTAGTGATGAGGTGTAGGTTCCTATGAGGCTCATTGATCATACTAGGATTAAGGTTTGATGGGGTTGGGTTTGGTGGGTTTGGAATAGTGGGAGGGGTAGGGGATCCCTCAAGGGAGGGAGATGCCCTCTTGGGAAGGGTGCGGGGTGGAGAAGGGTTGAGTTGGATTTTCTTCCCCTCATGAATGAAGATGCAAGTGTTTGTCCTTCCTAGGAAGGTGGCATCTACATCGTAGATCCAAGGTCGTCCTAGGAGTATACTCCCAACTTCATTGGTAGGATGTCACACCACACTTGGCTTTGATAGGATTGGAATGTAATGGGGACAAGGCAACGAGCACTAACGGGTATGGAGGTGGTATCAATCCATGCTACCCGATATGGGTGTGGATGTGGGGAGGTGGTAAGGCCCAAAAGCTTGACGGTGTCGGGTGACACCACATTCACACTACTTCCACTGTCCAAGATGACCTTTCTAACATGACTCCCTATTCAGATGTAGGTATGGAATATGTTGTTTCTCCTCCATTCATGTTCTTGGGTTTGTGTGAGAGTGCACCTAACCACTCCGAGGTGGGAGTCGGTGGGTGGAGGGAGTGGTTCTTGGTTGGTCTCCATGTAGTGGTTCTCATACTCCTCCTCCCATTCAAGAGAGGGTTCATATACCTCAACTTCTCCTTCAAATTCAGCTTGGGTTTGAGGGTTGGTCTCCTCTATGAGCAAGTTAGATGCTCCCTTGGTGGGGCATTGATTGGCAAAGTGTCCATACCCAAGGCACCTAAAGCATTGCTGCCCACTTTGATGGTTTGGGGCCATCTTAGTGTGAGGGGGAGTGGGTGCCGGATTAGGCCTATTGGGAGTTGTGTTTAGGGGCCCACTTGTGGGGCGGGGTGGTGGGGTGCCACTAGGAGGGGTGGTCCGGGTGGGAGGAGCTCCCATGGGTGTGAAAAGGAGACCTCTTTGGAGAGATGGGGGGTTGGGCCGAGATGCCATGGCTTTGGGGTCCATCCCCCGAGGGGGAACCATTCGTGTATACCGTGAGAATTTCTCGGCATCCCGAGCTACTTGATAGGCTTGCTCTAGAGTGGCTACTTGACGCATGAATAACTCCTTTTTGATATGGAATTGAAGCCCATTCCTAAAGCGGGAGAGTGTGACGGCGGGGTCCTCTTGGACTCCACACTTGAGAAGGTAGTAGTCAAACTTCTCAATGTATTCCATAACGGTCTTCCCTTCTTGGGTTAAGGCTTGCCACTAATCTAGGAGGTTTTGATGGTAGGAGGGTGGGACATATTTGAGTTTGAGTTGGTCCTTCATGGCCCCCCATGTGGTGATGGGAGCTTCCCTCCTAACTATCCTTAATGCCTCAACATTCATCCAATGAGTCTTGGCTAATTTGGTTAGTTGCATCTTTGCAAGTCGGAGTCTCCTATCCTCGGTCATTGGGTACCAATCAAAATATTGGTCCATGGCTGCCTCCCAATCTAAGTAGATGCTCGGGTGATGAGACCCATCAAAGGTGGGTGCATCGATTTTCACAAGTCTCATGAGTTGGTCATCCGGGTTGTCCCGGGGAGGTCTCTCATTCCTCCTAGGGGGTGGGCCTCTTTCCGGTTCGGGAGGGTGGTCAAGGTTGGGCTCTCCTATGGCTGGCTCCATATGTGGGTGTGGTTCCATCCTATCTCCCGCCCTTGGGGCAGGCCTATTTTCCTCAATTTGTTCAAGCCGGACCGTTATGTCGTCAAGCCTTCCCATAATATTGGTCATGCCTTCCACAAGAAACCTCATATGGTCGGGAAGCTCGTGCTCATTGTGAGCGGGATTTCCTTGGGGATTGGGATTCATGGTGGTATTAGAAGAGGATGGATTGACTTGATAATGGACTCCACTATGAGTGGTCATGCAAAGTTGGGTGGGCTATGCAAGGGTGTGCGGATGCACCTATGAAAGACTTAGTGTGACCCAAGACTAGACTTGTAAGGACAAGCCTATGACCGCTCTGATACCACTTGATGTGGCACAGCCCAAGGTTGACTAAGTATGAGTTGATGACCCTAGGACCTAGACCCGCAAGCATACAAGCACTCTAATGATTCTCACGATAGCGACTTGCTCACACGGCACACGCGATCACCCGGCGGGGCTGGGGGATGATGGCAAGGGTCCGAGGCGAGACCCAATGATTCTAAGTGACTTAGTTGGCTTAGGCTGACCCCCAAAGGGCCTGGGATTACCAACTTCGTGGGCGGCTGGCCCGCAGGGCGGGGTTTGGGTGGCACTCACTCCCTGTCTGCGGTGGACACCTTCAAAGTAGCATACAAGTTCGGCTCTCTTCTCACCGTCCGACGGGCATGCGAAGTAATACTAAATTTGCAGAATAATGGCAATCAAGGATGGCATCAGATGCTCACCTGATCGGTGTGAAAACACCGATCCCGCTCGGAGACGAGGGCGCGCCGGGAAGTGAGGGTATACACCCGATCGCTGCGGCGGTGTCGCTTGACCTGAAAATTAAAGAAGTACAGCACTACGCCTCTCACAGGGGGGATGATCTTGGGGTGGGGATTAAACTTATTACAATCAAAACTACCCCCACGCAGGGAGGGGCCTTCAGCCGGCCAAGCAGGGTGGGAGAATTATGCAAGAAAACCCGACTTTCCGAGCTTTGCCGGTTCTGCCAATCTTCAGATTCGCTGGACAGGGTGTCGGTGATGACGCTGCCACGGACTCCACGGAACTCAGATCTTGATGAAACTGGTGCCAAAAGTTTCCCAACTGACCGAGGGTGATGTCTGATTTTTTGGGGAGGCTCTGAAGCTCAGGGCTGGTCGGGCCGGCGACTGGAACAGGACAGCAACGTTCTGTCTCAGGCTGGTGCAGAACTGGTGCAGTCTGTTGCATAAGGCGCTACGGACTCTCCCAAACTCCAATTGAGACGAAACGGGAAGTGACGCGATCTTGGTCGGAGTAGCTTCGAGCAGGAGTTGACGGGGCTCCAATCGGAGGTCGGAGAAAAGAATGGTGGCCGGATAAGTGGGGACAGGTCAAACCTGGACCCACAGGGGGCAGACTGCACAGTCCGGCGAAGAAAATTGTAACTGGTAGCTCCGGTGGCCGATTGAGGTCCTTCTTCTTGGAGATGAAAGCTAACTGGACGTAGTTCCTGCCCTCCGAAAATGGCGCCCAGATCTTCAAGGAAGAAGCCGTGGTCGGACTGGAACTGAGGCTCTGGTTCCCTGCCTAAGGACTTCTGCGTGGTCAAGGGAGAATGGCTCCTGCGGACAGCTCGGAGCTCGGATGTCGACGAAACCACCTCGCCTGGAAAGCTCTCTGGACGATCTTTCCAGAGATATAGGCCTTGACACCAGGAGGATCAGGGAGCGGCCGGAGATGAAGCAACTTTCAGGCCCAACTCTGCTGCCTGCGACCTGCTACCTGGAACTGCAATCTAGCAAGATTAAAGGGAGTGGGAGGGGGGTTAGCATAGCTTGGGAGTGATGGATGAGGGTTTGGGGAGAGGGGAGGGACGTGGCTAGGGTCTCCAAGAGGTCTGGAGGGCCAGGAATGGGTGGAGAGGGAGCTGGAGCTGCAAGAGGTGGTGGTGGGAAGGAGGATGTGCACAAGAGAGAAGGTGAGTGGTAGAGGAGGTGGGGGTGAACTTGGGCTGTTGGGAGGGAAGGTGAGGTCGACCTAGGGAGGTATGGGGAAGGGGAGATGGGAGGGAAATTCAAAATGGGCATAGGGAGGAGGTCCTTCAGCCTTGGGGAGGTGGGGAGGTGCTTAGGGAAGTGGATGGGGTAGGTGGTAGTTGGGAGGTGGGGCTTGGATTGGTGGAACTACCTTGGGACAAGTTGTGGAGTAAAGATGGGTTATGGGAAGTTGCAGGGGAGTTAATGGAGGTAGGTGGGGGTTGGAGGTGGTTGGGAGGGGGAGGAGAGAGAGAAGGGTTCGCCCCCTTCTTGAAGATAGAGAGGGAGAGAGATAATGAGAGAGAGGGAGAGAGGAAATATCTTTGATAGAAGAGAGTGGAGGTGGAATAGGATTTTAATCAAATTCATTCATCAAAATTAAGTACATGAGGAGAGATGGGGCCTATATATAGGCAATCATTCTTTACATGACCAAAATGTCCCTGACAATAAGACAAAAGATCGAGCATATCCTAGACTCAATCCTATGGGCCCGTAACTAAGGTAATAAGGTCCAATTAAGCATAACAAGGGAAATGGACTAGAACCACATGACTCAATAAAGGAAAATACATAAGATAGGACTCAACAAAATGAAAATACATAAGGTGAGACTGAATCTAACATGTGTAGATCATAGTCGGTCCATATCAAGAATGTGCAGGCGACCCGAGCCAGAGGGAGTGTCGTGAGATGTCCTCATCACTGGCTTATAGCCAAATTTCAATATCATATTCCAGCCTTTAGGGTCTCTCATCGTGGGCTTCATCTTGATGTTGATTGGCGCGATGGCTGACTTGCAGTGTGCATAAGCCCATGGGAAATCGAGATCCATTATAGAAATGACTGGCTTGTTGCTCGGCCAGAGTGTTGGCAATATTTTGTTGGAAATGGCCTCAATTGTTTGGACCGTGGATATGCTCTTGACCTTTACTACCCGCCCTTGAAACGAGAATTTAAGGCACTGGTGGGCGGTAGATGGTACAGCATGGAGGTTGTCAATCCACGGACGACCCAAAATAGCCTTGAACATTGGGTCAATGTCTAGCACATAAAACTCCACGGGTATTGTTAGTGGCCCGAGCTCTGCTTGAATGGTAATTACCCCATGGCATGACCTCCTCGAGTAGTCATAGGTCGTGATTGTAGTTGGAGTAGGCCTTAACGTGTCTTTAGAAATGTTGCATGCACGTAGAGTGCTGAGGGGACAGACATTTATAGAGGCTCCAGTGTCAACCAAAGCCGCATCAATAGCCACCTTATTCAAGGTGATGGAAATACAGAGCGGCTTCTAGCGTGCCTCGAGAGGTGCCAAATCAGACTCAGAAAAGGAAATGGCCGGCCCCTTAGTGATCGTGGCCAAAGTCGATGGCAGATTGTCTACCGCCATATCTTCATTCACTAGAACCTTCTGTAGAAAATCTCGTAAGGCATCCTGATGTAACTTGGACCTCTTAATCAATTCAAGCACTGAGATCTTGGCCGGCATTCTGTCCAAGTGATGTAATAAATCATACTGCGTGCCGGGCAAGGGTCCACTTCTTCTTGATCAGTAGCCTACTGTGGGAACTGAGGATTGGGTGCGGGTGCACCAGTGGTGGGGTAGTTTCGATGAAATAGGCGCCCGCTCCGGAAGGCAAGATTTTGTGCCGGCATGGCATCAGATGGAATCATGGAGGGTGCTCTAATGGGCCCAACAGGGTGGATGAGGGGGGTGAAAGTAGAGGTTGCGGGCAAAATGGGGGTGATGACGGGAGAGGCAGGCTTAACGGGTGCTACCGGGAGAATGATGGGTGAAGGGTTAGGCGCAGGGGTGACAATGGAGGGTGTAGTGGGTGTTGGCGCGAAGACGGGTGAAATGTTGGGAAATGTGGAGGGTAGGATGAAGGGTTTAGCAAGTGTGATGGGGGTTGTAGTGGCGGGTTGAAGGATAACGGGGGTGGAAGGTGAAGGGGAGTTGCGGTAGGTATGGTGGAGGGCCATGAGTTGAGCTGACGAGTCATCATCATAAGACCACCCAGCGTTGGGTGCTGGGCAGTGAACAATATTAACCTGAGCCGGTGCCGGCGGCTGAGGTTGCGGAGCGGGCGGGTGGTTGGGCATCGGATTCTGATGCATCCCCAATTCCTGTGCAGGCTACTGCTGTTATTATTGAGGTGTTGGCTGTGGTGCTGGCTGTTGTTGCTATCGCGGCTGCTATCTTCTCTCCTTGATAGTTATGATGACTTTGTGCATCTCAGCCCAATCAATATGTTGCCCTTCATGTAGGTCATAGATAAGATCTCTAAACTGGAAGCATCTCTCAATTGTGTGCCCGGGCTATTGGTGAAAAATGCAGTATCTGGACTGGTCGACGGTCGGGTTCCAATTCGACTGTTCTGGAGGAAGTTGTAAAGCCCCAATGGACATGAGTGCAGAGAAGATATCAGGAAGGGTTTCAGGCAATGGGGGGTACTGGGCCCTTTTAGGACTTGGGCACGTAGATGCATAGCCATTTGGTGGAGGGATGTTGTAGTATTGTGGCGGCTGTTGTGGCTACTGGGGAGTGGGGAAGGATGGTTGGGCATTTGGTTGAGTGGTGAACTGAGGGTTACGTGGAGGCTGCTAGAAACGAGGTGGAGCGGGTTGGTTGATGGATTGGAAATTGACGGCCTACACCTGTTCATTCGTCTGGACCCCTTCGATGACTGGCCCCTGGGGCTTTTTGGTGTACTTGGGCTTCTGGGGTTCGAAGAGGGTGTGGATAGGGGAATCCTTGAATTGGGTCTGGATAAACCTGGCCCTACTGTACAACTAGTGCATGTTGGCAATATCGTTCATGGCCAAACTATTTTTGAAGGTAGGGGTGGCATTGGAAATGAGGAGATTAACCTTCTCCTCCTCCGGGATATGACCAGGCACGCGGGTAGCCATCTGCCTTCATCTGTCAGCATATGATGCGAAGTCTTCATCGACCTTCATCTTCTCAGCCACTAGATCAGTAAATGAATATTCCGGGCCCACCCGGTCTTGAAATCTCTAGATGAATTTCTCCCTCACAACTTTAAAGCTCTCTGCGTCCTCCAGTGGCAATGCATAGAACCACTCCAAGGCGACCCCATCTAATGAGCGGCGGAATAGATACGCCATGAGGCAATCGTCGTACAGAAACTACACCGACTCATATAAGAAGTCCCTAACATGGATGTAGGGATTACTATTCCCTCATATTTTGGGTGCGTGGGGAGCTCTGACTAAGAGAGAAAATGAATGTTATGGAAACTAGGGACTGGGACATCAGCCAAAGACTGTGGGCCGACCCACTTTTGAAGGAGGTCAAGATGTTGCTGCATTACGACCCACTTATCAAGGAGCTCCCGCTCTCAGGATGGAGGGGGTAAAGCAAGAGGAGTGGACCCAGTGTGAGGGGCCGAAGGATAAGTGGATGTAGGGGGAAGTCCATAAGGAGGGTATTGGGCCAAGGAAGGACCCATACCCGCATATGTCAAGTGGGCGGCCCCAGCCTGAGGGCGTAGAGGATCAACCGGGTCCACGAGGGCCTGCGGCATTGGTGGAATGGACTCATAAGGGTCAACCTGAGAAGATAGAAGGAATCCAGCCTTCCCTCTATCAAGAACCTGATGGGCCGAGTTAGAAGACTGGCCCGCCTCTAGATTTGGAAAACGAAGAACCCTGGGCTGGACCGGGGTTAGATCAATTGGGGCGGTAGAGGAAGTTCCGAGCCCATTAACCATGGACTGGGAAACAGAGGTGGAAGTAAGACCCTGCAAAATGGAAGATGATGGGGCATCTGACCTCTACAAGGCTTACCGAAGGACCTGAAGCTAGGTCGGATCCAACTGGGCCATCATCTGGAGGATCTGACTGGCAGAGCCTTGAGTAGGAGGATTGAAAAGGGAGGGTTGACAACCCTCAATGATAGTAGATAATGGAGGGGCGGACCCCTGACCAATGACCCTGGGTGGGTCCTCTAGGAGGCCCTAAGGAAGAGAGTCCTCACGGGGCTGGGAAAAGTCGTAAGACAACATGGTGGAATCGAATAGCGGATTGAAATAGGAAATGAAGGAGGGGTTGCCCCTAGGAGAAGATCCTATGAATGGGAAACAACTCTACATGCAACGTGGTACCTAACAAAATACCAAACAACACACAATAAGCACACCTAATGTGATGACTAGCAAGATGCACAAACAAGAGAGGAGATAAGAGACAACCAAAGTCAATCAAGTTATGATGATGCACAGAAAATTTTAATTTGTTTTCCCTTTTGGAACCTTAATGATTTGAATTAGATCAAAGTTCTCTCCAAAATAGGAATCCTAAATGGGAGTGGATCTGGGGGGTTGGTTGACTCTATGTGTACACTCTCTCTCCCAGATGCAACCTAAACACGGGGTGGCAAAGGCACAACCTGCCCGGCGTCCGTGTGGGAATCCACGGCTCACGGGGGCTTACGGAGGTCCCGGATGGGATCACCTAGTCGACTCCAAAGAATATGGAGGTGAGAGGATATCCTACCAAGTTAGGTATGCAACTAATATGATAAAAATGTATGATCCTATGTGTACCAGAGTGCATGCAAATTCTAGCCTAAAACTAGCAAGCGATGATCAAACAGTGCTATAAATATGGCAACAATGGTATAGACATGAATGACAACCAGGGGGAGATAAATCAGTACCCAAAACAAGTAGCAAGATGATGGAGAACAAAGCACAACTGTCAATCTCGGGATGAACTGTAATGAAATAACGGTCTGATGGGAGACCGCACAGGGAGTGGGACGGTCCTGAGGGGACCGCAATATGCCAGGGAGCAGTAAACACAAAAAACAAAGGCTGAACTGAATGGTAACAGGGATGACAAGGCGCGTACCTGAGTGAGGGAAGCGGTCTGCTGAATGACCGTCACTTGCATGAAACATCCCTTACAGGACCGCAACAAGTAACAGACACACAAAAAGGCAAAGGATAGAAACAAAGGGGACGGACGTACCTGAGGTGGAACAAAGCGGTCTATCGATCGATCGCTGGGTAATAGAAACGGCCCACAGAGAATCGCAATCAATCCCAGAGAACAGAAAACAACAAAAAATGAACGGAAAACTCGAGGAGATCCAAGAATGACTCAAGCAAGCACAAACGAGCAGGTCAGCAATGTCAAAAGCACAATGGGCATAAGGCATCCCACCGTGATCGCCAAAAAAGGGGATGTAGATATTTTTAATCCAAAGGAAGAAGTGTGTGTGAGTGAATGTGAATGGAAGTAATATGGCATTAAATCAAACATGGGAGTAGACAAATAAGGCAATGAAATCAAGCATCCACACACACTATCAAGTTGTGATCGCCACCAAGATACCCAGCGCAAAAAGAAATGCACTACGTACCTTGGAAAATGAGACAGATGAAGACACTCGCCAATCCAAAAATAGTGCTGGTGCAGGATGAAGATGGTCTTCTGACGACCGCTGAAGAGTGAAAACGGTCGGACGATAGGCTGCTACCAGCACCGAAGAGAGCATGAGAAGAAGACTCGGGCGTAGGACTTGAACGGTCTTCAATTGGTCGCATGCACAGGAGAGACGGTCTGAGGAAGACCGCTATCCCAGGTAAACGGTCGGAGGTAGACCGCAAAAGCTTCCAGATCTCAAGCTGGAGAACTCCATCCTCCACCCCTTCTGGCCGGCCAAGAGGGATGGGCCTCACGCTGAAACACTTGATGACCTGCAAGACAACACAAAGGACAGACAAAATGACCCCCAATAGGTTTATGAAAGTGCAATATCTATAAATGGGAACGATGAAGAGAGCACATAATTAAAAGGGGAGATACCTGGGGGGTTGGTTTTTTAACCCCTATGGGGCGTGAAAAATAATGGGAGGATGTAAAAATGCTAGAATGCTAGTGAAAAATGTGAAGAGAAATGAAAGAGAATGGTGATGGAATGACTAAGACAATGACAAAAAAAAACTCAAGCTATGACTCAAAAACATGAAGGAAATGGACTACTCCCTAAACCAAAGGCTTAGAAGACGTATAAAGCCTTTCTCCCTAACTGGACTTCACTCTAGAAAGCGACAACACTTCGACGCGAACTCCGGATCTCCCCCCCTCGCGGCCATGACTCAAGGGTTCTATTTATAGACCCTTGAAACCCTAGCTCGAATGGAGGGCTTTTGGGCGAGAATCAAGCCTGGATTATGTTGATTAAAATGGAGATAATACTCCCAATTTTTATCATGTTCAAACGGCGCTCGATTTCGCTGAGAATCCACAGAGAAATCTGTGGATCAAGCAAGGGGTTTGACCACGCACAGAGAGAGAAACCGCCCGATGACGTAGGAATCTCAGCTGATAGAAACGGTCCAACAATAGACCGCCCAGGATGGTAAGCGGCCCATCAAATGACCGTTATTCATCTGGCCATTATAAAAAATAAAAAACAAGATAAATACGCCCATTCATCCAAAGACCAGGTCAAACGGGATTCCCACCAAGCATAAACGGTCTTTGACAGACCGCCACTTTTATGGGACGGTCCAGCATGAGGCCGTTTACAAAAACACAGGTTGACGCATGAATAAATAGGTCGACGTAGGTCCGAGACAGGTCGACGTAAAAAAGACAGGTCGACGTAGGTCCAAGCAAACGGTCGTTCAATAGATCGCCTAATTCCATAAAACGGCCTATCGTGAGACCGTTATTGTCACGCCCCGAACCGATAGCAGTGGAACATGTCGTTTGCTCAGAACGTGGCAGTTAAAAAGTCAAGTCGATCAAAGCATAACCATAAGACAAGTTCTAATTGAACAAAATAGACTTTTTGATTTCAAATATAAGTTAATTACAACTTGGACCCAAAATAAAAAGAAGGGATCAAGTAAGGAAAAATTACAATGAGAGACTTGACTAGACTTAACATAAGACTCTAGATAACCAAACTAGAGGGTTCACTAGATGTCGGGTGCCCTTCACTCTTGCCCTTGTCCATCATGTTCGGTCTCATCGTCGCTATGGTTCTTACCTGAAAAACATGAAAATACACGAGGTGAGCGAATGCTCAGTAGGACTTAATATCTCAAGCTCTAAGCTAGCTTTAAGTCAATTACAATTTCACATGCTCATGCAGGTCATGCAAGGTATAGAAAATCGAGAACTATCATGGCACAAGATAAATTCAAGAACTATAAGAATAGACAAGATTGTAGACACGCCATTCCTGACGTCTCCTGAGCAAGTCTCATATTACTATACGACGCCCCGCAACGGCTTACGCATTTTGAATCGCTCGAGCACTTCCTTTTCTTGAGTCTTCTTTCGCCCTTCTCAGCATCCGGAATCGTCTTGTCACGGCATTCAGACGGCGTCAACACCAGTCGAACGTATCAGGAGGTTCCGGAATCAGGAAGGCTGTCTGCCGGGCGGCCGCCAGCGACTAAACCGAGGACCCGGGTGGGCCTTAATGGGGGCGTCCAGGCCCCTGGACGCCCCCAGTCTTTTAATGTATTTTTCAAGGCCCAAAAACAAATAAAAAATAATATATTAATGGAGGCGTCCAGGCCCCTGGACGCCTCCATAAAAACAAATATATAAAATATAAAATGCCAGTTGGCATAAAAGACAAAACCAAATAAAAATAATAAATTAATGGAGGCGTCCAGGCCCCTGGACGCCTCCATCAACTCTCTCACGGGCGCCGGCCACAGAACGACGGTTTGTCGTGTGTGAAAAAAATCCAAATTATGGAAATGTCCACCTAACTGGACGCGCCCATTTCTGAATCACGAGGCGCCGCTCACAAAACCACGCGTTGTGCCAAACCGCGTGCGGCCGTCGTCGGTTTTCGGTGGACTTGTTTGAGGCGTTCGAGGACCTGGACGCCTCCACAAAAGTATTCCAAAAAAATATATAAAAATAGAATAAAATATTAATTCGGCCCTGATGGAGGTGTCCAGGGTCCTGGACGCCTCCACCCTCCGGAGCCCTATAAATAGAGGCCCACCCCCTCAGTTCTGGGAGAGCTTCGAAGTGATCCGATAGGCTGCCGGAGCCCAGAGGCTACGGAGTCATTTTCTAACCCTTGGGTTCTTTTGTAGGTGGAGGTTCTGCCGGCTTCTCGGGTGCTCACGCTCGCGAGAGGAAGGTCGTCTTCATCCACCGCGCTTCCACGTCGTCCCCACGCTGCTGGAGCTCCGCCGGATTTCACCATCGGCACATCCAATAAGCCAATTCTTTCCTTTTCTTCGTAGTTCTTTTGCATTCATCATCTTGCATCCCCTATCCCCCTTCATAAGGGCGCCTTTTCTTATACACTTCTTACATCCATCATCTCATTTTCCTCCTACTCGAGTCCGAGAGGGGTTTAAAAGATAACACCAACCAGGTGTGTGTCTTGCCATCATTTCGTTATTTTTATCGCAAGGATTTGAATACTACACCTCCATCTTTCTAATCCACTTGTCATTTGTTTGTCGTTGTTCTGCAAGGGTAGCCGAGGAAAGCCCTCTCCGTCGGTCGGCCGAAGGGAGAGGAAGAAGCAACCCGCCATCTCCCGCTCTTGAGGTAAGCGTGATCACTTTCTTCATTTTGGGGTCTTTCGGCCCCTGGCGATCACATCTTGTTCTCGAGGCCGCGGCGAGTCACTTCCCCAATGGCCGTTTAAATTTTCGTTCTTATATTCTCTTTATATTCTGTTATATTCTGCTCATATGCTCGAGGCCGCGGCGAGTCCCCAATGGCCATTTAAATTCCCGTTCTTATATGTTATATTCTTATTTATTCATGTTCTCGAGGCCGCGGCGAGTCACTTCCCCAATGGCCGTTTAAATTCTCTTTATATCCTATCATATTCTTATCTATTCATATTCTCGAGGCCGCGGCGAGTCACTTCCCCAATGGCCGTTTAAATTCCCGCTCTTTATATTCTCTTATATTCTGCTATCTTCTTATCTGCTTATATTCTCGAGGCCGCGGGGAGTCACTTCCCCAATGGCCGTTTCAATTCTTGTTATTTAATTTCTGCACCATTCCCGTCCCCCCGAGGCCGCGGCGAGTCACTTCCCGCTATGGCCGTTTAACCCCCATATCTTGCTATATCACACTTGTCCCGCTCGCCCCGCCGGAGCAATCTCCCGTGGTGGCCCCTTCTCTTTTCTCTTATTTCTGTGTTGCAGCAAAACAAAAAAAAGAAGGAGCCCGCATGCTCCGCGTCTTCTCCGCTCTTCCCCGAACCGCGTGACGTCGCTCACAGATTGGCGATCACGGTGGGACCTCTACTGCTTCCTTTCGGCTACCCTTGCAAGTTCGGCACCATCCGTGCCTCTCCACCTTGGCGCCCGCGCGCGCCCCTGTTGTGCTCACGGCAGCACTGTCAGTTTTGATTGGTTGTTTGTTTATTATATGTCTGTTATTTCTGTTGTTTTTCCACTCCATATCTCTGTCAGCATTTCATTGCATGCATCCATCCCTCTTTTCTATCCTTTCTTCATTTTTTTGAGGATCACCCTTTCCCGGTGAAGGAAGGACTCTTCGTTTGAGAATTCCTCTCAAAGGACTAGAATCTCCTACATTGGGACCTCCGTAAGTCCCCGACATCGAAGAACCTCCTCTTCGTTCACTGGGCTGGTTGTACCATTGAAGTTCCCCGAAGTTAGTCATTTCATTCGTGGTGAGACGAGAGACCCTAGCTGACACGGCGGTGAAACAAAAATAAACTAGGGTCCCCATTTTGTGTGAACTTCGGATCTCGCTAAAAACATAAAAAAATCATCAAAATCAAAACACAAAAAAAAGGGCGTAAAGGCATCAACTTGTTTGATAATCTGTGCTACCTGCTTGCTAGTGTATGTTTTTGCATTCTGGAAAAACTGTGAGCATGGCTCACGAGTCTTTTGAGAAAAATCACCCTAGTCGTGGTTTGTCAGCCGACCCGCGAGTCTATGCTATGGACTCGGGTCCTTCTCATGAGCTCTCGCATGAGGTGCAGGTTATTGTCGGAGACACGTCCCCACCACAGGATATCTCTTCCTTACTGGGCGTCCTCGCCAACACGGAGCTTACCTCTGAACAGCTCTGGGCCTTCCAGGCCATTCTGAAGGGGAAATCTGTTTCCCCCACGCCCCAGGAATCAACTCCGGCCATCGCACCCCTCCAAGAGTCCGTGCAGGCCATTCCATCTCCTTCGTTGGTGCAAGCCATCCAGTCTCCCTCGCTTCAAGGACAAGCGAGCCAACAACCACCCTCATTCTAGTTCCCGTCACAATCTCAAACTCCCGTTGTTCCCCACACACCGCTTCAGCCAGGGCCAACTGTCAGTGGTCCGACAGCTCCCTCTCATTCCGGGTTCCCCCCTCAAGTCTCCCGGAGACAGTTTCTCCCCCAGTGGCAAGTGCCACCTTCACCTCCAGAGGAGCTCGCCCAATCGCTCCTCAATAGGTTCAATCGCATGGACGAGCAGTTTCAAAATCTGAGAAGGATGGTGGACGTGAAAGCCACCCCGGAGGTTGCTTTACCAATCCTTCTCGTCATTCATCTTCCTCCCTCCGAAATGCCCACGTACCGCAGATACAATGGTACCGGCAACCCCTTCATTCACCTCAAGGATTTCATGTATGAATCCTCCTATTGGCAAAACGATCAGAGGTCCCTGGCATACCTCTTTCGGAGATCATTGGATGGTCCCGCGCTTGAGTGGTTCTATTCCTTAGAGTCCCGCGAGGCCGAGAATTTTGAAATAGTCCAGAGAAGGTTCTTGCAGAAATATAGGGATAGGGTCGGTCCCTCACTCTCCATTACCGACCTAGTGGCCGAAAAGATGAAGCCCGATGAGGATTTTGTCCGCTATACTGATAGATGGAGGTCTCTGGCGGAAAGAATAAGGGATACCCTCTCTGAGCCCGAACAAGTGAAGATGATTGTGTCTAATGCAACCCCACAGTTCAGACACGTCCTGGCCATGAATAAACTTACTACAATGGAGGAACTCTATGAAAGGGCCCGATACATCCAAACCCAATTAAAAGACTCCCCCATTATGAACATGTTTGAGTCGTCGAAGCCCAAAGTGGTCAGAAAGACAGGCGCTGGTGTCCCGGGCGGAGCCACAGAAGGGGTCGTGACAAATGAGCAAGTGGGTGCGGTCAACAATGCCAACTATGCAGTCAACCCAAGGCCTCCACAAATGCCCCGACTTCCCCTCCAACCAGGTCCTTTCCCTCTTCGTCCTCCACCCCAAAATAATCCACCCCAGGATAATATGCCTCCATTACGTCAACCCCAGCAACAACAACCACAACCTCAGTAACAACAACCACCGCTTCAGTACAACCAAGTTCCACCCCCGGGGAACTATGGTCCCCAACAGCAACAAAGGAGGCCGCTCGGTCCCAAGAGAGCCTACTATCCACCATTGCCAGAAACCTTAACAGACATTTTTAATGCCCTCATGGCATCAAACCAACTTGCCCTACCCAGAGAAAGGCCCGTGTGGCCCCCAAATGTTGATACCTCCAAATACTGCGTCTACCACAGGCAGCCAGGACACACAGTAGATTACTGCTTCCATTTCAAAGATTACATCCACGATATGAATGATGAACATCAAATAGATTGGAATGAAATGAGACGATACGTCGCCGCTCTTAAGGCTAGGAGACCTCCTCATAGGCCACAGCAGCAGTTACAATAGCAGCAGCAGCAGTAACCACAACAACAACAACAGCCTCAGCAGGCCCCACAATAACAGCCCGACATGGGCATAATCCAGAATCCATTACCAGAGCACCAACAGCCCAATCATCAGGTTAATCCCATCTCCTCCTTCCCGGAAGTCGGGAGAGAGCAGGTGTGGCACCAGGAAAGTACCTCCATTCTTTCTACCGCCAATCCTATCATCATGCAACACCCTTGCCTTGCCGGGTAGCACCTCTCTCTCATCAACCCGCGTCAGTATCGCCTTCACCATTTCCACTACCATTATGCCCCCTCATCCATACCCCGATCTCCTATCAACCGACACTCTCCACTACGCCTTCACACCCTCTCATCTTCTCTCACTCCCCCACTTTACCATCCACCTCTACCACATTTACCCCTACGCCTTCGAAACCCCTTATCATCCGTCAACCATACATAACCCCGTCTTTCTCCACCGTATCACCACTAATGCCTTCAAAACCACTCATTACTCATCGCCCACCTCAAAATCATTGCCCACTTCAAGCCCTACCCACTTCTACTTCGTCTCCACTGCCACCTTCCAGACCCCTTATCCTTCATAATCCGCGCGATATCCCCTCTACCTTCACCATGCCTCCACCTAACAAACCCCTCATCAGAATCCCTGCTCCCGTCATCACCCCTGCTTCATCGACCATTCCTCCACCACTACCCCTCAAACCTCTATTAAAACCCACTGCTACCCCCACAGAGGTACAAAAGCCGCAGGCAATGGTGCTCCGGAGTGGAAAGATTTTCCACAGGGTTTTCCCCCACAACAGTCAGAATCTTGAGCAATCTCAGCCAGAGAAGGATGATGGAGAACAACCAGAAAGAGCTATCCCTGGAACACAGTATGATCTATTAAAACATTTGGACAAGTCGCCTGCTCGGATCTCCATCCTGGAGCTTCTTCAAAGATCCACATCCCACCAGGCAGCCTTAATGGAGTACCTTCAAAGAGTCATGGTTAATGAAGACCTCCCCGTGGAGAAGATTTCGACCATCCTGACCCCAGCAGACACACAACCGGCCATCATGTTCCACAACTACGAGCTCGCTCCCAAGGAAGCTCGAAAATATGCATTGTGCATTTCAATAAAAATCAATGGGGTATCCATAAACCCGTGTCTTGTGGACACGGGTGCGTCCATAAATGTGATCTCCATGAGCACTCTTCAGTTATGTGGGATCGACGAGGAACAAATAAGACCTTCCTCGATCACGGTCACGGCCTATGACAATAGCAAAAGGCCGCCGCAGGGGATGATTATTCTGAAGGCAGAACTAGGCCCCATGTCAATTCCCACGGAATTCCATGTCCTCGACATGGACCCCACATTCAAGGCTATACTGGGACGCCCTTACATCGAAGCCATGGACGCTGTGCCTTCCACCAACCATCAGTGCATGAAGTTTCCTTACAATGGGAGAATTATTAAAGTGGTCAGTACACCTGTCCTTCACACAGTGGATGCTATCAACACCTCTCTGCCCTCTGTTTGGCCGTCTCATCAGCCCATATTGTCACTACTGGATGTACGTGACTCATCTCACGTTCCACTAGCACCAAAGGAGCCGGTCAGGACAACCGCAACATCATGTCTCCCTTTTCACTCCAAAGGTTGGGAGATTATGAGGAACATCGGCTATCAACAGGGTAAAGGTCTGGGCGCACAATTACAGGGGATGCTCAAACCGCTAAAGGAAATTAGGCCGAACCGTAGGTTTGGCCTAGGCTTCAAAGGACCGTTCAGGGCGGATTGGAAGCCCCTCACATGGACTCTATCAAACCACTTCAACAGAGGGCCCGTTGTACAGATGAGAGATTACCCACGAGAAGTATATGGGAGATCACATGCTGTATATTTGGCTGAAAAATGTCCGAGGATCACCAAAAGAGGTAAGATCAAAGATCCGAAATGCGAGTGGAACAAATGGTTCGACATACGAGACATTTCTGTTGCACTGGAAAGGATGTTCTCGTCTCCGCAACTTGAAGGACCGCCATTGATCTCCGGAATACCAGAGAATATTACCACTCTTGCCAAGGTTCCAAACTATCCTCGTCCTCGCCAGAATGACTCTATCATCGACGGATCTTCATCCGTCCTCAACATTGTCGTCGACGGCTCATTAGCCGGCATCCTCTCCATCCACTCGTCTCAGCCTTTACTGATATCTTCTTCCTGGGACAGACAATTGTCTGATGATCTTCCCAGATCCCCTTCTCTGTTTACATACCTACGCGGGCTTTTCAACCCGCGCCAGGTCTTCAACCATGATTTGCTCTATGAGCCTCACAATCCTCTAGCCATAACCACTTTTCTCTCTCCTCCAATCTCTTTTCACTGCTTTGTCATTAAAAATGAAAATGAAAAAAAAAACATCAATTTTCAAACTCCCCAACAACACATCTTCGTTGAGGAAACCTCCTACATCTCCCACGGGTGCGTACCGCCTTGCGGACCACCCGTCCAAAGTCCGATGAGCGACCTTTTCTACCCCTCCTCTGAGGGGTCTTCTCCTGTACATTCTACACCATCCTCTTCGTCTTCCTCTTCTTCTGTAAGTATTGTCAGTCAATCTAGGAATGATAGGCCAAGGGTAGTACCTAGGAAGAAGTCCAAGGGGAGGCAGATCCCTCGTCGATTCCTTCTGGATTTAGCCGCCAGGTGTCAAGCCCTCCTTGCCATCCCCCAGTTGCTAGAAAATCCCATCCGGCTACCGGAAATAGAATGTGAGGGCGACTGTGCATTTGATGAAGGGTATGGAGTCTACGAGATCACGGATGAAGAATGCCTCACTGAAGATGAGGGTGAAGAATATGAGGATGCGGCGGGCGCATACGCTAGTGGAATAAGGAGATTCGACGAGCCGTCAACCGCCGTGGAAGAATCCACCAAAGAAGTCAACTTGGGAACTGAGGAAGACCCTAGGATCATCCTCATAAGTGACAACCTACCACTCTCTGAAGAAGAGGCATTAATTGAGGTTCTCAAGGAATATAAAGACACGTTCGCATAGAGCTACGAGGATATGCCGGGTCTGGATTCAACCTTGGTCGAACACCGTTTAACCCTAAAACCAGGGTCCGTCTCGGTAAAACAAAGGTTAAGGCGTTTCCACCCTCAAATGGCTTTGAAAATGAAAGAAGAGGCCGATAAGCTCCACAAAGCCAGGTTCATTAGAGTCGTTCTTTATCCTCAATGGGTGGCGAACATTGTCCCGGTCATGAAGAAAGATGGGAAAGTCAGGATTTGTATCGACTTCCGGGACCTTAACCGCGCGTGTCCAAAGGATGATTTTCCCTTGCCTCACATTGATGTGTTGATCGATAACATGGCAGGCTACGAGACCCTCTCGTTCATGGATGGATTTTCATGATATAATCAAATTCGTTTGGCAGAAGAGGATCAGGAAAAGACGTCATTCACTACCCCTTGGGGAACATATTGTTACGTGGTCATGCCGTTCGGATTAAAGAATGCTGGAGCTACTTACCAAAGAGCGATGATGGCCATATTTCATGACATGATGCACATATATCTGGAAGTGTATGTGGATGACTTATTGGTGAAATCAAGGACCAGGATGGAATATCTAGAAGTTTTGGCTAAGGTCTTGCAACGGTCAAGAGAGTTCCAATTGAAAATGAACCCGAAGAAGTGTGTGTTTGGTGTGTCGTCAGGTAAATTGCTGGGGTTCATCGTGAGTAAAAGAGGGATCGAGATAGATCCCGACAAAGCCAAGGCTATCAGGGATATGCCGCCTCCCAAGAATTTGAGGGAAGTCCGAGGTTTAATCGGGAGGTTGCAGTTTATTCATCAGTTTGTGTCCCAACATTCACAAAGGTGTAGACCTCTCTACGAGTTGACCAAGCCAGGAGTAGAATTCCACTGGAATTCTAAATGTCAGAAAGCTTTTGAAGGGTTGAAGGAATATCTGGCTAGTCCACCCGTTCTCATTCCACCCAAACCAGAAAAACCTCTGATCCTTTACGTCTCAGTCTTGGATGACTCCGTGGGAGCCGTCCTCGCACAAGCTGATGAAGAAGGCAAGGAACGGGCAACCTATTACTTGTCCAAACTTCTCAATCCCTGTAAGCAGAAGTACACCGTCATGGAGAAAACCTGTGCTGCCCTCATTTGGGTAGTGCAGAAATTGAAGCACTACTTCTTGGCTCACGAGGTCCACTTGATTGCTCGAATGAATCCTATCAAATTCCTTCTGGAGAAATCCGTCCTTACGGATAGGCTAGCACGCTGGAAAAGTTTTCTCTCTCAGTTCGACATCACCTACATCCAGCAAAAGGTGATTAAAGGTTATGCCATAGCCGAGCATCTCGCTCACCATCCTCTTCCCAAGTTCGATCCCGTCCAATCAGAGTTTCCAGATGAGGAACTAATGTCCGTCAACCAATCGGATGAGCCAATGTGGACACTATATTTTGATAGAGCTCTGAATTCTCAAGGGAGAGGAATCGACATCACCCTCCTGTCGCCTGAAGGCCTCACATTCCCATTGGCATACCAGCTCAAATTTCCAGTCACCAACAATATAGCCGAATATGAAGCTCTTCTAGCTGGCCTAGAACTCGCTCATTCTTTTCGTATCACTGAGTTGCGAGTCGTAGGTGATAGTCAACTCATCCTTCGTCAGGTGCTCACTAAATATCGCACTCGCGATCCCAAACTCAAGCCATACCAAGAACTCACTGCTGCCTTTGCCAAACTGTTCGCCAAACTGATCTTTGTTCATGTCCCTCGTCATCAGAATATTCTCGCCGATGCCCTCGCCTCGTTGGCATCATCCATAAGGTTCCCTCTAGGAAGATGGTTTAAGTCCATTTCCATCTACAAACTTCACGCCCCTGCAATCGATGATGCTTCCTACGTAAATATCAAAGACAGGATAGCAAGAAAGATCCTGCAGGAAGATATCCTTGAGAAGAGGGAGATCATGTTGGCAGAGGTTGAAGAAGAACTGGCTGATGAAGTGAAACCATGGTTCTATGAAATTGTCAAATACTGCCAAGATCAGTCTTATCCTGAAGGGGCCACCACAGAGGACAAGAAAGCCATAAGAAGGGTGGCTCAGAAATATACTTTGGTTGGAGGTCTACTCTATAGGAGGAGCCTTACTGGTATTCTGTTAAGATGTCTTGGTGACGATGAGGTTTGGAAATGTGTAGAGGAGACGCACTCGGGCGTATGCGGTGGCCACGTGAATAGTCCGATGCTCGCCAAGAAGATCATTCGCCAAGGCTTTTATTGGCACACTATGGAAGAAGATTGTGCTGTCTATGTCCGTAGGTGTGTCAAGTGTCAACTTCACGCCGATAAAATCCATTCACCATCTTCCTCACTTCATCCAATATCTTCCCCGTGGCCTTTCTCCATGTGGGCATTCGACATCATTGGTCCCCTAGGTGATCCCAATTCCCTCACCAAGCAGAAATCTTTCATCCTTACTGCGACGGAATACTTCACAAAATGGGCCGAAGCCGAAGCTTACGCGGAAATCAAGGCGTCAACAGTCTGCAAGTTCATCATAAAAAACATCCTCGCCAGATTCGGCATCCCAAGCACGATCGTCACCGACAATGGGCCACAGTTCATTTCTCAGGACCTACAGGACCTCTGCAAAAGGTACGCAATTGCATTGCATCATTCATCGCCTTATTACCCACAAGGTAACGGCCAAGCGGAGGCCACCAATAAAACATTGCTCAAAATCGTCAAAAAAACCTGCGAGTCTAGTAAGTTTTTAGACTGGCCAGAAAAGCTTATCGAAGCTCTATGGGCCTATCGCACTTCAATCCGTACCCCCACCGGGCAGACGCCATTTGCCCTTACTTATGGTATGGAAGTGGTAGTCCCGTACGAGACTCTGATCCCTTCTCTCAGGGTACAATTGGACGAGGAATTTCCCCTCGATGATCATCGTAATTCACTCCTCGCCCAGTTGGAACTCTTGGATGAGAAACGGCTGGCCGCTGCCGAACACGCGCGTGTGTATCAAATAGACTCGCTCGCTTTTACCATAAGAAAGTCGTTGAGAGAAAATTCAAAGTCGGTGAGATGGTCGTAAAAAGAATTTTTGTCAAAACTAGAGGTCCGCGTTCTAAGCTCCAACCCAATTGGGAAGGACCATTTCTAATTCAAGCCGTGTACCTTGGCAACGCCTACAAGCTAGTCAATGCCGAAGGGACCGAGTTATCCCACCCTTGGAATGGGCTTTATCTTAAGAAATACTACCCTTAGCACAAACAAAAAAAAATGATGAAAAGATAAAAACATCAAAAACAAAGAAATATCGAAAACCACTAAAAATATGGAAAATTCAAAATGCCGATGCCTGGCAGTCACCATGTAGTTAAGTTCCTGCATCTAACCTTCATAGGGCCCATTAAGGCTTGGTAGTCACCGGGTCTTGGTTTGCCAGAACCGTGGAGATCCCTGTCCGGCCACGTCGGCCTATGCTCGCTCGAAGGAAGCCAACATGTGCTCACTTATGTATTTTATTCAAAAGTCGGTAGCATCACCTACGGTGGAGCATCACCCAGAAGATCTCCGGAAGCTGTAATCTTTATTCTTTTCTCTTCGACCAAATGAGACAGTCGGCGCCCTTAAAACGCTGAGCATGAGAAACCGAAACTCAAACCCCAAAGGTAAGAGTAGGATCCATTACCTCGAGCATCGATCAGAGCACGAGAAGAGGGCAGTGTCCCCGCAGGCATACAAAAGGAGCCCACAAACGTCAAACGACTTTATCTCCCTCACAAAAAGAAATACAAAATCAAAATCAAGAGAAAAGCCTGGTCGTGACCGTGCCTGTTACGATAAATGGAACCCCTCAAAGCAAAAGTCTGAATCCACAAAGGGGGCCGTGGAATGTAAATGCTCGAGATTTGGTCCGAAGTTGTCCGAAAGGAAAGAGTTGATGGGCCCTTATTCGCTCGCCGGGTTCACGGCTTTGCCGGTCCTCTCAGGAGGTTTATCCCCTAAACTCTTCCTTCTCCCTCTAAAGATGAACGTTCGATGGAGTTTCTGAAGGGTGAAAACTGCCTAGGGTCTGCGACCTTATTTTAATATACACATTTGGTTGCCTACTTTGAAAAGCAAAAGCTATCGCCGCGAAGGAGTCTCTGCGTTTCTGGCTGGTCAAGACCCCTGTTTACCACCTTGATGTCTTCTTGCTTAACCTCGGGCTTAGGCTAATGCAAGCGTGTCACCTATAGGTGCGACGGCGTCTGATTCCGGGTCAGCGCCGCGCGGTTGGTCGTTAGGGTTCCAGGGTGTTCCATCCTATACCATCTAGAGTTGTGAGGAAATAGACCCGGGTCGGGCAAATCTTTTGCCTCAAACACCTTTTGGGTGAATCCCTGTGGTCGGAAGCGACTGGGAGCCTAAGCATGGCATAACGGTATTATCATCAGGGTAAGTCTTAGCCGGCGGGATCATCATTCGAGGGGTCTAGAGGCCCAAATCAACCTAGATGTGCACTTAGGATACCTGGGAGGTTAGTAAGAAACCTCTGTTCTCACGAAGGTTAGGTGCCATTTGGGTGCTTGCCGGGCGTTAGCAATAAAAAAAATTGAGATGATAAAACAACAAAAAATAGAAAAGAGAAAATGTACATATTTGCAAGCAAAAAATCTTTTTTTATAAAAAAAATGCCAAATATAAAAAAAGGAAAATAAATCAATTTTGCATGATTATATTTGCGTGCAGCATCTCACTTTAATACCGCTTGCATTCGTGTGCTTGCCTGTCGCATTTATCATCACCACTTCTTTCCCTTACCTTCGTTAAAATAAAGGCTTGGCCCCTTGACCAGTTATCAAGGACAGTCATAGTGACCATTTGCTTATTGAGCAAGGGGCCAAGTCAGAACAGAAATTTTGATTTGTTTGTTTCAGTGATGTGTGCAGGGATTCAGGCAACAGAAGCAAAGGTGAAAACCAAACAAACCAAACCTTGTGTTTTATTCCAAAAAAACCAAAAAATTACATCAAGTTCCGCCCTCTCTCTCTGCATTACTCGTCCCACTACTCTCCGGGCAAAACGCTCTCAAAGGTGCTACCCAACTACGAAAAGCGGTACTCCTACCGCTCTGTACTCCTCTTCCTATTCCCGCATCCCGGCGTTGATCTACAGAAGCAGCAGAGAAGCTACCAACATGAAAGCCACGCTCTCGTGCTCTTCGGTATCGCTCCTCACCATCTCTCAGCCACTGTTCAGCAAGACCAAGGCTGATTCGGAGTTCGAATAGTTGGGCCTCCATGGCCCTTCGTTCCTCCCTTTCAGTCAATCTGTTGGCTCTTTCTCTCTCTGCGTCTCTTTCTCTCTCTGCACGTTCTCTCTCGCGGTCTTCCCTCTCCAACTGGAGAGTGATCCTCAGTTCTACGGCATCCCTAGAGGAGTCGTCATCAGAATGACGCCGCAGTTCCCTCTCCAGTTCTGCTATCCTAGCCTCCTTCTGCGCAGCCCTGGCAAGCGCTTCTTCCGTCTCCTTTTCCTGCCAAGTGTACCATCTCAGATATGCGATAAGGCGTAAACCAAGAGAACTCAACACTGAAACTTTTACCTGTATAGAGAGCATCCCTTCTGCCTCCGCAGCACGCTGCGTGGCGTGAGCAAGTTGCTCATGAAGCAAGTCAAGTTCTGAGGTGGGAATCCACAAGCTGGAAGAGGCACCACCCACTCCCATCGCTGGGGAAGCCGCGCCAATCTGGGCATGCTACGACCGCGTGAATTAGCAGCCAACATCTTGAATCTGGGGTTTTAATTAGGAACGCACTGTACACCTACCAAGGCGCTCGTAGCTCCGCGGGCATCGCCCAACTGTTGTTCCATCTCTGCCAAGCGAGTTCGTAAATTCGCTATCATGGCATCCCGGACATCCTGCAGCCTTACAAGTCAGCATTTTCACCAGAAAATCAAGAAAAGGAGAAAGAAGAGAAGAGAAAAGGGGAAACCTACCTCCACAAGTCCCCGGGGTTGGAGCCGCTCTGCGTACTTTATCCTATATAGACGTAAGTAGTCCTCGCTATCCCGCGCATGTGATTCTACAATCGTGCCACCCCGTTGCCAGTCCTCATACTGTTCAGGGAACCGCACACGCCAGTCAATGCAGGTCGCCGGTCCTCGCATCTTTCTCCCGACACGAGGTGGCGCAGCTGAATCCACCCATTCTTGAGCCAGTCCTAAAGTCCTCATAACCAATCGTAGCCGAAGCGGCTCGATTTCATTCAGGTAGTGCATCCACAATTCCCGTCCGAACCGGGCACGACTTGCTAGAACCCACGGCTGGTCGGCATCGACCATGTCTGAGTAGGGTCTCCAGTTTACCATCACTGCAAGGAACTCCTGCAGCTCGCTCCTTAGCACCATCAATTGGTAGGTTAGGGGTGCCGCACTCATGATGGGTTCCCACCGCCTGGCTAACGGCACCATCGCGGGTCGCCAATGCCGAGCTCTCCCCATAGGGAGGTAATAATAGCTCCACAGCTGCTCGGCGCAGGTCATCAGTACTTTGCAAAAACACAAAAAAAAATACAAAACAAGCAAAATCAAAAAATACCTGGATGAATGGTGTGAAACCACTCACAGTCATCTCACGATCCGTTTCTTGGAATAGGCCTACAAACAAGTGTGCCAGTATGGCGGCTCCCCAGGCATAATACCCTACTCTTTCAAGGTCTGACAGCAGCTCCAGGAAGCAACATTGGATACCGTCCCCTTTCGAGCTCAGTACCAATCTCCCCAAAAGGAAGAGGAGAAATCTCCTCAAATCTATGTTGCATCTTTCCCAGTCGCCGAAATCTGTGCAGTACACGGCACGGCATCCTATTTCCATCCTTTCCATGAACTCTTCTAAGGATTCATCGTCCCGCCGACGAGTGTCGGTGAGCCCTAATCCATCCATGAGGGACGCCCTAGCTACCGACCTATTTTTCCGACCATCTAGGTCCAAACCCAGTAACTTCTGGGCACCTTCTCTGTAGTCCGCGTAAGTGACTCGGATCATTACCTCGCCCTCTACCTTCAGGCTTGTGATCCGGACCACATCCTCCAAGCTGGGCACCATGTGCCCCCAGGGCATCAGGAATGCCCGACTCACTGGGTCCCATCTCTCACACAAGGCTTGGATCAGAACCAGGTCAGGCTTGATCGGCTCGATCCGAAGGAAGTTACCAAATCCCATCACGTCTAGCCTCGCCTTTTGAAAATCTGGGAGGCCCCTGTACGCTGCTACTACCAACTCCCATAAGATTTGTGATTTCATCACAACCTACACATACAAGGAATGGAGGTGAGGTTTGGTCAGAAGAAAGGAAGAAAGAATGAGAAGAGGGGTAGGAAAACTTGGCTTACGAGTTGTGATTGAGCCCTTTCACTGAAGTGCCCTTCGAGGTCCGAAAGCCTCCTGGAACTACTACCACTGGATCTGCTTCTCTTCGAGGAGTGGGAAGATTCGCCCTCCATCCAACTCTCGGAATTTTGAACTCCTCCTCTCCCGTGAGAACTTGTGCTCCTCGAGTTAGCTCTCGATATACTCGGGAAGATAAAAGGGACAAGAATTTATAGAAATGGAAGGAGTGCGGGCCAAGATTACCTCCATCACATGTTAATGATAGCCCTCGCAATGAGGAACCTGCCATGCGGTCCCATATGTCACTTCACCACTCGCACATGGTGATTGATTGGACGAAGAATATGACGACTAGCCCCCTATGTTGTCTAGGGAAACCCTATCATGTTTTGGAGGACGTCCGTAAAATTTGACACAACATCTGGGAAAAGGGACTAGGGCCGTCATTATTGACTTCGACGGGAGATTCCCGTGGAAAATGGTCACAACAAGACGCGATTCTCTGCTTGGGGTGGAGTCTCGGCAGACCCATCACATGGAAACAGTGCCAAAGAAGAAGTGTAGGGAAGAAGGAACGCACAAGAGAACAAACAAGCAGCAGAAAATCAAATCATTCCATTCATAATTCTACATAAGCTGTCACAAACACTACAATCATAGAGAGGTGGCGGGTCCACTAGCTCGCCAGCTCTTGCCATTATTTCCATGCTCGTCCCTCTAGGCGTCCCTCTCCTCTCTCCCGAGGTGAGGGTCCCTCAGAAGCCTCCAGGATCCCCGTGTAGTAGCACCTGCCTCGCCTCTTGGCGCCAGCTCCGCAGCAGTGACTCGCTGCTCCTCCCCTGGCGTGGCGAAGAAGCCACTAGTGGCAAAGCGACCGGACTGGCGGAGTCGCTCCCCGAACTCTCGCGCTCTCTCGTAACGCGTCTCCATCCCTCCTAGCCTCTGCACGATGGCCTGAAGGCCCAGCTGGAGCTCCCTCACTTGGGCCTCCAAGGCCCTCCTCTCGGTCTGATCCCGCTGTCGCTCGGACCTTCTCTCGGCTTTCTCTCTCTCTGCCTCTCTCCTCATCATCTGCAGAAGAACCCTTAACTCCAGGATGTCTGGAGAAGGTCTCTCCTCACCACGATGCCGCAGCTCCGTTACAGTCGCCACCCAGGCATCACGCTCCTCTTCCACCCGGGTCGCGCGGGCCACCACACCGGCAAGTTGCTCCCGGATGGAGGTAATCTCGAGAAAAGGGGCCGAGGAACTGGAAGATGCGCCACCAATCATCCCCGCCGTCGCTGTCTGCTGGGCACGCTAGAATAAAATAAACAACGGCCGTCAGTGAAACTCCAAAATCTGAAGTTAAAAGTGCGGCACGTAACTTACCAGGAGCGACAGCTCATGCTGAGCGACGGCCAGCTGCCGCCTAGCCTCTGATAGTTGGGCGCGCGAGCCGTCGATGCCACGCGTGTCCCCAGCTTGGGGAAGCCCCGCATAACTCTCTCTCTGCCGCCGCAGGAAGTCGGCACTGTCCTGCACCAATACACTCCCTTGCTGTCCAGGGAGATGTACGTGCCAGTCCTCGAGCCTCGCCTTGCCGCGACTCTCCCTCCTGACGCGGCTCGGCTCGTCCGCACTCGGCCACTCATCGGCCAGGCCCAGGGTCCTCGCCATGTCCTGCACCAAGAAAAGGGTCCCACATCAGTCAAAAAGAACGTGTCCCCTGTCTAAGACGCATCCATCATTTAAGTGCAACACTCGCCGAACCCTTTCCCCCCTCGCACGGCTTGCTTCAAAACTCAAAATGGATCAAAGAGAGGGAAAACCAAGCACCTACCAGACCGTGTTCACCTCCCTCCGCGACATCGGGCCCCTCGGGTCCCTCGGGGGCCCGAAGCGGCCCTTCCTCCTCCATAGACGCCGTTCCGTGCTCTGGCGCGTCCCTCCTCGGGCGAGGAGTTCCTCGTCCCTCTCCACCTTCACCATGGTCGGGCCCACCGAACTCCATCAATCAAAAGAGGAGGAAGACGAAAAAGGGGCAAGCGAGTTTCGGTCGAAGGCGGGCTCGTTTGCGGGTAAGGCACGGGAGAAGAAAGGCCACCCGACGCTTTAAATTTGAATTCAAGGATTAAGACGCGTCCTCGCGCCTGGACGCGCCCAAAAGGGGGAGAAAGGAAACAGAATCCCCCCATGCAAAACGTAGTTCCCCGCTGTTCAGGACAAGGTCTCGTGGAGCGTGCCTCGAAGGACAACTCAGTACAAAGAAGAAAGTGTGGGAGAGAGAAAAGTACACACAACACAAGAAAGCCATTTTCATTTCATATAATAGCCGAAAGTACATCATACAGTGAGAAGGGTGACGTGTACAAGCAACTCTCTAACTCTCACCATCACCCTCCTGGTCATCTCTCTCCTCCCTCCTCTGCCGGGGATCCCTAGGGGGCCTCTGCGAACCCTGAGAAGCCGTGCTCGCCTCGCCCTGCGGTGGCACTCCAGCCTCGAAGGCGCGACGACGCTCCTCGGCCGAAGAAACCAGATAGCTGCCCATGGAAAAAGAACCAGACTGACGAAGTCGCGCCCCGCGTTCCTTCGCCCTCTGGTACCGCTCCTCGCTCTCCCAAAGCCTCCCCTCCGCCGTGCTAAGACTCAATCGGAGCTCCAGCAGCTGGGCCTCTAGAGCCCTCCTCTCGGTCTGATCCCGCTGTCGCTCCTCCCTCTCTCTCTCCCTATCCCTCTCCCGCTCTCTCTCCACGCTCTCCCTATCCCTCTCCCTCTCCTCTCTCTCCCTCATCGCCTCTCTCCTCGACAGCTCGAGGGCGATCCGCAGATCCACTACGTCGCGAGGGAGCTCCTCAGCCTCCCATCGACGTTCCTCCTCCAGCTCTGCAATCCGGGCATCACGCTCCGCCACCCGAGCGTCGCGCTCCTACTCGGCACGAACAGCACGCGCCAGGGCCTCCCGAATCTCGGCCACCTGTCAAAGCACGCATGCACCGTAAGAGAACAGTGATAGAAGGAGGGCAGCCAGAAGGAGAGTCGAGGTCAGGCAAACGCTCACTCGAGCCTCGCGGTCACGCTCGGCCTCCTCAGCCCGAGCCACCGCATACGCCAGCTGCTCCTGGAGGGCAGAAACCTCCGAAGGAGGGCCCCGCGAACTGGAACCCGCTCCACCAGCCGTCCCGGCTGCCGCTGTCTGGTGGGCCCGCTGAAACACGGGGCAAACGTCAGTCAAAGGCTGAGCATCAAAAATCCAGATCACAAAAAATGCATCACATAAA
This sequence comes from Amorphophallus konjac, assembly GCA_022559845.1. Lineage (NCBI taxonomy): Eukaryota > Viridiplantae > Streptophyta > Magnoliopsida > Alismatales > Araceae > Amorphophallus > Amorphophallus konjac. The sequence continues at coordinate 181,055,177 of CM040123.1, read as the reverse complement.
CTCACCAGGATCTCCAACTCCTGTCGGATGGCCACCAACTGTCGCCTGGCGTCCGCCAACTGGGCCCGCAGGTCGGCGATCATGGTATCACGAGCATCCTGCATTGCACGTAAGTTAGTACCACATGCATGTACATATAGAAAGGTGAAGCAGTTTCATTTCACTTACCCCTGCCATACCACCCAAGGAGAGGCGGTCCCCGTACGTAGCTCGGTACCGTCTCATGTAGTCTGTGCTGTCCTGTACATGGGACACCACTGGGACCCTGCCCTGCTGCCAGTCCTGGTACTGTGCTGGGAAGTGCGTACGCCAGTCCACAACCTTCGCCTTCCCCTTGGTCTTCCGCCCAATGCGGGCCGGCTCTTCTACATCAACCCACTCCTGGGCTAGCCCCAACGTCCTCATAACCAGCCTCAACAGAAGCGGCTCGATCTCGTTCAGGCAATGGACCCACACGTCCCGCCTGAAACAAGAAAGACCCGCTACAACCCAAGGCTGGCCAGCGTCGCCCATGCCCAGGTAGGGTCTCCACACCACCTACACCACCGTACATACATCATGTTAGTTACCATTCAGTCACATAAGAAAACACAAAAAACCATACGCATCATACCATGGCCTCGGGATACTCGCTCAGCTCCCGACGAAGCGACGCCAGCTGGTAGCCGTGGGGTGCTGCAACCACGACCGGCCTCCACCGTCGCGCCAGAGGCACGGCCCTCCTGTTCCCATGCCTAGCCCTCCCCATCGGGAAATAGTAATAGCTCCACACCTGCATTCATCATACATCATTAGCACAATAATTGCATATTTAACTGTTGAAATGCATAAATAAATTGTGTACCTGGAGAAAAGGTACGAAGCCACTGACTGTCGTCTCCTTCTCCGAAGTCTGGGAGAGATCAGCAATCAAATGGGCAAGCAGAGCCGCTCCCCACGCGTAGTGCCCCACTCTGTCAAGATCCGCCAAAATCCCGAGGAAGCGGCAGTGGATGCCATCCCCCTTCGTCCCCAGCAGAAGGCGGCCCAGGAAGAAGAAAAGAAACCTCCGAAGGTCTAGATCCACCAGCTCCCGCTCGCTCGGGTCCTGGGTGAAAGCTGCACGGGCATCTCCCTCCAGTCGTGCCAGAAACTCCGCTCCAGTCTCGCTGACCCGCTGGCGCGGGTCGACGAATCTGAGCGCCTCCATGATCTCCACTCGGCCGACTACCCTGCTGTCCCTGTCAGTCACACTCGTCTCTAACCACAGCAGGTCCAGGGCACTCTCTCGATAGTCGGGGTAGGTTACCCCGCTCACCGCCTCTCCGTCAACCCGTAGCCCGGTGATCCGAGCCACGTCCTCGAGTGTCGGCACCATATGCCCCCAGGGCATCAGAAACGCTCGGCTCGGTGCGTGCCACCGCTCCCTCAATGCCTGGATAAGAGGAAGGTCGAGCCGGAAGGGCTCGATCCTAAGGAAAGCTCCAAAGCCCATGGCGTCCACACCCGCCCTCTGGACGTTCGGCAGCCTGCGGTATGCTGCCACCACCAGGGACCAGCTGATCCGGCCCTTCATCACGCCCTGCACACCACAAAACCAACAGAGAACACATCAGCATCATGAATAGTAATAAATAATAACACTGCATATACTACTTATTCATTTTATTTTATTTTTCTTTTTTAAATATTTATTTTTTGTGGAGGCGTCCAGGCCCCTGGACGCCTCCTTTCCATTTCCTTTATTTTCTTTTATTTTTAGAAAAACCCAAAAACAAAAACAAAAATAAATAATATATATATATATATTATTATGGAGGCGTCCTATTTCCTGGACGCCTCCTTTTTTTTAATTCTTTTTATTATTTATGAAAATAAATAATTTAAAAAAGAATAAAAAAAGAAAATGTGGAGGCGTCCAGGCCCCTGGACGCCTCCTTCCCTCACACCCGGCGTTCTTCACACAGCCTTTCGTCCGCCCTTTTAACCCAGTGAACCAATAGAATGGAGGTCTAAGGGGCTTACCGGATCGTGCTCGTCCTCTGCCGCGTCGCCAGCGTCCACTGCAGCCTCCAAGGCCAAAGGAAGAGCCTCCTCACCCGCGGCAATCTCCTCCACCGCAGCAGCCTCCTCGGCATCATCCCTCAGCCTCCTTGGACGACGAGCCCGTCGTTTCCGCTTCGCTGGACCCTGGCTCGATCCTCCTCGCTCCATTGGGACTAAGAATGGGTCGTCTGGGGTGACTGGGTCGTCAGAATGAACAGTACAAATGAGCAGGGGGTGAGCCCCCCCCAATATATATAAGATTTACTGTTATTGGGGCGTCCAGGCGCCTGGACGCCCCCACTTTTTTTATTTTTTTTTCAAATTCAAAAATTTAGGGGCGTCCAGGCGCCTGGACGCCCCCAAAACAAAAAAATCAAAAAAAATAATAAATAAAAAGTTGGGGCGTCCAGGCCTCTGGACGCCCCCAAGACAAAAATTTAAAACAAGCAAAAATATAAAATTAGGGGCGTCCAGTCCCCTGGACGCCCCCATAATAAAAAATTTTCAATATATATATATATATATATATATATATATATATATATATATAATAAACGTAAAAAAGATAAGAGTATGTATAATCCAAATAAAAAAATCACAAAGAAAAAATAAAAACCACAAAAAAGATAATAATAATTAAGGGAACTGGTCCGAAAAATCAATGCCAGATTTTATTCCATCAGAGAAGCAGAATGAGCTACATCAGGGGTTTAGGCGCCTTAGGCCTTAACTTCCCCAATTCGGTTACATAAGCCCTCCACGGCTCGCATTCTTCCACCACGTGCGCTAAGGCCTTTCCCGCAACACTTGTCTTCCAGGGAGCTTTAATGGCCTTCGCTTCCTTCGCGTCCGCTTCAGTGCCCAACTCCCTTTTCTTCAAAGGAACGATGCCAGTCGGTGGCGGGAACGAATGGCGTGGACTGCCAATCTGGAGGCAGCACCGATGCGCATTATAAAGGACGAACTCGGTCGCACCGATCAGTTGAAGATCAACTTTGGGGGAAGGCCTCATAAGGAGATCAAGCGAAAGCAAACATGCCGGTGCGCAAGTAAAGAAGCCTTGTGTCACGGTGCGGAAGTGAGACCGCCAGTCTTCACGTTTCTTCAGCCACGGAACGCGGTTCACTACAGTACCACCGAAGCCTAACACGTCGGCTATGTGATGAAGAGGGCTTTGTTGGAAAAGCTTCGAAGCAGTTGGCATTCCCTCGCGGTGATCAAACTTGAAATGCAAATCTAGCCAGCAGCTCAGGACAAGTGCGCAACCAAAAGGAGGCTTACCCATGCTCGAGGTAGTAAGGCCACTATACAGGTAGGCGAGGACAGCGGGTCCCACCCTCTTTCCACGCCAGATCCCGCAGATAGCACTCAGTTGGTCTTCTTCCACCATGTTGTCGGTATAAGGAAACAAGAGAGCACCCGCCAGACAAATGGTGAACCCCTTCATAATTCCCTCCAAATAGTCATCGTCTGGTGACCCTCTCAGGGCGTCCATGACCCACTCCGCAAGCTTTTGGAAATCGATCCCCTTTTGAGTACGGACCTTTCTGGCTGCGTCGGGCGGCATGAAGCTTCCAAGGACGCTTTCGGAACTCCCCCGTGTCAGCATCCGCATAGCCTTCACCTTCCCGTCACTCTTGAATTTCTTCAATCCGAGCAGAAGTTCCACCTCCTCGAGGAGGATGGTCACCTCGAAGGTCGGGAAAATAAAAGTGTGGGTCTGGGGATGCCAGATCTCCACTAGTGCGCCCATAGCCGCCCAGTCCATACGAATCTTCTCGTAGTGTTTGACGTGAATAAGGAGCCCCTGCAGATGCCACTTCGAGAGTATGGCCCTCATGCCAATGGAGATATTGGAAGTTAGCTTTGAAAGCCATGGCAGTTTGGAAAACTTCCTCGGGCCTGGGAAGAGTGGATATGGCTGGAAGAGGAAAGAAAGAAGAAATGAAGGAAGTAAGAAGAAGGTTCACGTGGAGAAATTTGAAATGAATCAGCTTACCATATGCGACATGATCGTCCCACTCAAATGACCCTCGAGGTCGGAGAGTCGCCTGATCTCGCTGCTAGGCCTGCTCCTCTTCATAACGCGGAAAGACTCTCCTTCCATCCTGAAAATCTCTAGATTCTCCTCTCTTTCCTCTCCTGAGCTCCCAAAACCCACCTTGGTGCATTTGAATGAACTAGCCTAAGGGGAGTTCTTATAGGAAGGGAAGATCGCTACAGGACGGAACATGTCACATCAGTGGTCATTGTCAAGATTTTGTCTGGATCTCCTTTGTACTGTGGTGCGATTCTGCTGTGATTCTGCTACTTTCTGATGTTGCTAACCTTTGCTAGTCTGTGCAGGTTTTACTAACGGACGTCTTTGTCCTGTCTCCTATCCCACCTTTCAATGGTTAGTCCCACCATGTCATGTATCATAGTATACGATACCTACGCTACTAGAACATGTCAAGGACCTTGCGACCCGAACAAATCTGGGATTTGAGTTCCCCTTCAACAAAAACAGTGATGATCCCGGAAGAATTTGGGTTGTACGGATAGGCCGTTAACTTGTGGTAGCATGGGGACGACGGTTCCATTCAGTGAGTTGGTGCGCGGATAAACGGGCCCCAGCTCAGTGTCGGCTCACCGGATTGGTATCCTGACCCGTTCTTCAAAAGTTGACAATATTATCCTTGGCTATTTTTTATTTTAGTTTGTTTTAAATTTTTCTTTAAGCCCAGCATGCATTCATATAGGACTTTGATTTATTGCGGAAGATCATTCGAGTGATTCTATTGTGAAAGCCGTTGTGCTCCAATTCTTACAAATATGAGATATTCCACTCCGAATGAAATACTGAGTTTCCTCGAAACAGCCCTACGCTGCTCTTCCAAAGGAGACCCTTGTTTGGACAGACCCTCAGATATTCCTTTACTTTTCACCTTGTTTGACCCACCTTGGCCGCAGCACTTCCACATTGGCTGGTAATCGCTCCCCAAAGGTGAAACCTCCGGTTTATGACCCAGGTACTTCCACACCGAGAAGTTGGTCTCTATTTCGTGCCTGAGTGCACATCTCACCCTCCCTTATTTGATCTCCGTCCAAGCAATCGTCAAGATTTGAAAGACCTTTTTCAAAGGTTGCCTCATTGAAACTCCAGGAAAGATTCCAAACAGTAACGTCAAAAGCGTGTCTCATCACACCTTGGCATCAACTTATCAGTCCGCTCCCACTTCATTTCACTCCACTTCGATACCATTCCACTACGTGTCACTCCCTTGCAAAGCAGATGCCAAGGCGGGGCAGCTGTAGACACGCCATTCCTGACGTCTCCTGAGGAAGTCTCATATTACTATACGACGCCCCGCAACGGCTTACGCATTTTGAATCGCTCGAGCGCTTCCTTTTCTTGAGTCTTCTTTCGCCCTTCTCAGCATCCGGAATCGTCTTGTCACGGCATTCGGACGGCGTCAATACCAGTCGGACGTATCAGGAGGTTCCGGAATCAGGAAGGCTGTCTGCCGGGCGGCCGCCAGCGACTAAACCGAGGACCCGGGTGGGCCTTAATGGGGGCGTCCAGGCCCCTGGACGCCCCCAGTCTTTTAATGTATTTTTCAAGGCCCAAAAACAAATAAAAAATAATATATTAATGGAGGCGTCCAGGCCCCTGGACGCCTCCATAAAAACAAATATATAAAATATAAAATGCCAGTTGGCATAAAAGACAAAACCAATAAAAAATAATAAATTAATGGAGGCGTCCAGGCCCCTGGACGCCTCCATCAACTCTCTCACAGGCGCCGGCCACCGAACGACGGTTTGTCGTGTGTGAAAAAATCCAAATTATGGAAACATCCACCTAACTGGACGCGCCCATTTCTGAATCACGAGGCGCCGCTCACAAAACCACACGTTGTGCCAAACCGCGTGCGGCCGTCGTCGGTTTTCGGTGGACTTGTTTGAGGCGTCCGGGGCCCTGGACGCCTCCACAAAAGTATTCCAAAAAAATATATAAAAATAGAATAAAATATTAATTCGGCCCTGATGGAGGTGTCCAGGGCCCTGGACGCCTCCACCCTCCGGAGCCCTATAAATAGAGGCCCACCCCCTCATTTCTGGGAGAGCTTCGAAGTGATGCGATAGGCTGCCGGAGCCCAGAGGCTACGGAGTCATTTTCTAACCCGTGGGTTCTTTTGTAGGTGGAGGTTCTGCCGGCTTCTCGGGTGCTCACGCTCGCGAGAGGAAGGTCGTCTTCATCCACCGCGCTTCCACGTCGTCCCCACGCTGCCAGAGCTTCGTCGGATTTCACCATCGGCACATCCAATAAGCCAATTCTTTCCTTTTCTTCGTAGTTCTTTTGCATTCATCATCTTGCATCCCCTATCCCCCTTCATAAGGGCGCCTTTTCTTATACACTTCTTACATCCATCATCTCATTTTCCTCCTACTCGAGTCCAAGAGGGGTTTAAAAGATAACACCAACCAGGTGTGTGTCTTGCCATCATTTCGTTATTTTTATCGCAAGGATTTGAATACTACACCTCCATCTTTCTAATCCACTTGTCATTTGTTTGTCGTTGTTCTACAAGGGTAGCCGAGGAAAGCCCTCTCCGTCGGCCGGCCGGAGGGAGAGGAAGAAGCAACCCACCATCTCCCGCTCTTGAGGTAGGCACGATCACTTTCTTCATTTTGGGGTCTTTCGGCCCCTGGCGATCACATCTTGTTCTCGAGGCCGCGGCGAGTCACTTCCCCAATGGCCGTTTAAATTTTCGTTCTTATATTCTCTTTATATTCTGTTATATTCTGCTCATATGCTCGAGGCCGCGGCGAGTCAATTCCCCAATGGCCGTTTAAATTCCCGTTCTTATATGTTATATTCTTATTTATTCATGTTCTCGAGGCCGCGGCGAGTCACTTCCCCAATGGCCGTTTAAATTCTTTTTATATCCTGTCATATTCTTATCTATTCAAATTCTCGAGGCCGCGGCGAGTCACTTCCCCAATGGCCGTTTAAATTCCCGCTCTTTATATTCTCTTTATATTCTGCTATCTTCTTATCTGCTTATATTCTCGAGGCCGCGGCTAGTCACTTCCCCAATGGCTGTTTCAATTCTTGTTATTTAATTTCTGCACCATTCCCGCCCCCCCGAGGCCGCGGCGAGTCACTTCCCGCTATGGCTGTTTAACCCCCATATCTTGCTATATCACACTTGTCCCGCTCGCCCCACCGGAGCAATCTCCCGTGGTGGCCCCTTCTCTTTTCTCTTATTTCTGTGTTGCAGCAAAACAAAAAAAAGAAGGAGCCCGCACGCTCCGCGTCTTCTCCGCTCTTCCCCGAACCGTGTGACGTCGCTCACAAAGATAAGAACGAATGGATTGAAGAGAAAATATATCAAGAACTTCATGACGAGATAACAAGTGTTTTCAATAAGATAATTCAAGAACATTCATGATGAACTTCAAACAATATAGAAGTAGAGCAATCACGTCTACTAACACTAAGTAGGATTGGTCGATACACTAGGGACATCATAATAATATGACAACCCCAAATGGCCATTTACAGGAACATTCACGATGGACATTAAGCAAGCATAGAAGTAGAACAATCACTTCTACTAGCACTATGTAGGATTGGCCAATGCACTAAGGGGAAATCACGACGATATGACAACCCCTCATGGAAATGAGTCGTAGATAAATTTAGCTATATTTGGTGAATGCCAACACATGATCATTCATGATACCGGTACACGTTTGGACTTTGCCTCGCCCATGGGATTAGATCAGGACCCCTTATTTCTATAAACACTTGCATTAAAATGTCATTTGTTTGGGACCCATAGCCCCGACTATATCTACACCAATTCCACTTTAATGGCCAAGAGTTCCAAGGATCAAGCATGTAGGAAGATTAAGGTAGATTTCATAAAGCATAGAGTTCAAGGATAGAACTTGTAGTAAGGGCAATATATCAATAACCCATATGAAAACTGAAGAGGGGCTATCTTGCACTACTCCTGAGCGGGGAAGAGGATGACCACGTACACTTGAAGTGTAAACTGCAAGAAGGGAAACGAGTCAGAAGTGCCCAGGGATAGATCCTCGGGGAAGACCCTCCGATGCTTAAGTCAGCAAAGTAGTAGAGCTATGATGTGAAGGGAAGAGCTAGGAGGAAGGTGGGAGCGCGAGATCCCTCTCCACCAAAAGGTGAAGTGGTTCCTACTCAGGGTTTTTGGTTCTTGCCTAGCTTACCTCTTGTAGTAGGGCTTTTGCAGTTTAAATAGTGGCCCGTTGTGCGACTGATCCCTGTAAGCGGAGGAGCCTCAGGGGGGGTTACGTATTTCATGCAGACTCCTTATAGCACGCAGACTCTCGGTCTCCCATATCCCCTTGAGCTTCCTGCCATTAAGGGACTCATAATGGCCGTACTAATAAGCTTCCATCAGTGAGCCCGAGCGATAGGCACTTGCCCAGGAGTGGTCTCCCGAGCGATGAGTGCATGGTCGGGATAGGGAATAGGGGGCTCCGAGGGAGCTTTCCCGATCGAACTGATGCTCGGACTTCCCAACCCGAAGGCCGCCTAGGAAGCACTTGTACCGAGTGAGTTTTAGGGCTTTATACTAAGTGGGCCCGGGGGCTACCACTTCAAGGAGTTGGGCCTCGTTCGGTCTGGTTGGACGTCTTTTGGCCTCTACGTATAAGCGACGAGATTTCCCCTCTCCACTTGTCCCCCTCCTACTCCCGAGCCAAAATTAGGCTCGGACGAGTAGCATTTGGGATGGACTTTTTGTGGCTCTGGTTGGGTAGAGATTTCTCTCTGTTAGGGGCCACATGATGAGGCTTGCCTTGAAAATGTGCCTGTCATGATGAATAAGAGAAGGCCCCTCCTTGGGAGATCGGATCGCCTCGTCGCCTCTGGTTTAAGCATTGCATGTTTTTGCGTCCCTTTATCTATGGGATTTAGGGTTTTGCCTCACTTTGCATTTATATTTGAGGGGGGCTCCTGTGCTGTGAGAGCAGCTCAGAAGAGCGGAGAATCGTTGCAGCCATCGGAGCTAGGGGAGCATCCTGAGGTGGTAATTTGTCAGCTTCGGAGTCCTCTGATTCGGAGCTTTCCCCTTCTTCTCCCAGTTCTTCTATCTATTCCATGGCAGACCAAAATCCAGGGGCCGAGAGCCGAGAGGGAGAACAGGCCTTCAGGACTTGTTTGGTGCCACCAGAGCCTCTTCGCAGTGAGCTGGGTGAGGCGGACGTGAAACGGCTGGAGAATCGATATGGGCTGCCATGGTGATTCTAGTTCCTAGCGCCTGAGCCTCATGAGTGTAGCTTGGCCACTCATTCCGGCCTCTTCTGTTCTTTCCTCCTGGCATGGAAGTGTGACTTTCGGCTGCCCCTCCATCCCTTTGTTGTCGAGTTGCTTCGGTTCTATCGGTTGGCTCCTGTCCAGTTGGTCTCCAACTCTTATACCCTCATCTTATCCTTCATCTTCCTCTGTGGCAAGAGAGGGGTGCGCACCTCGCTAGACCTCTTCCACTATTTTTTTGAGTTGAAGGATAATCCTTTTACGAGAAGGGCTTCTTCTTCATTCAGGCGAGGCGGGAAAGGAGTTGTGTGTCCCTTTCTGTGAAGGATTCTTCTCATAAGGGGTGGAAGACTCAATATTTCTGGGTGGGCCCGTCAACGGTCGGCGTGGTCAGGGATTTCTCGACGGCGCCCAACTTTCACTCGAACATCCCTCCGAAGCAAACAAAGGTCTCTCCGGAGGTGGAGAGGGATGCTACTATCCTTCAGTGGGACCGCTTGGGGACTGCTGAGTTGGTGACTCCTCCTAACATCGAGGAGTATCTTTCTCGACTGTTGTTGCCGACGGGTAAGGTTCTCAGGGACTTGTCCTCTCTCAAGCAAGTGCTTTCCTCTTCTCGATTTGCTCTTCTTCACGCAGATCTGCGGCGAGCGGCTGAGGAGGAGGAGGGGGAGGCACCGTCAGTCGAGCTGGAGGTCATCAATGCAGATGATACGCCGGATCCGAGCGATCTCCCAGCTTCGGATGGCTCATCCCGCGGCCGGGAAAAGGGTAAGGGGGTCGCCTGAGATGATGCTTCTGAATGCCGAGGGGTCAAGCGGAAGGATCCCGTGGCGAAGTTGTTGCGGTCTTTGATGTAGGCTCAGTCTGTTGAGAAGAAGCGGGCGAGGAAGGCGGAGGTTGCCCGCCTAGTTGATGGGGTTCCCCTGTTACCTCCTCCCTCTGTGGTGCAAGAGGGGGCAAATGACGAAGGGATCCTGGCCGATGCTGGGGCACCGAGCGAAGCAGAGGGGGCGCCAGACGGAGGAGCCCAGTCCGAGCCGGTCGAGGCTGGAGGGTCGCAGGATGTAGCGACTCGATCGTAGCCGACCGAGGCCGGGGAGGTGCACGGCGGGGCTGCTCATCACGAGTCAACCGGTGGGGCCCCTGAGGCAGGATTGCTCGGGGAAGGTGCCCCAATCCCGACTGCTACAGAAAGAGTTCCCCTTCCCTCAACTAGTTCCTTCAGTGTCCAGGCCTCCCTGTACCGGAGGTGCCATTCTATTGCTTCGGGGGTTGTGCGAGAGAAGCTCCAGAGGGGTCCCCCCGCCACACTTTTCGAGCAACTTATGGAAGGCAGACTGATGTTGGCCTAGCTCGGGGCTGAGGCAGTAGGCGGGTATGCTCGGGTGGAGTCGGAGCGGGAGGCTCTCTCGTGGGTCTGCGGTGCGCTCGATCGGAAGGTTGAGCGTCTGACCCTTAATCTTGGTGACCTTTGTCAGGAGGTGGCCTCGCTTCGGGCTCAAGTGCAGTCAAGCCAAGCGGAGGCTCAGTCGTTGGCGGAGCAGCTGGCCCAGGCCCGTCGTATGGTCGACCGGAAGAATGAGCTCCTAGAGGCGGAGCATATGATTCAGGTCGAGCGCGGTGAGCAGTGGAAGGCCGAGCGGGAGACAATCGAGGGCTGAGTCCGGGGGGCTGAGGATGCACTGACCGAGGCTGAGAGAAGGCTGTCCGAGTCGGAGCAGAGGATAACCGAGCTCAAGAGGCAGGCGGAGTTGGCCGGGGTGGAGGCACTCGAGCGACATAAGTGCTTAGAGGCCTATCACGCGGCTCTTCTCCAGGCTGCCTTCCCTTATTATGAGTCGGGCTATCACCGGGGCCTTCGGAAGGGCTTCTCCCAGGGCTTCGATCAGGCCATCATAGAATCAAAGGCCCAAGCATCTAGGCTTGTTTTTCCTTTTGGGCAATGCTATGACTCAGACTGGGGCTCGACTGACTCTTCCCATTATACATCAAGCGAAGAGGAGGGTTGGGAGTCCTCGTCCGAGCGATTGCCAACTCCAACATCTTCGGGAGAGCGCACGACCGAGATAGTTCCCACACAGGTGGGGTTAGTGCCTGGGTCGGCCGTCGTCGAGAATACTGGGGGCAGATTGTCTAGTGTTGAGGAAGCCTTGCCTACCGAGCCTGAAGATGGGCCTGAGGCCTGATGTAATAGCTCTATCTTTCTTTTTTTTATTTCTCTTATGCAGCCGGGTAAGGCTTTTTTGGAAAATATAATAGCGGCAGTATTAAATGCTGAATTGACTGTTTCTTACCGCTTTTGGTGTGATTTGACTATCAGATTTGTAGTCGTTGGAGAAGGCGCCAATTTTCTCTATAGATATCGCGCGTGCCGATCTGTCAAATAACTGACATGGCGCTGGCACCTTTCCATTTTTCCATACCACGCTTAATGACTTGCCGCTTCACACGTCCCGCTGGCGGGATGTTCGAAAATGAGGTAACCATCTCAGGGAAAGCACTTTTAGCGTGTTTTGTAATGGGAGAGTCATTTAAGGCGATCAGCTCCCCCTTCGGCCTATAAAAGGTCCGAGGGACGTCTCCTTTTCCTTTCATCGCTTAAGGCCATCCCTGGCGGTTTCTCCTTCTTTCCCTTCTGTGAGGCGTTGTGCTGTCGGTCTTGGCGTGGCATGGAAAGCACTTCAGAAGATGATGATGCAGATGGAGGCAGGAGGGAAGCTCCTGCTATTTCAATCTGGAAGAGGGTTCGTCAGTCGGGGGTCAGTTTGGGAGAGGGTTCGTCATGCCGGAGCATGTCGCCCTCCTGTTCCTGACTCGTCGACGCCATCCTAAGGGGAGGGGGAGCTCATTAAGCTCCCTCTTTTCTTGGCCTCCCCCTACCTCCTCGTCCATCTCTGTCGTTTTCTTTTCCTCCCTCCATATTCACTTTTCGGAGGATGCCTACTCTCTCTGCCTTCCAAAGAGTTGGCAGAGAGGAGGCCTTCACTTGTATTCCTTCCTCTTCTTCCCTCTCTTTTTGTTGTTTCCCCTCTTTTCCTCTTTCCTCCGAGCTTTCCTCAAACCAACGAGGTCGGCAATCCTTTGTCCGAGCCAGTTTTTGCACAAGGCAGAGTCAGTGGCTGGACGTAGGAGCGCTTGCCGGGTTGGCCGAGCGTTTTGCTCGCGTAATAGTGCCAAAGGGTGTAATTTTTGTACATGTATACTGTATTGGCTACGGCCTATTTGATGTACATAAAAATTTTAATAAGAAGAGAAGAATTACGTTTATTCTACTTTGCTTACATGTGCATGCTTGCCAAATGATCAAAAGTAGAATTTGCGAAGATTTGTCGGATTCCATGTCTGAGGGACGGGTGTTCCTTCCATGGTGGACAATCGGTATGCTCCTTTCCCGAGCGTCTCGACCACTCGGTAGGGGCCAGCTTCCCCGCCGCCTCTAGTGGTCGAGATGCTTCGGCTTTTCTCAGGACGAAGTCTCCCGGCTGGAAGTGTCTGTCTCAGACTCTAGAGTTGTAGTATCGAGTGATGCGCCGTTGGTACTCCATTGCTTGGATCTTTGCAATCTCTTGGATCTCGTCCGCTAGGTCGAGGTTTTCTCACAGTTTCTACTCGTTTACCTCAGGTTTGAAGTGGATGACTCGGAGAGAGGGATTGCCAACCTCCAAAGAAATTACGGCTTTCGTGCCATACACCAGTTGAAAAGGTGTTTCACCGGTGGCCGTCCTTGTAGTAGTTTGGTGCGACCATAGTACGCTCAGTAATTCCTCGAGCCAGCTACCCTTGGCCTTGCCGAGCCTGGTTTTGATGCCTTTTAAGATAGTCTTATTGGCATTTTTGACCAGTCCGTTAGCCTGAGGGTGGGCTACCGAAGTGATGTGGTTGCGAATGTTTAGGTCGGCACATCTATCTCTGAAGTAATGAGAATCAAACTGTCGACCGTTATCGCTCACGATCACTTGGGGGACACCGTAGCGACAGATGATAGACTTCCAAACAAAACTCCATACGATTGACTCGGTGATCCTGGTGGTGGCTTCGGCCTTGATCCACTTGGTGAAATAGTCAATGGTGATGATGGCGAACTTCTTCTGAGCTTGGGCCATGGGGAATGGCCCCAAGATGTCGATCTCCCACCGAGCGAAAGAGTACGGCTCGGCAAGGGTGATGAGCTCCGCGGCGGGCTGATGGATCAGGTGGTCGAAGCGATGACATTGGTCGCACTTCTGTACGTAGGTCGTGCAGTCACGCTGGAGAGTGGGCCACCAGTAACCCTGTCGAAGCAAAATCATGGCGAGTGATCTTCCTCCTTGGTGCACTCCGCAGGTGCCTTCGTGTACTTCTTGAATAGCTCGGCGGGCTTCGTCGGTGCTGATGCACTTGAGGAGGGGACCGGAGAAAGATCTGCGGTACAAGGCCTCGTCTAGCATGATGAAACGCCGAGCTCGGTACTTCAGCTTCCGAGCCTCCCGAGGGTCGGTGGGCTCTTGAGAATCCCAGAGCCATGATATGTAAGGGGTCCGCCAGTCACTCGGGGGTGCCGAATCAACGATCATAAGCTCGGACTCGATGCTCGGTCGCCCGAGCTCTTCGAGAAAGACTGATCGTGTACCTACGGGGTCGAGCGCGGAGGCCAGTCGAGAGAGGGCATCCGCTCGGGAGTTTTCCTCCCAAGCTATCCGGACTACCTCAAAGCTCTCGAAGAGTTGGGCCATCCTCTTGACCGCCTGGAGGTACTTAACCATTTGTCCTTCCCGAGCTTCATAATCACCGTTGACCTAGCTAGCGACCAATTGGGAGTCAGTGTGATTCTGACCCACTCGGTCCCCAGTCGTCGAGCCATCCTGACCCTTGAGATAAGGGCTTCGTAGTCGGAGGCGTTGTTGGACACCTAGAAGTTGAACTTTAGGGCGTACCGCAGCTCCGCTCCTTCGAGGGACTTGAGGAGGACACCGGCGCCGCATCCGGCCGAGTTGGAGGACCCGTCGACGAACAGATCCCAAGTGGGCCCGGGCGCTGGTGGAGGTACTTCTTCAATCGGGACCATGCTTTCAGTGATGAAGTCTGCGAGAGCCTATCCTTTGATGGCTGACTGGGGGCGATACGAGATATCGTAGGCCTCGAGCATGATGGCCCATTTGACGAGGAGTCCCGAGGCTTCAGGGTGAAAGAGAATCTTCTTCAGGGGTTCGCCAGTCAATACGACGATGGAGTGCCCTTGAAAGTAGGGTCGGAGGCACTTGGCCAAGGTAACCAATGCTAGCACGAGTTTCTTGGTTGCGGGGTACCTTCTCTTAGCCTCATTAAGCACCTTACTGGCATAGAAAATTGGTCTCTCGATCCCTGCATCATTCCTGACCAAGACCGAGCTCACTTTAGAAGGGGTCACCGAGAGATAGAGGTGTAGAGCTTTGCCTTAGACCGGCTTGGACAGTATCAGGGGTGAGGCCAAGAATTTCTTGAGTTTGGCGAACGCCTTCTGACATTCCACATCCCAGGCGAATGTAGCAGATGTCATTTTGGGTCCCCTCAATAATTTGAAGAAGGGTAAGCATCGTTCGACGGCCCGGGATAGGAAACGGTTGAGCGCGGCAATGCGCCCCGTAAGGCGTTGGACGTCCTTGATGCAGGTGGGCAGCCGCATGTCCAGGATGGCCTAGACCTTATCGGGGTTGGCCTCAATCTCGCACTGAGTTACCAGGAAGCCTAGGAACTTCCCGGATCTGACTCTGAAGGCACATTTGGCAGGGTTGAGCTTCATGCTGCACTTCAGGAGGGTGTCGAAGGTCTCAGCTAAGTCGGTGAGGTGGTCTTTGGCCTTTGGCGTTTTGACAAGCATGCCATCAATGTAGGCCTCGACGTTCCGACCAAGCTGTCCTTCGAAGATATGGTTGATCAGTCTCTGATATGTCGCTCCAGCATTCGTTAGCCCGAACGACATCAGGGTGTAGCAGTGTATGCTGAAGTCGGTGATGAAGGCGGTCTTCTCGATGTCCTCCGGGTCCATCCTGATCTGATGTTAGCCGGAGTAGGCATCCAGGAAGCTGAACAGCTCATTGTTAGAGGTTGAGTCGACTAGTTGATCGATGCTCAGCAACGGGTAGTAATCCTTCGGGGTAGCCTGGTTGAGGTCAGTGAAGTCTACGCACATTCGCCATTTACCAAAAGCCTTTGGTACAAGGACGACGTTGGCGAGCCATGTAGGGTACAGGACCGGGCAAAAAAGGCCAGTCTTCTGCCCCTTGATGACTTGCTCTTTGATGATCGCTTGCTTCTCTGGGGCATGCTTTCTCCTGCGTTGCTGGACTGGCTTCACCGTTGGGTCGAGGTTGAGCTTGTGCATCACCACATTTCCCGGGATCCCAGGAAGGTGCTCATCAGACCATGCAAAGACTCGAATATACCGGGCAAGGAAATCCTTATATTTTTCCTATTCCTCATGTGGTAGATCGGCTTCGATCTTTACTCCTAGAGTCGGGTACCGTTAAGGAAGACCGTTAGCAACTCGCCACCAAGCTCAGATGTTGCGGGTCCCTCTTCGGCTCCCTTTACTCCCTTTTTCCCTTCCGGCCTAGTGGCTTCGACCGAGATTATATAGCATCGTCTAGCCAATGCATGGTTACCTCAGACTTCCCCCACGCCATGTTTGGTTGGGAACTTCATTTTTTGGTGAAAGGTAGAGGGCACCACTTTCATTCGACTGAGAATGCCTCGGCCGAAGATGGCGTTATATGCCATCATCCCTTTAATCACAATGAAGTCTACCATAACCGTAATGGTTTTGGGCGGGGTGCAGAGAGTAACTGGCAGGCTCAGGGCTCCTCGGTATAAGTTGCCTGGCTGTTGAACCCACAGAGGGGGGTTCAAATCGGGCGAGTTTAGATGGATTCTCTCCCATCTCGAGAAAACATTCATAGGATAATACATCAGGGGCACCACCATTGTCAACTAAGATCCTATCTACGTTACAATGGTTTATTGTAGTCGATACAACGAGAGCGTCGTCGTGCGGGGTGGTTAACCCTTCCAGGTCCTGGTCGGAGAATACCAGGGCCTGTGATTCGCTCCCCTGTAGGGTCGTAGGGTGCTCAATGGAGGCTCGACTCACCCGCTCGACGTGACGCTTTCTTCCTCGACTGCTATCTCCGCCTGATGCCACACCACCCGCGATGACTTTGATGTGGACTCCGCGGGGGGCATTGTCGATCTCTTCAGGGGCGCCTCGATCTTCCCTTTGCCCAGACAAGTATCGGGATAGGTGTCCCTGGCGGACGAGGCGCTCGATCTCATCTTGAAGTTGATGGCAATCGCTGGTGTGATGCCCGTGGTCGCTGTGGAACAGGCAATGCTTGCGGCGATTACGGTGCTTGGCTTTCATAGGCTCGGGTTGGCTGAGGAGGCCCGAGCCTTTGATGTCTTCATAAATTTCATAGATGGGAGCGGTAAGGGGGGTATACCGCTCATACTTTCGGGACGGCTCTTTTCGGTCTCCATCCTGGTTCCGCCTTTTTCCTTGGCCCGTCCCTTGCTCGGACGGTCGCTTCTTGTCCCCCTCCCGACCCGAGCCTATCATGCCTCGGCAGGCGCTGAGGACTTCTTCGCACTCTGCATGGCGCAAGGCCAGGGTCACTAACTCGACAAGGGAGGTGGGAGGATGAAGCACTAGCTCGCGCCGCAGGTTCCCGTCACGGGTACCCCCGGTCAATGCGGTGATGGCAGAGGCCACATCCAGGCGGGGGATGCGCAGGGCTTCCGATTTGAATCGGTTGATATAAGCCCGCAACTTCTCCCCCTATTCCTACTTGAGGGCCAATAATCCCGCCACTGACCAGGGTGGACAGCTGCCGGCGAAGCTTTCGTTGAACACTCGCCCGAGTTGCTTGAAGTTGTGGATGATGCTGGGGACGAGGGCCCAGAACCAAGCCTGAGCACCCTAGACCAGAGTGGTCATGAACGAACGCTCAGCACTTGATTACGTCGGACCCCCCATGCAAGGCCATCAGGGCGTCGAAGCTGTCGTAGTGGTCGGCCGGGTCTCCTTGGCCGTCGTACGACTTGAAGGTCGGGAGTGAGATACTGGGAGATATCTATGCCTTCAAAATATAATCAGAGAACGGGGATCGCTCCTCGCCCTCCACGGGAGAGGTATTCTGCAAGGCACGGAGGGCGCGCTCTTGCTCTGCGAAATGCCTCTCAAAGTCTCGCAGCCGGAGAGACAGCTCCGGTTGTCGCTGGCCCGAGGGGCTGGGGGGTGTTGTGCCCCTGTGGTCATTTAAGTTATCCTATGGTCACTGGGGTCATTCGACATCATCCTATGGTCATATGAGTTCTGTGGTATTCTTGGTTTTGATAATGGCTAAACACTATTAGTCATTGATGTTTCCACTCTCATGTGACCAACATACGTGATGTTCTGTTCATGACAGATATGCCAATGAAAGGACAAGGGATTCAATGAGGATGGCAAAAGTGAAAGCTCATTGATCGCGCCCAAGCAAGGATGCGAACACAAGCAAAAGTCAACACGTGATATTCGGCTCGTCACACATCCAAGGTCAATGCACAAAGAAGTACAGTCAAGAGAATCCAAGGCCAGAGACTCAGTTGATACCTTTTAGACTATCAAGGGAGATGCCACAGATATGAACGGGCTGCTAAAGGACTCAAGCGACGGAGCTAAAGCGGTTAACGGACCGACCCGGGATGAATCGGGGTCTGCCCAGTTGGCGGTCGACCGCCAGCACAGGGGCGGTCGACCGCCCCAGTCAGCAACCCCCAGTTTGCATCTCTCTCAGTGGCGGTCGACCGCCAGCCCAGTAGCGGTCGACCAAAAATCCCAGGGAACATCCGTCTACAGCGTTTCTCAGTAGAGGTCGACCGCTAGAAGCCACAGGTCGACTGCCAGCCCCGATGCAGCCATGTTTGACTTCGATTTCCACCTCGAGGCCAGCCCCTTTCCATTGATTTGTTTAATCAAAACTCACATAATCTCCCATGATTTGTGGATCTGGTCTGGGGGATGTCTAAGGACCATTCAAAGGTTATAAAACACATGCAAGAGGGTTAGAAATCCTAGTTGATCATTTGAGAAATCAAGGGAGGCTACAAGGGTGTGTTCAAGGGAGAGGAGTTCGAGTACTGTAGCCGTGAACAGTACTCCGGGAAGAAGTTCTTCATCAAATCCTCAAGTGATTGAAGCTACTTCAAGAGGAGATCAAGCCCAAGCCAAGAGAAGATAAAGCTACATACTTCATCCTCCTCATCATCTCAAGGGTGATCTAAACTGCATCCTCAAACCTCTTCATCAACTCAAGAAGATCAAAGGAAGATCCAAGCTACATCCATAGTCTTCCTCATCAACTAGAAGAGATTCAAGGAAGATCATCTATCAAGGAAGAAGACACCATCGAAGCATCAGATTCAAGCTCCTACAACTCAGACAAGATCTTTTTTACTTTGAGCATACTCTATATCTTGTTTGAGTGATTTCTATTTGTTCTCTTTCCATTTCTTTCAAACAATCAAAATTGAAGATCGTCCCTACCGGTGGTTAGTAGGAAGGCAATCGAAAGTTGTCCGATCTGCGGTGTTGACGTCCCTACCGGTGGTTAGTAGGAAGGCAATCGGTGGTCTTTTTCATTTGCGGTTCAGTGTGTGGCACTAGTGGAGCCTCACCGGATTTGGTGAGGGGTGGACGTAGGATTGGGGATTCAGTCCGAACTACCTTAAAATCCTTTGTGTTATGGTTTGATTGTATGATTGATTTATTTTAGATGCATGCTTAGGTTCAATATCCATGTTGTGAAATCATATTTCTAAGTAAATCGTTTTATACGTCGCTAAGCTAGTTGTATTCCGCTGCAATTATTTTTAACTAGCTATATAGAGGGTTGCATTGCGAGAAGAGGGGCAGATCTATTCACCCCTCCCCTCTAGATTCGCTGTCCACTACACAACAAGTGGTATCAGAGCCTAATATCTCATTATGGGGTCCAACGACCTTGAGGGAATTGGTGGATCAGCGTCCAAGGGTTTTCTACCTGAAGGACATTCTGTGAATAGGCCTCCTTATTTTACTGGAGCTCATTATCCCTATTGGAAACATCGTATGCAGGTGTTCATTCGTGCCCAAGACTACGAACTTTGGCGAGTGATCAGTAAAGGTCCGTATGAGCTGCCGGATGATGAGGACTTGTGGACCAAAGAATAAATAAGGCAATCCACTGTCAACTGGAGTGCTAAACAGATCATGCAATGCTCACTCCATCCAGTTGAATTCTCAAGAGTGGCTACCTGCACATCTGCAAAACTAATGTGGGACAAGCTAGAGGTAATCTACGAAGGAACATCTCAGGTATGAGAAACAAAAGCCAATATACTAGTGCCTGAATATGAAATGTTCCGCATGAAGCCTGATGAGTCAATTCAAGATATGTATGCTCGATTAACTGTGCTTACTAATAGTTTAACTGATTTGGGAAAGAAATATTCAGAGCAAGAAATTGTAAGAAAAATTCTCAGATCGTTAACTCCAGCATGGCACACAAAGGCTACCGTGGTTGAAGAATCGAGAGATCTCGCAACTACCAAGGTAGATGAACTCATTGGGTCATTGATGACCTATGAGATAAATCTCAAGAACAAAGAGGCTGAGGCACCTAAGAAGAAGTCCCTAGCTCTTAAAGCAGGACCCAGCGTTCAAGGCTCTTCTGATGAAGGTGAGGATTCGGCAAGTGAGCGAGATGAGGATGACGTAGCCATGCTCACACGTAAGTTCAAGAAATTCCTGAGAAAAGAAGGTAAGAGCTTCATGAGAGGAAGGTCAAAGGTAAGAAATGGTTTCAAATCTAATTCTGAGAACTCTAAGAAATCTGACAAAATCATTTGTTATTCTTGCAACAAACCAGGGCATTTCAAGAATGATTGTCCCGACAGATTCAGAAAAGCTGACAAATGGAAGGGCAAGAAGAAGAACAAGGCCATGGTGTCCACATGGAGCGATGACGGAACTAGCTCCATGGACAAAGAAAAAGAAGATCTCTACCTCATGGCCAAAGGTGACGAAGAAACTGAGGTAAATTCTCCATTTGAAGATTATACAATTGATGATTGAGAGGATGCATATATACAACTCATGGAAAAATATGAAATGTACAAAAAGGAGAATAAATCATTGAAAAAGAAAATTAACTCATTTGTGCATGATCATGATATGAATGATAAGAATGCTATACTTGAAACTGAAATTGAAGATCTTAAGAAAATGATTGAGAACTTAGAGAAAGGAAGAAAAGAAATGGCTGACTTGGAAACTGAAAATGAAGATTTGAGAAATGAGATTGATAGCATTAAGCTAAAAATGCAAACCTATGAAAAGGATAGAAAATTGAGCAATGAAAAGTATGAAGTTATCAAACAAGTCAACATTCAACTCCTGCAAAACATTGAAAACTTACAAAAAGAGTTAAAGGATAAATAACAATTTTTGAAAAAATTTGTGGATGGAAAAGAAAACCTAGATGCATTGCTAGGAACTAGAATGAACCACAACAAAGATGGGTTGGGTTTTGATCCAACAAACAAAAGGCCAATTGGGCTAAAAACATTCACATTTGTTTCCTCATCTGATGCTTCAACCTCAAAAATAACATCCAAAGGAAAAGAAATGATTGAAGAGATAGTAACTAAAATTCCCAAAAAGTTTGCTCAAAAGCCTAAGAAAAGTCAACCTTCCCCGAAGCATAGGTCAACAAGTCCTTGGCCATCGCCTGCTCAACCTTCTAGATATCACCAAAACTGGATTGCACATTCATATAGGCCAACACCATCATATTCTTGGGGCAATTGTGACTTCTGTGTGCATCAATCCCATAGGTGGTAAAATAATCATTTTCAACTCAAAACCAACCAACCACCTCAATGGCTTAAGAAGCAAAATTCATCAAACTTCCACAAACTCCAACCAAGAGCCTCCAAATAGAAAATGAATGTCAAGATTGAAAAGAAAAATCAAATCCCTACTCTAAGCAAACAAAACATGAATGTTAAGAAGGTTTGGATTCTAAAAGAAATAGTTTCATGTTTTGAAAATTTGAAAAGTTTGATGGGACCCAAATTTGGTTGGGTTCCAAACACCATTGCTTAATTGCTTGTGCAGGAATGTCTTGCAGCCATGCATAACAGGTGGTATCTTGATAGCGGCTATTCAAGACACATGACTGGAGATAAAATAAAATTTTGTCTCTTGGAGGAAAAGGAAGGAGGACACGTCACATTTGGAGGGAACAACAAAGGAAGAATCATTGGAACAGGTAATGTATGTAAGAATCTCTCCAACTCCATTAGAAATGTGTTGTTAGTTGAAGGATTGAAATATAACATGCTTAGTATAAGTCAATTGTGTGATAAAGGTCACAAAGTGTTGTTTGATTCTCATCAATGTAAAATCTTTGAACCAAAATCTGACAAGGTAAAATTTTCTAGTAAGAGAGTCAACAATATTTACATGATTGACTTAGATGATCCTACTTATTTAAACATTTGTCTTGCTGCACCAAAATATGAAATTGTTTGGTTATGATATCGTAGACTAGGACATGCTAGCTACAATGTCTTACATAAATTGTTAAAGCATTCAATGGTGAAAGGGTTGCCTGAATTATCATTTAAACAAGAAAACAAATTGTGTGATGCATGTGCCCTAGGCAAACAAACAAGAAAATCCTTCAAGCGAAGATCTAAAAATACATCATCCAAACCACTCGAGCTAATTCATATGGACTAGTTTGGTCCAACAAGAACTGCTAGTTTAAGTGGTAGAAAATATGGATATGTCTTGGTGGATGACTTTTCTAAGTTCACATGGGTTTTCTTTCTCACACATAAAAATGATGCTTTTGATGAGTTTCAGGCACTCTACATGAAGATAAAGCAGGACGATGAGTTTAAAATTTCTAAGATTCAATCTGATCATGGTGGTGAATTTGAAAATGCTAACTTCTATAATCTTTGCAGGGCCGAAGGTATTTCACACCGATTTTCCTCACCAAGAACCCCAGAGCAAAACGGTGTAGTTGAAAGGAGAAACCGAACACTTGTAGAGATGACAAGAACCATGCTTGCTGAACGGCAACTTCCAAGGAGGTTTTGGGCTGAAGCGGTAAACTCAGCATGTTACATTATCAACCGCTCTATGGTAAGGCCACACACTAAAAAGACACCTTATGAGTTGCTGAAAGGTAAAAAGTCATCTCTCTCACATATGAAAGTGTTTGGATCAAAATGCTTCATCCACAATAATGACAAAAGAGACTTAGAGAAATTCGAGCCCAAGAGCGATGAAGGTATATTCCTTGGATATTCTGATAGATTTAGGGATTATAGAATTTACAATATCAAGAGTCAAACTGTAGAAGAATCACCCCATGTTTCCTTTGATGAATATCATGATGATTCTAACAATGATAACTCATGCAGGAAAAATGATGAAGATGAGGAATTCCTAAGCATGAAGGAAAAGAATGATCCTCCACAAGAAGAAACAAGAGAAGATGGTGACCTAGCTGAATCAAGTAATGTAAGGGATCAAGCTCCAGGAGAAGGTAATGATTCCACAAACATTAGAATTATTAAGGATCATCCTTTAGAAAATGTCATTGGTAGCTTGAACGACCCACTTAGAAAAAGGTCACACTTTAAAATTGTGGAAGAATTAGATCAACTTGCTCTTGTCTCTCAGCTTGAACCCAAAAATATTGATGAAGTATTAAAAGATGAAAACTGGATAAATTCAATGCAAGACGAGTTAAACCAGTTTGAAAGAAACCAAGTTTGGCATCTTGTTCCTAGACCTTCATCACAATCTGTCATAGGCACTAAATGGGTCTTTAGGAACAAACTAAGTGAGGACGGCAAGATAATAAGAAACAAGGCTAGATTGGTGGCTCAAGGGTATAATCAAGAGTTTGGGGTAGATTTTGATGAATCTTATGCCCCAGTTGCTACACTCGAAGCCATCAGAATTTTACTTGCTTGTGCATGCTCCCTTAGAATAAAGTTGTATCAAATGGATGTAAAAAGTCCTTTCTTGAATGGCTTGATCAAAGAAGAAGTCTATGTTGAGCAGCCCCCTGGCTTTGAGAATTCTAACCATGCAGATTTTGTATACAAGCTAAACATGGCGCTTTATGGACTTAAGCAAGCACCAAGAGCTTGGTATGAGAGACTAAGCTCGTTCCTCATAGTAAAAGGGTACATACGAGGTAAGGTAGATCAAACACTTTTCACCAAGAAGTAAGGTAAGAACATCTTGATTGTTCAAATTTATGTTGATGATATTGTGCTTGGTTCTACTAAATCTGAAATGTGTGAGGAATTTACTAACCTCATGACTAGCGAATTTGAGATGAGCCTAATGGGAGAACTCCAATTCTTTCTCGATTTTTAGGTCAACCAAGGACAAGATGGTTGCTTCATAAGTCAAGCCAAATACATCAAGGAGCTGCTGAAAAGATTTGACATAGCAAACAGCAAAATCATTGCAACTCCTATGAGCACCTCAACTTCACTGGATTCGGATGAAAATGGTAAATTGGTGGATGCAAAGGTCTATAGAGGTATGATTGGTTCTTTGCTTTATTTGACTGCATCCCGACCAGATAGCCAGTTTAGTGTATGCCTTTGTGCTAGATTTCAAGCTAGTCCTAGGACTCCCATTTGACTGCCGTCAAACGTATCCTTAGATATCTTGCCGGCACTCAAGATTTGGGATTGTGGTATCCATCATCATGTGATTTATCTCTTATATCTTATTCTGATGCGGACTACGCTGGATGCAAGCTAGATCGTAAGAGTACTAGTGGCTATTGCCAGTTTCTAGGCGGGTGTTTAGTTTCTTGGGCTTCCAAGAAACAACACTCGGTTGCCCTCTCAACCGCGGAGGCAGAATATGTTGCTGCGGGGAGCTGTGGCACCCAAGTGTTGTGGATTAAACACCAACTCCAAGACTACCTAGTGGATCTTGGTTGTGTCCCGATTCTGTGTGATAACACTAGTGCTATCAACCTTGCAAACAATCCAGTCCAGCACTCTAGGACTAAGCATATTGAGATTAGGCATCACTTCATTAGAGATGAGGTCGTTAAGATAAACTTTGAGCTGCATTTTGTTGATACTCTAAATCAAATTGCTGACATCTTCACCAAGCCCTTGTGTAATGACAGGTTTTCAACACTCAGAAGGGAGCTTGGTCTCTGCAGACCTCAGGCCACTAAAAATTGAAATGACGATCATGTTCAATTTAGTTGTGTGTTTGTGCAGATTGGTGTGTTCATGCATTGTTTATATGTCAAATATGTCGTTTTGCATATGGTGTAGCATTGCATATCATGATGCATAATAAAATTGAATTCATGTTCATAATGTATTGCATGGTTTGTGTAGCATCCTTCTTGCATGGCCATGGTATATTAAATGTTGATGTATGGAAAGACAGGTTATGCTTACCTAGAAGCACTCAATATGCGTGAGGTTTCACCTCCGTCAAGTACCATGTGT
Organism: Amorphophallus konjac; assembly: GCA_022559845.1. Classification (NCBI taxonomy): domain Eukaryota; kingdom Viridiplantae; phylum Streptophyta; class Magnoliopsida; order Alismatales; family Araceae; genus Amorphophallus; species Amorphophallus konjac. The sequence goes on along the minus strand of CM040123.1, from coordinate 181,030,306 downwards.
CAATGTCACATATAGGCCATATAGTAAGGGGGAGTTATCCTTGTGCAGCATTCATGCATATGTTTCTTCTTCATTCTGTTGCATTTAATAAGTGTACAACCATGTGTTGGGTCATGCATCTCACGTCTGCCAAATTCATGTCAACCCCTGCATGTTTCAGGTCATTCTCCTCTTGACAGTTATCATTACACTTGCTTGCACACATAACTCCTTGAGTGCATTCATTGCATATCCTTAGGGGGAGTCTTGATGCTTTTCTTAATTTCTTGTGCTTCCATGGCTTACAATCTGAATATGAGATCATGAGACTGACAAACATATAGTGTGAGAGCTTTCTATTATATGAACTGATGATTGTCTATTCAATGAAAATGGTTCAGATTTAATGATTTCCTTGTAGTTCTGATATATTTTGTTTGAAATCATCTATGTTCTGTGGTTTTAATAGACTTTAACTAAAGATTGCATGTTATGTCTTGAATGACTACCCTGAAATCTAAAAATTCAAACCTCATGATAATCTTGGTGATACACTCAGGCTTAGTATTATTTTTAAACATCTTGATGAGCTGAAATTCTTGAAAATTAATTTGACAGAGTTTATGATATTGTTGTACGGAGAAATATGTCACGTCATCAAATCAAGTGACGAATGATATGTCATGATGTGCCCCTGTTATCTCTATCTTAATACTTTCGGACTCTAGGCAGAGCAATGGCATAATTGCTTAGAAATATATCCTCTCATCAAAGAATTGAGATAGGATATGTCATGACGTGACTTTGCTATCTCTGTTCATCCTGAAGCATGACAATCAGTCTTACTAAATACCTAGGAATACTGGCGTCTAAACAACGTGTATTCTTACAGCTTGGAGGCATGTACTAGACTTGATTGCTCGTAAAAAGTGAGTCATGTGCCTTCAAATGCAAAAGATACTATCAATCGAAGTTGTTGCAATCATAAAATTCCATGCTTCAGTCTTGCTTGTTTAGCCCCAATACGTGCTTTTGTGTTATTCTCTTTGTAGTTATTGAATATGGATATATAAGACAAGGGAAGGTTACACACCGCCATGATATGCATTTTTGGTTCATTTCTATTAAATCTTGGATGTAGCTGCTTTTCGAACTCTGTTCATGATCTCGGATTTCATTAGCTTTGAACGATCTATGTTGCTCACGGTATGTTTCAGGTTTGCATATAATGGTAGCTCTCCACTCTCATTCCGCTCTGATCTCTCAGACATTAGTCCCCTTCTCTACCTTATCCCTCCCTTTTTGCTGTTGTCAAAGGGGGAGAATTCTTTGTGTGAGTCCTTTGTAAGAGTTTTGTGTTATCGCGTTGTCTAAGGGGGAAGAATATTTTGTTGTGAGTCATCCCTTGCTTTGTGAGTTGTAATTGGGGGATGAGTGAATTGTGTACGGGGGAGAAACCTTTGTGCGCTTTTGTGTATGAGTGATGAGGGAGTCTTCATATGTGTATGTGATGGGGTTTGCATAATTACATCGCATTCATATCCGCATTCATATCTGTATTCCCATATTCTCATTATCATGGATCTTGAGTTGCATATGTTGCATTTGCTATAACTTTTGCCATTCTTGATATTACTACCACATATTGACTCACAGTGTTGCCATCATCAAAAAGTGGGAGAATGTTGTGCCCCTGTGGTCATTTGAGTTATCCTATGGTCACTGGGGTCATTCGACATCATCCTATGGTCATATGAGTTCTGTGGTATTCTTGGTTTTGATAATGGCTAAACACTATTAGTCATTGATATTTCCACTCTCATGTGACTAACATACGTGATGTTCTGTTCATGACAGATATGCTAATGAATGGACAAGGCATTCAGTGAGGATGACAAAAGTGAAAGCTCATTGATCGTGCCCAAGCAAGGATGCGAACACAAGCAAAAGTCGACACGTGATATTCGGCTCGTCACACATCCAAGGACAATGCACAAAGAAGTACAGCCAAGAGAATCCAAGGCCAGAGACTCAGTTGATACCTTTTAGACTATCAAGGGAGATGCCACAGATATGAACGGGCTGCTAAAGGACTCAAGCGACGGACCTAAAGCGGTTAACGGACCGACCCAGGATGAACCGGGGTCTGCCTAGCTGGCGATCGACCGCCAACACAGGGGCGGTCGACCGCCCCAGTTAGCAACCCCCAGTTTACATCTCTCTCAGTGGTGGTCGACCGCCAGCCCAGTAGCGGTCGATCGGAAATCCCAGGGAACATCCGTCTACAGCGTTTCTCAGTAGAGGTCGACCGCCAGAAGCCATAGGTCGACCGCCAACCCCGATGCAGCCATGTTTGACTTCGATTTCCACCTCGAGGCTAGCCCCTTTCCATGGATTTGTTTAATCAAAACTCACCTAATCTCCCATGATTTGTGGATCTGGTCTGGGGGATGTCTAAGGACCATTCAAAGGTTATAAAACACATGCAAGAGGGTTAGAAACCCTAGTTGATCATTTGAGAAATCAAGGGAGGCTGCAAGGGTGTGTTCAAGGGAGAGGAGTTCGAGTACTGTAGCCGTGAACAGTACTCCGGGAAGAAGTTCTTCATCAAATCCTCAAGTGATTGAAGCTACTTCAAGAGGAGATCAAGCCCAAGCCAAGAGAAGATAAAGCTGCATACTTCATCCTCCTCATCATCTCAAGGGTGATCTAAACTGCATCCTCAAACCTCTTCATCAACTCAAGAAGATCAAAGGAAGATCCAAGCTACATCCATAGTCTTCCTCATCAACTAGAAGAGATTCAAGGAAGATCATCTCTCAAGGAAGAAGACACCATCGAAGCATCAGATTCAAGCTCCTGCAACTCATACAAGATCTTTTTTACTTTGAGCATATTCTATATCTTGTTTGAGTGATTTCTATTTGTTCTCTTTCCATTTCTTTCAAACAATCAAAATTGAAGATCGTCCCTACCGGTGGTTAGTAGGAAGGCAATCGGAAGTTGTCCGATCTGCGGTGTTGACGTCCCTACCGGTGGTTAGTAGGAAGGCAATCGGTGGCCTTTCCGATTTGTGGTTCAGTGCGTGGCACTAGTGGAGCCTCACCGGATTTGGTGAGGGGTGGACGTAGGACTGGGGATTCAGTCCGAACCACCTTAAAATTCTTTGTGTTATGGTTTGATTGTATGATTGATTTATTTTAGATGCATGCTTAGGTTCAATATCCATATTGTGAAATCATATTTCTAAGCAAATCATTTTATACGTCGCTAAGCTAGTTGTATTCCGCTGCAATTATTTTTAACTAGCTATATAGAGGGTTGCATTGCGAGAAGAGGGGCAGATCTATTCACCCATCCCCTCTAGATCTGCTGTCCACTACACGGGGGCATTGCGAGAACAGGGGGCGCACTTGCATGCTGTCCCGACGCTTCTCGGGGGCCTCGGATTCCGAAAACGGTCGGCGTGCTCCAGTCTTCTCCCTCCTCGGGGTTGAGGAGGCTTCCTGCTCCGGGGGCGGGGCATGCGATGGTCCTCCTGATAGGTTGCGAATGAGCCGCCGCCTCGGAGGGTAAAACGGCCTCTAGCGGTTTGCTGGGAGGCATCTCCACGTGGGGGGCCCTTCCGGGGGAGCTGCGACTTCTCCTCCCTGGCCGCCTGGGCCCTCATGAGATCCACGAGGACATCCAGTTTTGCATTGAGGGTTTGGAGGGCATCGGTGCTCCCGCCGTGAAGCTGTTCCCCTGCCACCGATGGAGGTATCTCGTTGGCGTGGTTGCCTGACGGGGAATTCACCGTGGGGAGAGAAGGTGTGCCTTCTTCTATCCCTAGGGCTTTCCCCAGGTCGTCGGCAGTCCTCCTGCCAAAACTTCTTCACACCATGATGGCTCTTTGTTCGTTTCCCACAGACGGTGCTAGATGAAGAGGGGCTATCTCGCACTGCTCCTGAGCGGGGAAGAGGATGACCACGTACACTTGAAGTGTGAACTGCAAGAAGGGAAACGGGTCATAGGTACCCAGGGATAGATCCCCGGGGAAGACCCTCCGATGCTTAAGTCAGCACAGTAGTAGAGCTATGATGCGAAGGGAAGAGCTAGGAGGAAGGTGGGAGCGCGAGTTCCCTATCCACCAAAAGGTGAAGTGGTTCCTGCTCAGGGTTTTTGGCTCTTGTCTGGCTTACCTCTTGTAGTAGGGCTTTTCCAGTTTAAATAGTGGCCCGTTGTGCAACTGATCCCTGTAAGCGGAGGAGTCTCAGGGGGATTACGTCTTTCATGCGGACTCCTTATAGCACGTGGACTCTTGGTCTCCCATATCCCCTTGAGCTTCCTGCCATTAAGAGACTCACAACGGCCGTACTAATAAGCTTCCATCAGTGAGCCCGAGCGATAGGCACTTGCCCAGGAGTGGTCTCCCGAGCGATGAGAGCATGGTTGAGACAAGGAATATGGGGCTCCGAGGGAGCTTTCCCGATCGAACTGATGCTCAGACTTCCCAACCCGAAGGCCACCTAGGAAGCGCTTGTATCGAGTGAGTTTTTGGGCTTTATACTAAGTGGGCCCGGGCGCTACCACTTCAAGGAGTTGGGCCTCGCTCGGTCTGGTTGGACCTCTTTTGGCCTCTCCGTACGGGCGACAAGATTTCCCCTCTCCAAAAACCAAGACAATCTGTAAATATGGGTGATTGGGTACAATCAGCTCGACTGCCTTGAGGGAATCCAAGGCTAGCGTAGACTTACGGAGGCCTTAATGAAGAAAGTACCACTCCGAAGGAAGGAATATCCCATGGAGGGTCCAATCATCACCAAGAGTTGAAGTGTGTAACGTGAAACAATCGTGAGACAGAGACTCTATCCACGGACTGGGATAGGAGTGTCAAATAGACCCGCGGTATGGATCAAAACTCGATGAAACCATGACATACAATATTTACATACATTAATTTCCGTCTTCTTAGAGGAGTAAATTTCTAGAATTTACCATGATCAAAATAAAATTATGTTAATTTGCGACCCTTTGGAAAGAAGTCAATTCATATCTTAATTTCTATTTAATTTAATAATTTAGAAAATAGCATCTCTTTAAAAGGACACATACTATTTTTAGAACTAATTACATGGTAATTAAGAGAAATTTACAAGGATCACGACTATATATATACTGTAATTTTTACTACCTTTGATCATAAGATATGAATTTTCTAATATTTAAACATGATATGTAGTTTTTAATTTAATCATGATGAACGGTAATATTTTTCAAATAAAAGAAAATTGTGAGAACTAAATATATGATAATTAAGTGAAAAATCTAAGGATTCCAAAAATATATATTATAATTTTTTTTTGCATAGTTTCATAGATATGGATTTTTAAAGATACGGATGTAAAAGATATTAATATGCTTTACGTTATTTATATATATATATAAAGAATCGACGACAACGTAGGTTGTCGTTAATTCATTAAATGAATAGTGTCTACTTCTTCGAACCTTGAGTTCTCGACGTACACATGTCAGAATCACGCAATCTATATACTAAAATGAAGAGCCCGAAAAACTCTACCTAACATGATGTTCAAAAAAAAAATTGCTTGAGAGGAGGGCTATTTTAGGATAGGAGGATCGAAAAAAGGAGATACCATCCCCACGACCTCGGTCACTATCCCAGTAACACCCCCATAAAATTTAATATCCAAAGGAGACTCCAGCGCTTATGAACAAATCGTCAAAGGAAAAATTGATAACTAATATGCTACAGTAACATTGAGCGATTCACCGAGTAACCTTTGATAATCCATTTATTTAGTAAAGTTAATTATTAACTAGTTAACACACCATATAATCATATGGAAATTTAGAGTAAATCATGGGGATTCAAGTCACATGCACTTTGTGATTTTTAGATAAGTGATTACACAGATATAAAATTTTTAATGTGCTGTGATTATTTAATTAATTAAGATAATCATGCAACCCATGGTTAATAAGAAGTATAAGAAGTCATGCTAGAGATTAACAAGGACGTGAATATGAGATTAAAGTCTAATGCATGCTGTTAAGGGGTCAGATCTGGGGAGCGAAAACTAACATGCACTATCATCTAGCATGCTATTTAGTGGTGATTTTGCTTGGGAGATTGCCTACCTTTGGTTACTTTTACGTGAAAGAAGAAGAAGCAGGACGAAGAGCAAGGGATGATGATCACTGCAACAGAGGAATAAGAAGAAAAGCCTTGCTTCTTTTCTTCACTACAGCAACGACAATAGCAGCAGCATACAGCGACAGCCACAACACTTCAACGGCAGAAGGAGAGTGCTACAGCGGCAGCAGCACAGCTTGCCACGCGAAGGAAGCAGGAGGGAGGAAGCCTTGCTCCTCCACGGCAGGTGCAACGGCAACACAGTGGCCGCACGAACAGAAGGAAGAGGATGACGAGGATGGCGTCTACCACGGCAGGAGCAGCAGCTCACTCCAAGCCATCGCGGGGTTAATTTATAGGGGAGGAAAAAGGCTTCGAGGGGTTCATACGTCAACAAGGGTAAGGGCTCGACCTTGTCATCCGTAAAGCCCTCGACCTTGCCATTTTTTAGCCCCCTTCCAAGGTTTAATCGCTGGAACCCTAAAGGCTAAACCCCATGCAACGTCGAGCGTTAACATGGGTTGGGTGTGTTGGCTTTCTTCACGTCGACGAGTGTAACGCCCACGTTCATGGGTTATCTTATGCTGTGGCTGTTATGTGGATTGTTCGAAGGTGATAATGGGTTTGGGTATTGTAGGTTGCCCTCTGTATATAGGTATTGTATTTATACTCCCCAAACTTCTTATAATCTATATGCCCACTTAGTTTACGTATACATGACCCATTAGTTATATTCATTATAAATGATTTTATCTAAATTAATTGGTAGAACTATATATATATAGGCCTTATTCATTTCCATTGTTGTCTCAGGTATCAAAGTCGAGTTCGATCCTATGAGAGTCTTTATAGATATGTACGTGTATAATTATATTTTTGGATGAGATTCCTTCTAAATACTTGGATTGTATTTCCAATTTAAGCCTTAAATAGAAGGATATATTCGATTTCCATTTCTCAATTATTTAGTTACACCTTCGTTGATGTCCATTAATTAACATTCTAGGTTAAATAACTATTTTAGTTAATTATCACTTTTCCTTTATCAAAATTTTAATTCTCATAATTTTCTATGACTAATAATTTTAGTTATTCTCATTTATTCTAAATTTAATTTTTCGGGGTGCTATAGTTATTTAAGGTGGTCGTTGGAATATGGAATAAAAGAGATAAATGTGTTCATTTATCCAATGACCAAGTTAGATGAAGCTCGTTAGGCCAAAATTCGAGAAATTATGTGAGCAAGCCCAGCCATGGAGAAAGTACCCATAAAATGGGCCCAAAACCATCCGAAAAAATAGCCCGATGGGTGATGGACAACTTGGGACATCATAAACAAAGGTAAGAAAATGACCCAGCTCAAAGGTATAAAACGGGTGTCAACAACTAGGACACACAGTCTTGGAGGAAAACTTTCTGGGTTTGTTAGTATAGGTGATTACTCGAGATTCTCTTTGGTATTATTTTTAACCCATAAGAATGATGCTTTGTAGGAGTTCGAAGTTCTTTGTAGGAAATTACAAAATGAAAAGGGGTATCTTATAAGAGCATTTCAGAGTGACCATGGAAGAGAATTTGATAACAATGACTTTGATAATTTTTGCAGGAAATAAGAGTTTACACACAACTTTTCAGCACCTCGAACTCCACAATAAAACGGAGTCGTGGAACGGAAGAATAGGACGCTCGTTGAGATGGTGAGAATGATGCTTGCTGAAAATGGATTACCAAGGTATTTTTGGGCTAAGGCGGTGAGCACGGTCTGCCACATCATCAATCGAGCCATGGTAAGACCAATACTTAAGAAAACTCCATATATATGAGCTGTATAAAGGTAAGAAGCCGAATATAGCATATCTTAAACCGTTTGGTTCTCCATGTTTTATTTTCAATAATTCTAAAGAAAATTTGGAGAAGTTTGCTGCAAAGAGTGACAAAGGTATATTCCTTGGATATTCTTTATCATCTAGAGCATATCGAGTATATAACATGCGCACTCTTGTGGTAGAAGAAAGTTCACATGTGATCATTGATGAATACACTTTAAGGTTATCTGATAAAGATAATCATTTTCTCGATGTAGGACATGAAGATGGAGAAGAAAAGAAAGACAAGGAAAAATAAGACGTGGATCAAGCGGAGTCGAGTAACAAAAATGATGAAGCTCCAGCCCAAAATGAAGCTGAACAAGAAATACAAGTTGAAGACCTCCCCAGACAATGGATTGAACTTAAAGATCATCCACTCGAAAATGTCATTGAAAATTTGGAACGTGTGAAGACAAGGGCTTCAATCAGGGAAGTTGAACATTATGATAATCTTGCTTTACTTTCCGATATTGAGCCCAAATTTGTAGATGAAGCATTAAATGATAATTTCTGGATGTTGCATATGTAGGAGGAATTACACCAATTCCAAAGGAATGAGGTGTGGTTTCTTGTGCCTAGACCTAAGAATCACCCGGTGATTGGAACTAAGTGGGTTTTTCGGAACAAGCTTAGTGATCAAGGGGTGGTGATTAGGAATAAAGCCCGGCTAGTAGCCAAAGGCTATAGTCAAGAATTAGGAATTGATTTTGATGAATCATTTGCACCCATGGCTAGGCTTGAAGCGGCTAAAATATTACTTACCTTTGCATGTTCTACGAATATAAAACATTTTCAAATGGACGTTAAAAGTGTATTTTTGAATGGTGTAGTGAAAGAAGACGTCTATGTTGAGCAGCCACCGGGATTTGAAGATGAGAAGCACCCAGACCATGTGTACAAATTTGACAAAGCTTTGTATGGTATGAAGCAAGTCCCCTGTGCGTGGTATGAAAGGTTAAGTGCGTTCCTTTCAGAAAATGGCTTCAAAAGAGGTAACATCGATCAAACCCTTTTCATTAAGAGCGACAATGAACATATGCTTCTTGTACAGGTATATGTTAATGACATTATCTTTGGAGCCACATCTGATTCTTTAAATGATGAATTTGTAAAATTGATGCAGGGGGAATTTGAGAAGATTTTGATGAGGGAGTTAACATTTTTCTTGGGTTTGCTGGTGAAGCAGCTAAAGGATGGAATCTTCATCAATCAAAGGAAATACACAAAGGAGCTCATCAAGAAATTCAAATTCGACAATGCAAAGCCACAAAAGACACCGATGTCAACAAATGTCAAATTGAAGAAGGATGAAAAAGATAAGTCTATCTATCAGAAACTTTTTTGATGAATGATTGGTTCTTTATTGTACTTGATTGCTAGTAGGCCGGATATCATGTTTAGTGTTTGCATGTGTGCGAGGTTTCAGTTTGATCTAAAAGAACCACACATGTTGGCAGTCAAAAGGATTTTCAGATATTTGTTAGGCACCACGGATCTTGGTCTTTGGTTTCTGCGTAATTACAATTTTGATTTAGTAGCTTACACTGATTCTGATTATGCTGGATGTTTAGTGGATCGTAAGAGCACGAGCGGGAATTGTGAATTTCTTGGAGGTTGCATTGTTTCATAGTCCTCTAGGAAATAAAATATAGTGGCATTGTCAACTGTCGAAGCCGAATACATGGCTGCAGGTAGTTGTGTAGCCCAAGTGCTATGGATCCAACAACAGTTAGTTGATTTTCATATTTCTTTAAATAACACACCCATTCTTTGTGATAACACCTTTGCCATTAACATTTCTAAAAATCCAGTTTTACATTCTCGCACAAAGCACATAGAGATTCGACACCACTTTTTGTGAGATCATGTGAGTAAGGGTCATTTTGAGCTTATACATGTAAATACTAAAAACCAACTTGCAGATATATTTACAAAAGCCTTATCTCGTAAAAATTTCACAAGAATAAGAAGAGAACTAGGAATTTGCTGTTTGAATGAGTAATTTTTCATGTTAGGCATATACAGCTTGCATATATAACAATTTAGTTTTATATATATAGAAAACACATTCAATTTCATGCTTTAGATTGCATATATCATTGCATATTTGTGAATAGAAATAATTTTTCATAACCTTCCATTCACATGCATCTGCTTGTGCATACTTTCTATCTATTCATGCTTGAATGCCATGATTTTTCGATATCTAAAATGGTGTTTGTGGAAGGTTAGATTATGTCTAGCCGGAAGCTTTCACTATGCGTGAGGTGGTCTTCGGACTTATGTTCTCCGCCACATACCGAAAATCATCTTGCTTGATTGCATGTATATATTTTACAAAACCTTTTCTTGATCTTTTATAAGACCTTACCTCCTTGCTAGATAAAATACAGTGATTTTGATCATTTGTGAATTATTACATATACAAAGGAGGAGGATTTATTTCCAAATGTGCATACATTTAGGGGGAGTCATAGCTAGGTTATGGCAAATTTATTTTCAACATACAAAGTAATTACCCACACACTTTGTAAATGATGATGCATATGACTTTGATCGATAAGGATTTCAGAACTTCTTTTCAACACTTTAAGGGAAACAAAATTTTTACATGCAAATTAAGAGTAATCATGAGGAAAAAGTTGCCAACCCCACAAGTAATCAATAAGTGGTATGTGGAACCTAGTAGCCGGGAATCCCTACTGAAATAAATGAGGAAACTCGCGTCGAATGGTGAAGCAAAAATTCACAATGAGTGATGAATCCTAGTAGCCGGGAAACCCCATTGAGACATATGAGGTGACTCGCACCGAACGGTGAAGTCTAATAAAAAAACAAAAGGGGGTTGTACGAAGCTACCGATAGTCGAGGATCTAAATGAAAGTGTAGAGAGGAAATAACCCCCTAGTGTTTATTAGAAATTCTGATTACATCCATATATTTTTGAAGTTAATTGCTCATTGCCTCACATTTCACTCTTGGGTACTATTATGATGAATGTGTATCTTGAATTTGTTCATGTCATGGTTTATGCAGTGCCTCTAGCCTATGCATGCACTACCTTTTTTGATTGTGCTTCATATTTCACAATTTGGTTTTGAATCTACTATTCACTTGCTATCTTTTTACCCCATTGAGGGGGAGTTATAGTATTACATGTTTGCTTGACTTTCATGCTTTCTTGCTTGTTTACTTGCATGAATAATTTCATACACATCTCTAGATCATACTTGTTCATAACAGGTTTAAATAACCCCGTTGTCAGTCGGTTTTTATTGATGATAAAAAGGGGGAGAACAAAGTGCATTTCAGTTCATAGTTCATGTGCATACATTTCAGTTTCAGTTCTAGATATTTTCATACATACATTTTAGTACAAGATAGTTGGAAGTTTTCTGTGCTCATAGCCTTTATACATCATGTTAAGAGATCTCATGTTCATAGCTCTCATACATGTTCATAATTCATAATTTTGGGATCACAGTTTAGATGCCATGTTTGTCAAAATACTGTCACTTGGAATTCATGCACACATCATGCACACGTCCTTTTGTCATCATCAAAAAGGGTGAGATTGTTGGATCCCCTAGTTGATTTTGGTAGTTAAGTTTAAATGATGACAAATCTTGTGTGTATGTGTCTTTGATAATGTTCATTGAAGAATTCTAATCAAGGTGTTCATATCTTGATTATTTTATCTTGTAGAATCAAATTACATGGTGGACATCATTTGGAACTTGAATGAATGCGAGAATGAGTCATCTTCCTATCCATAAGTCAAATAGGTGGTATATGTCATGTTAAATCCTCAAGAACGTTTGGTAAGGTTTAAGTTCTCAAATGTTGCACCTTTGTTCTGTGGAGTCGACCCCTTCTATGCCTCATGCATATACTTCATGGGTTTTCTGCTTTTTAGTACATGGAGTTTAAAGCTTTCATGTTAGTTAAACACATGGTTTATTGATCCCAATTTTTGGTTGGCAAAAATGAAGGTTTGAATGGGTTTCAAATTGTTTAAATGCTCCTTGTCAATTAGACTTTCATGTAAACAAATCATGCAATTCTCTTATGGAGTTAATGTTCCAAAATCTGTGAGTTCTGTACTTTGGTCGATCGACCCTTCTATATAGGTCGACCGAAATTGCCAGTAAGAGCTGGTAACAGACCCTGTAAAAGTTTGGTCGACCGAACTCCATACTTTAGTCGATCGAAATCCACAGGCGGCCTGTCCTGAACCTTGTGAAATTTCAGTCGACCGACCCTCACTTTCGGTCGACCGATTACGGTGGGCGAGACCCATTAAGATGGATTCGAAACCCACTTCTCATGATCCATTTGGGTTGATATTTGACCCCTTTGTCGCTAGGGTTATCATACATATATTGGGGCATGTTCTACAAGGTTTTGTCAAGGGTTTAATGGTCTTTTCATACATCTCTTGTGTGGATATATATGAGTTACGAATTTGGAGAGAAAACCTAAGTGCTTACATTCTATCTATCCTACAGGAGAAGAAAGGGAAGAATGAGAGGAGCTGAGGAAGATTGGTGGATGTCATCTACACCCTAGTGGTTTTTTAGTTCGTGATAGAAGATAAAGAGAAGCGGATTGAAGAGATGAACGCATTGACATTCACATCGATGGCATCCTGCTTCCCTCCGACCTGAGCATCAAAGAAGATCATCTATAGCCCTTTCATCTTATGGGGATCTATTTCTTCGACCTTTCTACATATATTTCAATGATTTCCATTCAGTTTATGAGCATGTATTGATCATATCTTTGTTTTTCAAACTTCGACTCTATGTGTGTTGAACCGTCTGCGTACGGTTGTGGATTTATTGTGCTGCCGTGTTGTAGCTTGTGTGTGTGTGTGTTTTGATCCGTTTTCGGATCGTGTAGGAGACGACGTCTCCGTGTGTTTGGAGCGTAAGCTCTGTGTGCTTTAGTTCGAAGCAAGTGGATCCTCACCGATTCGGTGAGGGGTGGATGTAGAGATCCTGTCGTGGTCCCGAACCACTTAAAAATCTATCTTGCATCTTGGGTGATTGTGGTTTGCTTGCCTATATTATTCATATCGATCTGTGAGACCGGAGAGCTTGAGAGAACTTGTTCGAGCGTAAATTTCGTTTGATCATATCTCGTAGAGCGTAAATTTTGTTTGATCATATCTCGTGTTGGTAGTTAATTTTATTCTGCTGCGTAAATTTTAAAAACTACCATTGCATTTGGTGGGGACAATTCAACCCCCCTTCTTGTCCATACGTGAATCAAGGGACAATACTATTGAATGAGAAAGTTAACAATAACAAGCACCCGGCAAAGAAACAAGGCCATTTACAAGCACTCCAAGAGGAGGAACAAAATGAAGGCGGGCTCGTGGAAGGTACTTTAGCTATATGTTCCAAGTCTGCCTTAGTTTTATTTGATACCGACGCAACACATTCATTCATCTCTCGAAGATTTGCTAAGGCATTGTCTATGAAACCTGTTTTGTTGGATTTGGATCTAGTTATCACTACCCCAATTGGAACTGGTTCAGAAATCAGACACCACTACTCTGAAACCAAGGTAGTCATTAAAGGACAAAACTTACCTACCGACCTAGTCTGCATGGACATGGAAGGTTATGATGTCATCCTAGGAGCCGATTGGCTAGATACACACACAGTAGTGATAGACTGTCAAAGGGGCAAAGTAACCTTTGAAGACTACCTATAGGTTGTCTACACTAGTCCCCGAAATCGAGACAAGTTACCCCTGATTTCGGCTCTCCAAGCAAGCAAGCTCTTAAGAAAGGGGTGTGTGGCTTTCAAAGCATTTGTAACTGCCACGGAGGTTAAGGAGTCCAAGCTAGAAGACATCCGCGTGGTTCGGGATTTTCCCGACGTGTTTCCAGAATAACTTCTCGGATTACCCCCACAAAGAGAAGTGGCCTTCACCATCGACATTGTCCCTGGTGCTGGCCCGGTTTCTAAGGCACCATATAGGATGTCCCCCGTCGAGCTCAAAGAATTGAAGGAACAATTGATGAAGCTCTTGAAGAAAGGATTCATTAGGCCGAGTACTTCTCCGTGGGGAGCACCTATGTTATTTGTCAAGAAGAAAGATGGAACGATGAGACTCTGCATCGATTATCGGTAGTTGAACCACCTTACTATCAAGAACAAGTATCCACTACCGAGGATCGATGAATTATTTGATCAAATATCTGGAGCTAAATATTTCTCAAAGATTGATCTTAGGTCGGGATACCACCAACAGAGGATCAAGGATGAGGATATTCACAAGACCGCATTTTGGAGCAGGTATGGGCACTACGAATTTGTTGTTATGCCTTTTGGACTAACGAATGCCCCTGCAGCCTTTATGCAGTTAATGAACATTATATTCAAGCATCATCTAGATCAGTTCGTTGTGGTTTTCATTGATGATATATTAATATACTTAAAGTCCAAGGAAGATCATGAAGAACACTTGAGGATTGCATTACAAATATTAAGGAAGAATCAACTCTATGCCAAGTTTAGCAAGTGTGATTTCTGGCTTGAGGAAGTATCTTTCTTAGGACATGTAATTTTGAAGAATGGCATATCTGTGGATCCATCAAAGGTCGAGGTTGTGAAGAATTGGGAGAGGTCGACCAATGCAACTAAAATCTGGAGTTTCTTGGGTCTTGCCGGATATTATCGACGATTCATCAAGGACTTCTCCAAGATCGCTGTCCCTCTAACTAGGATGACATGCAAGCAAAGTCCTTATGAGTGCAAAGAAGAATGTGAACAGAGCTTTCAAGGATTGAAAGATCATTTGACGACTGTCCCGGTCTTAGCATTACCCATAGAAGGGGAGAAATTCGAGGTATATACCAATGCATCCGGTATAGGCCTCGGATGTGTGTTAATGCAACAAGGGAAGGTCATTGCTTACTCTTCCTGGCAATTGAAGAAGCACGAGGAGAACTACCTGGTGCACGACTTAGAGCTGGCCGCGGTAAGATTTGCTTTAAAGATCTAGAGACACTATCTCTATGGAGAATAATTCACCATGTACTCCGATCACAAGAGTCTCAAGTACTTATTCTCCCAAAAGGAATTGAACATGAGATAAAGACATTGGCTAGAGTATCACAAGGACTTCGAGTTCACAATACAATATCATCTTGGCAAGGGCAATTCCATAGCAGATGCCCTTAGTCGAAAGCCGAGAGCATTATTGGCCAACTATATGATCCAAGAATGGAAGATGCTGGAACAATTTTTCAAGCTTGATATAAGCACGAACAAGGAGAAAGGGTGTATTACTCTGTCACACATGAGGATACAACCGGATTTACTCTCCGAGATTAAGAAACTTCAAGACAACGACCCGGTGTTAGTAGAATTAAAGGGCAAGCTAAAAGAAGAATCAGATTTCAAGCAGGCATCTGATGGAAGACTATTGTTTCGTGAAAGGACATGTGTACCGGACTGTCCAGAATTGAAGAAGAAAATTTTAGAAGAAGCTCACCGATCAAGGTATACAATTCATCCTAGAGGTATCAAGATGTACCAGGATTTGAAGCAAACCTTTTGGTGGCCCAACATGAAAAGGGAGGTAGCAGACTTTGTTTCTCGCTGTCTCACATGCCAACAAGTCAAGGCGGAACACCAAAAGCTCGCTGGCAAGTTACATTCTCTGGACATTCCCAAGTGGAAGTGGAAAGATATCGACATGGATTTTATCGTGGGTTTGTCTAAATCTAAAGGCAAACATGATGGAATATGGGTTATCATAGATCGATTGATCAAGTCGGCACATTTCTTGCCCATAAAGAGCCGATGGTCGGTTGATGTTCTAGCTGCTTTATACATCAAAGAGGTGGTTAGACTACATGGAGTTCCTGTTTCAATCGTGTCTGACTGAGACCCACGCTTCACTTATCATTTTTGGAAGGGTCTACAACATTTGTTAGGGACAAGACTCAATTTCAGCACTGCTTTTCATCCTCAAATGGATAGTCAGACCGAGAGAACGAATCAAGTTGTAGAAGACATGCTACGAGCTTGTGTTATTGATTTTGGTGGAAGCTGGCATGATCATCTACCCCTGGTCGAGTTTGCATAAAACAACAGTTACCAGGCAAGTATTCAAATGGCACCCGTCGAGGCATTATATGGAAGGAGTTGTCACTCACCAATATGCTAGGACGAAGTTGGGGAAAAGCAACTTCTAGGCCCCGATATGGTAAGAGATACGACTTAGAAAGTACAACTCATTAAAGAAAGGCTCAAGATAGTTCAGTCTAGACAAAAGACTTATGTCGACACTAGAAGGAGAGACCTCGAGTTCCAAGTCGGAGATCATGTCTTTCTTAAAGTTTCTCCAGGATGAGGCATTAGAAGATTTGGTGTTAAGGGCAAACTTACACCAAGATATATCGGTCCCTTCGAAGTGCTAGAAAGAGTTGGTGAGGTCGCCTATCGAATCACCTTGCCACCACAACTATCCGAAGTCCATAATGTGTTTCACATCTCTATGCTTAAGAAGTATGTTCATGATGCATTTCACGTCATAGATCATGACAACTTGGTGATACAAAAGGACCTCACATATGAACAAAAGTCAGTAAAGATCGTTGATCGAGAGGTTCGTGTAATGCGGAACAAGGTTATTCCCATGGTAAAGGTTCAATGGAATAAAAGTTTCGAACATGAAGCCACATGGGAGACCGAAGAATCTATGAAGAAAAGATTCCCCGACTTATTTTAAAATTTTAAGTACTCTACACCCTCTATGATTATATGCGATTGAATTTGGTGACCAAATTCTTTTAAGTGGGGGAGGGTGTAGCATCCCGGATAAAAATAATAGGGAATAAAGTTTCTAAATAAGTTAAACATAATAAATCCTCTCAGTAAATAAGACAAGGTTCAAATCAAACAAAATGTAAATCTCAACCCAAACACATTAAAGGCCTTAACCTTTATATATGTATATGTGCCTCACAAATGGGCCTTATAATATGAATTGAGGGTATAAACATAATATCTATACATAATAGGACCCCCCCTGTTATGCTAAACCTTATCACGTTCGAAGCTTGCCTTCGAATGGGATTTTAGGGTTTCGAACCCAACCAGGAAGGTGGCTGCGGTTTTGGCAGTAAGAAGATATTCATGGGAAATTGTAAACTCAATAGGATTCTTTACGTGGGAATTTAATTCCCAATAGGAAGCTTAAATCCCAATTCTATAAATAAAACCCCCTCTCCAACGAGCAAAGGCTGCTATTACTGTTGCGTTCGAAGGAGCCCAGCTGCGTCAACGTCGTCCTCTTCCTCTACTTCCCATACGTGAAGAGAAAAGCACTGCCTTCTCTCTACGTGCTGCCGTCTGCATCCTCATCTTCCTCCTGCAACTGTTCACGTGAAGAAGCTTTGCTTCTTCCTCTCTTCTTCTTTTGTGTTCTTGCTGCTGTTGTTGTGTTGTCTGCTACTACTTGAGTAGCAGTTGTTGTTGTTGCATATTATTCTCTTATTTTTCTTCCTTCATCGTCGTTCACTTCCGTCAACCCAACAAGAGGTAGGTTTTCTCAAGTTCTAAGCCCAAGAGGATAGAGAATAGAAGAATACATGCATATACGATCATGATAGCATCTCTATATTTCACAACCATGATCTCTGTTTCAAGTTTTACGTAGTTCTGTCATCTCGCTATTGCATGTCAACATAGCGACCAGAGCAGTGGACGCTTATTAATGAATGACCGTGTGGAAGGCCGCCAATTCTTTAATTGGTGACAGTCCTATCGCCGCCAGTTAATGAGCGACCATCGCCTTGTCATAGATTCTTTTAGTGTATTTAATAATTAACGCATGTTAAAAATTTAATAACCATGAACCCTGATGATAATATCTCTGCATGAATATATTTCTAGAGTAAACGTATTTTTCTCTACCAGTCCATATATTTAGTTCTCTAAAATTCCATGTAAACATCGTGATGCTATTGTTCATGCTAAATTAAAAAGAAATGTACAGTGATTAGTGTCTAGATAAGTACTTGCCTAATGCCTTGTGATTTGTATACGGAAAATAAATAGCGACTGTGTGAACAACCGCTTATTCTTGATATAGCGCCTCTGTACAGGGTCGCTGATTCATGTTTTCTTATTTAAAAAAGGAAAATATGCAGAAAAATATGAATTTACGTCCATCACTTGGATGCTCTTTAAAATTCTGGCGCCTTTCTGGAAGGATGCCCATTTACTGTGAAATTATTAAAATTTGTTAAATTATTGATTTAACGACTTTGTAAACATACGCTAATTCTTAGTATCTTTCTTGGAATTCTGTTAATTACGAGATTGGGTGACCTTTCAAAGAGCCTCTATTTCTTGATATAGCGACTTTCTGTTTTGACGCAGATTCTTGAACTCACAGTTTCTATCGGGTGTTTGTGTAATGCCCCAGGTTTTTCGGATGTTTCTCGGATCAGGATCAGTGGGTTTCGGATCGTCTTTCCGCGGATTGCGGATTGCGTCCGATTGAGCTTCGGACTATTTTTACCAGATTGTCAGGCCCATTGGTGGTGCGCCCGTGAATTTCCTTGGGTCTGTAGCGTTGTGCGGAGCACGCCGATATTTTTCTGGAACTTTCAGAGCACCTGTGTGGGTCCCGGGTCGCGTTTTGGGTTTTACGCATGTTTTTTGTCAGTCAGACCTTCGGAGCCCCGTGTAGGGTGAAACGTTGCGTTCTCTAAGACCGGGACGTTACCACTGCGTTGTGCGTTTTTCGAGGATCACGTGGGGTATTTTTCCTATTTTTGGTATTTTTTGAAATTTCCAGATTTTCCTATATAAATAACCCCTTAACCTCTCTCTCCCCATTCTCTCTTTCTCACTCTCTCTCATCCCTTTCTCTCCCCCTCTCCCCTGGCGGCTGACAGTGGCGGAGGAGGGTGAGGCAGCGATGGCGGGAGGTGAGGAACGAGGAACAGGTAGAGGATCGAGGGCCAGTAGCGCGTGGAAGCTCGGTGGTACGTTCGTGAACCGGCGGAGATTTAAACGACATTTCTTCGCGGATCGGCGTCCTTGGGGCGCGGAATCTTTGGTGGAGGTAGGGAGATGGATCCCCAGCTCGTGCACTTCCGTTCCCGTGAGCTTGGTAGGCCGTGGTGAGCCGAGCGGGCTTATTTGAGCAATTTGGGGAAAAAGCATGATTTTGGGGTGTGAGCCTGATTTAGAGTTTTGATTGTATTTTTGGGGATTAAATGGGTCCTCTCAATGCTAGAGAGGTAGGGGACTCGTTTCCCCTTGTTTTCCTATTCGCGTGGGCGCGAACGGGGTGTGGAATGGACTTTCCCGTGATTTCCACCGTTTTTAGGTTCGGGACGATTTAGCGGTCGTTCCAAAGACCGCTACGGGCGCCAAGCGGTCATGTGGAGACCGCTAGGGGTCCCCCTATGTCGGTTCAAGGCTGGCGGTCATGCGATAAACCGCCAGTGGGTTTAGCGGTCAAGAGGTACACCGCTAGCAAGTGCCTCGCGGTCCATGGGTAGACCGCTAGGCTCCTGGTAGCGGTCATGGCAATACCGTTTTATGTTTTGCAGTCGTTCGAGGTCGGTCAGGTACCGGTCTCACGACGGACCGCTAGGCATCGCCTAGCAGTCAGGCAAAAGACAGCCACCTACCTAGCGGTCCGAGAGGTGACCGCTAGGGGTTATGAGTTCCTGAGGCTTAGCGGTCCAGGGGTAGATCGCTAGGCGATTCTTGATGCTGGTCGTGCCGTTTACCGTCGTGTTGGTCTCCGGTCGACCCGGTTGTGACACAGTGGTCGACCTTCGGCCTCGTGAGTGTCTCAGACACCCCGTGAGTTCCGTGTCCATATTTTTGGGGTGTCTAGATGTACCACGTTACCTCGATTAGCGTGTCCATAGGTGTGGTGGGTCCAGGTGACCCCATGTGTTTTGGACTTTCGTGTTATGCTCGATCGAGTCACCGTGTATCGGTGTGAGTGAGGTGGGGTTCCCCCGCATGTCGTGGGTTTCTACGGAAGATGGTTCCCGACTGGGCCAAGTGTTTGGCCTTGGACTGCGAGTCCAGTTGCCAGCTTGGGGCTGGAGGTTCCATGCTTTTCCCTGGGATGGGGAATCAACCTGGCGGTTGGTGAACTACCTTGGGAATCGTACTTCTGTGCTTTCCGCGTGGGCCGTGTGTGGCCTGTGGACTGTGAGTCCAATTACCCAGCCTAGGACTGGGGGGTTTCTTAGTTCCCCTTTTGAGGGAATGATCTCGACGGTTGTGAACTGCCTCGTGAGTCATCGTGCCAAGGTTTCTGACCCTAGGGTTAGGGAAGATTGACGACATGGAGCCGTTCGGTGCAACGGTCTTGACCTCGAGTCTTGTGACTCAAGGAACGTTGAATTTAGTGAGTCTAGAGGACGGTCCAGAGTCCAGTGGCTCGGTGGAACTTGGTTCCTCGTGACTTTCGCATAGGGTGCGTGCGTGCTTCACGGAGTTTCTCCTCGAAGAGTGGTCACAATAGTGACTCCCCACTAGTCTAGCCTTTCGACACGTGAGTGGTCCCACCAAGGAGTGGTGGCGAGGCTACCCCGAGAGATAGTTTTTAGACTGGTTACCGTAGGGCCCCACGTCTTGCAGCCAGAGTCTGGCTGAGGGGAAAACCAGTTAGAGGCCAGACCTAGGACGCATGGTCTGTGTGTGCATACGTGGTTGGGGGCAGTTGGACTCGCACTGACGTGCACGACCCCAGCTAGTCACTTGCTCTGTGGTCACTTGTACGGTGTCCATGTTCCACCGGAGGTCAAGGGGAACACCTGAGGTGGGGTCTAAGACACCTGGGGGCGCATCCAGCCTTGCTTCTGGTGGGCAGGTACTCTTGTCACGTGAGACATGACTCTCCTATTTTCGGGTTTTGTTTTCCATCTACGAGACATGGTTCCCCCAACAGTTTTAGGGCGTGTTCCCGAGGTAGAGGTCTAGGGGTTTTTCCGGTGAGCGTCACCGAGGGTTTCCCTAGATGGTGTTAGGTCTACAACTGTGAGGTCGTGACGGTTTCTTCAGGCGGCGTAGCCAAAGGTTCTCCCATTAGTTCGGTAGTCCCCCGACTGTGAGATCGAGGTGTGTTTGTCCAGTACAGTAGGAGTAGCTGTAGTGCCGAGTTTTGACTGGCCACCGATTCGCTGTTCCTACTGTAGTTGTAGCTACTTTCCTTTCCGCTACCTCCATTGTTTTCGGTTGGGGTTCCTCGGGACCCCTACTGAGTCTCTGTTTGGAGACTCATCCCTTACTTTTCAGGTACGGCAGTTCTTCCTTGAGGTTCGAGGGCGTTGCGTGGAGGTCCTTAGCTACCAGCTCGCCGGGCCGAGTGTTCACTTGGCATGTGGTACGTTTTACTACTTTAGACTGTACTTTCTGTTGGACTGGACTCTATTGTAGTTGTTTATTTATTTCTGTTAATTGTTGAATTGTCCTACTTTATTTCCCATTTCTTTGTACCTCTATACTCTTTTTAGCCCTCCCGGCTCATGGATGGCAGGCCAGGATTCGAATGGTATCGGGCTCCTCCCGGTATCCGGATCTTGGGTCGTTACAGCTTGTATCAGAGCATGGTTATGGATGTACATGGGAATTCAAGATATTGCAGTGATCAGAGTCCGTAAGGTCCAGTACAGTCGGCAGCTGGCATAGGGTTTTTGTGGTTATTTTTCGCTTGATTTCTCATTTGAGAGCTTGAGTGCGATGCGTAGCGCTATAAGGTGGTTGTTGTTAGCGGCTGTCGTGCCGGCGTGGGGTCTAAGGATCGAGGTCGAGAGCTTTCTCCCTCATCGGTGGTGGCCCCGGTTGTGCTGCGTTGAGCAGAGGTTGCCGGCAGGTGTATTGCTGCGATGCTGCGTTCGAGGTGTTCACTACGAGGTCGGGTGGCTGGTGCAGGTTGTCCATGGTCAAGTGGCCGTGAGCATGCTCTGAGGGAGCTATTATTGTTGTTGGCCACTCAAGCTTGAGGTTTATCCAGCCCCTAAGGCATTAAGGTTGTGGTTTAAAGTGGCAGAGCGAGTGACCTGATCGAGAAGTGTGCTCGGGTGAGCGGAGGATCTTCTCGATGAGCTGCTATTTCGTCGAGCCTGATGTTCTTGTCGTGCTCTGTGGCGTCAGAAATGACGTGTCGGTCTTGGTTATTTTTGTGGATTTTGAGGCAAGATTGGGCCGTGGTGTCCCAATAAGTCTTGCTCCTGCGCTCTTGTGTGTAAATGGGTTATGTTCACTTTGGATTTGGTTTGAGATGAGAAAGTTCCGTGGTGATTTCAGGACTCGAGGATGAGCGTCGACGGTTGTCGATTATGGCTCGTATTGTGGCTCTTGGCGTGGCGTGTTGCAGTTCAAGGAATTGCAGTGGTGGTGCACTGAGATATGCTGTGATCGTGGTTCGATGTGACACTCGCCGAGTGTGTCGGAGGCGCTGACCTGACGAGGTAATGGTTTTCTTGGTGTTATTCCTAGCATGCATGAGGTTTAAGGTCAGGTCGAGCGTGGAGATTCTTCTGTTGGTCGGAGGTATGTCGATTTCTCCTTTGGTTGGAGAGATTGTGTTTGGCTAAGGTTCATCATCTTGCAATGTGTGTCCAGATTAGTTGGCCTATGTGTGCCATGAAGTCCGTACGATACGAGTTCCACGTTTTGGCAAGGTGGTTGCCTGTGAGAAGTCGTACCCAATTCCCATGCTGTGTAAGGGTACTGGCGCTGTTCCGGAAGGACGAGTGCTGGTTGGGCGGTGTTTGAATTCTTGGCTGGTGCTGCAACTTTCTGATGTGTGGCAGTTCGGAGCCTGCAGTGTTGCGGAGGATTTCTAGATTTGGGAGTGAATCTGTTCTTGAGGTTGGAGGTAATGGAGCTTTCTTCACCCTATTTTCTGAAGTTGGCCAGCCGAGTTATGGATTGTCAGGATGGCGAGTCCCGAGTTGCCGTGTTGGCTGTGCGCGTACGGATCAGAGTGCGTAGCGGAAGCCAGGTGGGCCCATAACCTATAGGTTCAGGATCGTAGCGTTGGGTGCTACAGGCGGATTCCTGAGATTGCGTTGAGCATTGGAGGATTGGTTCCTCTGTGTGAGACGTGTTGTTGCCGTGCCGTTCCTCAAGGTATTATGGTTCTTGGCACTGGCAGGATGGAGTGTTGGCGGATAATGTTGGCAAGTGTGCCGCATGAATACCCTGTTCTTGTGATGGGAGCCATGTCTGGCGTCAGTGTTAGACCCGGATGGGGTTGTTGAGGATGTCGCCTGACGGAGGTCGAGGACGTGTTGATCAGAGTCGGTGGTTTCGTGCCCGATTTGTGTTGTGAGCTGTGTTCTTGGATGAGATCGTGTTCTAGAAAAAGTGATCTCTGAGAGATTTTGGGTTCCGGTTGGTAGCTGCGAGTGACTGGTAAGGCTAGTCTCATAGTCGACCATGGTAAGGTGTGCATTATTGGGGACCCGTGTGCATTGGTCGTGGTGTTGGCGACTAGGTTGTCGTAAGATTGGATGGCACTTTTCTCCCCTAGAGACGTATGCCATGAATTGTTCCGGTGGTGTCCTGTGGATCTGTGGTGAGGGCGGAATCGGGATTGGCAAGTGTCTGCTTGGATTGTTTGAGATATGATTCAATGAGACAAGACGGAAGAGTGACGCTTGTGGGTGGAGGCCTTTAAATGAGATTGGCGTCGGAATGGTGGTCCTTGATGGGACGTTGGCGTTGGAGTGGTTATCCCTGGTTTGGTGACAAGCATGGGATGGTTCCCCTGTAAACCTGAGTCGAGTGAGGTGATGACTGAAGACTCCTGAGTCTTGTCTTTGATTTCATCGTGCTCCCCTGAGAGGGTTAAGTTGGCGCGATGATCGAGATCGGGTGCGGTGTCCGAGCGAGTTTTGGCTCGAGTTGTGATAATGGTCTATGTGAGAGTCA
Source organism: Amorphophallus konjac (assembly GCA_022559845.1). Taxonomy (NCBI): domain Eukaryota; kingdom Viridiplantae; phylum Streptophyta; class Magnoliopsida; order Alismatales; family Araceae; genus Amorphophallus; species Amorphophallus konjac. The sequence goes on along the minus strand of CM040123.1, from coordinate 181,006,379 downwards.
GCGGATGACCTATCGTGATGTGGGGACGTGCCCGTTGGGCCGGTGAAGGTTTCCCGTTGAGGTGTATCTGGCGATCAGTGTGTGGTCTTTTCACAGACAGAAGATGCTGTTGGTTGTGCACCGTGAACGATGAGAGCCATGTATCAGTGAGGCCTTTGGTGGCCGTCTCCGTGGTGTGCCTTCCGGATGGGATCTGGGCTTTGTTGAAGTTTGAGTTCTGGCAGAGTTGGTCCTATGCTGTTGTGAGCGCTTGGCTTGCCAGGTGTGAACCGATGGAGGCTCTGTATTGGTTGTTCCCTTGAGAAGGGTGTGCGACGTGTCTGCTGGCTGTGAAGCTGATGTGTGATTTGTCTGTCGACCATAGGAGGGATCGGTAGCTGTTTCTAGTGACGAGGACTGTGTCTCCTCGGTGAGCGAGATGGTGGCAGCGGTGCCATGATTGGTTCTCACGTTGTCTGAGGAGATGCCGGACTGTGTCTTTTGGTGTATCCATGCCCTAATGGCCGGTGTGCACGGCATACGAAGCGAGGTGTCGTTCGTGATGGTAGTCTAGCTATGTCCCTCAGGATCGGTGCTTTTGTGAGAATCAAGGTTTTCTGTGCTGGGGCTCTGATGGCATTGTCAGTTGGTTCAGTGTTCTTCCCCTGTGGCTTGGTGCTAGTCCTAAATTTCGAGATGAAATTTCTTTAAGGGGGGAGGGCTGTAATGCCCCAGGTTTTTCGGAGGTTTCTCGGATCAGGATCCGTGGGTTTCGGATCGTCTTTCCGCGGATTGCGGATTACGTCCGATTGAGCTTCGGACTATTTTTACCGGATTGTCAGACCCATTGGTGGTGTGCCCGTGAATTTCCTTGGGTCCATGGCGTTGTGAGGAGCACGCCGGTATTTTTCTGGAACTTTCAGAGCGCCTGTGTGGGTCCCGGGTCGCATTTTGGGTTTTACGCGTGTTTTTCGTCAGTTGGACCTTCGGAGCCCCGTGTAGGGTGAACCGTTACGTTCTCTGACACAGGGACGCTACCACTGCATTGTGCATTTTTTGAAGATCGCGTGGGGTATTTTTCCTATTTTTTGGTATTTTCTAGAAATTATGGATTTTCCTATATAAATAACCCCTTAACCTCTCTCTCTCCCCATTCTCTCTTTCTCACTCTCTCTCTCATCTCTTTTTCTCCCCCTCTCCCCGGGCGGCTGACGGTGGCGGACGAGGGTGAGGCGGCGATGGCGGGAGGTGAGGAACGAGGAACAGGTAGAGGATCGAGGGCCGGTAGCACGTGGAAGCTCGGTGGTACGTTCGTGAACCGGTGGAGATTTAAACGACATTTCTTCACGGATCGGCGTCCTCGGGGCACAGAATCTTTGGTGGAGGTAGGGAGATGGATCCCCAACTCGTGCACTTCCTTTCCCGCGAGTTTGGTAGGTCGTGGTGAGCCGAGCGGGCTTATTTGAGTGATTTGGGGAAAAAGCATGATTTTGGGGTGTGAGCCTGATTTAGAGTTTTGATCACATTTTTGGGGTTTAAATGGGTCCTCTCAGTGCTAGAGAGGTAGGGGACTCGTTTCCCCTTGTTTTCCCCTTCGTGTGGGTGCGAACAGGGCGTGGAATGGACTTTCCCGTGATTTCCACCGTTTTTAGGTTCGGGACGATTTAGCGGTCGTTCTAGAGACTGCTAGGGGCGCCAAGCGGTCATGTGGAGTCGGTTCAAGGCTGGCAGTCATGCGATAAACCGCTAGTGGGCTTAGCGGTCCAGAGGTAGACTGCTAGCCACTGCCTCGCGGTCCATGGGTAGACCGCCAGGCTCCTGGTAGCGGTCATGGCAGGACCGATTTCTGTTTTGGAGTTGTTCAAGGTCGGTCGGGTAGCGGTCTCGCGACGGACTGCTAGGCATCGCCTACCGGTCAAGTAAAAACCTCCATGATAGGGGCATCTCTCGCCCTTCACATTTTTCCATGCTCCTATTGCTCGCCATCATGGCTCCATTGTGTCTGTTACATTTTTCTGAGCCGAGTCATGTAATTTTCTTATTTTAATTGACTCATATCATTGTAATTTTCCTTTTATTTGAGTCCAGTACCTAGGTTAATGAGTAATCTATCTAAGTTAAGTGTCATAGGGTTGATTAGATTAGTTAATGGGCCCAATTCAATGGGCTAGGCCCAAGGGCACCGCCTTCCCCCTTGGTTATTTCTCATTAGTCCTAAAGTCAGGGATTTATTGTAAAATGTGGGTTCTCTATAAATAGGACCCCATTCCCCCCATTTTAAGTTAATGAAGATCTATTATTGTGAGTCCAGAAAATTGAGTTCATTTGGTGAGAAGCCATTAGAGAGGAGTGAGCAACTCCCCTCCCCTAGCCCCTTTCTCTCTCCTCCCCCTCCCACCTACTTTCTCTCTCTCCTCCCCTCATTCAATAGTCAGCACAACTTCCCACAACACCTCTTTACTCCACCCCTAGTCCCAAGGGAGAACCCACCAATCTCCAAGCCACCCTCCAACCCCCAACCACCTACTACCCTTTCACAAGCACCATTCCTTCTCCCCAAGGCTGAAGGGGTTCAAACCCTAGGCCAAATTTGAATCTCCTTCAGTTGCTGGCTGCTCCTCACCCCTCCACAACACCCCCTTCCTACCCTAGTCGCCCTCCCCATTTCCCCTTGCTTCCCTTGGCCATCCCACCCTCATACACACAACCCTACACCTTCATCCTATTCCCAGCTCGCAGGCAGCAGAGTATCAGCGACATTATGAGGCTGCCACGTCATCACCAAGAAGCTTCAGAGGGCGTACCATATACCGTTGGAAGCGTCTCCCAGTCCTCTTCGCAACGGTGGTGGTCCCGTCCCAGTCTGAGTTCGTGGCTGCCCAGGAGAGCCGACATCTCCGGACTGTGCATCATCCTCCTGATAGTCATCTAGAAGCAAATTGCAGAGGCTACCATGACCAGAGTTCTGAGCTTCTTGGAGCGGCGCTTGGCTGAAACGTTCTCCTCCAAGTCCCCTAGCATCACCAAGAAGCGGAGCATCGTTTGAAGGTTGAAGCATAAAGTTTCGAATTTTCTACCATTAGTGCGCAGGTCCGTCTGACTGAAGACAGATCTGACCTCCTAACACTTCTCAGGCTCTCACTGTCAGCTCCGACCTCTGACGGCATCCATGTGGGTCTCCGTTTGAAGAGAGTTTGAGAATGAATCCAACGACTCTAGTCTCGCCTGAATCAAAGCTCGGGAGCAACTGTGGTGTCCTCGCCTTCCTGCTGTAATGACACAGAAGCTACCAGAATAAGAAGCCTGCAACCCTGTTCACGCCTCTGCCCCGACCGTAGTCGCCAACAAGAAAATCTCTAAAAATTCTGACGACATCCTGGGTCAACTACGGAGGTTTTGCCTCTAGTTTCGTTGCAAACGGAGTTTGGGGTAGTCCGCAGCTGCGTCAACACCGACTATCTATCCATTGTTCCAGAGGGCTGGCAGAATCGACGATCTTTGTCCACTTCGGATTCTAACGTAGTTTTCCCTACCCCGCCTGGCCGGCTGACCGCCCCTCCCTGCGTGGAGGTACATTTTGGTTGTAAAAACTAATCCCCACCCCTAGTACAACCCCCTTGCAAGGGGCGTAGTGCAAGTAAACTGAAATTTCAGGTTGAAGCTTCATCGGCGCGGCGTTCGGGCAAGCCCACGCTTCCTCGCTCGCCCTCGTCTCCGGCCAGGATCGGTGTCTTCACACCAGTCAGATGAGCTTTGGTTACCCCTTTGCTGGTTTCTTTCCATTGCTAGTTTAGTATTGCCGCTAGTGCCGTCGGACAGTAAGTGAGTGCCCGATCCCGAATTACTATTGTGTGAGTGACTACCGCAGGTGAGTTGTGAGAGAGCCATTACCTCCCACACCCTCGGCGTGCTGGCTGCCCCTGAGAGTAGACATCCTAGGACCCTGAGGGGTTCAACCTTAAGCTAGCCAATCCCCGGAGCCGCGAGGTCCCACCTCGGACCTTCACCACCATCACCAAGTTGCCTATGGGCACTAATGTGCGCTTAGCGGGAGAGTCCGCTTGAGTGAAGTTGCCGGTCCGTGAATCTTGTTTGCTTGCTAGGTCCGAGAGATTGATAGATTAGTTGTTGCATTCCTAAGGCTTCATCAAACATCCTAGGTCGTGTCACATCAATTGGTATCAGAGCAAGTTCACAACTTGTCTCTATCAAGTTGGTCCTAGGGTACATATGCGTTTAGAGTCTCCGGTGCATCATCATGGCTATTCCTCTATGGTCAATTCCATACAATTCGGCCCTCCATAAGGGTTCTAGAGGTCCACCCCTCTTGGGCATCATTCTAGATGAGGACATTCGCTTTGACAGATCGAGCCCTAGTGCCTACCTAAAGTGGGAAGCTACCATGGAAATGCACTTTGAAAGGATTATGGCATATGGACTCGTGAGAGTCTGCATTGCTAAGGGACGACTTCGGGGTCAAGCCAAGAGTAAGTGGGAGCACATAGAGGGATTAATAAGGGTTAGGAGGCAAGAGCCCATTCACTCATGTGATGATATGAAGGAGGAACTTAGAAAGATCTATACTCCCCGACATTCCCCTTCCTATCCGAGGAGCACCACCACTCCTCCACCCCCACCCGGCCAACTTGAGACCACCCTTGGGTCTCCACCCCCAGCACGCCCAACAAATCCCCTCTCAACCATCATCACTACACTTCGCCACCAAGTCCTCTCCATTAAGACCCAAATGATCCCCGCATCCACCTCTCCACCTAACCCCGTGAGGGCCCCCACACCCAACCAAAACTCCCTTCCACAACCCTCAATATCCAAACCAAATTGGCCCCCACTCCCACCCCTCCACAATCGGTCGATCCCAAGGGGAAGAGACCCCTAACCGACCCGATTTCCCTAATGAAGACCACCACTCACCCAACCCTCACCATTCAAACCCAAGTGGACCCCGTGCCCACCCCTCCATCTAGGCCCATGATGGCCGCCACTCCCCAACCCGCAATCCCTCACCAAACCCACACCCCACAAGCCCCCTTGGTCCCCACCACTACCCCTCCATCGTCCCCTAAAAGGGATGCCCCCCCCAAAACCAATCAACCCAAACCTCATCACCCAACCCACCTTCCACTTCCAACCCCAATCCTACCCCAACCTAGGCCTCCGCTACTTCCACTCCCAAACCCAACCCAAGTTCGACCTCGCTCACCACCCTGGGTGCACCATGCCCCAACCATCATCACCCCATCCCCAAAAGACCTTCCCATTCCCTTGATAAAGGAGGTCACACCCACTCACATAGGAGTAGTTGCTAGTCCGGACCCTCTCCCCACCCATGAGGAAACCCAAGTTCACACCAATGGTGAGGAAGAGCTTCAACCCTTTACCACTTCAAATAGTCTGGGTCTTTAAGAGCCACAAACCAACACAAATGGCACCATAATCATAGATGGGCCCCTAGCTAGATGGCTAAAGGAGAGACCAATTCACCCCATCACGTCCTATGTCAACCCTCCCATGGAGCTAAACCTCCCCATAGTACCCTTCTCCACCTATCGCACCATCATCCAATCATCCTACCAAGTGAAAACTTTAGGGGATCTTCTTAAGGGCCTAGCATGGCAAATCGAGTTCACTAGCATATTGACCGCTATGGCCGAACAACCTAGGAGCCTTGACCTCCTACACCTTTGTGTCGGGTCTATCACCTCAATGTGCACCATTGGTTGCTACACTAGTGAACTTCTATTATTCCTCCCCACACCCGATGAGCCCGACCTTATCCTCAAATTGGAGTCCGTCATATCGGGCAAAAAGCCAAGCCCTCCTCTCAAGGTCAACCCACCCACTAAGAACTTCGGCCTAATCATTTCATTATAGGAGGATGATCCACCACCATATTGTGAGGACCTTGAGGATGTTGAGATGAACTTAGAGCTCCTTTCCCCCGGGTACACTTATGTTGATCCTTTTGACCCCTCCCAATGGGAACCCGGGAACCCATGTGATCCACCCACATCACTTATCACCCACTCCTTTCTACCCTCACCCACCATGTTGGGCCAAGCCCACCTCTCCCAAGTCCCAGGCGACACAAGGGTAGTTATGACCAAGGAAGATCTACACCTAAGGAACAAGGAGGTGCCTCTCCCCATGATGTCCACCTTCCTTGACCCCTTCAACCCTTTTGAATGGAAACTCCAATGCCAAACCATACCCCAACACATCAAAGTCATTTTCGGGTTAGGAAAATATATGTCTTGGCACCTCGAACCACTTCGCATGATTCATAAGTCGGGTACTGGTGCGGACACCAGAGCGAGCGAGAAGCACGAACCGGCAAGCCGTCGGTACCGTACGCGGAGCACCACTCGAGCTACATCAGCTTTTCTTTGGCTCGGAGATAGTCTAGAGTCTCCGCCATGAGTTTGGACACTTTTTTTGTATTTATTTGCATTGTATTTGGGCTTGTAATGTGTGTTTTTAATTGGGTTTTCATGTTGGGCTCTTTGTAAGGCTCTTAATAAGCCATTTGGATTAAGCCCTTTAGAGTCCATTAAGAAGTGTGGCAATATTGGACCACTAGACTTCATAATGGGTCTTTAAATGACTTAAGGCCCAATTGGGCTTTCCTCTTTCTCATGGGTTTCCTAGATTGGAAGGCCCAATTGGCTGGTCTATGGCCCAACTTGGACCAAGCCTCTCTTGTTGGCCAAGGGAGACAAAGTGGGAGAAAAGCCCACTTTCTCTCCTAAAATAAGGGGCATGCCCCCCTCTTTTGGCCTCATTAGGCTAAACTTATTTACTTAGGCTTGACCACATGGGGGAAATAGCATTTGGCATCTCCTCTACGTAAACCAACATCCATGGGTTTCATATAAAAGGGTTGTATTTCCTATTTTCAAGAATTAATGAAGAGAAAAATCTGAATTTTGTTGGAGCAAGCAAGGGCTGCCCCCTATCTCTCTCCTCTCTCCCCCCTTCTGCAGCTGGGAAGGCTGTGAATCAGAGGTGTGAAGCCTCTTCTATACTTTCGTGAGTTCATCGTTGTCGTCGCCACCGCCATCGTGCCGCCGTCGCACCACCGCCATCATCGCCAGAGTTCTGTCCATCCAGGATAGCCCCTTCTTCCATGAATTTCTGCTCCCAGCCACGAGATCTTTTGGAGCCCAAACTTTCAGGGTGAGTTCCATAGATCATCACCACGTCCTAGAAAAATTGGTGGAGCCTCTAGTTTCTATTTTCCATTTTCGTTCTCCACCTTCTTTCAGATCTGCCAGTAGTCTGCCCAGATTTCTAGAACCCTAATAGGTCGCTCATGAACCCACCTTATTGTGATCCAAATGACTTGATATTTTTATTGGAGGTTCTTCCCTCCTAATACCACATCCACAAATTTTCTTGTGAATTTAGGGTCACGTTCATATTTTCTAAAAATTCACTCCATATCCCAACTTAATTCTGTCTGCCACTGTCCAGATCCGACCCCCAGTCAGTATAAAATCCCCAAACAATCGAAACCTCTACCAAACCGTTCATAAAAATTATTTCCGTTTTCCTCTCTCTCCCCTCTACAACGTTCCTGAAGAGCTCAAAGTCTGAATCGGAGGTCTACTTCACATTCAATGCCAACTCTCAGGAAACTTCCTTTCTACCAGGCCAGATCTGAAGCAGAGATCAGTCCGGTTCATAAATCTGCCAACAAAAGTACAGTCCCCACAAATTTTGTGGAGTTACAGAGGGTCGAAGGATTTCGAGAGAGCTTTCCAACAATACCTTTTGTGCGTCGATCCGACATCGGGAGTGATCGTAGTGAAAGATCTCGCTGGATCGCGCACGGAAAAATAGAAGCAGCAGATCCGTGGGCAGCAACTTCAAGACTTGGAGATCGGAGCCGATCGGCCTCCGACCGGTGTTCCAGCCCGGCCGCCGCCCAGGGGAGCGGGCCACCAGGTGTCACCATCACAGCGGGACCCACCCCGTCAGGTCCAGAGGACTGGGCAGCACGTGGGCCCCACGGACCTGCAGATCGTGCCGTCCGGATAGCACTAAAACGTGGGTTTCGGCACCGTCGGAGCGACATCACGATGCTGCCCGTCAACCCAATTCCCGCTACTCTCGGGCCCCACATGTGACCTGTTACCACCCTGCATGGAGTGGGTCAAAACTTTGTACCACTGTGAAAATCTGTTAACCGGGAGTACAGAATTGGCCGGGGTTGTCTTCCCCACGCCGGGAGCGTGGAGGTACGGTCTTAACTCCTTGGCGTTCATTTGCTAGTTTAGTATATGGTCGTATGCTGCTGTGAGAGCGTAGGATTCTAGCCCGTGAGTCCATGTCACTACTGTGAGCGAGAGAGTGACCCGTCCCGTGGCTCGATCCGAGTACAGAAGTGAGTCTGACTACCCTTAACTCTACCGGTTTCTCAACCACGCGGATCTGCGTTTCCCCTCGCCTGGGACGACGAGTGAGCTTGCATTTCTGTTAGCGACGTATAGCCCATAGGAACTCTTAGTGTCGGGCCAAAGTGTCTCCATTGTTGTATGTTGCTGGTCGCGTCCGTATTTAGAGTCCGACGTCCGCATCACTTAGAGTTGGTTCCCATGTCCGTCCCGCATCAGTTTGGTATCAGAGCGCCAGTTGAGTCTAGGGTAGTCAATAGTCATTGCTAAACAAAAAAACACAAAAAAAAGTCATTTAAGTCGAGTCTAGAATCATCATTATTTTCAAAACAAAAAAAATGCTTTAAAATTATATTTTCATCCCGATAACCTGGTATATTAAAAGGTGCCGCCCGAACATTAGGTTATTCCTATCGGGAAGGCCGCACACTCGCGTCGAGTGATCTTCGGATCGATTAGCTCCGCCAGGTACCGGATCTTGGTATAAGTCTAGGGTCCTTAGTGTGCATTAGTTAGTGCATTCCAACCTTCCATAGTCGTGTCTAGTGTCTTGTCCAAGTGTCAGCATGTACGTCTTGTAGTTCCCCATTTCTAATGGAATCTCGATCGCCCAGGCGATATCACCGTTAGCACACCCATGGGCTTGGCAACCACCCTCTCCACTTCCGTAGGCCCGAAGCCTCGGATTTTTATGGCTCCAATGACCCGGGCGACTACCTCAAGTGGGAGGCCGCCATGGACACATACTTTGATTGTTATACCATGTCCGAAGCCAGGCAATTCTATTTCGCCAAGGAGAGGCTTCTACACGAGGTCGCCGAAAAGTGGGACCACATTGAGCACTTGAGAGAGGTTAGGAGGCAATGGCTGATCGAGTCATGGTGGGACATGAAGAGAGAGCTTAGAAGGGTCTACCTTCCCCATCTGATCCCTTCCAACCCATCCCACCCATTTACTTCCAACCATGTGGGTCACACCTCCAGCCGACCCCACTAACTCACTTCCAACCAAGTGGGTCATATCCGGAGGCAAGAAGCCCCTCAAGTACCCAAGCCTAGGCCAGTTGATTACGGGCAAGTCCACCGTGATACCCCTACTCCAACCCACACCGTTGCCGAACTTGTGCAAATGATTTCGGATCGGGTGGATAGGAGATGTGCTTATTTTGAGTCACTGGTCTCCCCTTGCCCACCTCCGAGTCCGAACATAGCCATACTCGAGCCTAGGGAGGTCATGGCCAGTAGTCCCAACCTGGCCCCACTTACGGGGTCCCAAGGGCCTCTTCCCCTCCTAGTGGACAGGCCCTTCTCCTAGTGCTTCTTTGCCACTCATTTTCGATCCTCACCCGGAGCCATTTCATTTGGAGTCATCTCAGCCAGAGTTACCCGTGTTTCTAACGGGAAAGCTACTCATAGCCGAGCCACTCTTTAGCTGGCTTAGGACAAGTTTGGTCCCTGCCCCATCTTACTACCCATCTATGGACCCCACACTACAAGTAGTGCCCGTCAACTCCTTCCACACAACGTTTGGGTCTAGTCACCACATAGATACCTTGGAAGACCTTCTCCAGGTATTAGACTGCCAATGGAAGTTGACGCATATGTTGGCCCCAGGCTTCAACCGACCCACAAGTTGTAGCTTCACCCACCCCGCCTTAGGGTCCATTACCTCTATGTACACTGTGGGTCATCTCACCATGGATGTTCTTCTACTCCTCCCCTTGCCGGCCGAGCCTGATTTCATTCCTTTTATCCCAAGGGAGGAACTGTACTTTCCATATGAGACCACCGTCCCATCTCCCTTCATGGATGAAGGTGACCATCAACACCTTCTAGAATTCTACACATGGGACCTTGAGATGAGGGAATCCATATCGAGGGGCCACACATTCTTTGATCCCTTCGATCCCTTTCTTAGTGGGTCCCTTGGCCCACAACATCTATTCCACCTCTTTAGGGAAGTCCTCTACCACACCCCTCCCATTTAGGCCAGGCAACCTCCACATAGCAATGGGTTCGAATCATCATATGGGGGTAATGAAGACTTTGGCTTTCTTGGCGCACCCAAACCTCCCGAACCTCCCAAGCGCAATGAGAAGTCACTACTAGATTGGTTCACACTTGGAAGGTTAGGAGTCTCCAATGACGTCAACCTCAAGTTACGTCAAATGCATGCATGGCACACATTCGGGTGTCCGGGTCCACCCTTGCATGTGCATGGGTCGGACTAACCGTAGGGTTGTTTAGGGTCGTGTGTGCATCCGTGTGTTTTTCTTTTTGCTAAGCATGTTAGGAGTTTGCATGACAACGTCCGTCGTCACATTGAGGCCAGTAATGCATGGTATAAGGAGCTAGCCGATGCCCATAGACACCACTGTGAGTTCCAAGAGGGTGAATATGTCATGATCAGGGTAAGACCTGAACGGTTTCCCTCTGGAACTGTAAAGAAATTGCAAGCTCGCAGAGCCGGTCCATTTAGAGTGTTGAAACGCGTTGGATCCAATGCGTATGTTGTGGATCTGCCCGAGGAATATGGTATAAGCTCAACTTTCAATGTGTCGGATCTAGTTGCATATAGGGACCCAACGGTGATCCCTAGTGAGCCTTTCGAGCCATCTCCTCCCATTGAGCGTGATCCCACACCTGAGTGTCCACCACCAGCCCCATTTCCACGGCAGCGAGAGCATATCGATCATATACTGGATGAGCAGGTGACAGTTACCAGGAGTGGATCCTACCCGCGTTACCTAGTGCATTGGAGAGGGCGACCCGCCACCGAGGATACTTGGATCACCCGTGAAGAGTTGCAGCGGATAGATCCGGACCTACTGGAGCGCTACCAGAGCGATGCAGACCCTTACTCGACAGGGTCGAGTTTCTCCCACCCAGGGAGAATTGGTGCCGACACCAGAGCGAGAAGCACGAACCGGCAAGCCGTTGGTACTGTACGCGGAGCACCACTCGAGCTACATCAGCTTCTCTTTGGCTCAGAGATAGTCTAGAGTCTCCGCCATGAGTTTGGACACTTTTTTTGTATTTATTTGCATTGTATTTGGGCTTGTAATGTGTGTTTTTATTTGGGTTTTCATGTTGGGCTCTTTGTAAGGCTCTTAATAAGCCATTTGGATTAAGCCCTTTAGAGTCCATTAAGAAGTGTGGCCATATTGGACCACTAGACTTCATAATGGGTCTTTAAATGACTTAAGGCCCAATTGGGCTTCCCTCTTTCTCATGGGTTTCCTAGATTGGAAGGCCCAATTGGCTGGTCTATGGCCCAACTTGGACCAAGCCTCTCTTGTTGACCAAGGGAGACAAAGTGGGAGAAAAGCCCACTTTCTCTCCTTAAAATAAGGGGGATGCCCCCCTCTTTTAGACTCATTAGGCTAAACTTATTTAATTAGGCTTGACCACATGGGGGAAATATCATTTGACATCTCCTCTACGTAAACCAAGATCCATGGGTTTCATATAAAAGGGTTGTATTTCCTATTTTCAAGAATTAATGAAGAGAAAAATCTGAATTTTGTTGGAGCAAGCAAGGGCTGCCCCCTATCTCTCTCCTCTCTCCCCCCTTCTGCAGCTGGGAAGGCTGTGAATCAGAGGTGTGAAGCCTCTTCTATCAGTTCATGAGTTCGTCGTTGTCGCCGCCGCCGCCATCGTGCCGCCGTCGCACCACCGCCATCGTCGCCGGAGTTCTGTCCATCCAAGATAGCCCCTTCTTCCATGAATTTATGCTCACCACCACGAGATCTTTTGGAGCCCAAACTTTCAGGATGAGTTCCATAGATCATCACCACGCCCTAGAAAAATTGGTGGAGCCTCTAGTTTCTATTTTCCATTTTTCCATTTTCGTTCTCCACCTTCTTTCAGATCTTCCAGCAATCTGCCCAGATTTCTAGAACACTAATAGGTCGTTCATGAACCCACCTTATTGTGATCCAAATGACTTGATATTTTTATTGGAGGTTCTCCCCACCTAATACCACATCCACAAATTTTCTTGTGATTTTAGGTTCACGTTCGTATTTTCTAAAGATTCACTCTAGATCCCAACTCAATTCTGTCTGCCACTGTCTAGATCCGACCCCCAGGTAGTATCAAAATTCCCACAAAATCAAAGCCTCCACCAAACCCTTCATAAAAGTTATTTCCATTTTCCTCTTTCTCCCCTCTACAACTTTCCTGAAGAGCTCAAAGTCTGAATCGGAGGTCTACTTCACAGTCAACGCCAACTCTCAGGAGACTTCCTTTCTGCCTAGCCAGATCTAAAACAGAGATCAGTCCGGTTCATAAATCTGCCAACAAAAGTACATTCCCCACAAATTTTCTGGAGTCACAGAGAGTCGAAGGATTTCGAGAGAGCTTTCCAATGATACCTCTTGTGCATCGATCGGACATCGGGAGTGATCGCAGAGACAGATCTCGCCGGATCATGCGCGGCAAAACAGAAGCAGCAGATCCGTGGGCAGCAACTCCAAGACTTGGAGATCGGAGCCGATCGGCCTCTGACCGGTGTTCCATCCCGGCCGCTATCCAGGGGAGCGCGCCACCAGGTGTCACCATCATAGTGGGACCCACCCCATCAGGTCCGGAGGACTGAGCAGCACGTGGGCCCCACGGACCCGCAGATCGCGCCGTCCGGACAGCACTAAAACGCGGGTTTCGGCACCATCGGAGCGACGTCAAGATACTGCCCGTCAACCCAATTCCCGCTACTCTCGGGTCCCACATGTGACCTGTTACCACCTGGCGTGGAGTGGTTCAAAACTTTGTACCGCTGTGAAAATCTGTTAACCGGGAGTACGGAATTGGCCAGGGTTATCTTCCCCACGCCGGAGCGTAGAGGTACGGTCTTAACTCCTTGGCGTTCATTTGCTAGTTTAGGATATGGTTCTATGCCACTGTGAGAGCGTAGGATTCTAGCCCTTGAGTCCATGTCACCGCTGTGAGAGAGAGAGTGACCCGTCCCGTTGCTCGATCCGAGCACGGAAGTGAGTCGGACTACCCTTAACTCTGTCGGTTTCTCAACCATGCGGATCCGCGTTTCCCCTCGCCTGGGACGACGAGTGAGCTTGCGTTTTTGTTACCGACGTATAGCCCATAGGAACTCTTAGTGTCGGGCCAAAGTGTCTCCGTTGTTGTATGTTACTGGTCGTGTCCGCATTTAGAGTCCGAGGTCCGCATCACTTAGAGTCGGTTCCCGTGTCCATCCAGAATCACATTCATTCATATCACCCACATGTCAAGTAGGAAACATGAGTGGTCCATATTCGGATGTAATGGCCCACCTTCATTCATCATGAGTCTTAAGCATGTTAGGAGCATTCATGGATGTCCGGGTCCTCCGGCACTCATCACACCCATGCATGAGAGGGACACCTATGGATGCCCCAGCACTCCCACACCCTTCAAAGTCTCCATGGCATCTCTACATGATTGGCTTAAATATGGTTGTCCGGGCCCCCCTTCGCATATCATGCATCTCCCACTCACACCGCATCGTAGTACTTGGCATGAGCATTTAAGCAAGCAACAAACAAAGAGCGGTGAGAATCACAAGAAGCGGGCAAGACCTTGTGAACGCCACTTTGAATTCCATGTTGGCAACTTGGAGATGGTGACTTTGGAGTGGCTCTACCCGAGGGTCACCTCCAACTTGAGGGCACGAGGACTTAGACCTTACCGAGTTCCAAGTGGCCTTGGTAACCCGGCTTATGGGTTGGGCTTTCTAATGGGTTTTGGGATTCACCCCATTTCCGATGTGGCGGGTCCGGCACCCTCTATGGGCACCGCGGTGGATCCTAGTTAGAGTTTCGGGCCTACCCCTACCCTTGTGAGAGACACACTCAGAGAGCCACCACATATCAGCCTGAGAGCCCGACGTGTGCACACGGGGGCAATACTAGGCAAGCACGGTTCCGTCACCGGCAAGAGGGTGTGCCCGAGCCACCTTGAGAGGAAGAAGGACCGTCCCCTGGTTGCAGCGTAGGGTTGAGTTTGGAGGTCGTGGCTCGCCCGGAGTTTCTTTGGAGGACCACTTCCCCAGTGGACCCATACTCGACGGAGTCGAGTACTTCGCACCCCGGGGGTATGATGGTGGCATCTCTCACCCTTCACATTTTTCGAAGCTCCTATTGCTCGCCATCATGGCTCCATTGTGTCTGTTACATTTTTCTGAGTCGAGTCATGTAATTTTATTATTTTAATTAAGTCATATCATTGTAATTTTTCTTTTATTTGAGTCCAGTACCTAGGTTAATGAGTCATCTACCTAAGTTAAGTGTCATAGGGTTGATTAGATTAGTTAATGGGCCCAATTCAATGGGCTAGGCCCAGAGGCGCCCCTTCCCCCTTGGTTATTTGACATTAGTCCTAAAGTTAGGGACTTATTGTAAAATGTGGGTTCTCTATAAATAGGACCCATTCCCCCCATTTTAAGTTAATGAAGATCTATTATTGTGAGTCCAGATAATTGAGTTCAATTGGTGAGAAGCCATTAGAGAGGAGTGAGAAACTCCCCTCCCCTAGCCCATTTCTCTCTCCTCTCCCTCCCACCTACTTTCTCTCTCTCCTCCCCTTATTCAATAGTCAGCACAACTTTCCACAACACCTCTTTACTCCACCCCTAGTCCCAAGGGAGAACCCACCAATCTCCAAGCCACCCTCCAACCCTCAACCACCCACTACCCTTTCCCAAGCACCCTTCCATCTCCCCAAGGCTGAAGGGGTTCAAATCCTAGGCCAAATTTGAATCTCCTTCCCTTGCTGGCTTCTCCTCACCCCCCCACAACACCCCCTTCCTACCCTGGTCGCCCTCCTCATTTCCCCTTGCCTCCCTTGGCCATCCCACCCTTATACACACAACCCTACACCTTCATCCTATTCCCAGCTCATAGGCAGCAGAGTACTAGAGACTTTATGAGGCTGCCTCGTCATCACTAAGAAGCTTCAGAGGGCGTACCATATACCGTTGAAAGCGTCTCCCAGTCCTCTTCGCAACAGTGGTGGTCCTGTCCTAGTCTGAGTTCGTGGCTGCCCAAGAGAGCCGACATCGCTGGACTATGCATCATCCTCCTGATAGTCATCCAGATACAGATTGCAGAGGCTACCACGACCAGAGTTCTGAGCTTCTTGGAGCGGCGCTTGGCTGAAACGTTCTCCTCCAAGTCCCCTAGCATCGCCAAGAAGCGGAGCATCGTTTGAAGCCTAAAGCACAAAGTTTCGAATTTCCTACCATTAGTGCGCAGGTCTGTCTGACTGAAGATAGATCCAACCCCTTAACACTTCTCAGGCTCTCACGGTCAGCTCCAACCTCCGACGGTATCCCCGTGGTTCTCCGTTCGAAGAGAGTTCGACAACAAATCAAACGACTCTAGCCTTGCCTGAATCATAGCTCGAGAGCAACCATGGTGTCCTCGCCTTCCTGCTGTAGTGACACAGAAGCTACCAGAATCAGAAGCCTGCAACCCTGTTCACGCCTCTGCCCCGACCGTCGTCGCCAACAAGAAAATCCCCCAAAATTCTAACGATATCATGGGTCAACCACGGAGGTTTTGCCTCTGGTTTCGTTGCAAACGGAGTTTGGGGCAGTCCGCAGTGGCGTCAACACCGACTATCTATCCGCTATTCCAGAGGGCTGGCAGAACCGACGATCTTTGTCCACTTCGGATTCTAGCGTAGTTTTTCCCACCCCGCCTAGACGGCTGACCACCCCTCCCTGCGTGGAGGTACATTTTGGTTGTGAAAACTAATCCCCACCCCTAGTCCAACCCCCTTGCAAGGGGCGTAGTGCATGTAAACTGAAATTTCAGGTTGAAGCTTCATCAGCGCGGCGTGCGGGCAAGCCCACGCTTCCTCGCTCGCCCTCGTCTCCGGCCGGGATCGGTGTCTTCACACCGGTTAGGTGAGCTTCGGTTACCCCTTTGCTGGTTTCTTTCCATTGCTAGTTTAGTATTACCACTAGTGCCACCGGACGGTAAGTGAGTGCCCGATCCCGAATTACTATTGTGTGAGTGACTACCGCGAGTGAGTTGTGAGAGAGTCATTACCTCCCACGCCCTCGGCGTGCTGGCCGCCCGTGAGAGTGGGCATCCTAGGACCCTTAGGGGTTCAACCTTAAGCTAGCCAATCCCCGGAGCCGCGAGGCCCCGTCTCGAACCCTCACCACCATCACCAAGTTTCCTATGGGCACTAATGTGCACTTAGCGGGAGAGTCCGCTCAAGTGAAGTTACCGGTCCGTGAATCTTGTTTGCTTGCTAGGTCCGAGGGATTGATAGATTAGTTGCCGCATTCCTCAGGCTTCATCAAACATCCTAGGTCGTGTCACATCATGCCACCTGCCTAGCGGTTCGGGATGTGAATGCTAGGGGTTACGAGTTCCCGAGGCTTAGCGGTCATGGGGTAGACCGCTAGGCTGGCATTAGCGGTCCGGGGGTAGACCACTAGGCGATTCTTCCTGCTCGTCGTGCCGTTTACCATCGTGTTGGTCTCTGGTCGACCTGGTTGTGACCCAGTGGCCGACCTTCGGCCTCGTGAGTGTCCCGGACAGCCCGTGCGTTCCATGTCTATGTTTCTGGGGTGTCTGGAGATACCATGTTACCTCGATTAATGTGCCCATAGGTGTGGTGGATCTGGGTGACCCCATGTGTTCCGGGCTTTTGTGTTATGCTCGATCGAGTCACCGTGTATCGGTGTAAGTGCGGTGATGTTCCCCCGCATGTCGTGGGTTTCTGCAGAAGATGGTTCCCGACTGGGCCAAGTGTTTGGCCTTAGACTGTGAGTCCAGTTGCCAGCCTAGGGCTAGAGGTTCCCTGCTTTTCCCTGGGATGGGGAATCGACTTGGCGGTTGGTGAACTACCTTGGGAACCGTACTTTTGTGCTTTCTGCGTGGGCTGTGTGTGGCCTATGGACTGTGAGTCTAATTACCCAGCCTAGGGCTGGGGGGTTTCTTAGTTCCCCTTTTAAGGGAATGATCTCGGCGGTTGTGAATTGCCTCGTGAGTCATCGTGCCAGGGTTTCTGACCCTAGGGTTAGGGCAGATTGATGGCGTGGAGCCGTTCGGTACAACGGTCTTGACCCCGAATCTTGTGACTCAAGGACCGTTGGATTTAGTGAGTCTAGAGGACGGTCCAGAGTCTAGTGGCTTGGTGCCACTTGGTTCCTCATTACTTTCGCACAGGGTGCGGGCGTGCTTCACGGAGTTTCTCCTCGGAGTGTGGTCACATCAGTGACTCCCCACTAGTCGTAGCCTTCCGACACGCGAGTGGTCCCACTAGGGAGTGGTGGCGAGGCTACCCCGAGAGACGATTTTTAGACTGGTTACCGTAGGGCCCCACGTCTTGCAGCTAGAGTCCGGCTGAGGGGAAAACTTGTTAGAGGCCAGACCTAGGACGCGTGGTCTATGTGTGCACACGTGGTTGGGGGCAATTGGACCCGTGCTGACGAGCGTGACCCTAGCTAGTCACTTGCTCTGTGGTCACTTGTACGGTGTCCATGTTCCACCGGAGGTCAAGGGGAACACCTGAGACGCGGTCTAAGATGCCAGGGGGCGCATCCGGCCTTGCTTCTGGTGGGCAGGTACTCCTGTCACGTGAGACGTGACTCTCCTATTTTCGGGTTTTGTTTCCCGTCTACCAGACGTGGTTCCCCCGATAGTTTCAGGGAGTGTTCCCGAGGTAGAGGTCTACGGGTTTTTCTGGTGAGCGTCACCAAGGGTTTCCCAAGATGCTGTTAAGTCCACGACTGCGAGGTCGTGACGGTTTCTTCAGGCGGCGTAGCCAGAGGTTCTCCCGTTAGTTCGGTAGTCCCCTGACTGTGAGATCGGGGTGTGTTTGTCCAATACAGTAGGAGTAGCTGTAGTGCCGAGTTTTGACTGGCCACCGATTCGTTGTTCATGCTGTAGTTGTAGCTGCTTTCCTTTCCGCTACCTCCATTGTTTCCGGTTGGGGTTCCGTGGGACCCCTACTGAGTCTCTGTTTGGAGACTCATCCCTTACTGTTCAGGTGCGACGGTTCTTCCTCGAGGTTCGAGGGCATTACTTGGAGGTCCTTAGCTGCCAGCTCACCGGGCTGAGTGTTCACTTGGCATGTGGTACGTTTTACTACTTTAGACTGTACTTTCTATTGGACTGGACTCTATTGTAGTTGTTTATTTATTTCTGTTAATTGTTGAATTATTTTACTTTATTTCCTATTTTTTTGTACCTCCATACTCCTTTTAGCCCTTCCGAGCCCTCTCGGCTCGTGGGCGGCGGGCCAGGATTCGAATGGTATTGGGCTCCTCCCGATATCCGGATCTTAGGTCGTTACAGTTTGGCCTATACCATGGGTCTTTTGGCACTCTCATCTCACGTATATAGATGGAGTCCTTGTTTCACAGCATTTCATGTTATACACCTCAACTCTTGGCGATCATTGGACCCTCCGCGGGATATTCCTTCCTTCGGACTGGTACTTTCATCATTGAGACCTCTGTAAGTCTGTGCTAGCCTTGGAGTCCCTCAAGACAGCCGAGCTGGTTGTACCCTAAAAATCCTGGAACCCTTGCTTGTCACGTCACTCTGAAGAAATGTGATGTCCTAGCCCTCATAGAGCGATGTTTCTGGAATTTGTGAGAAGTCTGCCTCTGTCTGGATTTAGCGACCATGACATGGACGCCAAAAGGAATTGGCGGCCAGGCCAATGGACACCAATTACTGAATTAGCGGCCGTGATATGGATGCAAATTCTCCGTGCCTGTACTATTCACAAGAATGAGCGACCACTACAGTGGACGCTATTTCTGTAATCTGTGGTTGTCTGAGTGGATGCCTATTACCCAGATTTCCAGATTTGTCATGAGTTGTCATGTGATTTATCGTTACGTCATCCTTACTCAAAGTTATATTCTTGAATTCTACTCCATGAATCTACCTTATGTTCCTACAATAGCTAAACTATTTGGAACTCTATATTGGCTATAAAACTATAGTGGATGTCCAAAAATATATACATGACCCAATGCTGGCGCATATAGGGCTGTGGACACCAAAAATATGAAGAAGAAAGGGGCAGCCCATTTTTCAGATGGGCCAAGTATGTGGGAAGGCCCAAATATGAGAGAAACCCAAATAAGATAAGAGAAGAATCGGAAGAGGGTACATACACAAAATTAAAGGAAGAAAGGGGGCAAGAGAAATGGAGAGGGGGTATCAAGAAAAATATACAAAATAGGAGGAAATTCGGTGGACACTGTTCACCCGGTGTCTGTCTCACTCCTCGCGTGTCTCCCCTCTCCAGCTTCTCTCTCAAACACGGAGCAACCGCATTGGCCGGTCACGGCGACCAGCGGTCTGCAGCAGCGACCACCAGCCCCTTGCCTACGCCCGGTGGATCTTTGTCCCAGTCTGAACGAAGGCCTCTGCTCCCGGTCCTGTCCATTCAATGCTCGCGGAGCTCCGTTCTCAAGAGTAGCGGCGCGCAGCACCATTCCGACAAGCCTCGATTCCCCAACGATGAAGACAGGCGTGCGGACATCCCACAAGGGGAAATCCCGCTCCCGGTGAGCCTCCTCCAGTGAAACAACCGCTGCAACATGCCACGGGAAAAGCGCCAACGGCGTCGACGAATCAGAGGGAAGACCCGGAGAAGTCCCCCTCGAACAAGAAGACTTCGAGCCCCATATATGAAGTCTCCTGCGGCGAAGAGAAAAGCTTCTTGGGCTGGTTTTTGGTTCTTCTCTTTGGGGTTCTCTTTCTTTCTCGCTCGAACGGTTGGCCTCTGCTCTAGACCACCGAGAAAGGGAAGGATAGAAGAGAACGGCTGAGCGGCTGCTTCGACGTCTGAAGGAAGAAGGAGTGGAAGGTGGGCTGTATGGGGAGGGAGAGGAGTCAATGCTCCGCCCTCCCCCACCGTCTTTTGTTTTCTTTCTGATGTATATTATTCCCCACTCCCCTGTTCTTTCTCAAACGTGTGTCATTCCAGATTCCTAGATCCGATTTCTCTGGGATAATGTAGCTCCTTGCAAGAAAAGATGAATGAACGGAGTTTCTTTTCTTCCTTTGTTCTAATTTCGAATGTAAACGGTATCCCCTTCTCAGAGTGATTGATTTCTTGAGGCTACGTCTCCAGCATCTGCAGGTGTCCATTACTTCCCGGAACCAGCATGAGAAGGGAGACATATTGCTCTTTGTTGTTTTCTCTGTTTTCTATTTTTTTGTAGAAACGGTGGTGGATCTTATCATCCAAATCCATGGATTGTTGGGATCCCAGGCTTCCAAGAGCCCCTGATTTGCGTGTTTTCCGGTCATCCTCGTGGCTCCATCCCTTGAGCCTCATCGTTACTCTCCAAATCTCACGATCACACCGGGAATCCGAGACAGACCATCTCGTGACCTCCCATTGAAATTTGTGGCATACGCTGTCAAGGTCTGTTCTATCAGACCTGATATTCGGTTAGTCTCCGATGGTGTTTAAAGTGTGAGGACCTTAATCTTCCTGGTGTAATCCTCCGAACAGTGTTCCCCCGGCATCGAACCCTTCAGAAATCGAGAAACCTTTAGAAATTCCCATAGTCTGAAATCCCTGAGCCTCTGCAACCCAAGAGCAAAACTCCCAGCTCAAAGCCCCCCTCCTAAACCCTCAAAAACCCTTCTATCAGCCCCTTAATGGCCTCCCGGCGCGACCCCCCCCCCCCGGCGCGACCCTCCCTCTGCGCGAGTTCGACGCCGGGTGCTGCTCGCGCCGATCGGCGGCCTGCTCTCCAGCGCGCTGAGACCCCTTCCCGCCGAGACCATGCCGGAACCTTCGCACCGGAACTCTTGCGCCGGGACCCTTGCGCCGAGAGCCTTGTATGCGTAAACCATGCCGAGCCGGAGCCTTTGCGCCGAGACCTTCACATGTTGACTCTTATTAAAACTTCTAGCCACTTTCATCACGTCATTCGAAAGGAAAACCAGGGGGATTCACTCAAGGCCACACAGGAGTTAAATTAACGGGGAATGCCCCTACATTATACTAGTCTAAGCTAGATCTATCTCCACCCCATTGGTCTATGGAGTTCTGTCACTGCATGTTCTCCCATGGCCTCTTCGGAGGGGATATTAATAAGTACCACGATAAACGGATACCGTCCCGTCGAATTGTGATCCTTTTGGATCTCGGGTTACGCCCATCTTTATTATGGATTCTGTCTCGACTCTCCGTGGACAGTTTTCCATATACCCCATCAACCCTCCGAGTACGGGGGAGATGCTGCCGGATTTTTGCCAGACATGCACACTAACTAACTGTCGAACTCTTAATAATAATGATAATAATAATAATAATACTAATAATCATAATGCTAAACAAATAAATAGAATAAATAATAATAAAAAAGGGGGGAAGCAAACAAATAAACAAACAAACAAAATGAAATAAATAAATAAATAAATATTAGCAATAATGAGTAAATAAAAATACTAAGCATAAACCGAGAATCGGTCGAGGGCTCCTGTCGGCGTCATCACCTCTCGGCACCGAAAGCACGCCGAAGCCGATGCATGCCGAGGTGAAAGCCACGTTGAGACCCCCCCTCATGTATATAAAAAAAAAAGAGGAAAAGAGACAGCACGATCGGGCCGAGGGTGGGTGTGTGCCGATGGCAACCCCCTGGTGGTGCCAATCGGCGCCACCCCCCCCCCCCCCCCCCATACATGTTGTAGTAAAGGAAGAAGGATAAAACGACTTCAACAAAGCCGAAGCAAAAGACCATGTACGGTGCAATAAATGCTAGGCATACTTAAACACCCCACTAAATGTGCTTAATATATATAATAACGCCATGAGATCAACTATACGTGCATACTACATGCCCCATTCATCAAGGTACACACCTATGCAGTCAATTAACGTTACGGGCATTTGTAACCAAAAACACATGAATATACGTCCAACCTCCTCATATATTAAAAAAATCCTATATATGCACACTCGTATGAACACAAAAAAGGAAGAAGCAAACATTATGAAGAAACAAGGCATTCCCCTTTCAAAAAGGATAAAAAATGGTTAAAATAAAAATACACAATAAACAAGTAATAGACAAATAAATTACAACAAATAAAAATAAAAGTGACAAAAAGGGTGAATAAATAAATAATTGTCAAACAAATGCTAATAAAGAAATTAAAATATACATGCATCTCATGTAAGAGGATAAAATAAATAAATAAATAAATAAATAAATAAATAAATAGTAAATAAATAACAAGTGAGCAAAAAAGGGGGGGAACATAAGTAAAAGGAGAACAAAGACAATCACGCATCTAAAATAATAATAGGAATAAATAAAGAACAATGAGCATGATTGTGCCTACTCCGGTCACGCATCTAAAATAATAACAGGAATAAATAAAGAACAATGAGCATGATTGTGCCTACTCCGGAGCCTTCGCCCTCCCTAGACCCCGGGTATGGAATATCGATGCCGCTCCGACAAGTCATGCTTGGATCTCGGGACTCACCCCATTTTATCCAAAGCATGACCTTGTCACGAGCCAATAACTAACTGAATTTAATTTGTTCCGATTGGGTTTCAACCGCTTTCCCTCAGTTCTTGAACAGTAAATTGGCCGTATACTGGGCATATATTTTCACAGGTCTTACATTCGCTTTCCTCATGTTTCTAATGCAGACTTCCGTCTGAACACGAAATGGTCAGGCAAGCGACCAACATGATTTAAGCACTTCCCTGTCAAGAGATATTTTCATGCAATTCACGAATTTCAAAACTTCATTTCTTCACTTTCGATTTCATGGCCGTAGGGCCCTTTTTCCTGGCGATTAATTAAGGGTGTTCCCTCGTATGGGGGATGTAAATGACGCCGTGACCTTTATGGCGCGGCGGGTTTTGGTCCCGACACGAACCACACAATTGTCTGATTAGTCAGATCGAGCGCACAATAAATCGTCACTTTGTGACTGGCACGCCCACGCACTTAATAGACGAATCAACGCCCCTAATAAACGAAATCGATAAAAAGTGCGTCCACAAGGGCCCGATCTGGTCTTGGGAGGAGCACCTAAAAGTACTTGTGCCTATGGGGGCTATATTAATCACGGTGTGGCATTGCACCGAAGTGCATGACTTGCTTGATTATGGCATTCCACGAATCTCGTTCTTGACCTGACTTGACATGACTTGCGTGGCCTGGAATGGGTATTTACTTGCTTGAAATTTAATAGCCAATTCTCATGATATGACTTGATATTACCTACTTGATATTCTTGATACTTACATGATTCCTCTTAACAAGTACTAGCTCATCCTTGATAACTCTTGTTATATTCACTCTCGACATTATCTTGCATTCATGCTTAGCTATACTTGTATTCATGTAACATGTAATTTACTTAAATCAAGCTTGTACTTGAGATATAATTCCTACTGAGCGTTCGCTCACCCTATTTTTTTCCCCTATTTTCAGGTAATTCCGATGATGAAGATCATTCGGATGGGAATGGACACGAGTGAAGAGTGTAGATCCGTTCCGACTATTGAAGATGTTATCTAGTCGTGTCTTTTCTACTTCTTGAGTCATTATTGTATTTTCCCTTTTATTGAGTCTAGTAACTTTATTTTGGCAATAAAGAGTATGTAATTGAATTATCTTCAGATTTATTAATGAAATGAAGGATTTGATTTATTATCTATGCGTTTGCTCGCTCTACCTATGTGTCGAATTTTCTTATGCTTTGATTGACATGATTGATATAAACTCGTCACGCATACCGGGTTCCTTCTATGCTCGGGGCATGATAATTTTGTTGAGAAATTGTCTGGGTACAACAATCCTATTCAGAATGAAACATAGACACTACGGAGATCTGGTAGAGTAGCATGAGAACCTGAGAGATATATTGGAGATGTCTCAGAGAGGTCCTCTAAGGTATGTATCAATGAGGATGAAGATCCTCAATCCTACCAGGAGGCAATCCGTAGTGTAGACTCTGTAAAATGGAAAGAGGCAATGGATTCAGAGATCTAGTTCATGTGCACCAATAAAGTTTGGAACTTAGTTGATGTACCCGAAAGGAAAGTCCCTATCGACTGCAAGTGGATATTCAAAAGGAAGATCGGTGCAGATGGATATATTGACACATACAAAGCCAGATTAGTGGAGAAAGGGTATCGTTAAAGACAAGACATTGACTATGACGAGACATTTTCACCGGTGGCTATGGTTAAGTCAATCAAAATCCTCCTTACCATTGCTGCATATCTGGATTATGAGATTTGACAAATGGATGTGAAGATAGCTGTTCTTAATGGAAATTTGTCAGAAGAGGTGTTGTAACGACCGATAATCCCGGATACCGGACACCCGATACTGCTAGGACCCTGAGACGCCACCCAAGAGCTGATGAGGCTCCGTAAGGGTTGGAAAAGAGGTTGTAGGGGTGCATAAAGGTCTATAATCACACGCGCATTTTAATGGAATAACAACATTAAGTAGAAGCAAATTTACATTATCAGAGTGTTATAATTATACATTAGTCCAGAAGCACTAAGTACAAGTCCAAAACTGTACAAGAACCCAAAAAGAACAACTATACGGGGCATAGGATTGGACCACGCTGGCTGCTAAGACTGTCCGCCAAAACCACGCGGGAAACCTGCAGACTGCTGTGCCTCACCTGAAAAACAAAGGGTGAGTCTCATTTCATTGACTCAGTAGGGGTCCCGCAGATCCCTACCTCGCAGCTAAAATCACAATGAATGACGTAATGGCAAGCAACTATATCAATTTATATGAGCTGTACAGGAATATCAATAAATGAATACAGATAAATATGAATGCCACATATGCTCATGCTAATTAAAAAGCATAATTAAACACAAGAATCTTTCATTCGCCATTAGAGTCAAAATTCTACAAACCAAGTGACAGGAGAAGTGAAACCACTAGAAGAAAGACCAGACGCGTCCATTGATGACTTACACTGTGCCTCGGGTGTCTACCACTTGCTGGAATGCGACAACTGAGACACTGTAACCGTAACCAAAGATGAAGACTAGTCAGGGTCACGCTCGTCAGTGCAAGTCCACGCCCCTGACCACATGTGCACACATAAGCTCAATGCCTTGAGCTAGGCCTCTAGCTAGTTTTCCCTCCCAGTCAGACGCTACTGCAAAGCAAGGGGGCCCACAGAAACTAGTCTAAAAACCGTACACCAGGACTGCCCTGCCACCTCTCCTAGGTGGGCCGACTCTAGAGGTCGTCGGGCTACAACTAGTGGGTCAATAACATAGAAAAGAGAAGCCAACTCAAATGGATTATAAATATACCACAAAAATCATTTCATATATGATATAGTCGACGGGGACTGCACGAAACATGAGGCAAGTTGATCGGGCTTAAAACCAAAATAGGCTCAGAGACACGGTTAGGTCAAACCGCGTCAGCATAGATGTGGATCTTTCGGGACTGCGGCTGTGCTGAAGTGGTTTCCTAGAAACCGCCGATATTCACCGCCTGACCCCCGATAGAACAACCAGAAGCTATTTCTGCAGAACTGCGTCCGCTTCTAGAGACCTAGCTACAGTTCAGAGGCGACCGCAATCGGTCTGACAGTTTCAAAAAATGCCCTAATAGTTTATAACCCATCCCAAATCGTTCAAAATGAAGGGATTACATGAGATACACATGTTCCCTATTGTCATACACCATTTTCACATGATATAGACTTCAAAAACATAAAGAACAATACCCAATAGATCAATTCACAAGGGTTTGAAAGGAATACAACCCACATGCAATTTTTGATCAAACTAGCCATATAAACAAGCATGTATCTATTCAAAATAATATGAAAGCATGCTAAAGTCAAGTAGAAATCCACCCCCCTACTTGGAATTGTGAATTCACGCCGTTCCACACGTCAAAACCTTCCCCTCGCCGGAGGGAAGACGATCACCACACGAACCACCAATCTTCCCGGCCTCACGAACACTCCACCACCACCCCGAGCTCGTCGAGGTCTCCTCCTCCAAGCCACCCGCGGCCGGGTGGAACAGGACGCCGAGAGAATGAGGGAGAGAATGAGAGGCACTTGAGAAGGGAGAGGGGAACCATGGGGTTCCTCTCGTGGGTGAAAATAGGTTTAGTTTAGGTTTTTTTTTGTTATAAAACCTTTGATTGCAAAAGGGCATTAAGAAAACCAAAATTATGTTAATGCCCATAATTCCTATAAATCATTATATAATGTGTAATTTCAATGCATAACTCATCTAAAAAGCCCACAAAATCAACCAAATTCATGAGAATTTTTTGATTTATAAATCTGATAAGAATCTGAACTTCACGGGTCTTACAGTCCCTCCCTCCTAATAAAAATTTCATCCTCGAA
Source organism: Amorphophallus konjac (assembly GCA_022559845.1). Classification (NCBI taxonomy): domain Eukaryota; kingdom Viridiplantae; phylum Streptophyta; class Magnoliopsida; order Alismatales; family Araceae; genus Amorphophallus; species Amorphophallus konjac. Next base: position 180,979,618 of record CM040123.1, on the reverse strand, counting down.
ATTTAAAAGGAATACCAGTAAGAAAAAGAGAGAATATACCTATTCAAATAGATAAGGGAACTGCTGGCGCAAGTCTTCCTCACGCTCCCATGTAGCCTCATGACCGGAGTGGCGCTGCCACACTACCTTCACCAGAGGGATGACCTTGTTCCTCAGCCGCTGTTCGCGACAATCCTCTATACAAATTGGATACTCTGGCGTAGATAGATCCGCCGCCACTTCAGGCATACAGAATCATGAAGAATGTGTGACTCATCAGGCACATAATTCCTCAACATGGAAACATGAAACACATCGTGGATTGCTCCCATCATCGGTGGCAACTAAAGACGATAAGCCACTTGGCCCACTCGCTCCAAAATAGGAAACGGATCAACATATTGGGGACTGAGCTTTCCACGCTTGCCAAACCTCATAACGCCCTTCATTGGAGATATTCTCACAAATACAAAATCTCCAGGCTCAAACTACAAAGGCCTTCTACGCCGATCAACATAGCTTTCCTGTCGACTTTGAGCTGTCAACAATCTCTGCCTGATAAGATGAACTACCTCTACACAATGCTGGACCAAATCCGGTCCCGTCAAAAGCCGCTCACCAACCTCAAACCAGTCTAACGACGTACGACAAGGCCGACCATACAAGGCTTTATACGGTGCCATACCAAGACTGGAATGATAGCTATTATTATAAGCAAATTCTACCAATGGCAAATGCTGGCTCCATGAACCCTGCCAATCCAGACAACACGATCTTAGCATGTCTTCTAATGTCTGAATGGTCCTTTCAGATTGGCCATCAGATTGAGGATGGTATGCCGAACTGAATGCCAATTCTGTGCCCAACGCCTTTTGAAAACTCCGCCAAAAGCCAGATGTAAAGCGCGGGTCACGATCTGATACAATAGACATTGGAATTCCATGCAATGGCACAATCCTCTCAACATAAAGTTTGGCCAATCTCTGAACTTTCCAATTTACCTTAATCAGCAACATTACAGCAGTCTTAGTCAAATGATCAACCAACAGCCAAATGCCATCATAGCCTTGTGGGGTTCGAGGCAAACCCACAACAAAATCTGTAACGACCCAAGATCCGGATATCGGGAAGAACTCGATACCATTCGAATCCTGGCCCACCGCCCACGAGCCGGAGGGCTCGGAAGGGCTAAAAAGAGTGTAGAGGTATAAAGAAATATGAAATAAAACAGAATAATTCAACAATTAATAAAAATAAATAAATAGCTACAATAGAGTCTAGTACAACAAAAGTATAGTCTAAGGTAGAAGAGTGTACCCAACACCGAGTGAACACTCGGCCCGACGAGCTGGCAACTAAAAATCTACGCGCAGCACCCTCGAACCTCAAGGAAGAACCGCCACACCTGAAAAGTAGGGGTGGGCCTCCTATCACTGGCTCAGTAGGGGTCCCGCGGAATCCCAACCGTAAACAACGACGGTAGCGGAAAGTAGCAACTACATCAGGAACAGCAAACCGGTGGCCGGTAAAACCTCAGCTTTACAGCTACTCCTACTGTACCGGAAAACACGCCCTGATCTCGCCATCGGGGGACCACCAGAATAACAAGAAAACCTCTGGCTACGCTACCAGGAAAACCCATCACGACACCACTATCATGGACCAGACCCTGCCCAGGAAAAACCCTCGGTGACGCTCACCGTAACTCTAGACCTCAACCTCAGAAACACACCCGAAAATTACACGTAAAACCACGTCTTGTAGACGAGAAATGGAAAGTCAAGTCACAAGAAACTCACGTCACGTGACTGGAGCACTGCCCACCAGAAGCAAGGCCAGATGCATCTACTGACGACTTAGTCCACAGCCTCAGGTGTCTCCCTACGACGCCCCAGGTTGAGACTGAGACACCGCACGGTAACCAGGAACTCAGAACAAGGACTAGCTGGGGTCGCGCTCGTCAGCACGTGTCCAATGCCCCCAACTACGTGTGCACACACAGACCATCTGTGCTAGGTCGGGTCCTCTAGCTGGTTTTCCTCCCAGTCGGACTCAGGCTACAAAGGCAAGGGGCCCTACGGTAACCAGCCTAAAACCGTCTCTCTCGGGTGTAGCTCTCTACCTACTCCCAGGTAGGTCAGCACACGCGTGCCAAGGCAAGCTACGACTAGTGGGTGGTCACTAAATGTGAACACGGAAAATCACACACGCACCCATCGTAAATAACGCCAAGTAATAGGTGGCTCGGAGCCACCTGACTCTGGACAGCCCACTATACCTAATAAACCCAACGGTCCTTGAGTCACGAGACTCGGGTCAAGACCGTTGCACGTGACGGCACAGTGTCGTCAATCTATCCTAATCCCTAAGTCTAAAACCACGACACGATGACTCACAAGGCAGTTCACAACTTTCAAGACCATTCCTTCATAAAGAGAACTCGAAAAACCTCTAGCCCCAGTCTAGTTAACTGGACCCACAGTCCAAGGGCCAAACTCGCGGCCCACTTGGAAAACACTTACCGAAAGACCAATGACGTGTGGGAATAGCCCACCGCACACATGCCGATACATGGCGACTCAATCTAGCGAAAACATAGAAGTTCGGAACATGCGGGGTCACCCGGACCCCCAAAGCCCACAAGCACGCTTATCGTGATAACACGGTACCTCTAGACACCACAGAAACACAGACACAGAACCCATGGGGTGTCTGGGACATCCACGAGACCGAAGGTCGACCATTGGGTCACAACCGGATCGATCGGGGGCCAATACAACGCAAATGGAACCCAAAACCATGGAACCCAAGGGGGCGGTCATCACCTTGACCGTCACCACAACCTAGCGGTCTACCCCTGGACCGCTAAACACTGCCTAGCGGTCCATCTAGGACCACTACGCCCCAGAAGCACCTAGGACTAAGGCGGTCATCCCCAAGACCGCTAAGCTCACTAGCGGTCCACAATGGACCACAAAACCTCAGCTAGCGGTCCAGCCAGGACCGCCAAATGCCTAAAACACTCGAACCTCAGGCGGTCATCTCCCAGACCGCTAAGCAAGGTGGTGGTCTATGTGAGACCGCAAAGCTCGAACCGACATAAGGGACCCCTGGCAGTCTTCACATGACCGCCAGGTCGCCTAGCGGTCCCTGGAAGGACCGCTAGGTCGTCCCGAGCGTGAAAACGGCAAATCACATAAAAAAACTCATTCCACGTCCCGTTCACACCCATGTGAATGGGAAAACAAGGGGAAACTAGTCCCTAACCTCTCTAGCACCGAGAGGACCCATTTAAACCCCAAAAACGCTGTCGAAACGCAAGATCCGGCTCACACCCTAAAATCATGTATTTCCCCCAAAATGTGGAAATAACCCCGCTCGGCTCACCACGACCTACAAAACTCGCGGGAAAGGAAGTACTTGGGTTAAGGATCCGTCCCCCTACCTCCACCGAAGATTCCGCCCGCCGAGGACGCCGCTCCGCCAAGAAAACGCCGCTTAAACCCTCGCCAGCTCACGATCCCACGAACCGCCTCCACCATCGTGATCCTCGTCCCGAGCCCGCCGCTCCTTGCCCCACGAGCATCGCCGCCCCACCCTCGCTGTCTCCGTCGGCCACCCGGAGTGAGAGAGGGTAAGAGGAGAGAGTGTGAAAGAAGAGAGAGGGTGAGGGAGAGAAATGAGAGATGGGGAGAGAGAAAAAGGAGGTTGGTTTATATAGAAAATCTGAAAATTCTGAAAAATACAAAAAATAGGGAAAAATACTCTCCACGACCCTCGAAAAATGAACAACGCGGTGGTAACGTCCCGGAGTCAGAGAATGCAACAGTTCACCCTATACGGGGTTCCGAAGGTCCGACAGGCAAAAACACGTGTGAACCACAAAACTTAATCTGAGACCCATAAAAGCGATCTGAAACCCATGGATCTTGATCCGAAAAATATCTGAAAAACTTGGGGCGTTACAAAATCAGTAGTCACATGATCCCATTTCTACATCAGAATTTCTAAAGGTTGAAGCATACCTCCGGGTCTCTGATGCTCAACCTTGACCTGCTGACATGTCAAGCATTTAGCCACGAAGTCTGCCACATCCCTTTTCATACCTGGCCACCAGAATTGCCTCTTCATATTATTATACATCTTCGTGGTTCCAGGGTAAATGGTATAGCAGGATCTATGTGCTTCATGTAATATAGCATTCCTCAAAGAATCTTCAGCTAGAACATAGATTCGGCCTTTGAATCTTACCACTACATCATCACCTAATTCCACTTCTAGCATTGTCACAATGCGAGACAACTCAGAAACTGCCTCTTGTGCCTCCTTGATCTACCGATAAATAGATGGAGTCATCACCAGACTAGCAAGAACAACTGTCATCGGATCACGGAGAATTTTTAGTCTGAAAGTCTCAGTTGGAATTTGCTCCCATAGCTTCAACTCTTGCATCATCAAGTGACCGATCTGCACCTTTCTGCTTAGTGCATCGGCCACTACATTCATCTTTCCAGGTTGATAAGACAGTAAAATCATAATCTTTCATATACTCCATCCACCTGTGCTGACAAAGATTCAAGTCTTTCTGGGAAAACACATATTTCAAACTTTGATGATCAGTGAAAATCTCAAATTTCTCACCATATAAATAATGCCTCTAGATTCTTAATGCAAAAATCACCGCCGCCATCTCCAAATCATGAGTGGGATAATTTTCTTCATGCTGCTTCAATTGCCGGGATGCATATGCCACAACTCTGTCATGTTGCATAAGCACTGCACTCAAACCCACTCGAGAAGCATCCGTACACACAACGAAACCACCAAAGCTAGAAGGCAAGACAAGCACTGAGGAAGTCGTGAGTACCCTTTTTTAAATCATTAAAGCTCTGCTCACATTCCTCGGACCACACAAAAGGCACATCTTTCCGAGTCAGTTTAGTCATTGGTGCGGCAATTCATGTAAAATCTTGAATGGACCTTCTGTAATATCCAACAAGACCCAAGAAGCTTCTAACATATGTCACAGACCTTGGTCTCTGTCAATGAAGAATGGCCTCAATTTTTGCCGGGTCAACTACAATCCCTTCACCAGAAATCACATGGCCCAGAAAATGAATTTCTTGAAGCCGGAACTTACACTTGCTGAATTTTGCATAAAGCTGGTGATCTCGCAGAGTCTGCAATACAATTCTCAAATGCTGCACATGCTCTTCTTCCGAAGCAGAATAGATCAAAATATCATCCACAAAGACCACCACAAACATGTCCAAATATGGACGAAACACCCGATGCATCAAATCCATAAATGTTGCAGGTGCATTGGTTAGCCCAAACGGCATAACCAAAAATTCATAATGACCATACCTCGTACTAAAAGCAGTCTTCTTCACATCAGATTCCCTGATCCACAATTGATAATAGCCAGATCGGAGATCAATCTGGGAAAAGACACAAGCTGACTGAAGTTGGTCAAATAAGTCATCGATCTTGGGTAGAGGATACTTATTCTTGATAGTCACCTGATTCAATTGCCTGTAATCAATACATAGTCTCAGGCTTCCATCTTTCTTCTTCACAAATAACACAGGAGCACTCCATGGGGAAAAGCTAGGACGGATATAGTCCTTATCCAACAATTCTTGCAACTGTGCCCTCAATTCCTTCAATTCTGCAGGAGCCATACGGTAAGGTGCTTTTGACAAAGACACCGTACCTGGAATTACTTCGATCACAAACTTAATCTCTTACTGCGGAGGTAAGCCTGTCAACTCATCAGGGAAAACATCAGGAAATTCACAAACCACAGGAATATCATCTATGTCCTACTGTGGTGCCTCAACAACAACCACGGAAGCAAGGAATCCCTGGCAACCAGCATCAAGTAGCCTACGGGCTCGAATAGCAGAAATAAGCAAGCGAGGAGAATGGGATTGAATACCATGGAAATAAAATGATGCGCCCTTAGATGGCTGAAAATAGGTCTTCTTGGTTTTGCAATCAACCACAGCACCATAATCTTCTAGCGAATCCATGCCCAGAATGACATCATAATCTACCAACTGCAAAGCATACAGTCTAGCAGGCAACTGCTGATTCCCAATTACCATTGGGGCCTTATCAAGACAAAAAGGAGTGAACATGATCTCTCCAGTAGGCAATTCCACAATCAACTCAAAAGACAACTCTGAAGTCGGCTCCTCAATGCAAGCAACAAAATCTTCAGAAATAAATGAATGAGAAGCACCAGAGTCGAATAAAACACGTGCGGCATGACCATAAATCATAACAGTACCTTCCACTAGTTGTGATGCAATCGCCTGAGCACGAGTCATATGCATAACCCTTCCTCGCGATTTCTTTCTGCCCGCCGTAGACTACTGTGATGACGCCTATGCCTGTGGAAACTGTTGCAACAGCTGTGGTGGTGGAGGTCGAAACTGCTATGGCTGTGAAAACTAAGCAGGCTGCTTAGGCCTCATTGGACAACCACGCACCACATGTCCTACCTGATCACATCGAAAACAAACCACTAGCATCGTACACTGTCTACCCGGATGGCTCTCACCACATCTAGGACATGCTCGAGGCTGATTCCCTGCTGATCCCTGCCGCTGAGAAGGTGTAGGTTGTTCTACACTACTGCCGAAGCTTGCCGGTCATACTGCTTCTTAGATTTCCTGAACATCCACCTAAATTTTGACTTCAAAGAGGAAGAACCACTGGCAGAAGGAGCATAAGATGGCACCCCTGGCACACTCGACTGACCACTCGGCTGCTGTTGCTGTTCACCTTGCGGCATTGGCCCCGCTTGGGTCCGTCCTTGAGATCTTGCCATATCCAGCTCTAATGCTGCCGCTGCTTGATATGCCATGTCCAAATCTGCCACTCTAGTCGCAATAAGAGGTTGCCTCAATTATGGCCTCAAACCACACAGAAACTGCTGAGTCTTCAGCCCTTCATCTGCCATGATACGTGGAGCATATCGGCCCAATTCTACAAATTTAGTTCGATACTATAGAACTATCATCTCACCTTGGACCAACTCCATAAGCTGGTACATTTTGTCCATTCTGAGATAAGTTGAACTGTATGTACGTTCAAAGGAAGAGACAAACTCCCGCCAACTAATCAGTCAGAGAGGACAATATTGGAATGTCATTCCCCACTATGTAGTCCACCAAGCAAGTGTCGCCCCTTGCAGCTTAAAAGTAGCCAACATTACCTTTTCATCCTCAGTGCATTCCATGGAGCGAAAAACATGCTCAGTAGCATCCAGCCATGCTCTTGCCGCATTTGGATCAGGCTGCCCTTCAAATTGGGGTGGGTGGAATAAGGGAAACTCCTTGAAGACTCGACTACGACCACCTTGGGAAGACAAGCCTTCACAAACATCTGGATCAACATGGCCTTGACCTCTTACGTTCACTGGAGGAGGTGATGAACTGCTCCCTTCTTCTTGAACATCCATGGGCACTCTGGCTTGGAAACAGGTCCTTCACCATGGCGCCATAAGTTCTAGAACATGAGAGAAAACATGCAACCAAAAGAAACATAAATGATCATGGAAAACAACCTAAGCTATCTATTAGTGGTACATGGACTTGTTCTGGACTTTTATGATTCTAGGTCTTTATACATCACCACAAGACCATGCTCTGATACCAACTGTAACGACCCAGAATCTCGGATACCAGAGACCTGATACAGCTAGGACCCTGAGATGCCACCCAAGAGCTGATGAGGCTCCGTAAGGGTTGGAAAAGAGGTTGCACGTGTGATTGTAGACCTTTATGCACCCCCACAACCTCTTTTCCAACCCTTACGGAGCCTCATTAGCTCTTGGGTGGCGTCTCAGGGTCCTAGCGGTATCGGGTCTCCGGTATCCAGGATTCTAGGTAGTTACAGGTGTACATGGTACAGCCTGAAGGATTCACCTCCAAGCTTCATCCTAATAAGGTATGCAAACTTCAGAGGCCAATTTATGGATTGAAGCAAGCATCTTGGAGCTAGAACTTGAGATTTGATGAGACTATCAAATCTTTCAACTTCATTCGGAATGAAGATGAACCTTGTGCTTACAAGAAGGTCAGTGGGAGCTATGTGACCTTTATGGTCTTATATGTTGATGACATCTTACTCATTGGGAATGATGTATGGATGTTGACATCAACTAAGTCTTGGTTGTCCAAGACCTTCTCAATGAAAGATTTGGGAGAAGCATCCTATGTGCTGGGCATAAGGATATACCGAGATAGATCTAATAGGATGCTAGGATTATCCCAATCCATGTACATAGACACTATCCTCGGAAGGTTTAGGATGGAAAATTCCTAGAGATGTCTCATTCCCATGAGACATGGAATTTACCTATCCAACTGGATGAGACCTAAGACATCTAAGGAGGTGGCACACATGAGTAAAGTGCCCTGTGCTTCGGCCATAGGGTCAATCATGTATGCAATGCTATGTACACGGCCTGATGTTGCCAATGCTTTGAGCATTGTCAGTAGATATCAGGTAGATCCAAGCGAGGAGCATTGGAAGGCAGTAAAGTGCATCTTTAAGTACTTGCGAAGAACTAAAGATCTTTTTCTACTTTATGGAGGAGAGGACCTACAACTTAGAGCTTACACAGACTCTAGTTTCCAGTCAGATCCAAATGATTGCAAGTCCATGTCTGGATTTATATTCATGTTGAATGGAGGGGCAATCAGTTGGAGAAGCTCCAAGCAAGATACGACTACAGACTCGATGACGGAGGCAAAATATATTGTTGTTGCTGAAGCTGCTATGGAAGCCGTCTAGATGAAGAAATTCATCTTGGAACTCGACATAGTTCCCCAGATATCAGCTCCCATCCCATTATTTTATGATAATAATGGGGTCATCGCCCAAGCGAAGGAACCAAGGTCTCACCAAAGGTCAAAGCACATTCTGAGGCGCTTCCACCTTACTCGAGAGATTGTTGATCGTGGAGATGTGGTGGTAGAGCATGTATCATCTGAAGACAACATAGTATATCCACTGACTAAGCCTTTGACACAGATTGTGTTTGAGCGCCATCGGGATGAGATGGGCCTCATAGTTGTGGGCAATTAGTTGTAGTTCAAGTGGGAGATTGTTAATATTGCGTGTCCTACGAGCCAATCTCGGGTCGGGTAGGCCCGATAGTTGTACAATCTTGTTCATCATTAATAAAGTGGTATTTGAGCATAAATTTATAATTGTATATTACTGTCACGTCCCGAGCGCGGAAGCTTACCCGTGGCGTGACAGTCCTTTATATAGAACCAAAGTGATCTAGCTAATTAGTGGAGATCTTCCTTAGACAATTTAAAGAGTGCGCAAATGACTAAGCAAATTACTAAGCCTAGATTTGAAAATAACATAAATAGTTCAAGCTATCGATTATTACAACTAACCAAAATGTCAAATTCATAGAATCAACTACTAGTCCTCACTCCTTTATTAGTTTTGATCAAAGGAAATACAAATGACATAACTGGACAACAACTGACATACGTAGGGATTACAATTTAAGACAAAATAGTGAAATTACAATAACACAACATGACAATTGATGACTCCATTCATACACTCATCACTCAGACTCATCCCCTTCTATGTTCTGGCCGATATCCAAACTACCTGAAAAGGTTAGAAACCAATCAGATGAGCAAATCGCTCAGTAGGAATTACATCTCAAGATTTAACATGCTTTAAGTGAATTACAAGTTCATTTAATGTGGGTAATCTATGCATGCAGACAGATAGATATCAAGAAATCGTAAGATCGACAAGAGTAGAAAGTGAGAGCATATAGATTTCGCATTTTCGAGCAGCAGTAGCAAGTGATAGCAAACGATATCAAGCAAGTGATAACTGAGGAGTAATAATTGGAATAACAATATGTCAATCAAGCAATAGTAAGCAAAGTAATTTCAAGCATGTATAACTGAAATTGGCTATTTATCAATTCATTCAAGTAAACACTTTTACCCTTCTGCGGGTCTCAAGTCAATCAATCAAGTAATATCACGAGAATGAAAGGAATGCCTTAAGTCTAGCAAGCAAGTACTCCGGTGCAATACCAAACACCATGGTCAATAAACTCCCATGGGCACAAGTACCTTCGGGTGCTCCTCCCAGGACCAGACCGAACCCTATATGCACAGTATTGGTTATGTTTGTTGACATCCACTCTCATTTATAGCCAATATAGAATTTCAAGGCTTGACCAGTAGGAGATATAAGGTAGATTTTGTGGAATGGAAGTCAAGAACTCACATTATGTAGGAAAATCAATTTAACTCATGCGACAGGTTAAAGGGTAAAATCAATGCAAATTATGAGACAGGTTAAAATCAGAAATTGTATTAGACCAAATTGGCGCCCTTGGGTTAAGCAGGTTTACAAGTGGGTAATTTGGTGTAATTTTCTGAAATTTCATTTTTTTTTTGACGATGCCATCAGGCGTCTTAAATTCTGAAATTGGCACCCTGGTCAGGGGCGTCAATGGGGTTACTATTTCTCAGTATAAAAATTGTAAGATTTTCATGATTTAGTTCAATAGTTATGGATTTTGAATGGGTTAAACAATTAATATGGAGATTTACTACTTGCTTAACTTTGGTAACTGACACATTCTAATAGGTCGTTAGAACACTTAAAATGATAGTAATATGTTCTAACATATATATGTTTCTAACATGTTGGCTAACTAGTAATATATTATAATGTATTCTAACTGGTTGCAAGTGGTCTAACTAGTAATATGTTCTAACATTTTCTAACATATAGGTTGGCTAACTAAACAGGTTGTTAGCCGGATCGCTAACATGGTCAAACAGGTTACAGGTTAATATGTTTTAACATATTCTAACAGTTTAACAGGTTGGCTAATTAGTAATATATTCTAACATATTCTAACATATTTCAGGTTGGTATATTCTAATATATACCAAGGCAGCAGGTCCGTGCATGTTACATTCTAACATTTTCTAACATGTTGCAGGTTGGTAACTAGTCTAACAGGTTGGTATATATTCTAACACTTTTCTAATTATTAAGAGTTACAGGTTGGCTAACTATTAATAACATTTTCTAGCATATTCTGATTGGTATATATTCTAATATATACCAAGGTAGCAGGTCTGCCCTGGGGTTAAATTAATTTTTTTTATGCTTTCAGAAATTAATTTAATAAAAATAAAAATTATTTCATACAAAAATAATTTTTCAGTATTATAATATCTGAAATATAGAAATACACTTTTAGGTTAACTTAGAATATTTTAATATGATGCTATACACATAACATGGCTAAACAAGTTTAATTAAGATGGCTAAACATTTAATTTGTTGTCTAAACAGTGAATAGTCTTTGACAGGTTTAAGATGTTTAAACAGTGAATGCAAATGTTGATAAATACGACATTAACAAGTTTAATACTTGTCTACACAATACAAATGACTCAAAGTCAACTTTCGTAGCGTATTATTTCATTCAATTGTAATGTTGTGTTAAATAAGTTTATGGTAGCCTCTGTTATAACAGACGTGAGCTCTTGTTTGCATAACAGATGTGAGCTCTTATTTTATAAGAGACGTGACTCAAATATACTTCTAAACATGCCTTGGATCAGACATGTCTGCCTAAAACACTTAATATGAAGATTTACTTCGATTAACTTTGGTAACTAACATGTTCTCACAGGTTGGCTACAGAGATGATTGATTATGGATTACAAATGCATGATAGATCTCTACAAGTCAGGATAAAACGTGCTATATAGATAATAATATCTCATGGAGATGAGCCTAATTACCTAGATTGCTTGGTTAATTAGCTACTGGTTTAGTTAAAAGATGAGAACACCTACCTTTCTGAGATGACCACTAGGTACAGGCAAAAGAAAAGGACATCTTTCTTCCCTCCTCTGCAACCTCTGTAACTTCAGAGAATGCTCCCCCTTCTCTGTAGCAAGCCTTCGGAAGAATGGAGGGAGTCTCAATATAGGGAATATTATAGTGTTTTGGGTAGACAGGAGGGGAACAAGTTCCGAAATCATAGCGTCCCATGGCCATACTATAGTGCGATGCCAACAAAAAGGGGTTGTATGTGTCGGAAAGGACACATGATAATGGGGTGCCAACTATGGTTTGTCTGGGCACACCACTATAATGATTACAACGTTTAGAAATTTTATATCTAATGAACCGTGTTAATAAAAATAGTAAATTACATATTTTTATGATCCCTAGATTTTTCTGATATTTATCAAAATTTTATTTTATTAAAATATGCCAGAATAAAATTCAACCCGAAACTCCGTATCTAACTTTAAAGATTTTAATCTTTAAAAATTGAGGGAATCAGTTTATGAAATTTCATGGCTAGGATCCTTATATTTTTCTCTTATTTTTCATAAAATTTATTTCTCAAAAGTTTCTTTAAATAAAACTGACACTATTCATGTACCTAAGGTTGGTGCAAAACCTGTTCAAGCGTAGGTATAGGTCAATATACTTCCAGTGCAAACGATCACGATCAAGAGCTTGAACAACACTTCCAGTACAGCCAGTGCTCTTCATGCATATACATAGTCAATGCATTGATTTGTCGCGCACACACACTAAGTCTATACATCTTTCACTTCAAAGTATGTACATCGCATGCCTGAGCATCCCTCTTCAATGTGCATACTTTCATATATGCATTTGTGCATCATTATAGAAAGTCTGTACATCGCCTTGTAGCATGCACGCATTCAAAGTCTATACACTCCTTGCCATTGCATGCATTCAAAGTCTGTACACTCTTCTCGCAAGTCTGTACATCGTCTTGTAGCATGCACACATTCAAAGTCTATACATTCCTATCTTTACCTACGTTCACTGGTTTAGCAAACACACAAGTCTATACATTGGTTGCATAGCTTGCCATGCATAGCCGGTGCATTCCTCATTTGCTACAAACTCAAAGTCTGTACATCGTCTGCTAGCACACACGCAGAGTCTGTACATTGTCCATTTGCTGCAACTCTATACATCGTCTGCTAGCACACACGCAGAGTCTGTACATTGTCCATTTGCTGCAACTCAAAGTCTATACATTGGCTGGTTGCTGCAACACAAAGTCTGTACATTGGCTGGTTGCATGCATACACAAAGTCTGCACATTCTCTGTTGATAAGTCGGTACATCATTACTCAAAGTCTGTACATTGTTGTCACAAGCACATTAAGTCCATACATTCGTTCGTGGCATGTCTGAGCATCCATTTCCAATGTACATACCTTACTATCTGCATTTGTGCAATCCTTCAGGCAAAGTCTATACATTGCTTGTTGTTGTGTTCGTGTATCAATTTACCAAGTCTGTACATTGTGTTGCATATAGGTTTCTGCCTCGGTGCAAGTTTTGCTAGCCTATAACGTATAATTATTTGGCACAAAAGGTAAATGGTGGATGCTGGGATTAGAACCTTGGTCACTAGGTTGAAAGGAACATCACTTAACCAACTACACTAGGAAGTCACTTGTTAGGTGAATAATCTTTACATATGATAACTCTGTGTTCCAACTTCTTACTTAAGCTTCCTCTAGAGTTTATCTAATATATTTTTTTATTTGGGAAATATTATTAATAAAAAAATATCATTTTTTTTGTACGGGGTGCTGCACCCTCCCCCACTTAAAAGAATTTGGTCCCCCAAATTCAATTGCATATATGGAAACAAGGAGGGTGAGAATTACTTACGGACTAGAATAATTCTGGAAATCTCCTTCTCATAGACTCCTCGGTTTTCCATGTAGCTTCTTGTTCTAAGCATCGATTCCATTGAATTTTAACCATAGGGATCGTTTTGTTCCTTAGAACTCGGATTTCTTGGTCGAGGATCTTTACTGGCCTTTGCTCATAGGTAAGGTCCTTCTGTATCACCAAGTCAGTGTGATCGATGACGTGGAGAGGATCGTGCACATACTTCTTCAGCATAGAAATATGGAATACATTGTGCACTTCCGAGAGTTGAGGAGGTAAGGCAATGCGGTAAGCCACCTCGCCCACTCTTTCCAATACTTCAAATGGACCGATAAACCTTGGTGTAAGCTTGCCCTTAACACCGAATCTTCTAATACCTCGGCCGGGAGATACCTTGAGAAATACATGGTCACCCACTTGAAATTCCAAATATCTCCTTCTGTTATCAGCATAAGATTTTTGCCTGCACTGAGCTACCTTGAGTCTCTCTCTGATAAGGTGTATCTTTTCAGTTGAATCTCTAACCATATCTGGGCCTAGAAGTTGTCTTTCACCGACTTCATCACAGCATATTGGAGATCGACAACTCCTGCCATAAAGTGCCTCGAAAGGTGCCATCTGGATACTGGCTTGATAACTGTTATTGTAGACAAATTCGACTAGGGGTAAGTGGCCATGCCAGCTTCCGCCGAAATCTATAATGCATGCGCTTAACATATCTTCAACAACCTGATTTGTCCTTTCAGTCTAACCAACTGTCTGGAGATGGAAAGCAGTGCTGAAATTAAGTTTCGTCCCCAGAGAGTGTTGTAGACCCTTCCAAAAATAAGAAGTAAAGCGCGGGTCTCGATCAGATACTATAGACATAGGAATTCCATGCAATCTACTAACCTCCTTGATATATAGGGCAGCAAGAACATCAACCGACCATCGACTCTTGATAGGCAAGAAATGAGCCGATTTAGTAAGGCGATCGATGATTACCCAAATTCCATCATATCTGCCCCTAGACTTGGGCAAACCCATGATAAAGTCCATACCGATGTCTTCCCATTTCCACTTGGGGATATCTAGTGGATGCAATCTTCCAACGGGCTTCTGATGTTCCGCCTTCACCTGTTGGCATGTCAAGCATCTAGACACGAAGTCTGCTATCTCCTATTTAATGTTGGGCCACCAAAAGGTTCTTTTTATGTCTTGGTACATCTTAGTGGCTCTAGGGTGGATCGTATACCTCGATCGGTGAGCTTCTTCAAGAATCCTCGTCTTCAGCTCAGGACTGTCTGGTACACATGTCCGTTCATGGTATAATAATATGCCATCGAGTGCCAACTTGAAATCAGATTTCTCGTCCAACTTTTCTTTTATTTCCACTAGGGTAGGATCTTCTTCTTGCAACCTCTTGATTTCAGCTAGCAAATCCGGATGTACACTTATGAGAGATAGAGTAATACACCCGTCATTCTCATCCATGCTTATATTAAGTTCAAAGAATTTTTCCAGCAGCTTCCATTCTTGAACCATACAGTTAGTTACTAGGGCTCTCGGCTTCCGACTAAGGGCATCTGCTACGGAATTACCCTTTCCAGGATGATATTGTATAGTGAAGTCGAAATCCTTGAGATACTCGAGCCAACGCCTTTGTCGCATGTTCAGCTCCCTCTGAGAGAATAGATATTTAAGGCTTTTATGATCGGAGTATATGGTGAATTGCTCTCCGTAGAGATAGTGCCTCCAGATCTTTAAAGCCAATACCACTGCGGCTAGTTCCAAATCATGCACAGGGTAGTTTTCTTCATGCTTCTTTAACTACCGAGAAGAGTATGCAGTGACTCTTCCATTCTGCATCAATACACATCTGAGGCCGATACCAGATGCATCGGTATATACCTCGTACTTCTCTCCTTCAATTGGTAGAGATAAGACCGGAGCAGTAGTCAAGAGATCCTTCAAAGTTAGGAAACTCTTCTCACAGTCTGCACTCCATTCATAAGGCACTTCCTTGCGAGTCAATCTGGTAAGAGGGACAGCAATCTTGGAGAAGTCCTTAATAAAACGCCGGTAGTAGCCAGCTAGACCCAAGAAGCTACGAATCTCCGTTTCATTCGTTGGTCGTCCCCAATTTTGTACAACTTCGACCTTCGCAGGATCAACAGAAATTCCATTCTTTGATATGACATGGACTAAGAAGGACACTTCTTCAAGCCAGAACTGGCATTTACTGAATTTGGCATATAGCTTGTTGTCTTGCAATATCTGTAATGCCTTCTTGAGATGCACTTCATGATCTTCTTCAGTTTTTGAATAGATCAATATATCATCGATAAAGACCACAATAAATTGGTCTAAATAAGGCCTGCAGATGTTGTTCATTAACTGCATAAAAGCTGCGGGGGCATTTGTTAGTCCAAAAGGTATAACAGTAAATTCGTAATGCCCATACCTGATTCGAAATGCAGTTTTGTATATGTCTTCTTCTTTGATCCTCAATTGATGGTAACCAGACCGAAGATCAATCTTGGAGAAATAGTTAGCTCCAGACAATTGGTCGAACAGCTCGTCAATTCTCGGCAGCGGGTACTTGTTCTTGATTGTAAGATGGTTCAACTGCCGATAATCAATGCATAGCCTCAATGTTCCATCCTTCTTTTTAACAAAGAGCACGGGTGCTCCCCAGGGGGAAGTACTCGGTCTAATGAATCCCTTTTTTAGTAAATCCATTAGCTGCTCTTTTAGCTCCTTCAACTCGGCGGGAGACATTCTATAAGGTGCCTTAGACACATGACCGGCACCAGGAATAATGTCGATAGTGAACGACACTTCCCTCTCCGGGGGTAAACCCGGTAATTCTTTAGGAAAAACATCTGAAAAGTCCCGAATTACACGGATGTCTTCAGTTTCAGTCTTCTCGACTTCCATGGCAGTCACAAAAGCTATGAAAGCCACACATCCTTTATTCACAAGTTTGCTAGCTCGAAGAGCTGAGATGAGAGGGGATTTATTCCGAGGGCTAACATAAACTAACTTGGAATAATCCGTAAAAGTTATCTTGCCATGCCGGCAGTCTACCGTTGCTTGGTAGGTGGATAACCAGTCAGCTCCTAATATGACATCATAATGCTCCATATCAAGGCATATCAGGTCGACTGGCAGATTGTTACCTTGGACCATAACCTCACAACTTGGGTAGTGATGCATGATATCAGACTTGTTTCCAAGAGGTGTAGATATTACTAAATCTAACCATTCAGGTTCTTTAGAAAACAAGGCAGTAAATCTCTTGGAAACAAATGAATGAGTTGCTCCAGTATCAAATAGAACTTTAGCAGGTTTAGAGCAAACAGTTAATGTACCTTCCACGATTCCTCCTTCCATGGGTTCCGTCCCTTGAAGAGCTTGTAGACGGCCTTGTTTCTTTACCAGACGCTTCTCGTCTTTGTTGGCTTGATCCTTCATCAAGGGGCAGTCGGGGATTCGATGCTCTCGACTCCCACATCGGAGACACACTCCCAGTTTCCGCCAGCATTCCTCAGTCTTATGACCAGCCTTGTCACAATACTTGCATATTTCCATGGAAGGTGTGATGGCGGAGGAAGGCTTATTGTCGATTGTGGAGAAGGGCTTGTTGCTTTTCTGGAACCTCTTCTCTTTGGAAAATTCTCCTCCATTGAAGAATCGCTTCTTGCCAAATGGTGGTTTGAAGTTTCCCGGACTAGGGATGGGTTCCTTCTTGTCCTTGCCTCGAATCCTTTCAGAGAATTCAGTGGCATCTTCCAGCAATTGAGCACGCCGAACCATTTTCGAATAGACTTGGATGTCCATTGGCGCAAGTTGTGTAATATATTGGGGCCGTAGCCCGTTGAGGAATCTCCTTGCTTTCATCTTTTCCATACACACCAAGTGGGGTGCATAACGGGAAAGTCTTGAGAATTGGGCCTCATATTCGGCCACCTTCAGGCTCCGTTGCTTTAACGCGGCAAATTCCGCGGCCTTCTTCTCTTGAACACGGTCAAAAAAATACTTGCTGTTGTAGTGTTCAACAAACTCCGCCCAGGTGACATGGTTGTCGGGCAGTGTTGCTTCTACGGATTCCCACTAGCATCGAGCATCCCGTTCCAGTTGGAATGTAGCCAATAGAACCTTCTCTATATCCGTGCATTGCATTACATGGAAGATCCTCTCAATTTCCTTCAGCCAATTCTCGGCATCATCGGGGTCCACCGAACCCGTGAATCTTGGTGGGTTCATGTTACGAAAATCCCGGTGAAGGTCACCAGCTCCATGGTGAGCACTGCCAGCACCGCCTTGCGCCACTTGCAGTAGCGCATGCGTACGTCCTTGCACAGTGCGCTGCATCTCGCGCCATTGTGCTCTTTCAGCGGCCATAATCCTACAAAAGAATTAAGGTGTAATAAATATTGGGTTTCGTTATTATGGGGTCAATTGTCATTGTTAAACTTAACCCTTGACTTTACCCATCTCACCAGGTAAGATCTAAACCTATCCATAGATAATTCTATTAGACATTTCTATCTTTGGACTTGGGTTTTTACCTAGGAAATGGAAATCCTAGGCTCTGATACCAAGAAAGCTGTCACGTCCCGAGCGCGGAAGCTTACCCGTGGCGCGATAGTCCTTTATATAGAACCAAAGCGATCTAGCTAATTAGTGGAGATCTTCCTTAGACAATTTAAAGAGTGCGCAAATGACTAAGTAAATTACTAAGCCTAGATTTGAAAATAACATAAATAGTTCAAGCTATCGATTATTACAACTAACCAAAATGTCAAATTCATATAATCAACTACTAGTCCTCACTCCTTTATTAGTTTTGATCAAAGGAAATACAAATGACATAACTGGACAACAACTGACATACGTAGGGATTACAATTTAACACAAAATAGTGGAATTACAATAACACAACATGACAATTGATGACTCCATTCATACACTCATCACTCAGACTCATCCCCTTCTATGTTCTGGCCGATATCCAAACTACCTGAAAAGGTTAGAAACCAATCAGATGAGCAAATCGCTCAGTAGGAATTACATCTCAAGATTTAACATGCTTTAAGTGAATTACAAGTTCATTTAATGTGGGTAATCTATGCATGCAGACAGATAGATATCAAGGAATCGTAAGATCGACAAGAGTAGAAAGTGAGAGCATATAGATTTCGCATTTTCGAGCAGCAGTAGCAAGTGATAGCAAATGATATCAAGCAAGTGATAACTGAGGAGTAATAATTGGAATAACAATATGTCAATCAAGCAATAGTAAGCAAAGTAATTTCAAGCATGTATAACTGGAATTGGCTATTTATCAATTCATTCAAGTAAACACTTTTACCCTTCTGCGGGTCTCAAGTCAATCAATCAAGTAATATCACGAGAATGAAAGGAATGCCTTAAGTCTAGCAAGCAAGTACTCCGGTGCAATACCAAACACCATGGTCAATAAACTCCCATGGGCACAAGTACCTTCGGGTGCTCCTCCCAGGACCAGATCGGGCCCTATATGCACAGTATTGGTCATGTTTGTCGACATCCACTCTCATTTATAACCAATATAGAATTTCAAGGCTTGACCAGTAGGAGATATAAGGTAGATTTTGTGGAATGGAAGTCAAGAACTCACATTATGTAGGAAAATCAATTTAACTCATGCGACAGGTAGGGTAAAATCAATGCAAATTATGAGACAGGTTAAAATCAGAAATTGTATTAGACCAAATTGGCGCCCTTGGGTTAAGCAGGTTTACAAGTGGGTGATTTGGTGTAATTTTCTGAAATTTCATTTTTTTTGACAATGCCATCAGGCGTCTTAAATTCTGAAATTGGCACCTTGGTCAGGGGCGTCAATGGGGGTTACTATTTCTCAGTATAAAAATTGTAAGATTTTCATGATTTAGTTCAATAGTTATGGATTTTGAATGGGTTAAACAATTAATATGGAGATTTACTACTTGCTTAACTTTGGTAACTAACACATTCTAATAGGTCGTTAGAACACTTAAAATGGATAGTAATATGTTCTAACATATATATGTTTCTAACATGTTGGCTAACTAGTAATATATTCTAATGTATTCTAACAGGTTGCAAGTGGTCTAACTAATAATATGTTCTAACATTTTCTAACATATAGGTTGGCTAACTAAACAGGTTGTTAGCCGGATCCCTAACATGGTCAAACAGGTTACAGGTTAATATGTTCTAACATATTCAAATAGTTTAACAGGTTGGCTAATTAGTAATATCTTCAAACATATTCTAACATATTTCAGGTTGGTATATTCTAATATATACCAAGGCATCAGGTCCGTGCTTGTTACATTCTAACATTTTCTAACAGGTTGCAGGTTGGTAACTAGTCTAACAGGTTGGTATATATTCTAACACTTTTCTAATTATTAAGAGTTACAGGTTGGATAACTATTAATAACATTTTCTAGCATATTCTGATTGGTATATGTTCTAATATATACCAAGGTAGCAGGTCTGCCCTGGGGTTAAATTAATTTTTTTTATGCTTTTAGAAATTAATTTAATAAAAATAAAAATTATTTCATACAAAAATAATTTTTCAGTATTATAATATCTGAAATATAGAAATATACTTTTAGGTTAACTTAGAATATTTTAATATGATGCTATACACATAACATGGCTAAACAAGTTTAATTAAGATGGCTAAACATTTAATTTGTTGTCTAAACAGTGAATAGTCTTTGACAGGTTTAAGATGTTTAAACAGTGAATGCAAATGTTGATAGATACGACATTAACAAGTTTAATACTTGTCTACACAATAGAAATGACTCAAAGTCAACTTTTGTAGCGTATTATTTGAGTCAATTGTGATGTTGTGTTAAACAAGTTTATGGTAGCCTCTGTTATAACAGACGTGAGCTCTTGTTTACATAACAGATGTGAGCTCTTATTTTATAAGAGACGTGACCCAAATATATTTCTAAACATGCCTTGGATCAGACATGTCTGCCTAAAACACTTAATATGAAGATTTATTTCGATTAACTTTGGTAACTAACATGTTCTCACAGGTTGGCTACAAAGATGATTGATTATGGATTACAAAAGCATGATAGATCTCTACAAGTCAGGATAAAACGTGCTATATAGACAATAATATCTCATGGAGATGAGCCTAATTACCTAGATTGCTTGGTTAATTAGCTACTGGTTTAGTTAAAAGATGAGAACACCTACCTTTCTGAGATGACCACTAGGTACAGGTAAAAGAAAAGGGCAGCTTTCTTCCCTTCTCTGCAACCTCTGTAACTTCAGATAATGCTCCCCCTTCTCTGCAGCAAGCCTTCGAAAGAATGGAGGGAGTCTCAATATAGAGAATATTATAGTGTTTTGGGTAGACAGGAGGGGAACAAGATCCGAAATCATAGCGTCCCATGGCCATACTATAGTGCGATGCCAACAAAAAGGGGTTGTATGTGTCGGAAAGGATACATGATAATGGGGTGCCAACTATGGTTTGTCTGGGCACACCACTATAATGATTACAACGTTTAGAAATTTTATATCTAATGAACCGTTTAATAAAAATAGTAAATTACATATTTTTATGATCCCTAGATTTTTTTGGATATTTATCAAAATTTTATTTTATTAAAATATGCCAGAATAAAATTCAACCCGAAACTCCGTATCTAACTTTAAAGATTTTTATCTTTAAAAATTGAGGGAATCAGTTTATGAAATTTCATGGCTAGGATCCTTATATTTTTCTATTATTTTTCATAAAACTTATTTCTCAAAATTTTCTCTAAATAAAACTGACACTATTCATGTACCTAAGGTTGGTGCAAAACCTGTTCAAGCGTAGGTATAGGTCAATATACTTCCAGTGCAAACGATCACGATCAAGAGCTTGAACAACACTTCCAGTACAGCCAGTGCTTTTCATGCATATACATAGTCAATGTATTGATTTGTCGCGCACACACACTAAGTCTATACATCTTTCACTTCAAAGTCTGTACATCGCATGCCTGAGCATCCCTCTTCAATGTGCATACTTTCATATATGCATTTGTGCATCATTATAGAAAGTCTGTACATCGCCTTGTAGCATGCACGCATTCAAAGTCTATACACTCCTTGCCATTGCATGCATTCAAAGTCTGGACACTCTTCTCGCAAGTCTGTACATCGTCTTGTAGCATGCACGCATTCAAAGTCTATACATTCCTATCTTTACCTACGTTCACTGGTTTAGCAAACACACAAGTCTATACATTGGTTGCATAGCTTGCCATGCATAGCCGGTGCATTCCTCATTTGCTACAAACTCAAAGTCTATACATCGTCTGCTAGCACACACGCAGAGTCTGTACATTATCCATTTGCTGCAACTCTATACATCGTCTGCTAACACACACGCAGAGTCTGTACATTGTCCATTTGCTGTAACTCAAAGTCTATACATTGGCTGGTTGCTGCAACACAAAGTCTGTACATTGGCTGGTTGCATGCATACACAAAGTCTACACATTCTCCGTTGATAAGTCGGTACATCATTACTCAAAGTCTGTACATTGTTGTCACAAGCACATTAAGTCCATACATTCGTTCATGGCATGTCTGAGCATCCATTTCCAATGTACATACCTTACTATCTGCATTTGTGCAATCCTTCAGGCAAAGTCTATACATTGCTTGTTGTTGTGTTCGTGCATCAATTTACCAAGTCTGTACATTGTGCTGCATATAGGTTTCCGCCTCGGTGCAAGTTTTGTTAGCCTATAACGTATAATTATTTGGCACAAAAGGTAAATGGTGGATGCTAGGATTGGAACCCTGGTCACTAAGTTGAAAGGCACATCACTTAACCAACTACACTAGGAAATCACTTGTTAAGTGAATAATCTTTACATATGATAACTCTGTGTTCCAACTTCTTACTTAAGCTTCATCTAGAGTTTATCTAATATATTTTTTTTATTTAGGAAATATTATTAATAAAATAAAATTTATCATTTTTTTTATACGGGGTGCTACAATTACTCTACGATATCCCTAG
This sequence comes from Amorphophallus konjac, assembly GCA_022559845.1. Taxonomy (NCBI): domain Eukaryota; kingdom Viridiplantae; phylum Streptophyta; class Magnoliopsida; order Alismatales; family Araceae; genus Amorphophallus; species Amorphophallus konjac. Next base: position 180,956,808 of record CM040123.1, on the reverse strand, counting down.
GATATGTGGTTGCAAAGTCAACTCGAGATGGGATCTTGATCATGAGATTGACTTTACATAGATACATACCTTAAAAATGTTCATGGTTGGAGGGTAATCACTCGGGGATGTTGATATTTCTTTGTGATGGTGATGATGGTTGATGATGTGATGTGATGTAGTGATATGTGAATATGGTGTAAGCAAGTGATGCACTAACTCAAGCAATCAATACCAAGCATGAAATTCGTGGGCATGTCATCTTAACAGTGCAGAAATAAAGGAAAACACACGCCTGGGCGTGGAGCAAAGGGATAAAAGGAAAACACACACCGTGGGTGTGGAGCAACTAAAAGTAAGAAAAAGATAGAAGAAATGATGAACTAGATGACAAATACCCAAAGAAGGAAGAAAGATGTGATCACCACCAAGGTAAACAATGCTGTAAAGTAACACTATGTAACTTGGAAAGAGTCGAGTGAAGCCATCCGCCCACGGGAGAGAGAAACCAGGCGCTGCGACAGAAAATGATCTTCAGACGATCGCAAAGCGAAAGCAAATAGTCCTGCGATAGACTTCCTAAGATCAGCAAACGATCTTCAAAACGGCCACAAGAGCACCAAGAACATCAACATGGAACTTGTATCTCCACCCCTCCTGGCCGGCCAAGAGAGTTTGGCCTCGTACAATAAGCTCTGTAAATCTGTAAGAGAATGTAGACACGAAGAAAAATAACTGATGCGGGACGGGACCACGGACACGACAAGCTCGCGATCGTCCCTTAACGAGGGAAGCGTCGGACGTGCACGGTTGAGAAACTGGCAAGAGCTAGGGTGGTCAATTCACACTTTCGCGTCCGGATCGGGTCACGGGACGGTCTCACTCACTCTCTCGTAGCAGCGGTGATATAAAATTATAGCGAGCTAGATATCCCTACACATGCTCTCTAGCAGCGACATAAACAAATATATATGAAGTAAGCAAAATGCCAAGTAAGGGAGCGAATGCGTTACCTCCACGCGCTCGGCGTGGGGAAGACGGACTCGGCTGAAACTCGTACTCCCGGAATAAATATTACACAATGATGACAACAATGAAATATCGCCCACTCCACGTAGGGAGGTAAAGGGCTACACAACTGGGCCCGGGAGGACCGAATTCGGGTTGACGGGCGGCTTCTCGCGTAGCTTCGGCAACACCCGAACTAGTGACGGTGGGGCCCACGTGCTGTCCGGAGGGGCCGTGTAGGACTCGGTGGCACCGATGTGGTGGTGGATGCCTGGATGAGCGCTCCCTGGAGTGGAGGCGCGCTGGTTCGCCGGCCGGAGGCCGGGCGGCTCCGATCGGCACCGGTCGGAATAACCGGCCACGGATCTACAACTTCTGGTTTTCAGCGCGCGTCCCGGCGAGAACGGACGCTGCGATCAGCCCCGATGTCGGATCGACACGAAACTGGCGTTGTTGGAAAGATAACTTCAAATCCTTCAATCTAGGCCTAAAGACCTGCCCTAGATCTGCATGGATCTGGGCTTTAATGAATTGTTGAGTTGCTATTGTACAGTGACCGGGCTCTCAGATCTGTAGAGAACTTGTCTGAGAACTGCCTTTGAACGATATGTGAACGTCCGAATCTAAAGTTGTGGACTTCAAGAAAATTTTTAGGAAAGCAAGCTAGAAAAATGGCAAAACTGGTTTGGACAAGTTTGGATGTGGCTAAAAGTTGATGGGATTTTTGAATTGGAAGTTGGTCGGATCTGGAAATGGGCTGAAAGCATTGTAGCTGAGATATAACACGAATTTTGAAAAATAGGTAGAGGGCTGATAAGAAATTAATAAAATTCATTTATGTAGGGAATGATGGAAAGAACGACCAGTAAAATTGGGAGGGTTTGAAAAAATCACAAAGATAGTCGGAGGTGGGAAACACAGAGCTGCTGTCACTGTAGACAGAGATAGGACAGATCTGGGAGTGAAAGATGAATGAAAATGTAAAGATATCAAACGAAGGATTTTGGACCTGAATTTTTTTTTGGAGATGGGGATACAAGATAGGAACAACCTCTAAAAATTTCAGATCAAGAGGACGTCGTGCCTGACTGCAGAATTTCGTGGAAGTCACCTCTATCTAGCAGGACAGAACCTTGAAGATGGCTCCGCGGCGGCTCGTAGGCGGCACGAACGGCGGCGGCGGCGGCACCGATGATCACCGGAGGTAGGGGGAAGAAGATAGCACTCTAGAATGGGGGTTGGGGATGAAGAAACCAGAGGGAGAAAGAGGGGAAGTCGAAATTCACTCAAGGGGGGGTCTTGCACAATGCTTTTTCTCATTTCATTAATATTCAAATGGAAAATACAAGTATTTATATGCCTCCAATCTAATCCAATCTCCACCATTGGATCTAGGGATGGGGAATGAATGGCCTAGATTAAATGTGACCAACACACAAAAAAAAAAAAAAACCCAAGTGGGAGACAAGCTTGACATGTTAGGTAGCCTACCTTAGACTTTTTACTCCCTTTGTCTACCCATGTGGCATTTGACATTCAACCCTTCTAGATGGCCACCTAGGATGGTTGACCAGCCCCACATAGGTGACATGGACCAATGGGAAAGGGCTGAGGGCCCTCTTGCTTGTCCTACTGTATAATTGCATAAAAACCCACACAATCCATGGGAATGACTCCTTGACTTATAAAGCCTTACATTTGCGTACATACTTTCCCAAGGATATAAACACAAACTAAAAGGACATAAATGCAAAAGAAAAAGTACATGCTCGGTGTCGATTCCCATCAATAACCCAATAAGCCCTTGGACTAGTGTAGTATCTATAATGTAATCAAGCTAAGATGCATAAAATGAAGGGTGAATACCTGAGGTGTTGGTGATTTTTTAACCCCTGAGGGGTGTGGAAAAGAGTGGGAGGATGTTTAAAACGTGATGTGAGTGCAGAGAACGTGGAAGAGGAAGATGGAATATGCTATAATGATGCAAAGGAAAGGGGGGAAAATTAAGAGGAAAAGACACAAACTAAACCAATGGAACTCAATACTCCCTGGACCAGAAGCCTTAAGGACATAGAAAGGACTTCTCCCTGGTTGGTACATGCTCCAGGATGTAGCAGCACTTCGACGCAAACTCCAGAAATCTCCTTCTTGAAGCCATGAAGTCAAGGGTTCTATTTATAGACCCCCAAACCCTCTAGTCGAGTTGGAGAGATAATGACACGGAAATAGACCTGAACTTAGATAAATCTCAAAGATAATACTCCCAAGAGTCCATAGAAATAAACAGAAGGTTCTGAGAGTCTCTATCCAGAGAGAAATCAATAAATCATGGACTCTAGTTCGACCACGGTCGAAGAGAGAAAGAATAGACAGAGCAGGACTCTCTTTCTTGCCTAACGGTCTTGCGATAGACCGCAAGGCTCCAAAAAATGGTCGACCGATAGACCACATGGCTCAATCGTCCAGAAAGAGATAAGATTGAAGAAACCCAACGGGACTCTTTGCTGCCTAACGGTCTAGCAAAGGACTGCCAACCCTGACTAAACGGTCGTACGATAGACCGCAAGGCTGATAGGCGTGGCAAAAGAGATAAAGGCCAACAAATCTTCGTATAAATCTACAATGAAACCCTTATTATCCCTCATCTAGGCCCAATAAGTCCAAATGTCGAAAGATAAAAGAAACCAAGCCCAACCAGGGTGAGTGACCCATAAAAATGAGCCCAAAAGTGACCAAAAATGGCCCAATAATCGGTGAACAACTCGGGACATCATTAAAAATAGATAAGAAGATGACCCAACTCATTGGTCAGAAAACAGGTGTCAACAGATGCCCCTCTTTAACATCCTCTTTGTAGGGGAGCGAGCGGAGGTGAAGCGAAAGCGAAATGGAACATAGAGATGAAGTGGAAATGTAGCGGAGCAGACTGAAAAGCGGGCGTTAAGGTAAACCGACACCCATCCTCAACCAACGAGTGATAGAAATCTTCCAAAAACTTTGAACCAATCACAAGGAATGGCCGAACCGAATGACACATGCCTGGATGAACTAACAACTAAAGAAAATAAAAACACGACCAACCTCCTCACTAGAATGCACAGTTGATAGGCGGTCGGAGCAAGCAGAAAAGTAAAGAGACAAGCAACTAAACTCTAGACATGAATCCTCAGCTAACCAGACCGAGCAAATAGACCGAAGGAAACCTTCCAACTCAGAGTGGAATGGATCTCCTTACTCAAGACCATGGATGCATAGCTACCCACCATTAATGAGACACTTTGGATAGATCAGGGCACATGAATGCTCAAAGATGCGCATGATGCATGCTGGGGTAAAATAAAGGAAATCATCAAAGTAAATGCAAAGAAAGGATAAAATAGAAAAATAGTCGAGAATAGTATTACTAGACCGGACAAATCAGGGTCAAGACACTATCTGCAACCACGGCGTGTAAGGTAGAACCATCGTCTCCCAACTCTTCCAACCTAACGGCCTATCGAATGATTAAACATGTGCACCTAGATCATCATCATTTTTGTTAAAGGGGAACATCAGATCCCAAAACACATGAATGACCAGCCGGTTCTCGAGGTAATATATCATAGATACCATATAGTAATGCATTAAGGGATTAAAGATCGAGATACTTATCTGACTTACCTGCTTGGCGAGAAATGATGGCATGATGGCGTTTATGGTTATGACAATAAGAGGGGTTAGCCATCAACAATTAAATTCATGATATATATATCTGAGATGAAGACCACACAAGAATGGAACAAAGAATAAAGCAAATATAGCATCTCAAACCATCAATCATGTAGCTACTCCAAACGGTCTAGCAAGGACCACAAATAGACTCCTAACGGTCTAGCGATAGACCGCTAGGAGTAGGGCAGTTCACATTCTTCGATGAGGGTGACCCAGATGACAAACGGTCTGCATGAAGACCGCTAACGACTGCCTAACGGTTTGGCGATAGACCGCATGGCTCTGAGAGATTTCAAAAAAAATAGAATCGGTTGTTCCCTCTCCCACATTTCACACTCATTCACTCCGAGTCTCAACACTAGCCACTCCGACGACCACCGAGACCACCACACCTCCGACCACCGTGACCGGGCAACCCCCCCCCCCCATACGAGGATGGTGAAGAAGAAAGCCGTTTATCGCTTCCAACGGCATTTAGAACAAGAGGAAGAAGCTCCAATGGCGGCGGCGAGCCAACCGGAAGGGGAAGAGGGGCCGTCGGTCCAAACAATGGAGGAGGGGTCTCCCACGGCGGCGGAAGGGCCTGGGGAAGCTCCTGGAGATGAGGAGGAAGGGCACATGGAGGAGGAAGCACCGGAGGTGCCGACCGGGAGGCATTCGTCCGAGGTAGGCCGACTTCCTTAAAAACCCAATTTTGATTTTTCTAGATGATGCATGTGGGTAAAAATAGGAAGGGAATGGGTCTGGGGACCCATAGAAATGATGTAATGGCCTTTAGGGCCATTTTCAATCGTGGGGAAACGGGGCTAACACGGCCCCTTCGCTGAGTGCCTAGCGGTCCTTCCAGCGACTGCTAGGGATCCAGACGGTCTAGGCATGACCGCTAGGGAAGAAGAAATGGTCCAGAGACGACCGTTTGGGAACCAGAGTGATTTTTTTTATTCTAAAATGTAATGCAATGCATGAACTATAAACTATATGAATGACTGATTTTAAATGTTTAAATGTATGTAGGGGAAGAGACGGACCAAAATCTCCTGGCTGTAGGTCCGAGCAGTATACCTGGCGCTGCCAGATTTCCAGAGAGACAAATTGGTTGTGATGGGATTCGGTGAGCTGCTGAGCATTGAGGTTATGAGGATAGACACCGCATTGCTGTATGCGCTGCACAAGATATGGGACCCGATCAGCAGGGCCTTCCTTTTCCCATGGGGTCATATGATCCTGATGTTGGAGGATGTGGCGCGGATTACAGGACTTCGAGTGCACGGAGCGACAGTGACGGGGGCCACACATGCCGACTACCGAGAGTTGGCACAGGAGCTGCTTGACTTAGATCTAATGAGACCAGGATGTCATTCGTCGATGCTGGCGAGAGCGACACTCTAGGAGAGCCTGGGGCTGAGAGGAGCGGCGATAGCTGTGAGAGAGCTACCAGAGGAGCACCTCGGGAGACTGACAGATAGAGCCCGTGAGAGAGTGTTGGCAGGACCAAGACCAGAGGGGGACGTCGTCCTTCGTCGCTTCCTGATGCTGTTGTTCGGGAAGCTACTCTTTGCGACGAGGGCGGACGGAGTGAGCTGCAGGCTCCTCCCACTATTGAGGGACCTAGAAGGAGTCGGAGAGTACGCCTGGGGTGCTGCTGCGTTGGCGTTCCTCTTTGACACACTCAGTACCACCTACCGGTAGACGATGTTGGGTGGCTTCTCGCCTCTACTTCAGGTAAAATGCTTTACTTTTAAATGCGTATGATTTATGCTTACAATTATGATTGCTATGTGCTAACATTTAACTAATGCAAGTATGGAGCTACCTGTACCTCCCTGGCCTCGGGCGAGGAAAGAAGGTACATCCGGATTGGTTACCCATCACGAGGCGATGGATGGCGGTTCGGGACACAGGGTTGCTGCGACGCTTGGCGCGGGTGATCTAGGACGACATGGACACATTCTCCTATGCATCGATAAGCTTCTAGACTTAAGCTCCTAAATGCACTTAAAAATGCTCTTATAAATGCTGACACTTGACTTAATTGCCCTTTTCAGGTGCGCTGGACACCATACCGTGACGAGGGTCATGAGGGACAGCCCTGGGTGGAGGCGGCCCGGGCTTACGCGGGACGGGAGGTGTTGTTGGGTTCTATTAGATGGTGCAAGCCGTGATTCAGAGGGGGGTGAATGAATCTCCCCTTTAAAAATATAGTGGAATTAGAAACTTTGCCCAAATGAAAACTCAAAGGTAGAAATAACTATCTCACATTAAGCCTTAATACTGCCAGACATAATATCAAATGCTCACGGTGCTCACAGACAAATAACACGATTAAACACCGAACCAAACCTTTCAAGCACCAAGAAGCATGCAATCATAGCTGATAGTTATCAGCACATATAGCCTTCAAGGAAACATTAGATAGACAGTCATAGTTCTGGTAGGAAGAAAAACACAGCAAGTTCTACTCAGATGAGGAGAATGATCAATTAATCAATTGTGGTACTAGGCGAAGGTTAGATCAAAGATCTCCTCACGCAAGAGATGTTATTTCAGATAAGCGTGACCTATCCTTCCTAACATGTCTTTTTATATACCTATTTGATTAATGGAGCACTCAGATCATATGAATGATCTTGCAAACACTATCGACTCCTACTAGAAGCGATGCAAGACATTCATCTATTTAAGCAACCGATTAAACAAACCCACATTAGACACATGGTGAATAGTGAAAAGCTTAGGTTAAAACTATGCAGTAGGAATGCACCTAAGCATACATCTACCGTGAGTTAGAATAACAATCAAACCAAAGATGCAAGGATTTTTAGGTGGTTCAATTTTCACCTAGATCCACCCCACACTCAGACCAGAGTGTGGCTTACTGCTACCTAACAACTTGAACCGCTGAGCATCACAGCTTGCTTACATCTGCTGAGCATCACAGTTTGCTTCCGCTGATTCACAGCTTCGACTGCTGAGCATCACAGCTTACTATCCGAGGATGAACCTCGCCCGCTGAGCAACACAGCTTGCTATCCGAGGATGAACCTCGCCCGCTGACACACGGCTTGAAGTTTAAAATAAAAAGATAAAGGAAAGACAGAAACACAAACTACTTAAAAAGCATAAAATAAAATTGCTTACGCTGGAGCAAGACACCAGTTCTGGATCTGATCTAAGAACTGAAGAAACCTCTGAATTTCAAGCCCACTCTTCCACTCTTTTCTCTCTTCCTCACTTCCTTTCTCTTTCACTGCTCACTCTCTCTTTTCTTCCCCAGAATATGCCCTCTTCCGAGACTCTGTTTTCTCACTTCTTTCTTCTTCTTCTGCAAGCTCTCTTTCTCTTTTCTCCTCACTCTAACTCAGATTTTTCTCTCAAGCTCTGGCTCCTCTCTATCTAGCTCCTCTTCCTTATGCTCTTCTTCGGCTCTCCTTTTTCATTGTTGTTCAGTTTCTTTGATCGTAGGAGAGGCCTTCTTATAGGGCTTCAGGCTGGGTTCCCAAGAGCTCATGCGTCCGGCATGTGGAAGGTTTGTTTCTACTTTTTCAGAGAAGCCATGTGTCAGCTATAGATGGGACATCGATCCTCGTGGAGGAATGTCCAATGATTGCACCTCTTAGATCACGTGCCAATCATTTGTTCTTTTTTAATCCACGAGCTCATGCTTCAGGTGTGAGTTCAAGTGGTCACATGACAGACGAAGATGTCTGCACCTCTATAGTTCAGATGATCGAGAGTATGCCAAGTTGAAAGAGATGCGTTAGCCTATAGAAGAAAAGTGAAAACATGGTTAGACCTTATATACGTAGCACAGACCTATATGCACAACTAACATTTACCTTAGCATATGACAAAGCCTGCTAACATCGACCTTATGCACAAGACCTTGCATACTAACACTGACCATATGCACAAGACCGCATACTAACACCGACCTTAGATGCAAGGCTCTGCATACTAACACCGACTTTATGCACATGAAACATGAACTACCATCGACTATGGATGCACATGGTGCAACTAGCATCGACTATGTATGACACTAGCACCGACCCTTTATGCAACTAGCACCGACCTTAGTATGCACAAGGTGCAACTAGCATCGACTATGTATGACACTAGCACCGACCCTTTATGCAACTAGCACCAACCTTAGTATGCACAAGGTGCAACTAGCATCAACTTTGTATGACACTAGCACCGACCCTTTATACAAATAGCACCAACCTTAATATGTAAAAAATGCAACTAGCACTGACCTGACTTGATGGAAGATGCAACTAGCATCGACCTTACCTTATGAAATTTGATGCTAACATCGACCTTCATATGCCTGAATGCAAACATGCACCGACTGTCTACAGTATATGCATCGAACATCTAAGCATCAAGCAGTAACATGTACAGACTTTCATATGCTTGTCTGCAAAACATGCACCGACCCTATGTGCCAATGCAAAACATGCACTGACTATATGCAATACACAAACCTACACCGACTATATGCAAAATGCAAAACATGCACCGACTTCACATGCAGACCAATAGAGTATGCACCGACCTTGCTGCGTTTGAAGGCAAGACATACACCGACCTTGACAATGCATCCTTTCAGAATGTGCACAGACCTTATTTGCTGAATAACAAGATGTGCACCGACTTTCTACATGCATGAACAGTGATATGTATAGACCTTACTATGCATGCATTCTATACTAACATCGACCTCAGCTATGTGCAGATGAAACAAGCATCGACCTTAAATGATTCACTAGGCAAACTAGCATCGACCTTACCTTACTGAAGAGCAAAGTAGCATCGACCTTAGTAAGCAATAGATCTTAACTAGCATCAACCATAGTTCTATGAAAATGAAACATGCAATGACCTACAATGACAAGTATAAAATGGTTGTACTGACCTGGATATGTGTCAGACTGAGCATTGACTTTACCTGTCAAAGGCTGACTCACTTTTGACCAACAGTGTTGGCCTACTGCTAGTTGGGATTGACCTACATTGACTTGTGTTGAATTTTATCACTACTTAAGCACATATGATATCATTGCATGCAAACATTACTTAAGCACATTACTTAGATGACTCATAGTTTGGCATCATCAAAACCATAGGGGTACAACAATCTCCCCCTTTTTGATGATGGTAACACATATGAGTTTAGCATGTGATGATGATGGCAACACAATAATATTGAGCCATAAAACAGCAAACCCAATCACTATGAGTCATAAAACGGCATGCTGACTCATATCAAACTATTCTCCCCCTTTGACTTCATCAAAAAGTAAAAACTAGTTTGATAGAAGCATGAACTATAGGCCCTCTTTCTAAATGAACCTATAATGCAAGGTTCAGTCAAGTCTCCCTCTTTGACAGAGAAAAGAAATTAATGAAATGTATAAACAAATGCACAGGGATAGTCAATATATCAGGTCATGAGGGATTGAAATGGAACTAGGCCATCAGACATTCAGAGTGCAACATTCACTAGGTCATTGAGAGAATGAGCAAAGTCACATGAGCAGAGTTTGGTAGATGACAAGAGCATTCAGAAGAAGGAATCATAAGATGAAACTATAGCACAAGAATTCCAAATGAACTGAATGCACAAAGGTTTTCAATGAGATACCAATTTCATAAATTCAAATAAAGATGTTTTAGAATCTTCAATTATAAGGGCTTATGACATAATCTTTATTGAACAGCTAGGTTTAAATGTGATGTATTCAAGTTCTGTTCAGAAATTATGTACCTATATCCGAAAAATAGTCTTTTAAATAAAACTGAACAAAGCCTCCATGTTAACATCTAGTGTAGCCTCCCTATATCTTACTCATTCAAATCAATGACTCCTTTAGAAGTTACAAAAAGTAGTGTTGAGATTAAATAGACATGAAAGCATCTGGTTTTGTCCAATGTTCCAGCAATTTTCAGATATTATTTCTATCTATGCAACAACAATATTTATGGCATTATCTTTCAAGATCAATCAAGTTTAGTGCATACCTTATAACTAGAGGATACACATTGTTTAGATGCCAGTATCCCTAAGCACTTAGTATGACTAACTGTCATGATTTATTTTGAATAGAGTTAACTAGGGCACTTCATGACATAGGATTACTCCATTTCTTTGATGGGACTCCCAGTTTCTCAGTGCAACCTAATTATTGCCCTGCCTTACCTTGCACATATTTTTCATTGAATCTTCACCAGAGATAACTAAGGCACTTCATGACACAGTCCTTTGGACATGGTTTCTCAATGACCAAAGTCATTGCTCTGACATTGCTTTAGTAGCAAACATTACACAGATCAAACAAAATGTTTAAAAACAACACTCACCTCATGTATCTTTACCAAAGAAAGCCATGGTTTTAAAACTTCCAGTTTTCAGAAGATTTTACATGATATAACATGAATCAACTGATTAAAATTTATTAAAGGATTGATTCAGATATTTTCAAGATGTTCAAAACCAAACACAAGAAATACATAAGACTTAAACTAGCTGAGTTATTTCAGACATTCATAGTTCCATATAATGGAAGATTCCTAGTAAGAGTATTTTTCGGATTTATGATCAAGGTACACAGATTGAAATCTTTCAGAATTACAGATAAATGAAAGAGTGTTTTAAGGAGCAATCAAATTTTCAATTGAAGCAGTAACAAAATATGCACCAAGTGCAAGGGACTTGAAGCTCATACAAGAGACCGGATCTTGCAACCAGTATAGACAATTTTGTATGAGAAGATCAAAGCTTGGCTAAGGTTTAGCAGATATGCAGAGTTTTCAAACAAGTTTAAGAGTATGACTAGTGTTCCAAGCAGTTTCAGAGAAATGGTCACAGACTCGAAATTATGAAAGTGAAGGTTACGGATGACCATTGAAGACAGGAACATGATCATCAATGAAGGTGTCAACTCTTTGTGTCGACATCTGCTCACAAACTCCATAATTCAGAACACTTTCAATTAAGAAGTGCAGCACTTAGGTCAATACAATCAATGAGCTGAGAGCACAAATATTCAAAGTTCAATAAAGTGAAGCTTCCCCTCAACAAATGCAAGAGCAGTGATGGAGGCAAGTAAGATCAACTGATATCAATGTTTGAGATAAATTGCTGGAAGAGCAAAGATAGTCAATATGAGCAAAGATAATCAGTTATGCAGTTCAAGAATTTTCTTATGCTCCCCCTGAATGCATGCGCTCAAACATGTATGCATATGAATGGTATGCAACTAATACATGTATGCATATGCACTGACTCCCCTTAACAGAATGCATTGTACCACCAGATATTAATATGACAGACTCCCGCTATCAATATGCAGACTTGACACTTGGTACTTGGCAGAGAACTTAGGTCCTAGGGACCACCTCACGCAGGGTAAGTGCTTCCAGACAGACTTTATCTGCCCTTTGGCAATTAGCATTTAATATACCAATGAGTCATACAGAATATGACAACTAAGCATGATATGTAATTCAATAAATGCATTGAGGAGACAAGTTCAAATGCAAATGTAAACATATATGCATGAAAGTTCTCACTAACAGATCAGGAATGGTATTCGGCTATTCAAACGGAATTCAAATTACCAAACCTGTGAAGAGCAGAGCTTGGGTTTTACCATATTCAGGTGCCTTGGCTTATTAAACCCCTTTATTCTTCAGCTTCCAAGGCACACCTGCAAAATAACTCTTATTTTGTAGATTTAGGTACCCAAGAATTCTTTGGTCCTAAACATTTAGTGGCACCTCTAAAGGGTGGTTTCCACATTTTCAGAGCTAGAGGATCATCAGATTTCATAATAGAACAATTATGCATAGAATGCCCATATTGACCACAATAATGACATGAGATGGAAAACTGAAGATTTTTCTTATCCATAGGAATTTTCATTTTCTGTTTATTGACAATGAAATTCTTATTTTCATTAATATGCCAACATTCTTTCATGACATGTCCAATCTTGCCACAATGATGACAATGCACAGCAGATTTTTCATTTCTGCTATGAGGTAGAACATGGAATTTCTTGTTGTCTACTCTAGCATTTTTCTTACCATTGGCCAGCCAACAGTCAGAGGCTTTGTGGCCAGGTTTCTCACATTCAAAACACACAAGAGATTTTCTGTTAAAGATAAATATAGTTATGTCAAAAATATTTCTGTTTGCGGGGAATTCAACAGATTTAGAATTGAATTTCTTTCCCTGAACCTGCCAACAGTGTGAAGCAATATGTCCATATGTACAACACTGAAAGCATTTAATATCTTTCTTCTGAAGATTAGATCTTTTCTGAGCAGAGAAGTTTCTATTATGCATAGCACTTGCATTTAGGTCATCTTGTTTCATTATTCTACATTCATGCATGAGATGACCAATTTTATGACAATAAAAATATTGAATCCATTTATTTTGAACAGAAGTGGATTTCTTAGCATAAGAATTCATAGCATGAATTTTATTAAAATTCACATCATCCTTCTTCATTAATAAGCAGTTATGCATTACATGGCCAAGCTTACCACATTGGTGACATGCATTTTCCTTTTTGTGTGCATGTATATTCAGGTTAGTTTTACTTACAGCATGCACATTTTCATTATCAGGATGATTCAGCTTTCTCTGCAAACTACCATTCTTTCTGACCCTTTTAGTTTGTTTCTGATTTTTCTGAGCAGTAGCTTGCTTTGGATTCTTTTGAGTTGTGAATTGAAAAATAGATGGATTCAGGATTTTTAGATTTTTGTTCTCTCTTTGAATTATTTGAGGTGCCAATTGTTTCAGAGAAACATTTGAAGTGCTGGCACCTTCTGAACTTTGCACAAAAGTGGAATATAGTTGATTCCTCATTTTCTCTTTGTTTCTAAAAATATGACCACTATCCTTCTTTTGAGCATTCACTTCATCTCCCAATTTTTCTTTGCTTCTAGCAAATTCAGACAATGAGGTATTCAAATCATGAATTTCATTTTGGAGTGATGTGATGAACAATTCAGAATTCACTAGTTCTTCTTCACATTTTGTTACTTTTTCATTCAACATAGCATTGATGGTTTTATGACTGTCAATTTCCTGCATCAATGCACTCACTCTTTCAGACTCATTATCAAATGAGCACTTTCCCTTTTCCAAGGTCAAAAGTCTTTCAGATATAGCAGAATTCAGCGGCTTCAATTCTTCATTTTCTTTCATTAGTTCCTCATTCTGAACTAGTTCATTTATTAAAATCTGATATTCAGAAGATAGTTCTTGTTTCTGTTTAGATTCAGATTTTTCCAGGTTTCTCTGTAGTTCCACATTAACAGCTTTAATAGCATCAAGTTTCTAAGAGATTACTTCATTTTCTTCTTGAAGTCTTTCAAGCCTTTTGATTTTATTTTCTAAGGATGCAATGTGTATCTCATAACTGGAAATCTCTTGTTCACTACAATTAACACACTCATTCAACACCCTGTTAGCAGTTTTATAATTTTTAATTTCTTGTTCCAGATTGTGCAATTTTTCAGATTGATCAAAGCAAACAGATTTTCCTTTTTCAAGTTTCATTAATCTATCAGACAGTGAGGTGTTTAGATGTTTCAATTTCTCAATTTCTTCCTTAAGCTTATCATTTTGAACTAACTCATTTATTAAAATCTGATCATCAAGAGTGGCATCTTAATTCTGTTGGGTTTTAGAGTTTTTCAGGTTTTTCGGAAGTTCCTCATTAACTGTTTTGATTGCTAAATACTTTTCAGAGAGTAATTTATGTTCTTCCTAACCTCTTTTAAGTCTTTCATCATTTTAAGCAATGTGCTTCCTGAGAAATTCACTTTCAGATTTTAGCTTATTCTGTTCTGAGTTAGCACATTCAAGATCTTTCAACAATTTTTTATTCTGAACTGAATTTTTGATGCAAATATGATCATCATTAAATGAGCTCAATTTTTCTTCTAGTTCAGAAATCTTATCTGCAAATTCTTGATTTTCATTTTTCAACAAGCAGATTTGTTTCTTATTCAAGTGAACATCAGAGAGACAAGCATCATACGATTGTTTCAGACTCAAACAATTTTCACAGAAAGAATTTGGACTGTTCTGATCGATTTTCTTTTTCAATTTTTTATGTTCAGATTTAAGTTTCTTATATCTGTTAGACAGTTCTTCATGCATCATTACGAGTTCATCAAAAGAAATCTCTTCAGATCCGGAGCTTACCTGAGACGCTGTCTCAATCATTTGATCACTGTTGTGATCGCTCCGGTTGGCCATCAGGCATCTTTCTTCTTGTTTCCCATGAGCAGCGATTATAGTATCCAGAATTTCTTTTCCAGAAGTGCACCTGCGAATAGAAGGAAACATATCAGTATCAACTGCAGCTTTCAAAATATTAAGAACTGTGAGATTATCATAGTTCTTTAATCTATCCTCATTAGACCACTTGGTCTGATTATGAGGCATTTCATGTGGGCCTTTAGATACAATACGCCATAGATTGGAATCAATGGAGTTCATGTAAGTATATAAGCCTCCTAGCCAAGTGTTGAAGTTGGAACCATCAAAAACCAGAAGAGACGACATTGAAAACACTTGTCAAATAGATTCAGAGCAATGAGCAAAGCACCAAAATATAGCAGGATCCTTTACAGATCGTTGGATCTGGACAATCAGAGACCCGCTCTGATACCAAATGTTGGGTTCTATTAGATGGTGCAAGCCGTGATTCAAAGGGGGGTGAATGAATCTCCCCTTTAAAAATATAGCGGCATTAGAAATTTTGCCCAAATGAAAACTCAAAGGTAGAAATAACAATCTCACACTAAGCCTTAATACTGCCAGACACAATATCAAACGCTCACGGTGCTCACAGACAAATAACACGATTAAACACCGAACCAAACCTTTCAAGCACCAAGAAGCATGCAATCACAGCTGATAGTTATCAGCACATATAGCCTTCAAGGAAACATCAGATAGACAGTCATAGTTCTGGTAGGAAGAAAAACACAGTAAGTTCTACTCAGATGAGGAGAATGATCAATTAATCAATTATGGTACTAGGAGAAGGTTAGATCAAAGATCTCATCACGCAAGAGATGTTATTTCAGATATGCGTGACCTATCCTTCCTAACATGTCTTTTGATATAACTATTTGATTAATGGAGCAATCAGATCATATGAATGATCTTGCAAACACTATTGACTCTTACTAGAAGCGATGCAAGTCATTCATCTATTTAAGCAACCGATTAAACAAACCCACATTAGACACATGGTGAAGAGTGAATACCTTAGGTTAAAACTATGCAGTAGGAATGCACCTAAGCATACATCTATCGTGAGTTAGAATAACAATCAAACCAAAGATGCAAGGATTTTTAGGTGGTTCGATTTTCACCTACATCCACCCCATACTCAAACCAGAGTATGGCTTACTGCTGCTTAACAGCTTGAACCGCTGAGCATCACAGCTTGCTTACATCCGCTGAGCATCACAGCTTGGTTCCGCTGATTCACAGCTTCGACTGCTGAGCATCACAGCTTGCTGTCCGAGGATGAACCTCGCCCGCTGAGCAATACAGCTTGCTGTCCGAGGATCAACCTCGCCCGCTGACACACAGCTTGAAGTTTCAAATAAAAAGATAAAGGAAAGACAGAAACACAAACTTCTTAAAAAGCATAAAATAAAATTGCTTACGCAGGAGCAAGACACCAGTTTAGGATCTGATCCATGTTGAGTAGTGGACAGCGGATCTAGAGGGGAGGGGTGAATAGATCTGCCCCTCTTTTCGCAATGCAACCCTCTATATAGCTAGATAAAATAAATTACAGCGGAATGTAACTAGCTTATCGAAGAACACTATGATTCGCTTGGCAAGATGAGCAACTAATATATCGATTTGAACCTAAGCATGCATCTAGAACAAAGCAATCGCATAAACAAACCACAACACAAAGGATTTTAAGGTGGTTCAGACTGAATCCCCAGTCCTACATCCACCCCTCACTAAATCCGATGAGGCTCCACTAGTGCCACGCACTGAACCGCAAATCGGAAAGACCTCCGATTACCTTCCTACTAACCACAGATAGGGACGTCAACACCGCAGATAGGACAACTTCCGATTGCCTTCCTACTAACCACCAGTAGGGACGATTCTCAGTTCCAAATGTTTGTATGAAATGAAAAAGAACAAATATGAAAACACTCAATCATCAAACAAGGTATAGAATATGCTCAAGAAGAAAAATCTTGTCTGAGATTGCTGAAGCTTGAGTCTGATTCTTCAATGGTAACTCCTTCCTTGTGACATGGTCTTCCTTGGATCACCTTGAGTTGATGAAGAAGATGAAGGATGCAGATTTGATCTCCCTTGAGAATGAGCTTCTATGGATCACCTTGAGATGAGGAAGAGGATGATGGTTGCAGCTTTATCTTCACTTGGCTTGGGGTTGATCTCCTCTTGAAGTAGCTTCAATCACTTGAGGGTTTGATGAAGAACTTCTTCCCGGAGTACTGTTCATGGCTACAGTACTCGAACTCCTCTCCCTTGAACACACCCTTGTAGCCTCCCATGAATCCCCTTGAAGCATTAGGGTTTCTAACCCCTCATGTGTTGGTTTTATAGACTTTGAATGATCCTTGGACATCCCCCAGACCAGATCCACAATCCATGGGGGATTGGGTGACTTTGGGGTTAAATAAATGGGTAGAAAGACCTCTCCTCGAGCTTGAAACAAAAGTCAACAAAGGGGGTCTCGGGGCTGGCGGTCGACCGGAAGGCATGGGGCGGTCGACCGAAACCTGCAAAATCTCCATCTTTTCAGTTCTGGGAGAACCGGTCGACCGGAAAGGCAGGGGCGGTCGACTGAAACCTGTAAATCTTGGAGTGTTTTGTTTCTGGAAGAACCGGCCGACCGGATGCCTAGGGGCGGTCGACCGAAACCTGTAAAAGTTGCCAATCTTCATCTCTGGAAAAACTGGTCGACCGGCCAAGGTGTGTTGATCGATCGGAAAGACCTATACCTGTAAAAATGAAGTGTTAGCTCAAAGAAACATGTCCATAAGTCAAGATACTCATGTCCTTATCAATTTCATGTATTTTTGGGTTTGGTTTATGCATTAGATCATTTGAGCATTTCTAAATTTTGTTCCGAGGGCTCCGCGTGCGAGGGCGCAATCATTGAGCTTTCACGTTTGCCATCTCCACTCCATTCCTTGGCATATCTGTCATGAAAGAACATCAAGGTGTTTAATCATATAAGAGCGATAAAACATCAATGACTTATAGTGTTTAGCCATTATCAAAACCAAGAATATCAAGTAACTCAAATGACCATAGGATGATGTCGAATGACCCAAGTGACCACAAGATGACTCAATTGACCACAGGGGCATAACATTCTCCCCGTTTTTGATGATGGCAACACTGTGAGTCATTATGTGGCAGTAATATCCAAAATGGTAAAAGTTATAACAAATGCAACATATGCAGCTCAAGATTTATGATAGTAATAGTATGTGAATGCAATTATGAATGCAGATATGAATGCTATGCAATTATGCAACCCCCATCACATACACATAAGAGATACACAAAGCCCACAAAGGATTCTCCCCCTTGGACTCTCCCCCATACACAATTCACTCATCTTCCTTTGACAACTCACAAAGGCCGCACAAAGGACGGACAAAGGTATTAAAGGAAAGGACTCACAACAAGACATTCATTTTCTCCCCCTTTGACAGCAGCAAAAAGGAGAGATAAGATAGGGAAGGTGACTAATGTCTGAGAGACTAGAGCTGAATGAGAGTGGAGAGCAAGCCATTATAGGCAAACCTGAAACATGCCGTGAGCAATATATATATGGTTCAAAGCTAATGAAATCCGAGATCAACAATGGAGTTCGAAAAGTAGCTATATCCAAGATGTAATAGAAATAAACCAAAGTTGCATATCATGGCAGTGTTTAACCTTAACTTGTCTTATATATCCATATTCAATAACTACAAAGGGAATAACACAAAAACTAGTATTGAGGCTAAACAATCATGACTAAAGCATGGAATATTATGAGTTCAACAAATTTGATTGTCAATATCTTTTGAATTTGAAGGCACATGACTCATATGTTATGAGCAATCGAGTCTAGTACATGTCTCCTAGCCGTAAGAATACACGTTGGTTAGATGCCAGTATTCCTAGGTATTTGGCAAGACTGACTGTTAAGCTTTAGAATGAACAGAGATAGCAAAGTCCCGTCATGACATATCCAAACTCATTTCTTTGATGAGAAGATATATTTCTCAGTAATTATGCCATTGCTCTGCCTAGAGTCCAAATGAATTAAGACAGAGATAAAAGGGGCACATCATGACGTATCATTCGTCACTTGATTTGATGACGTGACATATTTCTTTGTGCAACAATATCATTGCTCTGTCAAATTAAATTTCAGGAATTCCAGCTCATCAATATGTTTAGAAACAATACTAAGCCTGAGTGTATCACCAAGATGGTCATGAATTTTGAATTTTCAGATATCAGGATAGTCATACAAAGCACAATATGTAATCTCTAGTTAAGGTCTATTAAACCCACAGAACATAGATGATTTCAGAATAAATATTTTTGAACTTCAAGGAAATCATTAAATCTGAACCATTTTCATTGAATGGACAATCATCAGGGCATATAATAGAAAGTTCTTACACCATATGTTTGTCAGTCTCATGATCTCATATTCAGACTGTAAGCCATGGAAGCACAAGAAATTAAGAAAAGCATCAAGACTCCCCCTAAGGATATGCAATGAATGCACTCAAGGAGTTATGTGTGCAAGCAAGTGTAATGATAACTATCAAGAGGAGAATGACCTGAAACATGCAGGGGTTGACATGAATTTGACAGACATGAGATGCATGACCCAACACGTGGTTGTACACTTATTAAATGCAACAGAATGAAGATGAAACATATGCATGAATGCTGCACAAGGACAACTCCCCCTTACTATATGGCCTATATGCGACATTGACACATGGTACTTGGCGGAGGTAAAACCTCACGCATATTGAGTGCTTCTAGGCAAGCATAACTTGCCTTTCCATACATCAACATTTGATATATCATGGCCATACAAGAATGATGCTACACAAATCATGCAATGCATTATGAACATGAACGCAAGTCATTATTATGCATCTACATGCAACGCGACACATATGCAAAATGACATATTGACATATAAACAATGCATGAACATCAATCTGTAAAAACACACACTAAATTGAACAAGATCATCATTTCAATTTTTATTGGCCTGAGGTCGTCAAAGACCAAGCTCCCTTCTGAGTGTTGAAAATATGTCATTACATAAGGGCTTGGTGAAAATATCAGCAATTTGATTTAGAGTATCAACAAAATGCAGTTCAAAATTTTTCTTACCGACCTCATCTCTAATGAAGTGATGCCTAATCTCAATATACTTAGTCCTAGAGTGCTGGACTGGATTTTTTGCAAGGTTGATAGCACTAGTGTTATCACACAGAATCGGAACACAACCCAGATCCACTAGGTAGTCTTGGAGTTGGTGTTTAATCCATAACACTTGGGTGCCACAGCTCCCCGCAGCAACATATTCTGCCTCTGCGGTTGAGAGGGTAACCAAGAGTTGTTTCTTGGAGGCCCAAGAAACTAAACACCCGCCCAGAAACTAGCAGTAGCCACTAGTACTTTTGCGATCCAGCTTGCATCCAGCATAGTCCGCATCAGAATAAAATATAAGAGATAATTCACATGATGACAGATACCACAATCCCAAATCTTGAGTGCCGGCAAGATATCTAAGGATATGTTTGACGGCAGTCAAGTGGGATTCTCTAGGACTAGCTTGAAATCTAGCACAAAGGCATACACTAAACTGGATATCTGGTCAGGATGTAGTCAAGTAAAGCAACGAGCCGATCATACCTCTATAGATCTTTGCATCCACTAATTTATCATTTTCATCTGAATCCAGTGATGTTGTGGTGCTCATAGGAGTTGCAATGATTTTACTATTCGTCATGTCAAATTTTTCAGCAGCTCCTTGATGTATTTGGCTTGACTTATGAAGCAACCATCTTGTCCTTGGTTGACCTGCAAATCGAGAAAGAATTGGAGTTCTCCCATTATGCTCATCTCAAATTCGCTAGTCATGAGGTTAGCAAATTCCTCACACATTTCAGATTTAGTAGAACCAAACATAATATCATCAACATAAATTTGAACAATCAAGATGTTCTTACCTTGTTTCTCGGTGAAAAGTGTTTGATCTACCTTACCTCGTGTGTACCATTTTTCAATGAGGGACGAGCTTAGTCTCTCATACCAAGCTCTTGGTGCTTGCTTAAGTCCATAAAGCACCCTGTCTAGCTTGTATACAAAATCTGCATGGTTAGAATTCTCAAAGTTAGGGGGCTGCTCAACATAGACTTCTTCTTTGATCAAGCCATCAAGAAAGCACCTTTTACATCCATTTGGTACAGCTTTATTCTAAGGGAGCATGCAAAGGTAAGTAAAATTCTGATGACTTCGAGTCTAGCAACTGGGGCGTAAGATTCATCAAAGTCTACCTTAAACTCTTGATTGTACCCTTGAGCCACCAATCTAGCCTTGTTTCTTATTATCTTGTCATCCTCACTTAGTTTGTTCCTAAAAACCCATTTAGTGCCTATGACAGATTGTGATGATGGTCTAGGAACAAGATGCCAAACTTTATTCCTTTCAAACTGGTTTAACTCATCTTGTATTGAATTTATCCAGTTTTCATCTTTTAATGCTTCATCAATATTTTTGGGTTCAAGCTGAGAGACAAGAGCAAGTTGATCTAATTCTTCCACAATTCTGAAATGTTACCTTGTTCTAGGTGGGTCATTCAAGCTCCCAATGACATTTTCAAAAGGATGATCCTTGAGAATTCTAATGTTTGTAGAATCATTACCTTCTCTTGGAGCTTGATCCCTTGTATTGCTTGATTCAACTAGGTCACCATCTTCTTTTATTTCTTCTTGTGGAGAATCACTCTTTTCCTTCATGCTTAGGAATTCCCCATCTTCATCATTTTTCCTGCAAGAGTTATCATTGTTAGAATCATCATGATATTCATCAAAGGAAACATGGGGTGATTCTTCCACAGTTTACCTCTTGATATTGTAAATTCTATAAGCCCCAGATCTATCAGAATATCTAAGGAATATACCTTCATCGCTCTTGGACTCGAATTTATCTAAGTCTCTTTTGTCATTGTTGTGGATGAAGCATTTTGACCCAAACACTTTCATATGTGAGAGAGAGGGCTTTTTACCTTTCAGCAACTCATAAGGAGTCTTTTTGGTATGTGGCCTTACCATAGAGCGGTTGATAATGTAACATGCTGAGTTTACGGCTTCAGCCCAAAACCTCCTTGGAAGTTACCGTTCAGCAAGCATGGTTCTTGCCATCTCTACAAGTGTTCAGTTTCTCCTTTCAACTACACCATTTTGCTCCGGCGTTCTTGGTGAAGAAAATCGGTGTGAAATTCCCTCAACCCTGCAAAGATTATAGAAGTCAGTATTTTCAAATTCACCACCATGATCAGATTGAATCTTGGAAATTTTAAACTCACCGTCCTACTTTATCTTCATGTAGAGTGCCTGAAACTCATCAAAAACAGCATTTTTGTGTGTGAGAAAGAAAATCCATGTGAACCTAGAAAAATCATCCACCAAGACATATCCATATTTTCTACCACTTAAGCTAGCAGTTCTGGTTGGTCCAAACAGGTCCATATGAATTAGCTCGAGTTGTTTGGATGATGTATTTTCAGATCTTCCCTTGAAAGATTTTCTTATGTGTTTACCTAGGGCACATGCATCACACAACTTATTTTCTTGTTTAAATGATAATTCAGGCAACCCTTTCACCATTGAATGCTTTAACAATTTATGTAAGACATTCTAGCTAGCATGTCCTAGTCTACGATGCCATAACCATGCAATTTCAGATTTTGGTGCAGCAAGACAAAGGTTTGAATAAGCATGATCATCTAAGTCAATCATGTAAACATTATTGACTCTCTTACCAGAAAATTTTACCTTATCAGATTTTGGTTCAAAGATTTTATATTCATGAGAATCAAACAACACTTTGTGACCTTTATCACACAATTGACTTATGCTTAGCAAGTTATATTTCAATCCTTCAACTAACAACACATTTCCAATGGAGTTGGGGAGATTCTTACCTACATTACCTGTTCCAATGATTTTTCCTTTATTGTTCCCTCCAAATGTGACGTGTCCTCCTTCCTTTTCCTCCAAGAGATAAAATTTTGTTTTGTCTCCAGTCATGTGTCTTGAACAGCCGCTATCAAGATACCACATGTTATGCATGGCTGCAAGACATTCCTGCACAAGCAATTAAGCAATGGTGTTTGGAACCCAACCAAATTTGGGTCCCATCAAACTTTTCAAATTTTCAAAATATGAAACCATTTCTTTTGGAATCCAAACCTTCTTAACATTCATGTTTTGTTTGCTTAGAGTAGGGTGTAGACACGCCGTTCTTGACGTTACCGTGAGTAAATCTCATATTACACTATGATACCCCAAGGCGGCCTTCACATTTTTAATTACTCTGGTGATTTCCTATTTTTATGAATTTTTTTATATTTTTTTTGAGTTTTTCCATGAAAAATCATGGAAGTGTCCAGGCGCCTGGACACCTCCATCAATGACAAAAAAAAATAAAAAAATCAAAATCATGGAAGTGTCCAGGCGCCTGGACGCCTCCATCAATGACCAAAAAATAAAAAAAATTAAAATCATGGAGGCGTCCACTTGCCTGGACGCCTCCATCAATGCAAAAATAATAAAAACAATATCAATAATAATAAAAAACAAAACAAAAATCAAATAAAAATAATATATTTATGGACGCCTCCATTACCTTGCTCACCGGGCCCCGTCCACCGACCGACGGTTTGTCGTGTGTGAAAAAATCCAATTATGGAAGCGTCCTGCCAACTGGACGCGCCCATTTCTGAATCACGAGGCACCGCTCACAAAACTACGCGTTGTGCCAAACCGCGTGCGACTTTCGATGGAGTTCGGTGGACCTTATTGAGGCGTCCGGTACCCTGGACGCCTCCACGAAAATATTCAAAAAAAAATGAATAAAAATAGAATAAAATATTACTTCGGCCCTGATGGAGGTGTCCAGGGTCCTGGACGCCTCCACCCTCCGGAGCCCTATAAATAAAGGCCCACCCCCCTCAGTTCTAGGGGAGCTTCTAAGAGATCCGATAGGCTGCCGGAGCCTAGAGGCTACCGGAGTCATTTCTAACCCTTGGGGTCTTTTGTAGGTGGAGGTTCCGCCGGCTTCTCGGGTGCCCACGCTTGCGAGAGGAAGGTCGTCTTCATCCACCGCGCTTCCACGTCATCCCTACGCTGCCGGAGCTCCGTCGGATTTCACCATCGGCACATCCAATAAGCCAATCCTTTCCTTTTCTTCGTAGTTCTTTTGCATTCATCATCTCGCATCCTCTATCCCCCTTCATAAGGGCGCCTCTTCTTATATACTTCTTACATCCATCATCTTATTTTCCTCCTACTCGAGTCCGAGAGGGGTTTAAAAGATAACACCAACCAGGTGTGTGTCTTGCCATCATTTCATTATTTTTATCGCAAGGATTTGAATACTACACCTTCATCTTTTTAATCCACTCGTTACTTGTTTGTCGTTGTTTTGCAAGGGTACCCAAAGAAAGCCCTCTCCGTCGGCTGCCCGAAGGGGGAGGAAGAAGTAACCCGCCATCTCCCGCTCTTGAGGTAGGCGCGATCACTTTCTTTATTTTGGGGTCTTTTGGCCCCTGGCGATCACGTCATGTTCTCGAGGCCGCGACGAGTCACTTCCCCAATGGCCGTTTAAATTTCCGTTCTTATATTATCTTTATATTCTGTTATATTCTTATCTGCTCATATTCTCGAGGCCGCGGTGAGTCACTTCCCCAATGGCCGTTTAAATTTCCGTTCTTATATTCTCTTTATATTCTGTTATATTCTTATCTGCTCATATTCTCGAGGCCGCGGTGAGTCACTTCCCCAATGGCCGTTTAAATTCCCGTTCTTATATTCTCTTTATATTTTGTTATATTCTTATCTGTTCATATTCTCGAGGCCGCAGTGAGTCACTTCCCCAATGGCCGTTTAAATTCCCGTTCTTATAATCTCTTTATATTTTGTTATATTCTTATCTATTTATATTCTCGAGGCAGTGGCGAGTCACTTCCCCAATGGCCGTTTAAATTCCCATTCTTTATATTCTCCTTATATTCTGTTATATTCTTATCTGCTCATATTCTCGAGGCCGCGGCGAGTCACTTCCCCAATGGCCGTTTCAATTCTTGCTATTTGATTTCTGCACCATTCCTGTCCCCCCGAGGCCGCGGCGAGTCACTTCCCGCTATGGCCGTTTAACCCCCATATCTTGCTATATTACATTTGTCCCGCTCGCCCCGCCGGAGCAATCTCCCGTGGTGGCCCCTTCTCTTTTCTCTTATTTCTGTGTTGCAGCAAACAAAAAGGAGCCCGCGCGCTCCGCGTCTTCTTCGCTCTCCGAACCGCGTGACGTCGCTCACAGATTGGCGATCATGGTGGGACTTCTACTACTTCCTTTTGGCTACCCTTGCAAGTTCGGCACCGTCCGTGCCTCTCCACCTTGGCGCCCACGCGCGCCCCCGTTGTGCTCACGGTAGCACTGTCAGTTGTGATTGGTTGGGTGTTTATTATATGTTTGTTATTTCTGTTGTTTTCTTACTCTATATCTCTGTCAGCATTCCATTTGCATACATCCATCCCTCTTTTATATCCTTTTTCATTTTTTTTAAGGATCACCCTTTCCCGGTGAAGGAAGGACTCTCCGTTTGAGAATTCCTCTCAACGGACTAGAATCTCCTCCACTGGGACCTCCGTAAGTCCTCGACATCGAAGAATCTCCTCTTCGTTCACTAGGCTGGTTGTACCATTGAAGTTCCCCGGAGTTAGTCATCCCATTCGTGGTGAGACGAGAGACCCTAGCTGACACGGCGGTGAAACAAAAATAAACTAGGGTCCCTATTTTGTGTGAACTTCGGATCTCGCTAAAAACATAAAAAAAATCATCAAAATCAAAACACAAAAAAGGCGTAAAGGCATCCACTTGTTTAATAATCTCTGCTACCTGCTTGCTAGTGTATGTTTTTGCGTTCTGGGAAAACTATGAGCATGGCTCACGAGTCTTTTGAGGAGAACCACCCTAGTCGTGGTTTGTCAGTCGACCCACGAGTCTATGCTATGGACTCGGGTCCTTCTCATGAGCCCTCGCATGAGGTGCAGGTTATTACCGAGGACACGTCCCCACCACATGATATCTCTTCCTTACTGGGCGTCCTCGCCAACACGGAGCTTACCTCTGAACAGCTCCGGGCCTTCCAGGCCATTCTGAAGGGGAAATCTATTTCCCCCATGCCCCAGGAATCAACTCCGGCCATCGCACCTCTCCAAGAGTCCGTGCAGGCCATTCCATCTTCTTCATTGGCGCAAGCCATCCAGTCTCCCTCGCTTCAAGGACAAGTGAGCCAACAACCACCCTCATTCCAGTTCCCGTCACAATCTCAAACTCCCGTTGTTCCCCACATACCGCTTCAGCCGGGGCCGACTATCGACGGTCCGGCAGCTCCCTCTCATTCGGGGTTCCCCCCTCAAGTCTCCGGGAGACAGTTTCTCCCCCAGTGGCAAGTGCCACCTTCACCTCTAGAGGAGCTCGCCCAATCGCTCCTCAATAGGTTCAATCGTATGGACGAGCAGTTTCAAAATCTGAGAAGAATGGTGGACATGAAAGCCACCCCGGAGGTTGCTTTGCCAATCCTTCCCGTCATTCATCTTCCTCCCTCCGAAATGCCCACGTACCGCAGATACAATGGTACCGGCAACCCCTTCATTCACCTCAAGGATTTCATGTATGAGTCCTCCTATTGGCAAAACGATCAGAGGTCCCTGGCATACCTCTTTCGGAGATCATTGGATGGTCCCGTGCTAGAGTGGTTCTATTCTTTGGAGCCCCGCGAGGTCGAGAATTTTGAAATAGTCCAGAGAAGGTTTTTGTAAAAATATAGGGATAGGGTCGGTCCCTCACTCTCCATTACCGACCTAGTGGCCAAAAAGATGAAGCCCGACGAGGATTTTGTCCGCTATTGTCACGCCTCGAGCGCGGAAGATACCCGGAGATGCGCGACGTGTCTATATCAATCATGTCAATCAGAGTGGTCGTGTATTCGACACAAAGACAGAGATGCGCAAAATAGCAAGATAACCCAATCCTTTATTTCATAATGGATAGACTATTACAAATACAATACTCTGTTTAATAAAAAGAAAAGTACATAGTTGACTCGAGAAAACTATAGAAACAACTAGACGACACTTGTAGAAGCTCTATCACTTTCACTCTTGACTATTCCCATCCGATTGACTTCCATCGTCGTCGGACTTACCTGAAAAGTACAAGGGACAAACGGAATGAGCGAACGCTCAGTAGGAAATTATATCTCAAGTACTAGCAAGGGGTTTAAGTAATTACATTTTCATGAATGCAATAAAGCTATGCATGCTCGCATAAAACGACAGGATAGATAGAATGTAGTATCAAGGAAATAAGATGAACTTATCACGAACTTTCAACAAGATAACAAGTTTATTCGAGATATTCAAGCAAGTACATTTAACAAGTCATGTCAAGAACTTTGGCTATCATGTATCAAGCAAGTAAATTACCCTTTTTCGGGCCACGCATTTCATTTCATGTCAAGTACGAGTCAAGTACAAGATGTGTGTGGAATGTCCAATCAAGCAAGTCAAGTACTCGGTATAATGCCAGATACCTTATCATTTTAACTCCCATGGGCACAAGTACTTTCGGGTGCTCCTCCCAGGACCAGATCGGGCCCTATATGCGCAGGCATTTATCATGTGTTTTGACATCCACTCTTGTTTATATAGCCAATATAGAATTTCAATAATCAAGCTTGTAGACACGTATGACAACTTTGATAGAATAGAGTCCAAAATATGACAAAGGACATAGAATGGCGATAATAACGGTATAATCACGATATCGATAAAACTAGGTAGAACATGATTCCCTTAACTTGGGTACCATGACAAATCAGTATGGACATTCTTTATATAGAATTGAGGTCCACATGAACAGTATATCAAAGGTAAGATACCCTCATTCTTATCACAGAATTGGGGTTTACAAGAACGACATGATATGGCATGATATCATCATCCCATTAAGAATTTCTTATGATATACTCTTTGTATAATCATAAGGGCCGGTATACCATGTTTCTTTAGAGTGACATGGCATCAATGGTGTAATGGGTTTTTAGGGTACAACCAGCTCAGTCGGCCTTGAGGGAATCCAAGGCTACGAGGAGTCTTACGGAGGTCTCTATGACTAACTCGCTAGTCCAAAGGAACGGAATGTCCAATGGAGAGCTTGTATGTCAATGAGAGTTGAGTGTGATCGATAAATCAACATGAAACGTGGGACTATACTCACGGAGTGGAGAATAGTGCCGATATATATATATATGTATAATATGAAACCATCGGTAATAGAATCAGGATAAAATCAGTTTACAGTAAAATAACGACTTAAGTAAAGTCGTGTATTGAATAATTAATGCCTAACAGAAGGGCGTTTACATATATTGTCAATTTGCAGAATTTCTATTATTTCATTAATTTATCAAAAACACGCCTTTCCTGGGGGCGTTTCTTCAAAGTTGACGACTGCAGAGGCAGGCGTCTCATCATTTACATATTCGATAGGATATAATTATTCTCAGAAATTTATCAAAAACGCGCCCTTGGAAGGGGCGTTACTTTCTAATTCCATTTTACAGAATATGTGAATTTCAGGATTTTAACAGATACACGCCCTAGGAAGGGGCGTTACTTTTCAGATTCACGCCTTGTTCTGGGGCGTTAGAATATGGAAAACGACTTTGTCCAAGTCGTGAATTTCAAGGAATTTACGATATTTTAATAAATAATATTTCGAGAGACAGGAGACATGTCATGGCAGTAAAATTTAACAGGAATTCACAGAGTCATGCAAGATATTAAAAATCAATATTTCATATGTATTGTAATTTTTAAACAGGATCAATTATTAATCACATGCGATTCTTATGAAATTAACGCCTGCGTAGAGGGCGTCAAATATTAAATTGACGACCACTAGCATGGTCGTTTCTTTTAAATTAGCGCCCTAATCAAGGGCGTTTCTTTTAAAATTTTGCAGAAAACATAATAAAACCTTATAAACAGTATGCATGCCATGCTCATATACGTATGTATAGATATCTTGCATTAATTCTTATTTGGGCTACAATAACTTGAGAAAATCCTACCTTAATTGATAATCTGGAGATCGACGTGAGGTGTTCTGAAACTCCTACGACTTGGCAGCAAGAAAGGGCAGGAAGATGATTGATGAGGATGAGAGAACCTGCAGAAGATATATCAAAGATATCAATCTTCTTTGTAATGGCTTGCTGGAAGCGAAGAAATAAGAACTTACACAAGTTCTTCAGGACGCAGATCTTCTTAACCTGTACAGAAGAGAAGGAGATGAAGAGTCAGTAACCTTTCATATGTTTTAAAAAAAAAGAGAAGAACGTTCGGTTCTTTACTCACCGTAGCAGATGATCGATAAAATAGGTTTAGGGTTTGTTCGATCAAGACTATTTATAGGATTTTGGAGTCCTAACAAAAGTAGTGTTTGATTGGAAGTAATATTTCCAAGATTGAGTTATTACCACATTCGAACTCTTCCTCATAGTTATCACTTACCCTGGATAAGTTCTGCGTTCGAACGGTTCACGAACTGAATTAACGCCTTAGGTCAGGGCGTGTATTCTTTAATTGACGCCTTACTTTAGGGCGTTTCTTAAAAAGCGCCTTGAAAAAGGGCGTTTCGTGTTTTAAAACACGCCCAAGATAGAGGCGTTTCTTTTACTTTCCCTTTTGGTCGCGTGAGAACTGACGACCGCATGTGTGGGCGTCCTTTCTTTAGTCACGCCATGGATAGAGGCGTTTCTTTATAAATTAACGCCTTAATAAGAGGCGTTATTTTTAATTTGTTTTATTTCATCCAATTAACCCTATTCCTTTTATATATATATTACTTCTGTAATATATATGTTTTAATTCATTTCAATTATTCATTTATTAGGGTTGCTACACCCTCCCCCACTTAAAAAGAATTTGGTCCCCAAATTCAATATATATATATAATTATACGTGGAGAGTGTAGGACATATACCTCTTAGAATAACTCGGGAAATCGTTTCTTCATAGATTCCTCGGTCTCCCATGTCGCTTCGTGTTCAGGATTCTTATTCCATTGCACCTTAAGCATAGGAATAACCTTATTCCTTAGAGCTCGTATTTCTCGATCTAATATCTTTAAAGGCCTCTGTTCATATGTGAGATCTTTCTGGATCACCAGATCTCCATGCTCGATAATATGTGACGGATCGTGCACATACTTCTTCAACATAGATATGTGAAATACATTGTGTACCTCGGACAACTGAGGAGGCAACGCGATGCGATAAGCAACCTCGCCAACTCTTTCGAGTACCTCAAATGGTCCGATGAATCTTGGCGTAAGCTTGCCCTTAACACCAAATCTTCGTATGCCACGTCCAGGCGATATCTTGAGAAATACATGATCTCCGATTTGGAATTCAAGATCTCTCCTTCTTGTATCAGCATAAGCTTTTTGTCTCGTCTGAGCAACTTGCAATCTTTCTCTGATTACTTGTATCTTCTCAGTTGTATCCCTTACCATGTCTGGACCTAATAGTTGTTTCTCTCCAACTTCGTTCCAGCATAAAGGCGATCGACAACTCCTTCCGTATAAGGCTTCGAAAGGTGCCATATGGATACTAGCTTGGTAGCTGTTATTATATGCAAATTCAACTAAAGGTAAGTGGTAATGCCAGCTTCCTCCAAAGTCAATAATGCATGCTCTCAGCATATCTTCAACAACTTGATTAGCTCTCTCGGTCTGACCATTCGTTTGTGGGTGGAAAGCTGTACTAAAGTTAAGCCTTGTTCCCAACGAATGTTGTAATCCCTTCCAAAAATGAGAAGTAAAACGGGGATCTCTATCAGACACGATTGAGACAGGAATTCCATGTATCCTGACTATTTCTTTGATGTATAGTGCAGCTAGCACATCAATTGACCATCGGCTTTTGATTGGCAAGAAATGTGCCGATTTAGTTAATCGGTCAATGATAACCCAGATTCCATCATGTCCTCCTTTAGATTTAGACAAACCCATGATGAAGTCCATACCAATATCCTCCCATTTCCACTTAGGAATATCTAGAGGATGTAGTTTTCCCGCAGGCTTTTGGTGTTCCGCCTTGACCTGTTGGCATGTGAGACAGCGTGATACATAGTCCGCTATTTCTCTTTTCATATTGGGCCACCAAAAGTTCCTCTTTACATCTTGGTACATTTTAGTTGATCCAGGATGAATGGTGTATCTTGATCTGTGAGCTTCATCTAAGATCTTCTTCTTTAATTCCGGACAATCAGGTATACAAGTTCTATCTTTGAATAATAATCTTCCCTCGGAAGTTAGTTGAAAATCAGATTGTCCTTCTAATCTGCCTTTGATTTCCACTAACATAGGATCATCATCCTGAAGTGCTTGTATCTCAGATAATAAGTCTGACTGTACGCTTACATGAGATAGTGTGACAAATTTGGATTCCGTGTCCAAGCTTATATTGAGCTCGGAGAATTGTTCAAGTAACCTCCATTCTTGCATCATACAATTTGCTATCATTGCTCTCGGCTTTCGACTAAGGGCGTCAGCAACATAATTACCCTTTCCGGGATGGTATTGTATATTGAAGTCGAAGTCCTTGAGATATTCTAGCCAGCGTCTTTGTCTCATGTTTAGCTCCTTTTGTGAAAATAGATATTTGAGACTTTTGTGATCGGAGTATACAGTAAACTGTACTCCATATAAGTAGTGTTTCCATATCTTTAGGGCAAATACTACCGCGGCCAGTTCTAAGTCATGGACGGGGTAATTCTCCTCATGCTTCTTCAGCTGACGTGAAGAGTATGCTATGACCTTTCCTTGTTGCATTAGGACACATCCGAGGCCAATGCCAGAAGCATCAGTGTAGACCTCGAATTTCTCTCCTTCTATCGGTAGAGCTAAGACCGGAGCTGTGGTGAGATGATTTTTGAGAGTTTGAAAACTTCTTTCACATTCCTCACTCCATTCGTATCGGATCTCCTTGCGAGTTAACCTTGTAAGGGGCACGGCGATCTTAGAGAAATCTTTGATGAATCGCCGATAATAGCCTGCAAGACCTAAGAAGCTTCTGATCTCGCTTGCATTAGTGGGTCTTTCCCAGTTTCTTACAGCTTCAACCTTTGACGGATCTACAGATAAACCGTCCTTGGATATGACATGTCCGAGAAAAGCCACTTCTTCAAGCCAGAACTCGCATTTGCTGAGTTTAGCATATAATTGATTTGTCCTCAAGACTTGCAATGCAATCCTCAAATGCTCCTCATGTTCTTCCTTAGTCTTAGAATATATCAATATATCGTCAATGAAGACTACTATGAATTTATCCAAGTAAGGCCTGAATATGTTATTCATTAACTGCATAAAGGCAGCAGGGGCATTTGTTAGTCCAAAAGGCATAACAACAAATTCGTAATGGCCATACCTGCTTCTGAATGCGGTCTTGTGAATGTCATCATCCTTGATTCTTAATTGATGATATCCCGACCTGAGATCAATCTTGGAGAAATATTTGGATCCTGAAATCTGATCAAATAACTCATCGATTCTCGGCAGTGGATACTTGTTCTTGATAGTAAGATGATTCAACTGTCGATAGTCGATACACAATCTCATGGATCCATCCTTCTTCTTTACAAATAAGACTGGTGCTCCCACGGGGAAGTACTTGGTCTAATAAACCCTTTTCGGATTAGTTCCATCAACTGCTCCTTCAACTCCTTGAGTTCAGCAGGGGACATTCTATATGGTGCCTTTGAAACAGGACCAGCACCAGGGACTAAGTCAATGGTGAAGGCCACTTCTCTTTGAGGGGGTAATCCCGGCAATTCTTCCGGAAATACGTCTGGAAATTCTCGCACTACCTGAATGTCCTCTATCTTGGTTTCTTTAGCTTCTTTAATAGTGACAAAAGCAAGGAAGGATACACATCCTTTCTTGACGAGCTTGCTTGCTCGAAGAGCCGAAATAAGAGGGGATTTGCTTCGACTCTTAGGACTAGTATAAGTCAGTTCCGGAAATTCCTTGAAAACAATCTTGCTATCACGGCAATCAACCGTTGCCTGGTATTTGGATAACCAATCTGCTCCTAGTATAACATCATACTCTTTTAGATCTAAGCAGATAAGATCAATAGGAAAATTCTTTCCTCGAACCAATACCTCACAGTTTTGGTAATGATGTGTGATATCCATCTCGTTTCCGAGAGGAGTAGACAATATTAACTTCATCCATTCTGGTTCTAGAGGTAATGGGTCAACAAACTTCTTGGAAATAATGGAATGCGATGCACCCGTATCAAATAAAACATGTGCATATTTGGAACAAATTTTTAATGTACCTTCCACCAATCCGCCTTCTTCTTCTGGTTCGGTCTCTTGGATTGCATGAAGACGAGCATTCTTTGTCACTGGACGTTTACCCTCACCGGCTTGATCATTCATTAATGGACAATCGGGAATCCGATGTTCACGACTCCCACAACGGAGACATGCTCCTAATTTCCTCCAGCATTCTTCTGTTTTGTGACCAGCCTTGTCGCAATGCTTGCATACTACGTTTGAAGGTGTAGTGGTGATAGAGAAAGGCTTGGATTTCTTGAACTTCTGATCTTGAGAGGAAGAACCTCCATTATTGGGCCTCTTCTTAAAGTTGGGTTTAAAAGAACCCGAACTTGTGACTTGCTCCTTTTTGTCTTTCCCACGGATCCTATCAGATAGTTCCGTGGCATCTTCAAGCAACTGAGCTCGGCGCACTATTTCAGTATAAACTTGAATATCCATAGGCGCCAGTTGAGTAATGTAGTGGGGCCTAAGCCCATTAAGAAATCTACGGGCTTTCATCTTTTCCGTGCTAATTAAATGCTTAGCATATCTAGACAGTCTAGAAAATTGTGCTTCATAATCAGCCACCGATAAAGATCTTTGCTTTAATGCGGCAAATTCGGCGGCCTTCTTTTCTTGGACCCTATCAGAGAAATATTTGGCGTTGAAATATTCAACGAATTCACCCCATGTAACTTGAGTTGGGTCAATAGTAGCTTCAATCGACTCCATCAGCATCTAGCATCCTTTTCTAACTGGAAAGTAGCTAATAAGACTTTGTCCTGATCCGTGCATTGCATAACACGGAATATACGTTCAATCTCCCGAACCCAATGCTCGGCATCGTCTGGATCGGTCGATCCCATGAACTTCGGGGGATTCATATTCTTGAATGCTTGGTGTAAGCTTCCAGCTCGTGGAGCACCACCTTGTGCTACCTGTTGTAGCACTTGGGTCATCCCTTGAAGGGTACGCTGCATGTTGCACCATTGAGCACGTTCGGCAGCCATTATCCTACAATTACAATAGCTATGTTAGTATTATATCACTATGATCTTATAAAGGACTCATTGATCATTTAACCCTTGGTTCTACCCACTCTCACTTGGTTAAAGGTTTTGAAACCTATCCTTGGACTTGGGTTTCCTAGGAATTGAAAAAGCTTAGGCTCTGATACCACAAAGACTGTCACGCCCCGAGCGCGGAAGATACCCGGAGATGCGCGACGTGTCTATATCAATCATGTCAATCAGAGTGGTCGTGTATTCGACACAAAGACAGAGATGCGCAAAATAGCAAGATAACCCAATCCTTTATTTCATAATGGATAGACTATTACAAATCCAATACTCTGTTTAATAAAAAGAAAAGTACATAGTTGACTCGAGAAAACTATAGAAACAACTAGACGACACTTGTAGAAGCTCTATCACTTTCACTCTTGACTATTCCCATCCGATTGACTTCCATCGTCGTCGGACTTACCTGAAAAGTACAAGGGACAAACGGAATGAGCGAACGCTCAGTAGGAAATTATATCTCAAGTACTAGCAAGGGGTTTAAGTAATTACATTTTCATGAATGCAATAAAGCTATGCATGCTCGCATAAAACGACAGGATAGATAGAATGTAGTATCAAGGAAATAAGATGAACTTATCACGAACTTTCAACAAGATAACAAGTTTATTCGAGATATTCAAGTAAGTACATTTAACAAGTCATGTCAAGAACTTTGGCTATCATGTATCAAGCAAGTAAATTACCCTTTTTCGGGCCACGCATTTCATTTCATGTCAAGTACGAGTCAAGTACAAGATGTGTGTGGAATGTCCAATCAAGCAAGTCAAGTACTCGGTATAATGCCAGATACCTTATCATTTTAACTCCCATGGGCACAAGTACTTTCGGGTGCTCCTCCCAGGACCAGATCGGGCCCTATATGCGCAGGCATTTATCATGTGTTTTGACATCCACTCTTGTTTATATAGCCAATATAGAATTTCAATAATCAAGCTTGTAGACACGTATGACAACTTTGATAGAATAGAGTCCAAAATATGACAAAGGACATAGAATGGCGATAATAACGGTATAATCACGATATCGATAAAACTAGGTAGAACATGATTCCCTTAACTTGGGTACCATGACAAATCAGTATGGACATTCTTTATATAGAATTGAGGTCCACATGAACAGTATATCAAAGGTAAGATACCCTCATTCTTATCACAGAATTGGGGTTTACAAGAACGACATGATATGGCATGATATCATCATCCCATTAAGAATTTCTTATGATATACTCTTTGTATAATCATAAGGGCCGGTATACCATGTTTCTTTAGAGTGACATGGCATCAATGGTGTAATGGGTTTTTAGGGTACAGCCAGCTCAGTCGGCCTTGAGGGAATCCAAGGCTACGAGGAGTCTTACGGAGGTCTCTATGACTAACTCGCTAGTCCAAAGGAACGGAATGTCCAATGGAGAGCTTGTATGTCAATGAGAGTTGAGTGTGATCGATAAATCAACATGAAACGTGGGACTATACTCACGGAGTGGAGAATAGTGCCGATATATATATATATATGTATAATATGAAACCATCGGTAATAGAATCAGGATAAAATCAGTTTACAGTAAAATAACGACTTAAGTAAAGTCGTGTATTGAATAATTAACGCCTAACAGAAGGGCGTTTACATATATTGCCAATTTGCAGAATTTCCATTATTTCATTAATTTATCAAAAACACGCCTTTCCTGGGGGCGTTTCTTCAAAGTTGACGACTGCAGAGGCAGGTGTCTCATCATTTACATATTCGACAGGATATAATTATTCTCAGAAATTTATCAAAAACGCGCCCTTGGAAGGGGCGTTACTTTCTAATTCCATTTTACAGAATATGTGAATTTCAGGATTTTAACAGATACACGCCCTAGGAAGGGGCGTTACTTTTCAGATTCACGCCTTGTTCTGGGGCGTTAGAATATGGAAAACGACTTTGTCCAAGTCGTGAATTTCAAGGAATTTATGATATTTTAATAAATAATATTTCGAGAGACAGAGACATGTCATGGCAGTAAAATTTAACAGGAATTCACAGAGTCATGCAAGATATTAAAAATCAATATTTCATATGTATTGTAATTTTTAAACAGGATCAATTATTAATCACATGCGATTCTTATGAAATTAACGCCTGCGTAGAGGGCGTCAAATATTAAATTGACGACCACTAGCATGGTCGTTTCTTTTAAATTAGCGCCCTAATCAAGGGCGTTTCTTTTAAAATTTTGCAGAAAACGTAATAAAACCTTATAAACAGTATGCATGCCATGCTCATATACGTATGTATAGATATCTTGCATTAATTCTTATTTGGGCTACAATAACTTGAGAAAATCCTACCTTAATTGATAATCTGGAGATCGACGTGAGGTGTTCTGAAACTCCTACGACTTGGCAGCAAGAAAGGGCAGGAAGATGATTGATGAGGATGAGAGAACCTGCAGAAGATATATCAAAGATATCAATCTTCTTTGTAATGGCTTGCTGGAAGCGAAGAAATAAGAACTTACACAAGTTCTTCAGGACGCAGATCTTCTTAACCTGTACAGAAGAGAAGGAGATGAAGAGTCAGTAACCTTTCATATGTTTTAAAAAAAAAGAGAAGAACGTTCGGTTCTTTACTCACCGTAGCAGACGATCGATAAAATAGGTTTAGGGTTTGTTCGATCAAGACTATTTATAGGATTTTGGAGTCCTAACAAAAGTAGTGTTTGATTGGAAGTAATATTTCCAAGATTGAGTTATTACCACATTCGAACTCTTCCTCATAGTTATCACTTACCCTGGATAAGTTCTGGGTTCGAACGGTTCACGAACTGAATTAATGCCTTAGGTCAGGGCGTGTATTCTTTAATTGACGCCTTACTTTAGGGCGTTTCTTAAAAAGCGCCTTGAAAAAGGGCGTTTCGTGTTTTAAAACACGCCCAAGATAGAGGCGTTTCTTTTACTTTCCCTTTTGGTCGCGTGAGAACTGACGACCGCATGTGTGGGCGTCCTTTCTTTAGTCACGCCATGGATAGAGGCGTTTCTTTATAAATTAACGCCTTAATAAGAGGCGTTATTTTTAATTTGTTTTATTTCATCCAATTAACCCTATTCCTTTTATATATATATTACTTCTGTAATATATATGTTTTAATTCATTTCAATTATTCATTTATTAGGGTTGCTACAGCTATGCTGATAGATGGAGGTCTCTGGCAGAAAGAATAAGGGATACCCTCTCCGAGCCCGAACAAGTGAAGATGATTGTGTCTAATGCAACCCCACAGTTCAGACACGTCCTGGCCATGAATAAACTTACTACAATGGAGGAACTCTATGAAAGGGCCCGGTACATCCAAACCCAGTTAAAAGACTCCCCCATTATGAACATGTTTGAGTCGCCGAAGCCCAAAGTGATCAGAAAGACAGGCGCTGGTGTCCCGGGCGGAGCCACAGAAGGGGTCGTGACAAATGAGCAAGTGGGTGCGGTCAACAATGCCAACTATGCAGTCAACTCAAGGCCTCCACAAATGCCCCGACTTCCCCTCCAACCAGGTCCTTTCTCTCTTCGTCCTCCACCCCAAAATAATCCACCCCAGGATAATATGCCTCCATTACGTCAACCCCAGCAACAACAACCACAACCTCGGCAACAACAACCACCACTTCAGTACAACCAAGTTCCACCCCCGGGGAATTATGGTCCCCAACAGCAACGAAGGAGGCCGATCGATCCCAAGAGAGCCTACTATCCACCGTTGCCAGAAACTCTGGCAGATATTTTCAACGCCCTCATGGCCTCAAACATACTTGTGCTACCCAGGGAAAGGCCCATGTGGCCCCCGAATGTTGATACCTCCAAATACTGCGTCTACCACAGGCAGCCAGGACACACAGTAGATTACTGCTTCCATTTCAAAGATTACATCCATGATATGAATGATGAACATCAAATAGATTGGGATGAAATGAGACGATACGTCGCCGCTCTCAAGGCTAGGAGACCTCCTCATAGGCCACAACAGCAGTTACAACAACAGCAGTTACAACAGCAGCAGCAGCAACCACAACAACAACAGCAGCCTCAGAAGGCCCCACAACAACAGCCCAACATGGGCATAATCCAGAATCCATTACCGGAGCACCAACAGCCCAATCATCAGGTTAACCCCATCTCCTCCTTCCCGGAAGTCGGGAGAGAGCAGGTGTGGCACCCGGAAAGTACCTCCATTCTTTCTACCACCAATCCTATCATCACGCAACACCCTTGCCTTGCCCGGGTAGCACCTCTCTCTCATCAACCCACGTCAGTATCGCCTTCACCATTTCCACTACCATTACGCCCTCTCATCCGCACCCCGATCTCCTATCAACCGACACTCTCCACTACGCCTTCACACCCTCTCATCTTCTCTCACTCCCCCACTTTACCATCCACCTCTACCACATTTACCCCTACCCCTTCTAAACCCCTTATCATCCGTCAACCATACATAACCCCGTCTTTCTCCGCCATATCACCACTAATGCCTTCAAAACCACTCATTACCCATCACCCACCTCAAAATCATTACCCGCTTCAAGCCCTACCCACTTCTACTTCATCTCCACCTCCACCTTCCAGACCCCTTATCCTTCATAATCCGTGTGATATCCCCTCTACCTCCACCATGCCTCCACCTAACAAACCCCTCATTAGAATCCCTGCTCCCGTCATCACCCCTGCTTCATCAACCATTCCTCCACCACTACCCCTCAAATCCCTGTTAAAACCCAGTGCTATCCCCACAGAGATACAAAAGCCACATGCAATGGTGCTCCGGAGTGGAAGAATTTTCCACAGGGTTTTCCCCCACAACAGTCAGAATCCTGAGCAATCTCAGTCAGAGAAGGATGATGGAGAACAACTAGAAAGAGCTATCCCTAGAACACAGTATGATCTATTGAAACACTTGGACAAGACACCTGCTCGGATCTCCATCCTGGAGCTACTTCAGAGATCCACATCCCACCAGACGGCCTTGATGGAATATCTTCAAAAAGTCATGGTTAATGAAGACCTCCCCGTGGAGAAGATTTCGACCGTCCTGACCCCAACAGACACACAACCGGCCATCATGTTCTACAACTACGAGCTCGCTCCCAAGGAAGCTCGAAAATATGCATTGTGCATTTCAATAAAAATTAATGGGGTATCCATAAACCCATGTCTTGTGGACATGGGTGCGTCCATAAATGTGATCTCCATGGGCACCCTTCAGTTGTGTGGGGTCAACGAGGAACAAATAAGACCTTCCTCGATCACGGTCACGGCTTATGACAATAGTAAAAGGCCGCCACAGGGGATGATTATTCTGAAGGCAGAACTAGGCCCCATGTCAATTCCCACAGAATTCCATGTCTTCGACATGGACCCCACATTCAAGGCTATACTGGGTCGCCCTTACATCGAAGCCATGGACGCTATGCCTTCCACCAACCATTAGTGCCTGAAGTTTCCTTACAATGGGAGGATTATTAAAGTGGTCAGTACACCTGTCCTTCACACAGTGGATGCTATCAACACCTCTCTACCCTCTGTTTGGCCATCTCATCGGCCCATATTGTCATTGCTGGACGTGCGTGATCTATCTCACGTTCCACTAGCACCAAAGGAGCCGGTCAGGGCAACCGCAACATCATATCTCCCTTTTCACTCCAAAGGTTGGGAGATTATGAGGAACATCGGCTACCAACAGGGTAAAGGTCTGGGCGCACAGTTACAGGGTAGGCTCAAACCGCCAAAGGAAATTAGGCCGAACCGCAGGTTTGGCCTAGGCTTCAAAGGACCGTTCAAGGCGGATTGGAAGCCCCTCACATGGACTCTATCAAACCACTTCAACAGAGGGCCCGTTGTTCAGATGGGAGATTACCCACGAGAAGCATATGGGGGATCACATGCTGTCTATTTGGCTGAAAAATGTCCGAGGATCACCAAAAGAGGCAAGATCAAAGATCCGGAATGCGAGTGGGACAAAGGGTTTGACATACGGGACATTTCCGTTGCATTGGAAAGGATGTTCTCGTCTCCGCAGCTTGAAGGACCACCATTGATCTCCGGAATACCAGAGAATAGTACCACTCTTACCAAGATTCCAAACTATCCTCGTCCTCGCCAGAAGGATCCTATCATCGACGGATCTTCATCCGTCCTCAACATTACCGTCGACGGCTCATTAGCCGCCATCTTCTCCATCCACTCGTCTCAGCCTTTGCTGATATCTTCTTCCTGGGCCAGACAATTGTCTGATGATCTTCCCAGATCCCCTTCTCTGCTTACATACCTACGCGGGCTTCTCAACCCGCGTCAGGTCTTCAACCATGATATGCTCTATGAGCCTCACAATCCTCTAGCCATAACCACTTTTGTCTCTCCTCCAATCTCTTTCCACTGCTTTGTCATCAAAAATGAAAACGAAAAAAAAAACGTCAATTTTCAAACTCCCCAACAACACATCTTCGTTGAGGAAACCTCCTACATCTCCCACGGGTGCGTCCCCCCTTGCGGACCACCCGTCCAAGGTCCGATGAGCGACCTTTTCTACAGCTCCTCTGAGGGGTCTTCTCCTGTACATTCTACACCATCCTCTTCGTCTTCCTCTTCTTCTGTAAATATTGTCAGTCAATCTAGGAATGATAGGTCAAGGGTAGTACCTAGGAAGTAATCCAAGGGTAGGCAGATCCCTCGTCGATTCCTTCTCGATTTAGCCGCCAGGTGTCAAGCCCTCCTTGCCATCCCCCAGTTGTTAGAAAATCCCATCCGGCTACCGGAAATAGAATGTGAGGGCGACTGTGCATTTGATGAAGGGTATGGAGTCTACGAGATCACGGATGAAGAATGCCCTACTGACGATGAGGATGAAGAATATGAGGATGCGGCGGGCGCATACGCTAGTGGAATGAGGAGATTCGACGAGCCGTCAACCGCCGTAGAAGAATCCACCAAAGAAGTCAACTTGGGAACTGAGGAAGACCCTAGGATCATCCTCATAAGTGACAATCTACCACCCTCTGAAGAAAAGGCATTAATTGAAGTTCTCAAGGAATATAAGGACACGTTTGCATGGAGCTACGAGGATATGCCGGGTCTGGATCCAACCCTGGTCGAACACCGTTTAACCTTAAAACCAGGGTCCGTCTCGGTAAAACAAAGGTTAAGGCGTTTCCACCCTCAAATGGCTTTGAAAATGAAAGAAGAGGTCGATAAGCTCCATAAAGCCAGGTTCATTAGAGTCGTTCTTTATCCTCAATGGGTGGCGAACATTATCCTGGTCATGAAAAAAGATGGGAAAGTCAGGATTTGTATCGACTTCCGGGACCTTAACCGCGCGTGCCCAAAAGATGATTTTCCCTTACCTCACATTGATGTGTTGATTGATAACACGGCAGGCTACGAAACCCTCTCATTCATGGATGAATTTTCAAGATACAATCAAATTCGTTTGGCAGAAGAGGATCAGGAAAAGACGTCATTCACTATCCCTTGGGGAACATATTGTTACGTGGTCATGCCCTTTGGGTTAAAGAATACTGGAGCTACTTACCAAAGAGCTATGATGGCCATATTTCATGACATGATGCACATATACTTGGAAGTGTATGTGGATGACTTGTTGGTGAAATCAAGGACCAGGATGGAACATCCAGAAGTTTTGGCTAAGGTCCTGCAGAGGTCAAGGGAGTGCCAATTGAAAATGAACCCGAAAAAGTGTGTGTTTGGTGTGTCGTCGAGTAAATTGATGGGTTTCATTGTGATCAAAAGAGAGATCGAGATAGATCCCAACAAAGCCAAGGCTATCAGGGATATGCCGCCTCCCAAGAATTTGAGGGAAGTCCGAGGTTTAATCGGGAGGTTGCAGTTTATTCGTCAGTTTGTGTCCCAACATTCACAAAGGTGTAGACCTCTCTACGAGTTGACCAAGCTAAGAGTAGAATTCCATTGGAATTCTAAATGTCAGAAAGCTTTTGAAGGGTTGAAGGAATATCTGGCTAGTCCACCCATTCTCATTCCACCCAAACCAGAAAAACCTCTGATCCTTTACATCTCAGTCTTGGATGACTCCGTGGGAGCCGTCCTCGCACAAGTTGATGAAGAAGGCAAGGAACGGGCAAACTATTACTTGTCCAAACTTCTCAATCCATGTGAGCAGAAGTACACCGTTATGGAGAAAACCTGTGCTGCCCTCGTTTGGGTAGTGCTTAAATTGAAGCACTACTTCTTGGCTCATGAGGTCCACTTGATTGCTTGAATGAATCCTATCAAATTCCTTCTGGAGAAATCCGTCCTTACGGATAGGCTAGCACGCTGGCAAAGTTTTCTCTCTCAGTTCGACATCACCTACATCCAGCAAAAGGCGATTAAAGGCTATGCCATAGCCGAGCATCTCGCTCACCATCCTCTTCCCAAGTTTGATCCCGTCCAATCAGAGTTTCCAGATGAGGAACTAATGTCCGTCAACCAATCAGATGAGCCAATGTGGACGCTATATTTTGATGGAGCTCTGAATTCTCAAGGGAGAGGAATCGGCGTCGCCCTCCTGTCGCCTGAAGGCCTCACATTCCCATTGGCATACCAGCTCAAATTTTCAGTTACCAACAATATAGCCGAATATGAAGCTCTTCTAGCTGGCCTAGAACTCGCTCATTCTTTTCGTATCACTGAGTTGCGAGTCATAGGTGATAGTCAACTCATCCTTCGCCAGGTGCTCACTAAATATCGCACTCGCGATCCCAAACTCAAGCCATACCAAGAACTCACTGCTGCCTTTGCCAAACTGTTCACCAAACTGATCTTTGTTCATGTCCCTCGTCATCAGAATATTCTCGCCGATGCCCTCACCTCGTTGGCATCATCCATAAGGTTCCCTCTAAGAAGATGGTTTGAGTCCATTTCCATCTACAAACTTCACGCCCCTACAATCG
Source organism: Amorphophallus konjac (assembly GCA_022559845.1). Taxonomy (NCBI): domain Eukaryota; kingdom Viridiplantae; phylum Streptophyta; class Magnoliopsida; order Alismatales; family Araceae; genus Amorphophallus; species Amorphophallus konjac. The sequence goes on along the minus strand of CM040123.1, from coordinate 180,913,334 downwards.
ATGATGCTTCCTACGTAAATATCAAAGACAGGATAGCAAGGAAGATCTTGCAGGAAGATATCCTTGAGAAGAGGGAAATCATGTTGGCAGAGGCTGAAGAAGAACTGGCTGATGAAGAGAAACCATGGTTCTATGAAATCGTCAAATACTGCCAAGATCAGTCTTATCCTGAAGGGGCCACCACAGAGGACAAGAAAGCCATAAGAAGGGTGGCTCAGAAATATACATTGGTTGGAGGACTACTCTATAGGAGGAGCCTTACTGGTATTCTGTTAAGATGTCTTGGTGACGATGAGGTTTGAAAATGTGTATAGGAGACGCACTCGGGTGTGTGCGGTGGCCACGTGAATAGTCAGATGCTCGCCAAGAAGATCATTCGCCAAGGCTTTTTGTAACACCCTCAAATATAGCTAAGTTGTACTCTATATCACCGAGGCGCCATTTGAAGTATCGGCTAGTTCTTGAGAAGAACTCCGAAGTTAAGCGTGCTTAATGGGGAGTAGTATTGGGATGGGTGACCTGCCCGGGAAGTCCCTCATTCTGGAGCCGATCACCCTTAAAAAGGATAAAACCGTGAGGCCGGTAGGCCAAAGCGGACAATACCTCGATGGTATAGAGTACGGGGCGTGACATGAATGGTATCAGAGTTATACCCCAACTGGAAGTGTGGGAATTAAGTGCCATGCAGGGTAAAGTGCTACGCTATGGGAGCCACCTCTTGAGTCCGTAATGGAGTAAAGTGCTACATAGTGGGAGCCACCTCTTGAGCCTGTAGGGGCCACCTCTAGAGTCCTACCTGCCTGGGGGCTTGATTACGTGATTGCGTGCTATATGTGCCCAGCGACGAGGACGTCGCCTATATAAGAGGGGTAGATTGTAACACCCTCAAATATAGCTAAGTTGTACTCTATATCACTGAGGCGCCTTTTGAAGTATCGGCTCAGTTCTTGAAAGAACTCCGAAGTTAAGCGTGCTTAATGGGGAGTAGTACTGGGATGGGTGACCTGCCCGGGAAGTCCCCCATTCTGGAGCCGATCACCTTAGAAAGGGATAAAACCGTGAGGCTAGTAGGCCAAAGCGGACAATACCTCGACGGTATAGAGTACGGGGCGTGACACTTTTATTGGCCTACTATGGAAGAGATTGTGCTGTCTATGTCCGTAGGTGTGTCAAGTGTCAACTTCACGCCGATAAAATCCATTCACCATCTTTCTCACTTCATCCAATATCCTCTCCGTGGCCTTTCTCCATGTGGGCATTCGACATCATTGGTCCCCTAGGTGATCCCAATTCCCTCACCAAGCAGAAATATTTCATCCTTACTGCGACAGAATACTTCACCAAATGGGCCGAAGCCGAAGCTTACACGAAAATCAAGGCGTCAACAGTCTGCAAGTTCATCATGAAGAACATCCTCGCCAGATTCGACGTCCCAAGCACAATCGTCACCGACAATGGGCCACAGTTCATTTCTCAAGACCTATACGACCTCTGCAAAAGGTACGCAATTGGATTGCATCATTCATCGCCTTATTACCCACAAGGTAACGGCCAAGCGGAGGCCACCAATAAAACATTGCTCAAAATCATCAAAAGAACCTGCGAGTCTAGTAAGTTTTCAGACTGGCCAAAAAAACTTATCGAAGCCCTATGGGCCTATCGCACTTCAATCCGTACCCCCACCGGGCAGACTCCATTTGCTCTTACTTATGGTTTGGAAGCGGTAGTCCCGTACGAGACTCTGATCCCTTCTCTCAGGGTATAATTGGACGAGGAATTTCCCCTCGACGATCGTCGTAATTCACTCCTCACCCAGTTGGAACTCTTGGATGAGAAGCGGCTGGCCACTGCCAAACACGCGCGTGTGTATCAAAATAGACTCGCTCGCTTTTACCAAAAGAAAGTCGTTGAGAGAAAATTCAAAGTCGGTGAGATGGTCGTAAAAAGAATTTTTGTCAAACCTGGAGGTCCGCGTTCTAAGCTCCAACCCAATTGGGAAGGACCATATGTAATTCAAGCCATGTACCCTGGCAACGCCTACAAGCTAATCAACGCCGAAGGGACCGAGTTATCCTACCCTTGGAATGGGCTTTATCTTAAGAAATACTACCCTTAGCACAAAACAAAAAAATGATGAAAAGATAGAAAACATCAAAAATAAAGAAATATTGAAAACCACTAAAAATATGGAAAATTCAAAATGCCAATGCCTGGTGGTCACCATGTAGTCAAGTCACTGCCTCTAACCTTCATGTTAGGATAGGGCCCGTTAAGGCTTGGTAGGCACCGGGTCTTGATTTGCCAGAACCGTGGAGATCCCTGTCCGGCCACGTCGGCCTATGCTCGCTCGAAGGAAGCTAACATGTGCTCACTTATGTATTTTATTCAAAAAAGTCGGTAGCATCACCTACGGTGGGGCCTCACCCAGAAGATCTCCAGAAGCTGTAATCTTTATTCTTTTCTCTTCGACCAAATGAGACAGTCGGCGCCCTTAAAACGCTGAGCATGAGAAACCGAAACTCAAACCCCAAGGGCAAGAGTAGGATCCATTTCCTCGAGCATCGATCCGAGCACGAGAAGAGGGCAGTGTCCCCGCAGGCATACGAAAGGAAGCCCATAAACGTCAAACGACTATATCTCCCTCACAAAAAGAAATACAAAATTAAAATCAAGAGAAAAACCTGGTCGTGACCGTGCCTGTTGCGATAAACAGAACCCCTCAAAGCAAAAGTCTGAATCCACAAAAGGGGCCGTGGAATGTAAATGCTCGAGATTTGGTCCGAAGTTGTCCGAAAGGAAAGAGTTAAATAGACCCTTATTGGCTCGCCGGGTTAACGATTTTGCCGATCCTCTCACGAGGTTTATCCCCCACGCTCTTCCTTCTTCCTTTGAAGATGAAAGGTAGATGGAGTTTCTAAAGGGCAAAACCCGCCAAGGTCTGCGACCTTATTTTAATATACACATATGGTTGCCTACTTTGAAAAGCAAAAGCTATCGCTGCGAAGGAGTCTCTGTGTTTCTGGCTGGTCAAGACCCATGTTTACCGCCTGATGTCTTCTTGTTTAACCTCGGGCTTAGGCCAATGCAAGCGCGTCACCTATGGGTGCGACGGCGTCTGATTCCGGGTCAGCGTCACGCAGTTGGTCGTTAGGGTTTCAGGGTGTTCCATCATATACCATCTAGAGTTGTGAGGAAACAGACCCGGGTCGGGCAAATCATTTACCTCAAACATCTTTTGGTGAATCCCTGTGGTCGGAAGCGACTGGGAGCCTAAGCATGGCATGACGGTATTGTCATCAGGGTAAGTCTTAGCCGGCGGGATCATCATTCGAGGGGTCTAGAGGCCCAAATCAACCTAGATGTGCACTTAGGATACCTGGGAGGTTAGTAAGAAACCCCTGTTCTCACGTAGGTTAGGTGCCATTTGGGTGCTTGCCAGGCGTTAGCAACAAAAAAAATTTTATAATAAAAGTAACCAAAAAAATGGAAAAGAGAAAATGTACATATTTGCAAACAAAAAAAATCTTTTTTATGACAAAACAAAAAAATGCCAAATATAAAAAGAAAAACAAATCAATTCTGCATGATTGCATTAGTATGCAGCATTTCACTTTAATATCGTTTGCATTCGCATACTTGTCTGTTGCATCCATCATCACCACATCTTTCGCTTGCCTTCGTTAATAAATGCTTGGCCCCTTGACCAGTTATCAAGGACAGTCACAGTGACCATTTGCTTATTGAGCAAGGGGCCAAGTAAGAATAGAAATTCTGATTTGTTTGTTTCAGTGATGTGTGCAGGGATTCAGGCAACAGAAGCAAAGGTGAAAACCAAACAAACCGAACCTTGTATTTTATTCCAAAAACCAAAAAAATTACATCAAGTTTCGCCCTCTCTCTATGCATTACTCGTCCCACTACTCTCCGGGTAAAACGCTCTCAAAGGTGCTACCCAACTACGAAAAGCGGTACTCCTACCGCTCTGTACTCCCCTTCCTATTCCCACACCCCGGCATTGATCCACGGAAGCAGCAGAGAAGCTACCAACACAAAAGCCATGCTCTCGTGCTCTCTGGTAGCGCTCCTCACCATCTCTCAGCCACTGTTCAGCAAGACCAAGGCTGGTTCGGAGTTCGAATAACTAGGCCTCCATGGCCCTTCGTTCCTCCCTTTCAGTTAATCTGTTGGCTCTTTCTCTCTCTGCGTCTCTTTCTCTCTCTGCCCGTTCTCTCTCACGGTCTTCCCTCTCCAACTAGAGAGTGATCCTCAGTTCCACAGCATCCATGGAAGAGTCGTCATCAGGATGACGCCGCAGTTCCCTCTCCAGTTCTGCTATCCTAGCCTCCCTCTGCCCAGCTTGGGCAAGCGCTTCTTTCGTCTCCTTTTCCTGCCGAGTGTACCATCTCAGATACGCGATAAGGCGTAAACAAAGAGAACTCAACACTGAAACTTTTACCTGTATACCGAGCATTCCTTCTGTCTCCGCAGCACGCTGCGTGGCGTGAGCAAGTTGCTCATGAAGCAAGTCAAGTTCTGAGGTGGGAATCCACAAGCTGGAAGAGGCACCACCTACTCCCATCGCTGGGGAAGCCGCGCCAATCTGGGCATGCTACGACCGCGTGAATTAGCAGTCAACATCTGGAATCTGGGGTTTTAATTAGGAACGCACTGTACACCTACCAAGGCGCTCGTAGCTCCGCGGGCTTCGCCCAACCGTTGCTCCATCTCTGCCAAGCGAGTTCGTAAAGTCGCTATCATCGTATCACAGATATCCTGCAGCCATACGAGTCAGCATTTCCACCAGAAAACCAAAAAGGGAGAAAGAAGAAAAGAGAAAAAGGGGAAACCTACCTCCACAAGTCCCTGGGGTTGGAGCCGCTCTGCGTACTTTGTCCTATATAGACGCAAGTAGTCCTCGCTATCCCGTGCATGTGATTCCACGATTATGCCACCCCGTTGCCAGTCTTCGTACTGTTCAGGGAATCGCACACGCCAGTCAATACAGGTTGCCGGTCCCCGCATCTTTCTCCCGACGCGAGGTGGCGCAGCCGTATCCACCCATTCTTGAGCCAGTCCCAAGGACCTCATAACCAATCGCAGCCGAAGCAGCTCGATTTCATTCAGGTAGTGCATCCACAGTTCCCGTCCAAACCGGGCACGACTTGTTAGAACCCATGGTTGGTCGGCATCGACCATATCTGAGTAGGGTCTCCAATTTACCTAAGTTAGGTTGTGCATACCTGTTTAGTCAGTCAAGACCAAAGATAAAAACAAAATAATTCAAAAAAAATCCCACCATCGCTGCAGGGAACTCCTGTAGCTCCCGCCTTAGCACCATCAGTTGGTAGGTTAGGGGTGCCGCACTCATGATGGGTTCCCACCGCCTGGCTAGCGGCACCATCGCGGGTCACCAATGCCGAGCTCTCCCCATGGGGAGGTAATAATAGCTCCACAGCTGCTCGGCGCAGGTCATTAGGACCTTGCAAAAATAAGCAAAAAAAAATAAAAAAAATACAAAACAAGCAAAATCAAAAATACCTGGATGAAAGGTGTGAAACCACTCACAGCCATCTCACGATCCGCTTCTTGGAACAGGCCTGCAAACAAGTGTGCCAGCATGGCAGCTCCCCAGGCATAGTATCCTACTCTTTCGAGGTCTGATAGCAGCTCCAGGAAGCGACATTGGATACCATCCCCTTTCGAGCTCAGTACCAATCTCCCCAAAAGGAAGAGGAGAAATCTCCTCAAATCTATGTTGCATCTTTCCCAGTTGCCGAAATCTGTGCAGTACACGGCACGGCATCCTATTTCCATCCTTTCTATCAACTCTTCTGAGGATTCGTCGTCCCGTCGACGAGTCCCGGTGAGTCCTAATGCATCCATGAGGGACGCCCTAGCTACCGACCTGTTTTTCCGACCATCTAGGTCCAAACCCAGTAGCTTCCGAGCACCTTCTCGGTAATCCGCATAAGTGACCCCGGTCACTGCCTCGCCCTCCACCTTCAGGCTTGTGATCCGGACCACATCCTCCAAGCTGGGCACCATGTGCCCCCAGGGCATCAGGAAGGCCCGACTCACTGGGTCCCATCTCTCACATAAGTCTTGGATCAGGACTAGGTCGAGCTCGATCGGCTCGATCCGAAGAAAGGTGCCAAATCCCATCACGTCTAACCTCGCCTTTTGAAAATCTGGGAGACCTCGGTATGCTGCCACTACCAACTCCCATGAGATCTGTGATTTCATCACACTCTACGCATGCAGGGAATGGAGAGGAGGTTTGGTCAGAAGAAAGGAAGAAAAAAGAATGGGAAAAAGGGCAGGAAAACTTGGCTTACGAGTTGCGATCGGGTCCTTTCGCTAAAGTGCCCATCGAGATCCGAGAGCTTCCTGGAACTGCTACCGCTGGACCTGCTCCTCTTCGAGGAATGGGAAGATTCACCCTCCATCTCGACCTCAGAATTCTGGGTTCCTCCTCTTCCGTGGGAATTTGTACTCTTCAAGTTGGCTCTCGATGACCCTGGAAGAACAAAAGAGCAGGTACTTATAGAAATTGAAAGAGTGCGAAACAAGATTGCCTCCGATAGCCCTTGTGATGAGGCACCTGCCATACGGTCCCACATGTGTTACTTCACCACTCGCGCAAGGTGATTGATTGGATGGTGTAATACAATGACCCACACCTATGTTGTCTAGGGATGCCCTATCATGTTTTAGAGGATGTCCGCAAAAGTTTGAAACATCGTCCGGGAGAAGGGACTGGAGCCGCCATTATTGACTTCGACGGCAGATTCCCGTGGGAAAATGGTCACAATAAGACGTGATTCTGCGTTCAGGGCGGAGTCTCGGCGGACACATCATATGGGCACAGTGCAAAGAAGAAGAAGCATGGGGAAGAAGGAACGCACAAGAGAACAAACAAGCAGCAGAAAATCAAATCACTCCACTCAACAGTTTACATAAGCTATCATAAACATCACAATCATAGAGGGGAGGCGGGTCCGCTGGCTCGCCAACTCTCGACATCGAGCTCGTCCCTCTAGGCATCCCTCTCCTCTCCCCTGAGGTGAGGGTCCCTCAGAAGCCTCCTGGATCCCCGTACAGTAGCACCCGCCTCGCCTCGTGGCGCCGGCTCCACGCAATGACTCGCTGCTCCTCCCCTGGCGTGGCGAAGAAGCCACTAGCGGCAAAGCGACCAGACTGGCGCAGTCGCTCCCTGAACTCTCGCGCTCTCTCGTAGCGCGTCTCCATCCCTCCTAGCCTCTGCACGATGGCCTAAAGGCCCAGCTGGAGCTCCCTCACTTGGGCCTCCAAGGCCCTCCGCTCGGCCTGATCTCGCTGTCGCTCAGACCTTCTCTCGGCTTTCTCTCTCTCCACCTCTCTCCTCATCATCTGCAGAAGAACCCTTAACTCCAGGATGTCTGGAGAAGGTCTCTCCTCACCGCGATGTCGCAGCTCTGCTACAGTCGCCACCCAGGCATCACGCTCCTCTTCCGCCCGGGCTGCCCGAGCCACCGCACCAGCAAGTTGCTCCCGGAGGGAGGCAATCTTGAGAAAAGGGGCCGAGGAACTAGAAGATGCGCCGCCGGTCACTCCCACCATCGCTGTCTGCTGGGCACGCTGGAACGAACAAACAATAGTAGTTAGCTAAGCTCCACATTTAAAAACAGAAGATGCAGCACTTAGCTTACCAGGAGTGACAGTTCCTGTTGAGTGGCGGCCAGCTGCCGCCTGACCTCGACTAATTGGGCACGAGAGCCGTTGACGTCGTGCGTATCCCCGGCTCGGGGAAGACCCACGTAACTCTCTCTCTGTTGTCGCAGGAAATCAGCGCTATCCTGCACCAGTACGCCCCCTTGCTGTCCAGGGAGACGTATGCGCCAGTCTTCAAGCTTCGCCTTACCGCGACTCTCCTTCCTGACGCGGCTCGGCTCGTCTGCACTCGCCCACTCATCGGCCAGCTCCAGGGTCCTCGCCATGTCCTGCACCAAGAAAGAAGGGCCTCGCATCATAACAAAGAACGCGTCCCCTGTCTAGGACGCATCCATCATTTGAGTGCAACACTCGCCGAACCCTTTCCCCCTTCGCACGCCTCGCTTCAAAACTCAAAATAGATCAAAGAAGGGGAAACCGAAGCACTCACCGAGCCGTGTTCACTTCCTTCCGTGCCATTGGGCGCCTCGGGTCCCTCGGGGGCCCGAAGCGGCCCTTCCTCCTCCACGGACGCCGTCCCGTGCTCTGGCGCGTCCCTCCTTGGGCGAGGGGTCCCGCGTCCCTCTCCACCTTCGTCGTGGTCCAGACCGCCGAACTCCATCGATCTAGGGGAAGAAGACAAAGACGGGCGAGCGGATTTCGGCAGGAAGCGGGCTCATTTGCGGGTAAGGCACGGGAGAAGAAAGGCCGCCCGGCACTTTAAATTTAAATTTGAAGGTTAAGATGCGTCCTCACGCCTGGACGCGCCCAAAAGAAAGAGAAAAGGGGATCCCTCCGTGCGAGGCGTAGTTCTCTGCTGTTTAGGGCAAGGTCTCGTGAAGCGTGCCTCGAAACAACCTGGTGCAAGAGAAGAAGTTTAGGAAGGGAAGATCGCTACAGGATAGAACATGTCACATCAGTGGTCAGTGTCAGGATTTTGTCTAGATCTCCTTTGCATTTTGGTGTGATTCTGTTACGATTTTGTTACTTTCTGATGTTATTAATCCATGCTGGCCTGTGCAGGTTTTACTAACGGACGTCTTTGTCCTATCTCCTGTCCCGCCTTTCATTGGTTGGTCCCACCTTGTCATGCATCATAGTATATGATACATACGCTACTAGAACATGTCAAGGACCTTGCGGCCCGAACGAATCTGGGATTTGAGTTCCCCTTCAACAAAAACAGTGATGATCCCGGAAGAATCTGGGTTGTACGGATAGGCCGTTAACTGGTGATAGCATGGGGACGACGGTTCCATTCAGTGAGTTGGTGCGCGGATAAACGGGCCCCAGCCCAGTATCAGCTCACCGGATCGGTATCCTGACCCATTCTTAACGAGTTGTCAATATTATCCTTGGCTAGTTTTTATTTTAGTTTGTTTTAAATTTTTCTTTAAACCCAGCATGCATTCATATAGGACTTTGAATTTATTGCGGAAGATCATTCGAGTGATTCTATTGTGAAAGCCGTTGTGCTCCAATTCTTACAAATATGAGATATTCCATTCCGAATGAAATACTGAGTTTTCATGAAGCGGCCCTACACTGCTCTTCCAAAGGAGACCCTTGTTTGGACAGACTCTCAGATATTCCTTTGCTTTGTTTGACCCACCTTGGCCGCAGCACTTCCACATTGGCTGGTAACAGCTCCCCAAAGGTGAAACCTGCAGGTTTATGACCCAGGTACTTCCACACCGAGAAGTTGGTCTCCTTTATTTTCGTGCCTGAGTGCACATCTCACCCTCCCTTATTTTAACCATGTCCAAGCAATCGTCAAAATTTGAAAGTCCTTCTTCAAGGTCGCCTCACTGAAACTCTATGAAAAATTCCAAACAGTAATTTCAAAAGCGAGTCTCATCACACCTTGGCATCAACATATCAGTCCATTCCCACTCCATTTCACTCCACTTTGATACCATTCCATTACGTGTCACTCCCTTGCAAAGCAGACGCCAAGGCGGGGCAACTGTAGACACGCCGTTCTTGACGTTACCGTGAGTAAATCTCATATTACACTATGATACCGCAAGGCGGCCTTCACATTTTTAATTACTCTGGTGATTTCCTATTTTTATGAATTTTTTTATATTTTTTTGAATTTTTCCGTGAAAAATCATGGAAGTGTCCAGGCGCCTGGACACCTCCATCAATGACAAAAAAAAATAAAAAAATCAAAATCATGGAAGTGTCCAGGTGCCTGGACGCCTCCATCAATGACCAAAAAATAAAAAAAATCAAAATCATGGAGGCGTCCACTTGCCTGGACGCCCCCATCAATGCAAAAATAATAAAAATAATATCAATAATCATAAAAAACAAAACAAAAATCAAATAAAAATAATATATTTATGGAGGCGTCCAGGACCCTGGACGCCTCCATCACCTTGCTCACCGGGCCCCGTCCACCGACCGACGGTTTGTCGTGTGTGAAAAAATCCAATTATGGAAGCGTCCTGCCAACTGGACACGCCCATTTCCGAATCACGAGACGCCGCTCACAAAACCATGCGTTGTGCCAAACTGTGTGCGACTTTCGGTGGAGTTCGGTGGACCTTACTGAGGCGCCCGGTACACTGGACGCCTCCACGAAAATATTCGAAAAAAATGAATAAAAATAGAATAAAATATTACTTCGGCCCTGATGGAGGTGTCCAGGGTCTTGGACGCCTCCACCCTCCGGAGCCCTATAAATAAAGGCCCACCCCCCTCAGTTCTAGGGGAGCTTCTAAGAGATCCGATAGGCTGCCGGAGCCCAGATGCTACCGAAGTCATTTCTAACCCGTGTGGTCTTTTGTAGGTGGAGGTTCCGCCGGCTTCTTGGGTGCCCACGCTCACGAGAGGAAGGTCATCTTCATCCACTGCGCTTCCACGTCGTCCCTACGCTGCCGGAGCTCCGCCGGATTTCACCATCGGCACATCCAATAAGCCAATCCTTTCCTTTTCTTCGTAGTTCTTTTACATTCATCATCTTGCATCCTCTATCCCCCTTCATAAGGGCGCCTCTTCTTATATACTTCTTGCATCCATCATCTTATTTTCCTCCTACTCGAGTCCGAGAGGGGTTTAAAAGATAACACCAACTAGGTGTGTGTCTTGCCATCATTTCGTTATTTTTATCGCAAGGATTTGAATACTACACCTTCATCTTTTTAATCCACTCGTTACTTGTTTGTCGTTGTTTTGCAAGGGTACCCAAAGAAAGCCCTCTCCGTCGGCCGGCCGAGGGGGGAGGAAGAAGCAACCCGCCATCTCCCGCTCTTGAGGTAGGCGCGATCACTTTCTTTATTTTGGGGTCTTTTGGCCCCTGGCGATCACATCATGTTCTAGAGGTCGCGGCGAGTCACTTCCCCAATGACCGTTTAAATTCCCGTTCTTATATTCTCTTTATATTCTGTTATATTCTTATCTGCTCATATTCTCGAGGCCGCGGCGAGTCACTTCCCCAATGGCCGTTTAAATTCCCGTTCTTATATTCTCTTTATATTCTGTTATATTCTTATCTGCTCATATTCTCGAGGCCGCGGCGAGTCACTTCTCCAATGGCCGTTTAAATTCCCGTTCTTATATTCTCTTTATATTTTGTTATATTCTTATCTATTCATATTCTTGAGGCCGCGGCGAGTCACTTCCCCAATGGCCGTTTAAATTCACGTTCTTATAATCTCTTTATATTTTATTATATTCTTATCTATTCATATTCTCGAGGACGCGGCGAGTCACTTCCCCAATGGTCGTTTAAATTCCCGTTCTTTATATTCTCCTTATATTCTGTTATATTCTTATCTGCTCATATTCTCGAGGCCGCGGCGAGTCACTTCCCCAATGGCCGTTTCAATTCTTGCTATTTGATTTCTGTACCATTCCCGTCCCCCCGAGGCCGCGGCGAGTCACTTCCCGCTATGGCCGTTTAACCCCCATATCTTGCTATATTACATTTGTCCCGCTCGCCCCGCCGGAGCAATCTCCCGTGGTGGCCCCTTCTCTTTTCTCTTATTTCTGTGTTGCAGCAAACAAAAAGGAGCCCGCGCGCTCCGCGTCTTCTTCGCTCCCCGAACCGCGTGACGTCGCTCACATAGGGATTTGATTTTTCTTTTCAATCTTGACATTCATTTTCTGTTTGTAGGCTCTTGGTTGGAGTTTGTGGAAGTTTGATGAATTTTGCTTCTTAAGCCATTGAGGTGGTTGGTTGGTTTTGGGTTGAAAATGATTATTTTGTCACCTATGGGATTGATGCACACAGAAGTCACAATTACCCCAAGAATATGATGGCGTTGGCCTATATGAATGTGCAATCCAGTTTTGGTGATATCTAGAAGGTTGAGCAGGCGATGGCCAAGGACTTGTTGACCTATGCTTCGGGGAAGGTTGACTTTTCTTAGGCTTTTGAGCAAACTTTTTGGGAATTTCAGTTACTGTCTCTTCAATCTTTTCTTTTCCTTTGGATGTTATTTTTGAGGTTGAAGCATCAGACGAGGAAATAAATGTGACTGTTTTTAGCCCAATTGGCCTTTTGTTTGTTGGATCAAAACCCAACCCATCTTTGTTGTGGATCATTCTAGTTCCTAGCAATGCATCTAGGTTTTCTTTTCCATCCACAATTTTTTTTCAAAGATTGTTGTTTATCCTTCAACTCTTTTTGTAAGTTTTTAATATTTTGCCGGAGTTGAATGTTGACTTGTTTGATAACTTCATACTTTTTATTGCTCAATTTGCTATCCTTTTCATAGGTTTGTATTTTTAGCTTCATGCTATCAATCTCATTTCTCAAATCTTCATTTTCAGTTTCCAAGTCAGCCATTTCTTTTCTTCCTTCCTCCAAGTTCTCAATCATTTTCTTAAGATCTTCAATTTCAGTTTCAAGTATAGCATTCTTATCATTCATATCATGATTATGCACAAATGAGTTAATTTTCTTTTTCAATGATTTATTCTCCTTTTTGTACATTTCATATTTTTCCATGAGTTGTATATATGCATCCTCCCAATCATCAATTGTATAATCTTCAAATGGAGAATTTACCTCAATTTCTTCCTCACCTTTGGCCATGAGGTAAAGATCTTCTTTTTCTTTATCCGAGGAGCTAGTTCCGTCATCACTTTCCTCTTCATCGCTCCATGTGGACACCATGGCCTTGTTCTTCTTCTTGCCCTTCCATTTGTCGGCATTTCTAAATCTGTCGGGACAATCATTCTTGAAATAACCTGATTTATTGTAAGAATAGCAAATGATTTTATCAGATTTCTTAGAGTTTTCAGAATTAGATTTGAAACCATTTCTTACCTTTGACCTTCCTCTCATGAAGCTCTTACCTTCCTTTCTCATGAATTTTCTTAACTTACGTGTGAGCATGGCTACGTCATCCTCATCTCGCTCACTTGCCGAATCCTCACCTTCATCAGAAGAGCCTTGACCGCTGGGTCCTACTTTAAGAGCTAGGGGCTTTTTCTTAGGCACCTCAGCCTCTTTGTTCTTAAGGTTGATCTCATAGGTTATTAATGACCCAATGAGTTCATCTACCTTGGTAGTTGTGAGATCTCTCGATTCTTCAACCACGGTAGCCTTTGTATGTCATGCGGGAGCCAATGATCTGAGAATCTTTCTCACAATTTCCTGTTCTGAGTATTTCTTTCCCAAATCAGTTAGACTATTAGTAAGCACAGTTAACCGAGCATATATATTCTGAATTGACTCATCAGGCTTCATGTGGAACATTTCATATTCAGAAACTAAAATGTTGGCTTTTATTTCTAGTACCTGAGAGGTTCCTTCGTAGATTACCTCTAACTTATCCCACATTAATTTTGCAGATGCGCAGGTAGCCACTCTTGAGAATTCAACTGGATGGAGTGAGCATTGCATGATATGTTTAGCACTCCAGTTGACAGTGGATTGTCATATTTGTTCTTTGGTCCACAAGTCCTCATTATCCATAAGCTCATACGGACCTTTGCTGATCACTCGCCAAAGTTCGTAGTCTTGAGCGCGAATGAACACCTGCATGCGATGTTTCCAATAAGGATAATTAGTTCCAGTAAAGTAAGGAGGTCTATTAACAGAATGTCCTTCAGGTAAGAATCATTTGGACGCTAATCTACCATTTCCCTCAAGGTCGTTGGCCCCATAATGAGAGATTAGGCTCTGATACCACTTGTTGAGTAGTGGACGACGGATCTAGAGGGGAGGGGTGAATAGATCTGCCCCTCTTTTCGCAATGCAACCCTCTATATAGCTAGATAAAATAAATTGCAGCGGAATGTAACTAGCTTATCGAAGAACACTATGATTCGCTTGGCAAGATGAGCAACTAATATATCGATTTGAACCTAAGCATGCATCTAGAACAAAGCAATCACATAAACAAACCACAACACAAAGGATTTTAAGGTGGTTCGGACTGAATCCCCAGTCCTACATCCACCCCTCACCAAATCCGGTGAAGCTCCACTAGTGTCACGCACTGAACCGTAAATCAGAAAGACCTCCGATTACCTTCCTACTAACCACAGATAGGGACGTCAACACCGCAGATCGGACAACTTCCGATTGCCTTCCTACTAACCACCAGTAGGGATGATTCTCAGTTCCAAATGTTTGTATGAAATGAAAAAGAACAAATATGAAAACACTCAATCATCAAACAAGGTATAGAATATGCTCAAGAAGAAAAATCTTATCTGAGATTGCTGAAGCTTGAGTCTGATTCTTCAATGGTAACTCCTTCCTTGTGACATGGTCTTCCTTGGATCACCTTGAGTTGATGAAGAAGATGAAGGATGCAGATTTGATCTCCCTTGAGAATGAGCTTCTATGGATCACCTTGACATGAGGAAGAGGATGATGGTTGCAGCTTTATCTTCACTTGGCTTGGGGTTGATCTCCTCTTGAAGTAGCTTCAATCACTTGAGGATTTGATGAAGAACTTCTTCCTGGAGTACTGTTCACGGCTACAGTACTCAAACTCTTCTCCCTTGAACACACCCTTGTAGCCTCCCTTGAATCCCCTTGAAGCATTAGGGTTTCTAACCCCTCATGTGTTGGTTTTATAGACTTTGAATGGTCCTTGGACATCCCCCAGACCAGATCCACAATCCATGGGGGATTGGGTGACTTTGGGGTTAAATAAATGGGTAGAAAGACCTCTCCTCGAGCTTGAAACAAAAGTCAACAAAGGGGGCCTCGGGGCTGGCGGTCGACCGGAAGGCATGGGGCGGTCGACCGAAACCTGCAAAATCTCCATCTTTTCGGTTCTGGGAGAACCGGTCGACCGGAAAGGCAGGGGCGGTTGATCGAAACCTGTAAATCCTGGAGTGTTTCGTTTCTGGAAGAACCGGCCGACCGGACGCCTAGGGGCGATCGACCGAAACCTGTAAAAGTTGCCAATCTTCATCTCTGGAAAAACTGGTCGACCGGCCAAGGTGTGTTGGTCGACCCGAAAGACCTATACCTGCAAAAATGAAGTGTTAGCCCAAAGAAACATGTCCATAAGTCAAGATAATCATGTCCTTATCAATTTCATACATTTTTGGGTTTGGTTTATGCATTAGATCATTTGAGCATTTCTAAATTTTGTTTCGGGGGCTCCACCCCGGAAACCCCCGCAAGGGGCGCTGCCCCCTTGACCCCCGCGACCTGACCGCGCAGGTCGATCCGCGTGCGAGGGCGCAATCATTGAGCTTTCACGTTTGCCATCTCCACTCCATTCCTTGGCATATCTGTCATGAAAGAACATCAATGTGTTTAGTCATATAAGAGTGGTAAAACATCAATGACTTATAGTGTTTAGCCATTATCAAAACCAAGAATATCAAGTAACTCAAATGACCATAGGATGATGTCGAATGACCCAAGTGACCACAAGATGACTCAATTGACCACAGGGGCACAACAATCCAAGAACTGAAGAAACCTCTGAATTTCAAGCTAGATATATATTCCTTCCTTCCGCTCTCTCACCGATGGTCAAAGCGCCTCAAATGTATCGAACAACGTGTGATAAGCAAACCACGAGAGCGAGAGAAAGAAAATAAGACAGAGAGCAACGAGAAGGACCGTGATCGCCACCAAGATGCTGTACGTGATAGTCACGCCGTACCTTGGAAAGGAAGGGGAGACACTCGCCTTGCTGCAGCACCGGGAAGACGCACGGTCGACGTAGAACTGCCTTAACAGACGCGCGGCCCTACGATAGACCGTTTGAGGGTGCTGCCGAACACGCGGGAGAAGAACTCCTGGAGGACGAACGGCTTTAATGGGACCGCCTAAAGATGAAGAGAGGCGCAGAGAGGGCCGCTCGTATCCTTGAACGGGCCTACAAGAACCGCACTAGTCCGCCACGCCAAGAGTTACAAAAGGGGCTCACCTCCACCCTCTCCAGCCGACTAGAGGGGATGGGCCTCGTGCTGATGAAGTGCTGACCTGCGAAACAGTACCAAGACACAGAAGGAACACCCAGATTAGAACTAAATGACGTAGTACGCATTCATGTGAGAAGAATGAAGCATAATCAAATGGAAAGGGGGATATCTGGGGGGTTTTAAACCCCTAGGGTGACAAAAACGTAGGTGGGTGTATCCATGGGGAGAAAACGAGGGAAACGCAGAGAGAGAACAATGCATGCAACAGACGATGAAGAAATCAAAAAATGACGCTATGACTCGACACACAGACTACTCCGTTAACCGAAGGCTCGTAAGGACGTAGAGAGCCTCCCTCCTTGGTGCTAGGTCGTTCGGAAATGCGGCAGGGCTTCACCGTCGACCAAAATTCCCCCCCCCCCTCTCGACGTCCGGTCACTAGGGTCTATATATAGAGCCTAGAAAGCCAGCCTCGAAATTGAGGTTTTTAGATATTTTCAAGTCAAATTTGCAAAAGATAATTCGTAGATAATATCCTTATCTTATATCTAGACGAAACGGCATCAAAAATGGTGGATTATCCACGGAGAGATCGTTAAAACAAATCAGGGATAAAACCGTGCATGAAAGGATGAAAATCTATTTAAAAACCTCCATCGAAGGAATGAACGGTCTAACGATAGACCGCTCACGTCTTGAACGGTTATGTTCAGACCGTTCAACCTGTCGGTGGAAATTGAATTAAATCAGATAATTAGCCCAATTATCGCTCGAACAGACCGAAACGGCCGGCATTGGACCCTGAGAGATGAACGGCGCCTTGGCGACCGCTCCAACGTAGAAAGGTCCAAATCAAGCCATTTTAACCTTGTCGGTGATAATTCAAACATTTGGATAATTGCCTGAGGAGATTAGCACACGTAGGACTCTGAGATATGGGCGGTTGGCATTCGCCCATCCATTAGTTTGAACGGGCAACATAGGCCCCCACAAAAGCCTGTCGGTGAATATTTAGAAAATCCTCAGAAAATAGCCAAAATGTATGAACGGTCTGGTATCAACCGCCCCAGTCCTGAACGGATGATGTTGGACCGTTCATGCTCTTGGGTACTTGACTTTTATAAAATAGTTCAATTAATCAAAGCCAAGGTCCAATAAGTCCTGAATTGATACGACCTTTACCAAGGAGGGAGGCTACCCATAAAATGGGCCCAGGACGTGCCACAAAAAATGGCCCAACAGATAATGGACAACTTAGGGCATCAACTAATGGGAGTAAGAGAAACGACTCAGCTTATCAGCATAAAATGGGTGTCAACAGATGCCCCTCCTTAATGCCCTCTTTGCAGGGGAGCGAGCGGAGGTGAAGCGGAGGTGACACGGAACGTGGAGAGGAAGTGGAAATGTAGCGGGGTGGACCGGAAAAGCGGGCGTTAAGGTGAAACGACACCCGTTTCTACCAACAAGCGATGAGAATCTTTCGGAAAACCTTGAACCGAACGTCAGGAGTAATTGACCAAAAGGCGACGCCAATCTGGAGGGACTAAACTAAACGAAACCAACCGACAAGACCAACCTCATGGGGGACACAATCCCGCGGTCCAATGAGGGGGCCACAAAAGAAAAATGCTAAAGCTCCAGACAAGGATCTTTTAATCAATCGGACCAAATGAATCGACCAAAGAAAACCTTCGAATTCAGAGTGGAATCAGGTCATCTTACTCGGGCATCTGAACACACAGCTGACCATCACTTGACGGGACATTTCTTAAGGAACTATGGGGCATGAAAGCTCAAAAGGATGCGTATGATGCATGCTGGGCTAAAAATAAAGGAAACTGTTAAAACAAATGCCAAGAAAGATTAAAATATAGGATATTCGAGAGTAGTATTGCTAAGCTGGGAATATCAGAGTCAAGATACCGTCCGCAACCACATCGTGCGGATAGAACCGCCCTCCTCGTGACATCCCAACTTAACGGCCTATCCGAAGGTTAGGTACATGAGCCCGGATCATCATCGTTTTTGTTGAAGGGGAACATCAGATCCTGGGACACGTAGGTAACCTGCCGGCTCTCGAAATAGTATAATATAATACCATATAATTAATGCAATAAAGGATTAGGGATAGAAGGCCATACCTGACTTACATGTGCAGGTGAAACGGCGAGGCAGGCTGAAATGATGCTGCATAAGATGGTTAAGAGATGCATTTCCAAAGAAAATATCAATATTCATGATCTAAATACACCATCCAGATAAACGGCCATATCTCAACCGTGCAATATTCCAAACGGTTCTATGTTAACTGCTCTTACCTGACCTTCGAACAAATCTTACAGGGCCGGTGGTCAGTGATGAATGGTCGGGACCACACCGTTTTTAATAGGAACGGCTCTATGGGAACCGCTCGGGCCTAGAATTCCAACCGACTTAAAATTAACGGTCAACAGCGACATATGGTTATAGATGGACCGTTCACACTTTGAACGGTCTAACGATAGACCGTTCTTCTCTGCAACCTCGAAAAAAAAGAAACCCCCTCATTTCCCTCCACCGTAACCAACGGTGGAAGGGACGAAGGGGCACAAGGCCTCAAACGCCCATCCTCTCCTTCTCTCTTTCTCAAACTCCCTCCCTCTCTTGATCTCACTGCACCCCCCATGACAAGGAGCTAGCCTCACACCGCACGGCCACCCATCACCGGCGAGGGTTCACCTTCGTCGTCGCCACCGCCACCACCTCGACCGTCCGAGGAGGAGGGCACACCCGGGGTGACGATGGAGGATCTAGCCATTATCATCGCCGAGGAGGACGCTGCGGCCGGGGGCGACGACGTCGCCGGAGCCGAGGAAGGAGGCACGCCGGCGAGGAGGGAGAAGAAACCTCGTGATGCCGGGGTAGGCCTCCCCGCCCCTCATTTTCTTTAATTTCGTTTCATGCATGCTAGCTTAGGGGCTTTTTTAGGGGGATAGGCGCTTAGAGGCCGGTTTAGGGGGCCATGGAGGTCTCCCAGCCGGCTGGGGGGCGTTCACCATCGTCGGGGGCGGCGACGGTGAAACAGTTCAACAGAAACCGCACGGCAAAACAATGCGGTCCACATAGGACCGCCCCAAATAAACACGGCCTAGGGAGCGCCGTTCAAACTCACACAGCCAACGGGCCACCAAAACACCAATACGGTGAGGTTATCACCGTTCAAAAGGTAGACGGACCATATAGGTCCGTTCAAACATGCAACCAAGGCAAAACAATACGGTCCTCACAGGACCGTCGTCAATCCATACGGCCAAAGGTGGGCCGTTACTCCTTAGGAAGACGGGCAAACAGACGGTGCAGGGTAATCCGTCCAAGATGGGAACGGTTAGGGATAGCCCGTTCAAAACGGGGAACCTGAGAAACAGAACGGTTCGAGAGAGGCCGCTCAGCTATCGAGCGGTTCATGAGTAACCGTTCTTCAAATCAAGAATTGGACTTTGAGAATTTTATTTAAATGAAACAAAATATGAAACTAAATGACTAACACAAATGAGATGGATGAATGTAGGGGAAGCGTAGAACCCGTACCTCCTGGCGGCAGGTCCGTGCAGTGTACCTGGCACTGCCGGACTTCCAGAGGGAGCGGTTGACTGCCATGGGGTTCGCCCCCTTCCTGAGTATTGAGGTGTGTCGCTTCGACGCAGCTCTGCTCTACGCCCTGCACGACCGCTGGGATCCAGTGAGTCGGACGTTCCTTTTCCCGTGGGGGCACATGGTCCCTACATTGGAGGACGTGGCCAGGCTCACTGGCCTACGTGTGCACGGGTCACCGGTCAGCGGGACTACTTTTCCTGACTACCGGGGGATGGCTCGGGAGTTGCTCGGCCTACAGCTGCGGCGCCCCGAGAGGCAGTCGACCCTCCTTCCCTGGGCTGCTCTGCAGGACAGCCTGGGTCTACGACGAGCCGGTGTTGCAGTGGGCGAGCGACCGGAGGAGCACTTGGAGCGGCTCGTGGGGCTGGCGAGACCGAGGGTTGCTGCGGGACCGGGACCTGAGGCGGACAGAGTGCTGAGACGGTTCCTGATGCTGATGTTCGGGCGGCTTCTCTTCTCCACTCGGGCGGACGTGATGAGCTGTCGCTTCCTCCCTTTCCTCCAGGAGCTCGAGTACGTAGGTGACTATGCTTGGGGAGCGGCGGTCCTCGCCTTCCTCTTTGACACTCTCAGTTCGACGGCGCATCGGACGATGCTTGGGGGCTTCTCCCCCTTACTCCAGGTGCGACTCTCTTCTCTAGACTTAATTATGCAACCTTATATGCTTGCTGAATGGTGACATGACCTTGTGGCACAGGTGTGGGCCTACGTGCGCCTACGTGGGTTGGGTAGGGGCGAGGAGACCCGCCCTGGGCTCCTACCGATCGCACGGAGGTGGACAGCACCCCGGGAGATGATGGCCTTGAGGAGGCAGGTCCGGGAGCTGCAGGATGACCTGGACACTCTACCTTACACCTCGGTATGCTTCTAGACTCAGACTCTTTAATTACATGCTATTCTTTCATGATTATGATGCTGATGCAGTTTCCTATTCCTTGCAGGTACGGTGGACTCCTTACACGGAGGAGAGCCCGGAGGGCCAGCCGTGGGTGACCGAGGCCTTGGCCTTCTCTGGCCGGGACGTGTGGCTTCACTGCATGAATGTGGTGGAGCCACTGTACTTCAGGTTGGTGATGAGGACCATCGGGGTCCATCAGCCGGCCGTAGAGTTACCTGCGCCTAAGAAGGCAGGGGAACGGGTTACGAGGATGACCTGGGGACTTCACGAGGCGTTCGATTGGACCGCAAGGAGCGCCGGGCAGGTCACCGACTGGGCTGCGCGAGGGTGAGTGGTGACCGCCCGGGCAGAGAGTGACAGCGCGTACTACACTGCGTACGCACGGCACTACCGAGACCAGGTGTTCCGAGGCACCCACCGACAGGTACGATTTCTAAACCTAAACTTTGTCTATTATGCTTATGAATGATGCACTAACACAAGGACTTTTAAATGTAGGTCGACCCTGCAGGACGAGTGGCAGAGTTGCAGGGACTCCTGCACTCCACCATCCGAGAGAGAGACGAGGCCCGGCAGGCCCTGGCCCTACTGGTGAGTTTTCTAAACCTTAGACTCTTTAAATTATGCAGTTCTATATGATTATGATTATGCCTATGACTGACCTGGAGTATTTGGATGCAGCGCGCCGAGGGTGCTCAGAGGGCGGGACCAGACGCTCCTTCTTCCTCCTCCGTCCAGACCCCAGCAGACCGAGCCGAGCGGGATGCGGACTTCACTCGGATGATAGAGCGGGCCAAGGCGGCCGAGGTGGCACTCGTGGAGAGGGTACGCAACTCTAAACTTCCTCTTTTACTTACTATGCTTATGAATGAACTGTTGACTAACAATGCCATGCGGATGCAGACGTCCGAGCTGACTCGCCTCCAGGCGGAGCTGGAGCGGAGCCGGGTGGCGGCTCGGGAGGAGGTAGCCCGGGTGCGAGAGGAGACTACGCGGAGCCGACCGGTGGACACAGTGGAGACCGCACTCCTCCAGGCCGAGCTAGAGCGACTGCGGGCTGGCGCGGCCGAGGCGGAGCGGTGCCGGACTGAGGCGGCCGAGTTACGCGGGGAGCTGCGAGCGTATAAGGACATCAGTCGGCGCTCACGCAGCGGGATCCCGAGCGTCAGCCATGGTACGCACGGTTCTGTGAGGAGTTTTTTTTACGGGTTCCTCTGGGCAGCGGAGGAACGAGGAGGACGAGCGGCGCCGGCGACGTCAGCGTGACGAGGCGACCTCGGCGATGCCTCCTCCAAAGAGGCATGAGGGTGAGGGGGACAGTGACGGAGGCCAGGGAGAGAGAGCCGCTTGACTCATCGTAGGGGCCCATCCTTTTGTACATGATGATAGTGATGTGCATATATATATATACATTTTCTTCTTTTTCACTTGCTTTGTGGATGAATGCATGTATGCGTGAAATAGATGGGCGAGTTTGAGGAGTGTGCTTAGCCCGAGAGAGATGAGTGACGCATATGCCCACTTGAGTGAGATGAGTGACGCACGCGCCGACTTGAGTGAGATGAGTGACGCACACGCCGACTTGAGTGAGATGAGTGACGCACATGCCGACTTGAGTGAGATGAGTGACGCACACGCCGACTTGAGTGAGATGAGTGCGCCAAATGACTGAGACATGAGTGTAGTGGGTTGATTGGGGGCAGAGCATATGGGCGGTTCTCCCCAAGCCGTTCGTGAAGAAGAGCGGTTCTCCAAAGACCGCTTCAATTCAGTTGGAACGGTTTAATATAAACCGTAATAACATTTGAGCAGCATATTGTAGGCCGCACAAGAGGCTGGGCTCGGGCTTTCTCTGAGAGATGAACGGTTGATGATGGGCCGTACATGCATATGGACGGTCTATCGTAAGACCGCCCAAGTGGACCTCCTATTTGCTCGAATGGGGACTCCCTGGAGAGTCCCCAGCCCGCGGGTAGGACGATTTGCACTTATCATAACCCTATCTTAACCCATCCTAGACTTATCCGAGCCTAGTCCCAAGAGGTTTAGGCTTCCCATGAGCCCTATAAGTAGTAGGGGGCCTGGACCTGCAACTCACGCGTCCTCCATCTCCCCAGGCTTAAAACCTTTGATTCCTATCACCCGATCATCATGAAGAGGGCCTTTGATGGAAGTTCTGCGGAGGGAATGCCCTTTGAAGGGCCCAGACCAGCTAGAAAGGAGCGGGAGGTGATCCAACGGCTAAGCTTGATTCCTCGCCATCTCAGCGCCTCCCCCATGAGAGAGGTAAGTTAGATCAGAATATATTTGATTTCTCTCAATTTCCCTTATATTTCCTTACATCCTTAGCCTTTTCCTTCTTCTCAGCTCCTCCCCGGCCCGAGACGCTTTTCTAGTTTAAAGTGGGTGGCTCCCATGGTCCGTGCGTTGCCCCTCGGGGTGACTTACCTTCTCAAATCCTGGCACCTACACTCCCTCTTAGTTCTAGGTCAGAATTACCCTAGACTCTCTTTAGACTGGCATAGTATCTCTGCTCTGATGGAGATTTGGCACCCCCAGACCCACACTTTCCTGTTCCCATCTTTTGAGGCCACTATCCTGTTAGAGGAGGTAGAGACATACTTCGGGCTCCCTAGGTCCAAGGTGGGGGAGGAAGACTTGATATGCCATACCGTTGCCTCTATAGATCCAAAACTCATCCTAGGGGGTTTTATGCCTGATAGCGGGGATGTTCGCGCCTGTGTAGGTCCTCGTCACATTCACCTCCTTCCTCTGAGCCAGTGGGTAGTGGAGCATTGCTGGAATAAGTGCGGGTGGGTTGAAGCCATAGCCAAAGCTGCATCCATCTGCCTATGCGGGGCCATCCTTTTCCCTTCAGCCGACCATGTCCTAGAGATCCCCTTACTCAGCACCATTAGCAGCCTTTGGCGGGGACTTTCCATCTCTCAGGCTGTCTTAGCTTATTTGTATGAGGGTCTTACTTCAGCAGCCTTAGGAGGTCCTCTCTTTGGTTCGATGATCCTATTGGAGTGCTGGATGGGAGTTAGGATGAAGTTTACCCTGAGGGAGGACATCACTTCAGTTAGCAGGATCTTTGGGAGCCATCCCCTCTACTTTATAGGAGGCGCCTTCAGGTTTTCTCCACAGGTTGAGTGCAGGATGGCTGAGCTGAAGACCAGGGACGAGTGGCGCCTGTACATCAACATGCTGCCCTTGGACAGGTTTGTGATGCGCCCGGACTTCCTCCACGACACCACCATCATGCTACCGAGGAGAGCCGGCTTGGACTTGAGGCTCGTGAGCGACACTGCCTTAGCGATGTACAGCCCACACAGATGTTACTTGCAGATCGGACTACCCCGGACGGTGCTACCTATGCTACCCCACCATCCCGTGTTACAGGCACGGAGGATCGGGACAGAGGAGGACGAGCAGGCGGTCAGGAGTGCGCTGATTATGTGGGAGGTGAGTAGGGTGCGTACCCTACCAGCAGAGGTTGAGGAGGCTCCAGAGACTCAACAGGCTTACCTTAGGGAGTTGAGAGAGATACGTCCTCGCGGGGATGTCCAGCGGCGGACTGAGTGATTTTTTGTTTTTATGATGACATGGGATGGGATTTTATATCCGGGCAGCTTGACATATGAAATGAATAAGATTTGATGAGATTGAGTTTGAGCTTTGTGATTCGATTATGATGTGATGTGATTGCATAGGCCAACACGAGGATTGAATATTCATGTGGTCTCGAGCCAACTGCCCTTCCAACCTGCCCCTGTACACATGCAAACATGAAACAGATTAAATCTATTTTAGGCTTAGCCCCTTGCCTATAGCAAGTTAGGGGATGACCCTTTCTTGATTTTTGGTCAAGGGTTGAGCCTTATTAAATAGGCGAATACCAAAATGCAAGAAATGCAGATGAATGTGCGTTTTTTTCTTTTTGGAATATTTGATTTTTTGTTGGATTTTGAAAATATTCGATCTTTTTGGGTTTTGAAATATTCGATTTTTTTGGGTTTTTGGAATATTCGATTTTTGGGGTTTTTTGAAATATTTGATTTTTTGGGTTTTGAAATATTTGATTTTTTGGTTTTTAAAATATTTGATTTTTTTGGGTTTTGAAATATTTGATTTTTTGGGTTTTGAAATATTTGATTTTTTTTGGGTTTTGAAACCAGCTCGGGTCTCAATAGCAGGGACCTTCTCGTCTTGCTATGGACTTCCAAGGCTCAGCGCGTGCAGGAAGGGGGACCGCCCGTGATCGGAGTCAACTTTGCTCGACGGTGCTTCTGCTGAGGCCATACCCGGGGTGAGATTCATTCCTTGGGAAAGTAAAAAAGATTGAGTAGGAAAGCTGACGATAGGTGTAGAGGTTTTTTAGGGCTTGAGTTCTTTCCCAGGACCCCCCCCTTTTCAAAGAATCCGATCTGTTGCGCCGGGGCTTTGCATCCGTCATCGAACCTTCATCCGCTCTAGGCACGCATGCGACCGGGCTCATAACGTCACGCGGGGAAACTATACTGCCACTCTTGCCATGCCTAGTTGTATTCTTTCGGGGGTTTTGAGAGCTTCGAGCCTTATGTGCTTTCGGCCTTATCTTTTGATTTCGCCCCTTTTCTTTCTTTTTTCTTCTTGCTTACCTTTTCCTTCTTTTTGCAGAGTGAGGTCTTAACGGATTGCCCCTATTTGAGACCTCTTTTAATGGGGGATCTGGGTCGGTTCTCGCCCCCTTATTCACCACTTGCCCCTATCTTCAACCGAGAGAGAGGAAATACAAGGATCTCCACCTTCCCCGAGCATGGCCAAAGGAGAAACGGTGTCGGGTAGCATGAGAGAATACCGAACCACGGGGTCGTGTAGTGTGTGAGATGATGGACCTAGGTCTTCCTTTCGTAATTTGGTGGGGTATGCCCTGCCATCGAGCCGTTCACTGGTTTTATTTTTATGGATAAAAACGCTTTAAATACAGCCCATTCCACGGGTTTGGCAATTCCTCCCCCTCCGCGTTAATTAGACGATACGCATTTCCCGGATAAGCTTCTTTGATTATGAAGGGCCCTTCCCAGTTGGGTTGCAGCTTAGACCTGGGGCCTGCTGACCTGATGAATTTGCGTTTCAAAACCATATTACCCACTTGAAATTTCCTTTCAATGACCTTCTTTTGAAAATAGCGCGAGACACGCTTTTGATATGCTGAAACATGATTGGCCGCATTCAATCTCTTCTCGTCTAAGAGTTCCAGTTGGACTAGCCACGCCTCTCGACGTTCGTCAAGATTAAGTTCCTTATCCAGCTGCACCCTTTGGGAAGGGATCAGAATTTCATACGGGAGCACCGCTTCCATTCCATAGCTGAGGGAAAAGGGAGTCTGCCCTGTGGGAGTGTGGACGGAGGTGCGGTATGCCCATAGAGCTTCTATCAATTTGTCGGCCCAATCAGCAAATTTATGTGACTCACATGTTTTCTTGATAATTTTAAGAAGGGTTTTATTCGTGGCCTCAGCCTGGCCATTACCTTGGGGGTAGTATGGTGATGAATGATGCAAAACTATATTGAATTTCTTACAGAGGTCCTGGAGTTCTTGTGAGACGAATTGAGGCCCGTTGTCGGTGACGATGTCGCTTGGCACCCCGAACCGCGAGATAATGTTCTTCATAATGAAGCAGCATACTGTGGTGGCTTTGATTTCTGCATAAGCTTCAGCTTCTGCCCACTTGGTAAAGTATTCCGTAGCCGTCAGAATGAAGGATTTCTGTTTAACAGCAGAATTCGGATCACCGAGGGGTCCGATGATATCAAATGCCCACATAGAAAATGGCCAGGGGGCCGTAATAGGATGAAGAGAAGAGGCAGGAGCGTGGATTTTGTCGGCATGGATTTGGCATTGAAGACACCTACGGACATAGGTGGAGCAATCTTCTTCTAGAGTTGGCCAGTAATAGCCCTGCCTAAGAATCTTCTTTGCCAACGCTTGTCCGTTCACATGCCCTCCACACTCGCTGGAGTGGGCTGCTTCCACGACTTTCCAAGCTTCTTCGTCATCTAGGTATCTCATTAGAACTCCATTCAGAGCCCGCCTATACAATTCACCTACGATGATCGTGTATCTTGCGGCGACTCTTCTAATGGCTCTTCGCTGCTCAGCATTGGCCGTTTTCGAAAATGTACCATCCTTGCAGTATTGCTCGATCTCATAAAACCACGACAGTTCTTCCTCTTCGATGATCTCCTCGAGCTCAGTCAATGAAACTTCTTTTGTCTCCTCCCTTTCTATTTTCTTCTCTACAGACATTCTAAGATTGTTGAACCAGGGATCCTGAAGAGAAGGAACATCTAGCCTTTGGACCACAATGGTCTTAGTGGCGCGACTCAGGGGAAGTGATAGGGAAGAGGCGAGCGATGCAAGGGCATCGGCCAAGATATTCTGAGAACGAGGAGTGTGAATATAGACAAGTTTCCTGAATTGCCTGGCCAAGAGCGTGACCAGATCCTGGTAGGGTTTGAGCTTAGGGTCGCGGGTGTGGTAAGTCGACAAAACTTGCCGCAGCACCAGCTGAGAGTCTCCTATGATGTTAAGGTATCGTGCGCCCAAGATGTAGGCGTGCTTCAGACCGGCAAGGAGAGCCTCATACTCGGCTATAATGTTGGTGGCGGGAAATGAGAGTTGATATGCCACGGGGATGGTTACCCCTTCTGGAGTAAGGAGAACGGTGCCGATTCCGCTGCCCTGGGAATTAAGAGCATCATCGAAATGAAGAGACCAAAAAGGAAGATGAGTGATCACCGCCAGGTGTTCATCGGGGAATTCATCCTGGATGGAATCAGTGCGAGGGATAGGAGAATGAGCCAGGTGCTCGGCAATAGCATATCCCTTGATTGCTTTCTGTACGATGAAGGTAATGTCGAACTGGGAAAGAAAGCTTTGCCAGCGAGCTAGCGACTAGAAAGGACTGGCTTTTCCAACAGATAACGAATGGGGTCCATTCTGGAGATGAGCCTAACCTCGTGGGCAAGAAAATAGTGTTTAAGCTTCTGCGCTACCCACACTAGTGCTGCACAGGTCTTCTCCATAGCAGTGTACTTGGATTCAGCGGGATTAAATAACCTTGAGAGATAGTACGCCGCCCTTTCCTTTCCTTCATCGTCTACCTGCGCCAGAACAGCTCCTAGGGAGTCCTCAATTACAGAAATGTATAGGATCAATCCCGGGGACGGGTGGTTGTAGAACCGGGGGATTAGAGAGGTAAACCTTGAGTTCCTCATAGGCCTTCTGACATTGTTCATTCCATTCAAATTTCGCGCCTGCCTTTAGTAATTCATAAAACGGGCGGCATCTTTGCGAATGCTGAGATATGAATCTCCGGATAAATTGCAAACGCCCGATCAAACCTCGAAGCTCAGTGATGTTCTTTGGCGGCGGCATTTCCATGACGGCCTTTGCCTTGTTTGGATCGATCTGAATCCCCCGTTTACTAACTATAAGCCCGAGCAATTTCCCTGATGCAACCCCGAACACACATTTCTTTGGATTCATCTTTAACTTGTATTCCCTAGCCCTTTGCAACACCTTGGCTAGAATGGCGGGGTGTTCTTCTTGCGACCTCGATTTGACTAAAATATCATCCACATAAACTTCTAAATAAACGTGCATCATATCGTGGAAGATAGCCATCATCGCTCTTTGGTAGGTGGCACCTGCATTTTTCAACCTAAATGGCATAACAACGTAGCAGTATGTGCCCCAAGGTGTGGTGAACGAGGTCTTTTCTTGATCCTCCGGAGCCAGAAGGATTTGGCTATACCCTGAGTAACCATCCATGAAGGAGAGGGCTTCGTACCCAGCTGTATTATCGACCAAGACATCGATGTGAGGAAGTGGAAAATCATCTTTCGGACATGCCTTGTTTAAATCCCTGAAGTCAATACATATTCGAATTTTACCATCCTTCTTCATTACCGGGACTATGTTCGCCACCCATTGTGGGTACAGCACAACTCTAATGAACCTGGCCTTATGCAATTTATCGACTTCCTCCTTAATCCTCAAGGCCATCTGTGGGTGGAATCTCCTTGCTTTCTGTTTAACGGGCGTTGCCCCTGGTTTGAGAATCATCCTGTGTTCGACCAAGGCGGGGTCAAGGCCCAGCATGTCTTCGTAGGACCAGGCGAAAGAATCGATGTACTCCCTCAAGACTTTGACAAGCTCCTCTTCGACTTGAGGAGGGAGATTAGCGGAAATAAGTATGAGCCTGGGGTCCTCTTCTGTTCCGAGGTTAATTTCCTTAGTGGATTTGTCCACTGCTACGGAAGGCTCGTCGAACTTCTTCAAGCCTTAGGCATATAGGTCGACAGTGTCATCCATTTCATCTTCCTCATCATCTGCTGGGTCTTTCTCATTCACAATTTCATATACTCCTAATCCATCCTTGCTCCATACCTCATCAATTCCCTCATCATCTTCCAAGACAATCGCGGTCTCTACAAATTCCGGACACTTTAACAAAGCATGACATCTTCCAGCCAAATCTTGTAGAAACCTATCGGGAACGGTTTTGGGAGGGCGCGTTACGGCGGGTGCCGCAGACGTGGATGGGCTGACAAAACTCGTACTAGACTCTACCCTGACTGACTCGACCATCCTAGAAGACTCTGTACACTGTACATCCAATTTAGGGGAGAGAAAATCTACTGGAAGAGGAATAGGGGTCTCATGCCCCTGGGGATCCGGGTAGAACATAGCGTAATCTTCCATGGAGACCTCCGTTTTGAATTTGGCATTTTTTTTTTGGAGGCTGGAGGTGATCACACAGCAGGAGGAAGAAGACGGAGGAGGAGGAAGCTGCATGGGAAACAACTCTGGGAAGATGCAGTCAAAGAAAGGATCAGAAGAGGAAAACCACATTTCATGGAGCTGAGCTCCTGGGGGAGGAGGAGTGAATAGGGTTGATAGATCAATGGGCGGGCAGCGCCCGTAAGCACATGGAACGAATAAAATTTCGGGTCTCTCCGCAAAACACGGGTCGACCATGAGTGGAGGGGAACGGGGAACAGAATCCAACCGTTGAAACCAGGAAGCGAGACGGGACGGGGACATAGAATAAGTAGTGGCAGAGCTTCCCATCTTTCGTGGCCCCTGGCGGGCCAATGGCATCGGAGGACGCTTTACCAGCTGCGTCTCCTTCTTCTTTGGTTCACCCTCTTTTTCATAAAACATCCTTGTAAAGTAATCAGAAAGGTCTTCCAAGTCACCGGCTAGCCCTTGCGGTGATGGTGGCGGATCGGCAACAGCACAAGCTTCGTCTATCTTTTCTTCAAGGCTGGATGGCGAGGTCTTCAAAGTGCCGGGCTGCAACGGACCCTTCACAAAATGTTGCCGGTAATCCCAGGTCAACGGCCCAGAGTCCCCAAGCATTGCCATGGAGGATTCATGGTAGCCGAGGCCCCGACGGCCCATCTTCCTTCCTTTGGGAACGGGGTTGGTTCCGCCCTGCAATTGTGCGCCGAGTCCTCGGCCTGGCTGATAGCCCAATTTTAGAATTAGGTGCCACCCTTTGGAGTCTCTCATTTTGGACTTGACCTTCACATTGGTTGGTACAGTGGTGGGCTTGCGTGACGCATATGCCCATGAATAGTTTAAGTCCATGACAGATAGAACAAGCCTGTTACTCGGCCACAGTGTGGGCAGAATCTTGGCGGCTATGGCGTCAACATTTTGAACCCTGGAAACACTCTTCACCTTGACCACTCATCCTTGGAATGGGAACTTTAGACATTGATGGGCCGTCGAGGGGATGGCATTCAAACTATTCAACCATGGACGGCCCAGAATGGCTTTGAACATCGGGTCTATGTCCAGCACATAAAATTCCACATCCATAACTAAGGGCCCTAGCTCGGCCTGCACAGTCACCACTCCGTGACAAGCACGTCTGGAGTTATCATAGGCTGCCATGGTAGTCGGCGTCGGCTTGAGCATGTCCTCTGATATATTGCAAGCACGAAGGGTACTCAATGGGCAGACATTTATTGACGCCCCCGTGTCCACAAGGGCGGATTCCACGGCTGTTTTGTTTAGAGAGATGGTGATACATAACGGCATCTGCCGTGCCTCAGGAGGTGCTAGCTCTGACTCAGCAAATGCAATAGAGGGCCCCTTCGTGATCGTGGCCAAGATCGAGGGCAGGCTATCCACTGCCACATCTTCGCTCACCATAACTTTCTGTAAGAAGGTCTTTAGGGCATCTTGGTGGAGTGGCGACCTCTTGATTAGTTCTAACACCGAGATTTTAGCCGACAGCCGGTCTAAGTGCTATAATAAGTCATATCTTGTGCCCGACACAGGGTCTATCTCTTCTGGCTCAACTGTAGGGGAGGAAACTGTAGGGTTTGGTGCAGACGCACCTGGAGAAGGAAAAATTCTTTGGAAAGGACGCCCGCTCCGAAGGGCGCATTGTGATGCTGGCACGGCCTGGACTGGACCCCCGCTTGGCCTGGTGGGGTAGGTGAAGGGCGTGGAGATGGAGGTGAGGATGACTGAAGTGGGTTTAACAGGCCCTGGTGGAGGGGGAAAAGGGTTAAGCTTAGGGGAAATGACGGGAGGTATGGCGGGTGATGGTGAAAGGACGGAAGGAGCAGAGGGGAATGTAGTGGGTCTAAGAGGCGACGCGGAGGAAGTGACGAGTGGTGTAGCGGTCGGAATGGCGGGTCTAAGAATGGAGGGGATGGCAGGTATGGGAGAGTAGTGGTGGTGGAAGGCCAAGAGATGTGCGGGGGTCTCATCATCAAACGTCCACCCAGCGTTGGGGGCTGGGCGCTGGACCATATTCACTTATGCTGGGGCCGGCAGCTGTTGTTGTTGTGGAGGAGCGGGCTGATGTACTGGCATGGGATTTTGATGGATCCCAAGGTCTTGCTGCTGCAGTTGAGGTTGCGGTTGCTGTTGGGGTTGCTGTAGCGGGGGTTGCTGAGGTGCCGCCTGCTGCTGCCTGGCTTGCCTTTGCCTCTGTTTAATATCCTCAATTAACTGGTGCATCTGGGCCCAATCAATCCTCTGGCCCTCATGCAAATCATACACCAGGTCTCTGAACTGGTAGCATCGCTCTATCGTGTGCCCGGGTTGCCGATGGAATATACAATATCGGGATTGGTCGGCAGCCGGATTCCAGTTCGGGCGTTCAGGAGGCAACTGAAGGTCACCAGTATACATTAAAGCAGAGAAAATATCTGGCAAGGTCTCCGGAAGAGGAGGGTAATGAGCCCTTTTTGGAGCTGGTCGAGCAGAGCCATAGGCGGTGGGTGGAGGAACATTATTGTACTGCGGGGGCCGCTGAGGCTGTTGGGGTGGCGGAGGTGCCTGTTGAGGGTATTGCGGGACTTGGAAGGTGGGCTGGGGAACTTGCGGAGCGGCGAACTGGGGGTTGCGCTGAGGCGGTGGGAAGCGGGGTGGCGCGGCTTGTTGGGGGAATTGAACGGCCTGGACTTGCTCATTAATTTGTACTCCCTCAGTGACGGGGCCTTGGGTTTTCTTGGTGGCTTTGGGCTTCTGGGCCTCGAATAAAGAATGGATGGGGGAGTCCTTGAATTGGGTTTGAATAAACCTAGCTCTGCTGTATAGCTGGTGCATGTTTGCGATATCATTCATTGCCAGAATGTTTCTGAAAGTTGGCGTAGCATTGGAAATTAACAACTTCACTTTTTCCTCTTCCGGGATCTGCCCGGGCACACGTGAGGCCATCTGCCTCCAGCGGTCTGCATAGGTTGCGAAGTCTTCTTCCGGCTTCATCTTCTCCGCCACTAGGTCAGTGAAAGAGTATTCGGGTCCAACCCGATCCTGAAATCTCTGTATAAACCTCTCCTTGACTGTCTTGAAATTCTCAGCCTCCTCCATAGGCAAGGTGTAGAACCATTCCAGAGCGACTCCTTCCAGAGACTGACGGAACAAATAGGCCATCAAGCGACCGTCCTGCTGGAACTGTGCCGATTCGTACAAGAACTCCCGGACGTGGATGAACGGGTTGCCATTCCCATCGTATTTGCGGTACACAGGGAGTTCAGACTGAGAAGGAAAACGAATGTCCCTGAAGTTAGGGATAGGGACATCGGCAAGAGATTGTGGGCCGACCCGCTTGTGGAGGAGATCAATTTGTTGCTGCATAGCAGCCCATTTGTCAAAAATTTCCCGTTCCCGGGAAGGAGGGGAAGGAGCAAGAGGAGTAATACCTGGATAGGCGGCCAAAGGATAAGCTGATGAAGGGGGCAAACCGTAAGAGGATAATGGGCTGAGGAAGGGCCCATATCCGCATGAGCCAACTGGGCCGCCCCTGACTGTAACCTAGCGAAGTCCGCCGGGACTATGGGGGCTTGAGGTGATGGAGAAATCGTGGTGTACGGATCAAGGTAAGGAACAGAGGGGAGGGGGGACTTTCCTTTATCAAGCTGTTGATGGACCGAGGTGGAAGCCTGGCTCATTTCTATATTGGGATGGCGAAAGGTCTGAGGGCGGATAGGAGTAAGGTCAATGGGAGCCACGGAGGTGGTCCCGACCACGAGGGATGTGGTGGCAGCAATGGTCGTGCCGTGAGCAGGAATTGAGGCCGGGGCATCGCCCCCTTGCAAAGCTTGTCTGATGAGATGGAGCTGGGTGGGGTCCAACTGGGCCATCATATCGAGGATCATACTAGCTGAACTCTGGTTGGGCGGGTTTGGAAGAGAGGATCGGTGACCCTCACCAAGAATGGTCGGGAGTGAAGGGGCCGTCCCCTCTCCCCCCTGCAAATGAGTGACCCTAGGTGGGTCCTCAAGGAGACCACGAGAAGGGAGTCCTCGTGGGCCGGAGAGAAGTCGTATGACGACATGGAAGATGAGGAATCGAACAAAGGGTTGGAGTAGGAATGAAAATAAGAGTCAACCCTAGGAGGTGATCATGGGGGAAGAAGGCAACCCCACATACACCAAGACACCTAGGACTAGAGCCAGCAAAGCTAATCAACCAGATCTACCAAGCAACTAATAAACATACAATGGAGAGAGATGAGAGCAGAATCACCCGGTAATGCAATCGAGTTCTTACAATGATGCTCGTCAATTCCTTATATCTTCTTCTTCAAGCTTTAGTGGATTAATGAAAATATAAATCCGCTCAACCACTAGGCACCTAACTGGGATAGGAAATGATGAACTGTGTGACTCTATCAGGATCTCTCACTTGCGGATGCAACCCTAGACTGAGGTGGGTACGGTACAACCTGCCCGGCGTCCGTGTGGGAGTCCACGGCTCACGGGGGCTTACGGAGGTCCTCAGCAAGGTCCCTAGTCGGCTCCAAGGAATATGGAGACGAGAGGAAACCCTACCTCGGTAGGAATGCAACTAATATGAGAAGGGGTCGATGCTCCTATGCGCACCGGAGTGCATGCACAGACTAGCCTAGCAGCTATCAATCAATGAGCAAGTATACACATGAGCAATGAAAAGCATGGTAATACAATGATGATAAGAGAGCAGGGGGGCAGTCAATGAGTAGCACCAAGCATAGAAAACCACATAGAATATGACAATCAAAGTATAACATAAACACACTGTGGCACCAGATGAACGGCCCCTCTGCGGCCGCTCCTACAGTAGAACGGTTTGTGTGGAACCGTCTAGTCCTGGGAGAGAACAACACTATGCGTAATCACAGAACCTAAGAAAAGACGAGAGAGCAACGGCAGGAGAATACCAGCATGACGGTCGCTAAACAACCGTGTAACCTCATGAACGGCCCTCCATCAGCCGTGTACCTGCAATAAGAACAGACCCAAACGTACCTGTGCTGGCAAACTGAACGGCCAGATCTACGCCGCTCTACAGTATGAACGGTGTATCTAGCACCGTGTGTAACAGGAAATACCGATGAAGCTGGCTCCGACTGCAGGGGATGGACGGTAGAGTATCAACTGCTCCCGTGGGTGGGCGGCCCAGGGAGAACCGCGTAGGCCCCCAGAGGACCGAAAACGCATTCACCCTGCAAATCACCCTAAGGAGAAAACTTGGACAACAAATAAGGAGGGTCAGCAACTCAAAGGCACGATGGGCATTGGTTGTCCCACCGTGATCGCCATAAAAGGGGTGTAGATATATATTCCTTCCTTCCGCTCTCTCACCGATGGTCAAAGCGCCTCAAATGTATGGAACAACGTGCGATAAGCAAACCACGAGAGCGAGAGAAAGAAAATAAGACAGAGAGCAACGAGAAGGACCGTGATCGCCACCAAGATGCCGTACGTGATAGTCACGCCGTACCTTGGAAAGGAAGGGGAGACACTCGCCTTGCTGCAGCACCGGGAAGACGCGCGGTCGACGTAGAACTGCCTTAACAGACGCGCGGCCCTACGATAGACCGTTTGAGGGTGCTGCCGAACACGCGGGAGAAGAACTCCTGGAGGACGAACGGCTTTAATGGGACCGCCTAAAGATGAAGAGCGGCGCAGAGAGGGCCGCTCGTATCCTTGAACGGGCCTACAAGAACCGCACTAGTCCGCCACGCCAAGAGTTACAAAAGGGGCTCACCTCCACCCTCTCCAACCGGCTAGAGGGGATGGGCCTCATGCTGATGAAGTGCTGACCTGCAAAATAGTACCAAGACACAGAAGGAACACCCAGATTAGAACTAAATGATGTAGTACGCGTTCATGTGAGAAGAATGAAGCATAATCAAATGGAAAGGGGGATACCTGGGGAGTTTTAAACCCCTAGGGTGACAAAAACGTAGGTGGGTGTATGCATGGGGAGAAAACGAGGGAAACGCAGAGAGAGAACAATGCATGCAACAGACGATGAAGAAATCAGAAAATGACGCCATGACTCGACACACGGACTACTCCCTGAACCGGAGGCTCGTAAGGACGTAGAGAGCCTCCCTTCTTGGTGCTAGGTCGTTCAGAAATGCGGCAGGGCTTCGCCGTCGACCAAAATTCCCCCCCCCCTCTCGACGTCCGGTCACTAGGGTCTATATATAAAGCCTAGAAAGCCAGCC
The DNA here is from genome assembly GCA_022559845.1 of Amorphophallus konjac. NCBI lineage: Eukaryota > Viridiplantae > Streptophyta > Magnoliopsida > Alismatales > Araceae > Amorphophallus > Amorphophallus konjac. Next base: position 180,877,745 of record CM040123.1, on the reverse strand, counting down.
TCGAAATTGGGGTTTTTAGATATTTTCAGGTCGAATTTGCAAAAGATAATTCATAGATAATATCATTATCTTATATCTAGACGAAACGGCATCAAAAATGGCGGATTATCCACGGAGAGATCGTTAAAACAAATCAGGGATAAAACCGTGCATGAAAGGATGAAAATCTGTTAAAAAACCTCCATCGAAGGGATGAACGGTCTAACGATAGACCGCTCACGTCTTGAACAGTTATGTTCAGACCGTTCAACCTGTCGGTGGAAATTGAATTAAATCAGATAATTAGCCCAATTATCGCTCGAACAGACCGAAACGGCCGGCGTTGGACCCTGAGAGATGAACGGCGCCATGGCGACCGCTCCAACGTAGAACGGTCCAAATCAAGCCGTTTTAACCTTGTCGGTGATAATTCAAACATTTGGATAATTACCTGAGGAGATTAGCACGCGTAGGACTCTGAGATATGGGTGGTTGGCATTCGCCCGTCCATTAGTTTGAACGCGCAGCATAGGGCCGCACAAAAGCCTATCGATGAATATTTAGAAAATCCTCAGAAAATAGCCAAAATGTATGAACGGTCTGGTATCAACCGCCCCAGTCCTGAACGGCTGATGTTGGACCGTTCATGCTCTTGGGTACTTGACTTTTATAAAATAGTTCAATTAATCAAAGCCAAGGTCCAATAAGCCCTGAATTGATACGACCTTTACCAAGGAGGGAGGCTACCCATAAAATGGGCCCAGGACGTGCCACAAAAAATGGCCCAACAGATAATGGACAACTTAGGGCATCAACTAATGGGAGTAAGAGAAACGACTCAACTTATCGACATAAAACGGGTGTCAACACACTCTTCCACTCTTTTCTCTCTTCCTCACTTCCTTTCTCTTTCACTGCTCGTCTCTCTTTTCTTCTTCAGAATACGCCCTCTTCAGATACTCTATTTTCTTACTTCTTTCTTCTTCTTCTGCAAGCTCTCTTTCTCTTTTCTCCTCACTCTAACTCAGATTTTTCTCTCAAGCTCTGGCTCCACTCTATCTAGCTCCACTTCCTTCTACTCTCCTTCGGCTCTCCTTTTTCGTTGTTGTTCGGTTTCTTTTATCGCAGGAGAGGCCTTCTTATACGGCTTCAAGCTGGGTTCCCAAGAGATCACGCGTCCAGCATGTGGAAGGTTCATTTCTACTTTTTCAGAGAAGCCATGTGTCGGCTATAGATGGGACAGCGATCCTCGTGGAGGAATGTCCAATGATTGCACCTCTTAGATCACGTGCCAATCATTTGTTCTTTTTTAGTCCACGAGCTCATGCTTCAGGTGTGAGTTCAAGTGGTCACGTATTAGACGAAGATGTCTGCACCTCTATAGTTCAGATGATCGAGAGTATGCCAAGTTGAAAGAGATGCCTTAGCCTATAGAAGAAAAGTGAAAACATGGTTAGACCTTATATACGTAGCACAAACCTATATGCACAACTAACATTTACCTTAGCATATGATAAAGCCTGCTAACATCGACCTTATGCACAAGACCTTGCATACTAACACTGACCATATGCACAAGACCGCGTACTAACACCAACCTTAGATGCAAGGCTCTGCATACTAACACCGACTTTATGCACATGAAACATGAACTAGCATCGACTATGGATGCACAAGGTGCAACTAGCATCGACTATGTATGACACTAGCACCGACCCTTTATGCAACTAGCACCGACCTTAGTATGCACAAGGTGCAACTAGCATCGACTATGTATGACACTAGCACCGACCCTTTATGCAACTAGCACCGACCTTAGTATGCACAAGGTGCAACTAGCATCGACTTTGTATGACACTAGCACTGACCCTTTATACAAATAGCACCGACCTTACTATGTGAAAAACGCAACTACCACTGACCTGACTTGATGGAAGGTGCAACTAGCGTCGACCTTACCTTATGAAATTTGATGCTAACATCGACCTTCATATGCCTGAATGAAAACATGCAATGACTGACTACAGTATATGCATCGACCATCTAAGCATCAAGCAGTAACATGCATAGACTTTCATATGCTTGTATGCAAAACATGCACCGACCCTATGTGCCAATGCAAAACATGCACCGACTATATGCAACACACAAACCTGCACCGACTATATGCAAAATGCAAAACGTGCACCGACTTCAATTGCAGACCAATAGAGTATGCACCGACCTTTCTGCGTTTGAAGGCAAGACATGCACCAACCTTGACAATGCATCCTTTCAGAATGTGCATCGACCTTATTTGCTGAACAACAAGATATGCACCGACTTTCTACATGCATGAACAGTGATATGTACAGACCTTACTATGCATGCATTCTATACTAACATCGACCTTAGCTATGTGCAGATGAAATAAGCATTGACCTTAAATGCTTCACTAGGCAAACTAGCATCGACCTTACTTTACTGAAGAGCAAAGTAGCATCGACCTTAGTGAGCAATAGATCTTAACTAGCATCGACCTTAGTTCTATGAAAATGAAACATGCAATGACCTGCAATGACAAGTATAAAATGGCTGTACTGACCTGGATATGTGTCAGACTGAGCATTGACTTTACCTATCAAAGGTTGACTCACTTTTGACCAATAGTGTTGACCTACTGCTAGTTGGCATTGACCTACGTTGACTTGTGTTGACTTTTATCACTACTTAAGCACATATGATATCATTGCATGCAAACATTACTTAAGCACATTACTTAGATGACTCATAGTTTGGCATCATCAAAACCACATCAAAACCACAAGGGTACAATAGGTGTGGCTTCATTGCATGAACATCATCGAGCCTCTGCAACACCGCCTGATCATGAGGACCAGGGGCGTCCACTAGCCAGAGGTGGAGTTCCCAGTGAGGGACGATGAGTGTGTAGGACGGTCCACGAAGGGACTGAGCGGTGAGATCGACTGGGTTACCCCGGCGATCGACCAGGTGCGCTACTGGACACGGAGAGGTCGGGAGGTACGGGCCCAGGCTACCAGCGATGAGGCCTACCTGAAGGCCTACGCCAGGAGATACGGAGATCAGGTTTTTCACGGTGCCCGATGACCGGTATGACTCTCTAAACTTATGCCTCTTAATTACTTCTAATGCACTGACCCCTTGACTTGCTATATGCAGCTAGACCCCCAGGGATGGATAGCAGAGCTCCAGGGTCTCCTCCACTCTACCGTGCAGCAGAGGGATGAGTTCCAGCGCGCGTTGGAGCTTCTAGTGAGTTTTAAACCTTAGACTTAATATGTAGATGCTTATGCACTTGACTGACTTGATTTCTAAAATGCAGCGAGCCGAGGGAGCATAGTGGCAGGGACCGGATGCTCCATCCTCTTCTTCCCAGCCTGCCGACTTTGCTCGGACGGTTGCTCGGGTCGAGGAGGCCGAGGCCACTCTCGCAGAGAGGGTAACCAAACCAACCGCTTCTCCTTTGACTAAATGCCTATGATTATGCAGATGACTGACCATGATGAATGTGTATGCAGGCGAGAGAGCTAACCACATGCAGGCGAGAGAGCTAACCACAGCACTTAGTGAGGCTGAGCGCGCTCAAGCGGAGGCAGAGCGACTCAGAGCAGAGCAGGAGCTGTGGCGCCCCCTTCCCGCGATCCCGTATCGTGTCCGGGGACGTCACAGCGGATGTACGGAAGTGTTGTGGACCGAATATTTACAAGGCGCTAAAGGCCAAACCATCACATATTCTAAAAGAAATATAACAATACTATTTCCATAAGATAAAACATTCATAATTTACATCATACACAGAGTACTACATATCTCTATCCCAAAGTCATATTTACATTCATTATTCAAAGGGAAACTAAATCTATTTATTCTGCGCGGTGAAATCTAAACTAAACCCGGGATCATCCTCCGACCTACCGTCCGTCGGAGTCAAGACGCACACTGGTCAATTTCCTGAAATGGTTAGGCAACGAAAGTGAGTCCAAAGACTCAGTAGGCATTAAAACCAATCATATGATTATCATATACTAAACTGTGCAAATCCATGATGTATATAAAGCTAATCACGATTTCATTGAATTATACATATACTATGAATGCGAAGGAAATATAAAGAGCAAAGTAATTTTTAGATTTATAAACAGATGCGTATAACAAATCTTATCTGACTTATATATATATGGCATAATATATATCTTAGTTAAATCAGAGCTTATACAGATGACTTATTTTCAGATCATATCAAAGTCATATATCAAATCTTAACTTCATATTATTTGGCAGCATATATTGGACAGCCATCCCGTCACTAAAGCAGTAGCAAACACATACCTAGGCATCCATACGTCGACATAAAGACAAAAGGTCTAAACGCTGGAGCCTGTCCGCCTTGATCAACCACGCATGATCGGGAGTTAATACTCCACCATTCCCTAGATAATTTTCTTATTCTGGGTTCCGGATTTTTCAGAAGTCCGTTTATCCTCGGAAATGGGCCTAATCCCGTAGCGGAAGCTAACTACGGTTTGTCGCCCCACACCTCCTTAAAGTGACACAGTCCATATGCTTAATCAAATTTTTTATTCTTATTATGATGCTTATTACATAGTCGTCTCAATACTTAAAACTTGTCATTGAACTTTACAAAATAACTCGATCGTATTTTAATATTATTAACTAAATATATATAGCATTCGAAGAGATTAGAGTAGAGAGAGAGTAGAGAGAGAGAAAGTAGAGAGAGAAAGTAGAGGGAGAAAGTAGAAAGAGATTAGAGAGAATTAGAGAGAGATTAGAGAGAAAATAATATTTTTACAGAATGATAACTAAACAAATAACTGATTCTAGACATAGATCATTGGGTTAAACAAATCAATGACTTAAATTACATTTCAAACAAAATCAAATCAAAGAAATGTAATTAACAAATAACATGCACTCGGTTTATCGTGCCTACCTTTAGGGTGGTCTTCCGAATTAAACTTAGTATTTCACCCGAGCTCCCGTAGAAGTCCTTGCGTGGGAAAAGATACTTTTTCCCGTCCCAGATACGTAAAGAATGGTGAAATTGTCTAAATAAGTTTCAAATCCTCCATCTAACTTTTTATTAATTATTTATATTATTCTGATGATGTATTATCTTCTCCGTTTATTAATAAGAGGATGAGAGTGGGAAGAGAGATGAGAGAGAAATTAGAGAGAGAAACTAGAGAGAGAAAGTGGAGATGGTAGAGAAAGAAAGTGGAGAGAGAGTAGAGAGAAAAACTAGAGAGAAACTAGAGAGAGAAACTAGAGAGAGAAAATAGATAGAGAAATTAGAGAGAGAAATTAGAGAGAGAAAGTGGAGAGAGAGAGTAGAGAGAGAGAAACTAGAGAGAGAAACTAGAGAGAGAAATTAGAGAGAGAAAGTGGAGATGGTAGAGAAAGAAAGTGGAGAGAGAGTAGAGAGAGAAAAATTAGAGAGAGAAATTAGAGAGAGAAAGTATAGAGAGAAATTAGAGAGAGAAAGTGAAGAGTGAGAATAGAGAGAACATGTGGAGAGAGAAAGTAGAGAAAAAGATAGAGAGAGAAAATAGAGAGAGAAAGTAGAGAGAGAAAATAGAGAGAAAGTAGATATAGGGAAAATAGAGAGAGAAAGTGGAGAGAGAAAATAGAGATAGTAGAAAGAGAGAGAGAGTAGAGAGAAAAGTAGAGAGAGATTAGGGAGAGAGAGAGAGAATATAAAATAAAAAAATAAGAAGAGAGAGTGTGTGTATGAGAGAGAGAGTGTGTGTATGAGAGAGAGGGGGAGAGAGAGAGTGGAGAGTTGGGAGGAGAAGTGTGAGAATGTGGGAGAGGGAGAGGGGGGAGAGGGGGATTATATAGGGAATGAGGGGAGGGGATAAGAAGATGAGGTGGAGGATGGGAAGGGATAAGAATGAGGGGGGGGCTTACGTGGGGATGGGAGAGGATAAGGTGGGGAGAAAAAAAAATGTGGGTGAGTTTTTTTTTTAATATGGTTGGATTTTTATATAAAAGCCCTTAAAAAGTTAACAATAACAAGGTCTTAAAGAATCAATTCACTTTATCTTATTTTTGACCTATCAAACGTCAAAATTTGAAAGAGTGTTCAATATGAAACTTGTAGATTTTTCAGTTATCCTTCCAACGAGTCTAATATTGACCTATTCTGACATCCCTATGAGGAGTTACGTATTAATAAAGAAGATGTCTATTTAATTTATATACTAACATCCGTTAAACCCATATTTTCTATACAGTTCAAGGCGTTGGGGTTCGATTTAGAGAATCTAAAATCTGTATAGGTTCCAGAAGTAAAGTGCTTAGTTATTTTTAGGTTTCGAACGGATTCGAGTGTTACAAATCTCTCCCCCTTAAACAATTTTCGTCCTCGAAATTTAAAGATTTATGCAATACGTACCGAATAGTTGTGGATATCTCTTCCTCATTTCATCTTCCATCTCCAAGTAGTTTCTTCTGTTGAGGTACTTTTCCACAATACCTTCACCAATGGAATTGTCTTCGTTCTCAGCACTTGTTCTTTCCGATCGAGAATGCGAACTGACTTCTCCTCATATGTAAGATCCGGCTGAATTTCTAACTGTTCATGATCTATAACATGTGATGAGTCTGGTATGTATTTTTTTAACATGGACACATGGAATACATCATGAACTCCTGACAATGATGGTGGTAAAGTCAACTGATATGCCACCTCTCCAATCCTTCTTAAGATTTCAAATTGTCCAATATACCTTGGACTGAGTTTACCTTTCTTGCCAAATCTCATTACTCCCCTAGTAGGCGAAACTTTCAGAAATACGTGATCCCCGACAGTAAATTATAGATCTCTCCTTCTTTGATCAGCATAACTTTTCTGCCTACTCTGAGCTGTAAGTAATCTTTTTCTAATCAACTCAACCCTTTCTACACAATCCTGTACAATCTGTGGCCCAATCAATCTCCGCTCACCAACCTCATCCCAACAAACAGGTGACCTACACGGTCTACCATATAATGCTTCATATGGTGCCATTCCTATGCTTGCATGATGGCTGTTGTTATATGCAAACTCAATTAACTGCAAATATTCATCCCAACTGCCTTTCCAGTCTAAACTGCACACCCTCAACATATCTTCTGGTGTTTGAATGGTTCTCTCTGATTGTCCATCTGTTTGAGGGTGAAAAGCTGAGCTAAATTTCAATTGTGTACCCAATGCTATCTGTAAACTCCTCCAAAATTTTGCTGTAAACCTGGCATCCCTATCTGAAATAATAGACACAGGCACACCATGAAGTCTCACAATCTCTCTAATATACAAATTGGCTAAATCCTCTAATGATTGTGTCTTTGTGATTGCTAGAAAATGGGCTGACTTAGTAAGCCTGTCAACAATTACCCAAATAGAATCATGTTTTCTCTTAGTCATTGGTAATCCCATCACAAAATCCATAGTGATATGTTCCCATTTTCACTGTAGAATTTCCATCAATTGTAACGGTCCCGCTGGCCTTTGGTGCTCTGCCTTTACTTGTTGACAAGTAAGACACTTGCTGACAAATTCTGCTATATCCTTTTTCATACCAATCAACCAAAATTGTCTTCTCGTATTTTTGTATATTTTTGTACTGCCTGGGTGAATGGAATATTATGATTTATGTGCCTCATTTAATAGGTCTTTCTTTATTTCTTCATTCTGAGGTACACACAATCTTCCCTAAAACCTGATTGCCCCGTCTACACTTTGAGTAAATCTCGGTGTGCCAATCAATTTTTGTAACTGCTGATCATTCAGTTGTGCTTGCACAATTCGCTCAACCATTGCAGACTGAATAATTAGTTGGGCCAGAAATAAGTTTCTCCCTTTGCATATCGGAGAATACTCCACTACATCAGATGTCATTCTCCAAGTTTGGTGCAATTGGATTGTCATTAGCCTCTTCCTGCTGAGTGCATCTGCTACCACATTTACTTTTCCTGGGTGGTAATTCAAGGTGAAATCATAATCATTCAAAAATTCAATCCACCGTCTTTTCCTTAAATTTAATTCTTTCTAAGAGAAAATATATTTTAAACTCTGATGGTCTGTAAATACTTCAAACTGCTCACCATACAAATAATGGCGCCAAATCTTCAGAGCATGTACCACCGTTGCCAACTCCAAATCATGTGTTGGATAATTCATCTCATGGGTCTTTAATTACCTGGATGCATAAGCTACTAATTTGCCATTCTGCATCAGGACACATCCTAGTCCTTTTCTAGAGGCATCTGTATATATCACAAATCCTCCTGACCCACAAGGTAAAGTAAGCACTGGGGCTATTGTTAACCTTGTTTTTAATTCTTGAAAACTCATTTCACATTTATCTGACCATTCAAAAGGAGCTCCTTTCCTAGTCAATTTGGTCATAGGAGCTGCAATAGAAGAAAACCCTTCAATAAACCTGCGATAGTAACCCGCAAGACCCAAAAAGCTCCTAATCTCACTGAAATTCTTCGTCCTTTCCCAATGTAAAATTGCCTCAACCTTAGCTGGATCAACAGACACTCCATCACCAGAAATGATATGCCCTAAGAATTGGACCTTATCCAACCAGAATTTACATTTACTGAATTTCGCATAGAGTTGATGTTTCCTTAAAGTTTCCAACACAACCCTCAAATGTTCTTGATGGGTTTCAACAGTAGGAGAATAGATTAACACATCATCGATAAACACCACTATAAATATATCCAGATATAGTTGAAAAACTTGTTCATCAAATCCATAAATGCTGCTGGTGCATTAGTTAACCCAAATGGCATAACCAAAAATTCATAATGCCCATATCGTGTTCTGAAAGCAGTTTTTGAAATATCTTCTTCCCTTATCCTTAATTGGTGGTATCCAGATCTGAGATCAATCTTTGAAAATACTGTCGCAGCTCGTAGTTGATCAAATAAATCATCAATTCTTGGCAAAGGGTACTTATTCTTAATGGTCACTTGATTCAATTTCCTATAGTCAATGCATAATCTAGGTGACCCATCTTTCTTTCTAACAAACAGAACAGGAGCACCCCAAGGTGACACACTTGGTCGAATAAATCCCTTATCTAGTAGTTCTTGCAATTGTTTCTTCAACTCTGCCAATTCGGCTGGTGCCATTCTGTAGGGAGGAATGGAAATTGGTAAAGTACCCGGTGAGAGTTCAATAGTGAACTCCACCTCTCGGTGTGGTGGCAAACCCGGAAGTTCATCAGGAAACACATCTGGAAATTCCTGACAACATCAATATCTGATGTGGTTTTCTTATTTTCATTAGAAGGAATAGCCACTATACTAGCCAAATAACCTTGACATCCATTTCTAAGCAATTTCAAAGCCTTAAGTGTTGAAACTAGTATTTTGCTATAACGGTGCCTTGGACATTGATAGTGAACTGTCTGCTCTCCAGGTTTTTGAAAAATTACTTTCTTTCCATGACAATCTAGAAGGGCAAAATTTGTATCTAACCAATCAATTCCCAAGATGACATCAAAATCAGCCATTTCCAGCAGATACACACATGCTGGCATAATCCTCCCCTGAATCACCACATCAATGCTAGGAATAACAGAAGTCGTTCTAGCTATCTCCCCAGTTGGTGTGTTAATGGACATCTCATTAGTGTTCACAATTTGTTTATCTTTCAATAATTCAGCAAATCTCAGAGAAATAAAGGAATGTGTAGCACCCGGATCAAATAAAACTTTTACATGCATATCATTGATAAGAAGAATACCTTAGCTACTGCATTGGCATCTCGGGTGTCTTCCCGTGTTAGTGCATATACTCTGGCTTGAACTCTCCGCTACTGTTGTGGTTGTTGATCTTGTCTTGGCCTTGTAGGACAATCCCTTATCATATGCCCTGTCTGACCACATGAAAAATATTTACCTGTAGCCCGCCAACATTCATTACCTCTATGCTGCATCCCGCATTGTTGACAAGCTGACATATTATCTCTCCTAACTGGTTGAACTCTCTCTGGAGAAGTCATCTTTGACTTCTTATCTTTCCTCACAATTGAACCAAGATTACCCCTTTTTGTATTATCCCTTTGTCTTTCCACTAAGAATTCTTCATACTCAATTTCTGCAATAAAAGTAGTCCTCAAAGTTGCTGTCATAGTCTGAGGTTCAAGGATTGCAACTCTACTTCTAATGTTACTTCTCAAACTCCTAACAAATTTATTCACCCTTCTAAGCTCATCTGAACAAATATGAGGGGCATACTTTAACAATTCAGTAAATTTTGCTTCATAATCAGCAACTGACATACCTCCTTGAGTCAAGTTTAAAAATTCTACTTCTTTCCTGTCCTTTACATGTTGAGGGAGAAATTTTGCATGAAACACATCAAGAAATTCATTCCAGCCAATCTCCGTCTCTCTATCTCTAAAAGTGGCTCTAAGTGCAGACCTCCACCACTCGTCCACACGGTCCTTTAGCATAAATGTAGCTAATATCACCTTATCCTACTTTGCACATCTAATGGCCGTAAAAATCTTCTCAATCTCTCTCACCCAGTTTTCCACAATCTCCGGGTGACTCTCCCCCTTAAAAGGAGGAGGACTCATATGTCTGAATTTCTCCATTAGGGTAGCGCCTGCTGCCCTATTCGGTTGCTCTTGCACACGGTTTTGTATTTGGGCTTGCATCATTGCATGAGTTTGGGCGTGTAATTGCATAGTCTGCACTAACCCTTGAAAAACTTGTGTGAACCCTCCCAAATCTGGCACACCCTGAATAGGTAACGCACCTTGCCCACCGGGAGCAAGCTTGCCATGAATTATTTCCCTGACAACCCCTTGTGATGTTCCATTTGAGGGCGCAGACTCCTCGGGAGAAGTATTAACCTCAACCCTATCACTCTCTGCCATCTCCTGCGAGGGAGAACTAATCTGAATTAATATGATTCTAGGTTTGACATCAAATTCTAAAATAAATTCCTACGATCTTATGGTATGGTATATAAATTCAGATGGCTGCAAATAATTTCAAGCCTCACAACTTTGCTCTGATACCACTCTCTATGGCGCCCCCTTCCCGCGATCCCGTATCGTGTTCGGGGACGTCACAGCGGATGTACGGAAGTGTTGTGGGTCGAATATTTGCAAGGCGCTAAAGGCCAAACCATCACATATTCCAAAAGAAATATAACAATACCATTTCCATAAGATAAAACATTCATAATTTACATCGTACACAGAGTACTACATATCTTTATCCAAAAGTCATATTTACATTCATTATTCAAAGGGAAACTAAATCTATTTATTCTGCGCGGCGGAATCCAAACTAAACCGGGATCATCCTCCGACCTACCGTCCGTCGGAGTCAAGACGCACACTGGTCAATTTCTTGAAATGGTTAGGCAACAAAAGTGAGTCCAAAGACTCAGTAGGCATTAAAATCAATCACATGATTATCATATACTAAACTGTGCAAATCCATGATGTATATAAAGCTAATCACGATTTCACTGAATTATACATATACTATGAATGCGAAAGAAATATAAAGAGCAAAGTAATTTTCAGATTTATAAACAGATGTGTATAACAAATCTTATCTGACTTATATATATATATATGGCATAATATATATCTTAGCTAAATCAGAGCTTATACAGATGAACTTATTTTCAGATCATATCAAAGTCATATATCAAATCTTAACTTCATATTATTTGGCAGCATATATTGGACAGGCATCCCGTCACTAAAAGTAGTAGCAAACACATACCTAGGCATCCATACGTCGACATAAAGACAAAAGGTCTAAACGCTGGAGCCTGTCGACCTTGATCAACCACGCAGGATCGGGAGTTAATACTGCACCATTCCCCAGATAATTTTTTATTTTGGGTACCGGATTTTTCAGAAATCCGTTTGTCCTCGGAAATGGGCCTAATCCCGTAGCGGAAGCTAACTACGGTTTGTCGCCCCACACCTCCTTAAAGTGACATAGTCCATATGCTTAATCAAATTTTTTATTCTTATTATGATGCTTATTACATAGTCGTCTCAATACTTAAAACTTGTCATTGAACTTTACAAAATAACTCGATCGTATTTTAATATTATTAACTAAATATATATAGCATTCGAAGAGATTAGAGTAGAGAGAGAGTAGAGAGAGAAAGTAGAGAGTGAAAGTAGAGGGAGAAAGTAGAAAGAGATTAGAGAGAAATTAGAGAGAGATTAGAGAGAAAATAATATTTTTACAGAATGTTAACTAAACAAATAACTGATTCTAAACATAGATCATTGGGTTAAACAAATCAATGACTTAAATTACATTTCAAACAAAATCAAATCAAAGAAATATAATTAACAAATAACATGCACTCGGTTTATCGTGCCTACCTTTAGGGTGGTCTTCCGAATTAAACTTAGTATTTCACCCGAGCTCCCGTAGAAGTCCTTGCATGGGAAAAGATACTTTTTTCCGTCCCAGATACGTAAAAAAGGGTGAAATTATCTAAATAAGTTTCAAATCCTCCGTCCAACTTTTTATTAATTATTTATATTATTCTGATGATGTATTATCTTCTCCGTTTATTAATAAGAGGATGAGAGTGGGAAGAGAGATGAAAGAGAAATTAGATAGAGAAACTAGAGAGAGAAAGTGGAGATGGTAGAGAAAGAAAGTGGAGAGAGAGTAGAGAGAGAAAAACTAGAGAGAAACTAGAGAGAAACTAGAGAAAGTAGATAGAGAAATTAGAGAGAGAAAGTAGAGAGAGAAAGTAGAGATGGTAGAGAAAGAAAGTGGAGAGAGAAATTAGAGAGAGAAAGTGGAGATGGTAGAGAAAGAAAGTGGAGAGAGAGTAGAGAGAGAAAAATTAGAGAGAGAAATTAGAGAGAGAAAGTATAGAGAGAAATTAGAGAGAGAAAGCGAAGAGTGAGAGTAGAGAGAAAATGTGGAGAGAGAAAGTAGAGAAAAAGATGGAGAGAGAAAATAGAGAGAGAAAATAGAGAGAATGTAGATATAGGGAAAATAGAGAGAGAAGGTATAGAGTGGAGAGAGAAAGCGGAGAGAGAAAATAGAGATAGTAGAAAGAGAGAGAGAGTAGAGAGAAAAGTAGAGAGAGATTAGGGAGAGAGAGAATATAAAATAAAAATATAAGAAGAGAGAGAGTGTGTGTATGAGAGAGAGAGTGTGGGAGAGAGGGGGAGAGAGAGAGTGGAGAGTTGGGGGGAGAAGTGTGAGAATGTGGGAGAGGGGGATTATATAGGGAATGAGGGGAGGGGATAAGAAGATGAGGTGGAGGATGGGAAGAGATAAGAATGAGGGGGGGGCTTACGTGGGGATGGGAGAGGATAAGGTGGGGAGAAAAAAACGTGGGTGGGTTTTTTTTTTTTAATATGGTTGGATTTTTATATAAAAGCCCTTAAAAAGTTAACAATAACAAGGTCTTAAAGAATCAATTCACTTTATCTTATTTTTGACCTATCAAACGTCAAAATTTGAAAGAGTGTTCAATATGAAACTTGTAGATTTTTCAGTTATCTTTCCAACGAGTCTAATATTGACCTATTCTGACATCCCTATGAGGAGTTACGTATTAATAAAGAGGATGTCTATTTAATTTATATACTAACATCCGTTAAACCCGTATTTTCTATACAGTTCAAGGCGTTGGGGTTCGATTTAGAGAATCTAGAATCTTTATAGGTTCCAGAAGTAAAGTGCTTAGTTATTTTTAGGTTTCGAACGGATTCGGGTGTTACAGGAGCAGTCACGAGCCGAGGCGGAGCGACTCCGAGCAGGAGCAGCGGACTTAGAGTGCTACCGGACCGAGGCGAGGGAGGCTCAACGCCAGGCCTACAACTTGAGGATCAAGCTACGGGCTGTAGAGAGGACAGTACGGATGATGGGCCGAGGACCCGAGCCGAGTGCCTCGCAGAGCGGCGCACGGAGCAGCGCGTTCCCTGACTTCCTTACAGGCTCCTACGGTCATCGGAGGAACGAGGAGGGAGAGAGGCGACGATGACGAGAGGAGGGGAGCACAGCCATGTGCCCTGCCAGAAAAGCGGCACGAGGGCACCGGCGACAGTGGAGGTCCAGGAAAGGGACCTGCTTGAGAGCTACCTTGCACTTATGCATGCATGTACATGATCTTCTAATTAGTAAAATGTGATCTTTTTTGTCTTTTCAAATGCAAAATTTGTGGATGCGAATGCTGACTCACTAACAATGATCTCTAGGACTGACCAAGAGAGTAGGAGAGAGAGAGAGAGAACTGATGTTTAAAGATGAGGAAATATGATTAGATATAAGCTTGAAAATGGTTTAATGAAAGACCGTAGGGAGAGACAAAACGGTTGTGACATGACCGTTTGGCGAGAGGGAGAGAAGGCGGTGAAGAAAGGGAAGAAACGGTCGTCTGACGATCGCTTATGGGAGCGTAGCGATCTTGCGATAGACCGCAAGGGCGAAGACTCAGTTAAATCCGATCGAGACTCTCCGGGAGAGTCCCAACCCGTGGATAGAGGTTCCTAATCTGCACTAAGACTTATCCTAACTTAAATTGAGGCCACCTAGCCTCAATCCTAATGCATTAGGACTAGAATTAGAGCCCTATAACTAGGAATAGACCCAGATTCTGTAGCTCACAGAAATATCTACTTTTAGCTCTTGAAAACTTCATAAAAAGCACTCAAACCATCATGAAGAGGAGCTTTGAAGCTAGTACGATGGGAGAGGTCATCTACACCGAGCCAAAGGTGGCTAGGAAGGAGCATGGGAAGCTGCAGGGGCTGACTTCTATCTCCAAGCACTTGAGCACAAGCTCTTCAAGAGAGGTGAGTTCAAGTTAATTTCAAAAATTCATAAATTTCCTCTATTTTCTTCTCATGGCATTTCTCTCTTCTTCTTTTTCTCCTCTTTTCTCTCCTTTTTTCTAGCTCCTTCCTGGTCCAAGATGCTACTCTAGCTTGAAGTGGGTGGCTCCCATGATAAAAGAACTCCCTTTAGAGGTCCTCTCAATCTTAAGGGCATGGCACCTTCATCCTTTAGTAGTTCTAACTAAAAATTTCCAGAAATTTTCATTAGATTGGCCTAGCATTTCGGCTCTAGTGGGTTATGGCATCCTCAAACACATACTTTCATATTCCCAACCTTTGAAGCTACTGTCCTTATAGAAAAGGTAGAGACCTACCTAGCCCTTCCTAAGACTAAGGTGGGGGATGAAGACTTGGTGTGTCATATGGTTGAACCTATAGATCCATCACTCATTTTAGGGGATTTCATTCATAACCCAAAGGACGTGAAAACCATGATTAGCTCCCACCATATTCATTTGATACCCATGGCCCAATGGATCACTTCCCATTGCAAAAACAAGTGGGGGAGGCATGAAGCCATAGCCAAAGCTACTTCCATTTGCTTGTGCGGGGTCTTGCTCTTTTCTACCACCGACCACCTCTTAGATATCCAAAATCTTAACATTATTAGTGGGTTGTGGCGGGGTTTATCCATTTCTCAAGTCGTCCTTTCTTACCTCTATGAAGGCCTTAGTTCAGCTTCTTTAGGGGGTCCCCTCTTTGGGTCAATGATTGTCTTGGAATGTTGGATGAGAATTAGACTCAAATTTCTACCCAAGGAAGCCATGCTTTTAGCTAGCCGCATATTCGGGAGCCACCCACTCTACTTCATAGGAGGTGCATCTGGATTTTCTTCACAGGTTGAATGCCGGACTGCAGATAAGAAGACAAGGGACGAATGGCGCCTCATCCTCAACACCTTGCCAATTGACAAGTTCATGATGCCCCGGGTACTTCAAGGCACCACCCTTACACTACCTCGGCGACTGGGCCTAGAAATGCAGCTAGTGGTGAACACCACCTTGGTGATCTACAACACACACCGGTGCTACTTACAAATCGAGCTTCCCCGAACTAAGGTTCCAGCACTATCACACTACCCTCCCCTTCAAGCTAGGAAGATTAGGACCGAGGAGGACGAGCGAGCGGTCCGGAGCGCTCTGACCATGTGGGAGATCAGCCGAGTCCATGCCTTGCAAGAAAAAGTGATAGAGGATGAAGAAGAGTACCGAGCTTATGTGAATGAATTACGCAAGATTCGGCCCCGTGCGGATGGAAAATTGAATGTAAATTGAATTCTATGATTATGAATTTAAATTTTATTAGGAGAAATGATGTATCATGAGCTTTGAATGAATGAAATAAAAGATTGGTTCGAAAGATGTGCAATGAAATTACACTTATAGCTTGATGAATCAAAGAGGATAGAGTTCTCTGTTTGAAAAATGGTCCAGCAAAGGACCGCCAGGACCGCCTAACGGTCTAGCGATAGACCGCAAGGAGAAGAGGCACAGGAAAATTGTGTGCTTTCGACTCTCAGGTGTGGCATGTGGTCGCCATTAGACCGCTAGGAAGAGGCTAACGGTCTATCGAAAGACGGCTAAGGGAAAGGAACAGAAAAATCAGAGAGTTTTGGTTCTCGGGTGAGGAAAATGGTCTCTGTATGACCATTTGGGATGGATTAATGGTCTAACAAAAGACCGCCAAGGGACCAGAGACAAAGAAACCTGTGAGCCTTGAATCTTGGAGCAATGGAACATGTGCTTGCACACACTTAAACAAGAAAACAAGTTAGATATGTTCTTAGGCTCAACCCCTTGCCTGCAACAAGTTAGAAAATGACCGATCCTTGATATTTGGTCAAGGGGTGGAGCCTTATTAAATAAGTGAGATGTAACGAAATGTATAAATGTAATGCATGCCATGCCAAGGATGATGGTTTTTTTGGATTTTTGAAAACATTTGATTTTCGTTGAGTTTTCAAATATATGATTTTTTTATTTTAAAATATCTGATGTTTTGTGGATTTTTAAAATACCTGATGTTTTTGGATTTTGGATTATTTGATTTTTTTAGAATTTTGAAATATCTGATTTTTTTATTTTTTTTTTGAAAGCCAATTTCGTCCTGGTAACAGGAGCCCTACTTGTCCCACAAGGAATCTCCTGAGGTTGGCGTGCCTTTAAGGTGACAATCCCCGGCCGGGGGCCAATCTGTATGATGGTTCTTCTGCCAAGGCCATACCAGGGTACAGTCTAGTCTTAAAAAAAGAAAAAAATGAATTCGAGAGGTAAGCCTAGGCTAGGTATAGAGATTTTTAGGGCTTGAATCCTTCTCATGACAAACCCTTTAGAGATCGGTCTGTTACGCCGAGACTTTATGTCCGTCATCGAACCTTTATCCATTTTAGGCATGCATACGACCGGGCTCATAACGTCCCGCGGGAAAATTATACTGCCACTCTTGCCATGCCTAGTTTTATATTTTTGGTGCCTTTGGACTTTGAGCTTTGAGCTTTTTGAAATGAGCTTTGGCTTTGCTTTGATTTTTTTGCTCCTATTCTTTTCTTTTTTCTTTGGTGTTACTATTACTTTTCTTCTTGTGGAATCAGGTCATAACAAACTTCCCCTATTTGACACCTCCTTTCATTGGGGTGTCTAGATTAGTCATCGCCCCCTTATTCGCCTTTTGCCCCTAGATTCAGCCGAAGAGAGAAACAGACAGGGACTTTCACTTCCCCCAAGCATGGCAGAGGAGAAACGGTGTTTACACACAACTGGGGAAACCCGACCAGGGATGTCGTGAAGTGTGTGAGGGCCAAGCTCGGAATCTTCCTTCATGATCGAGGAAAGGAACACCTCGTTACCGGGCCTTCATTAGCCTGACTCTAAGGGAAAAAACGCTTAAGATACAACCCATTCCAAGCGTGAGACAGCTCCTCACCTTCCGCGTTGACTAGGCGATATACATTCCCTGGATAAGCTTCTCTAACGACGAACGGCCCCTCCCAGTTAGGTTACAATTTAGACCTAGGACCTCCGGGCCTAATGAATTTGCGTTTCAAAATCATATCACCTATTTAAAATTTGTGTTAGATTACCTTCTTTTGAAAATAACGTGAAACTCTCTTTTGATAAACAGACATGTGATCGGTCGCATTTAGCCTCTTCTCATCCAAGAATTCCAGCTGGATGAGCAACACCTCTCGACGTTCGTCGAGATTAAGTTCCTTATCGAGCTGTACCCTTAGAGAAGGGATCAAGATCTCATATGGGAGCACTGCCTCCATCCCGTAAGTAAGAGCATAGGGGGTTTACCCCGTAGGAGTACAGACCGAGATGCGGTAAGCCCATAGAGCTTCCACTAATTTTTCAGGCCAATCAAAAAATTTGTGAGATTCACATGTTTTCTTTATGATTTTGAGAATGGTTTTATTAGTGGCTTCGACTCGACCGTTACCTTGAGGATAGTATGGAGATGAATGATGCAATGCAATATTGAACTTCTTACAAAGGTCCTAGAGCTCTTGAGAAATGAACTGGGGTCCATTATCGGTGACGATGCTGCTTGGCACTCCGAACCGCGAGATGATATTCTTCAAGATGAAGCGGCACACCGTGGTAGCCTTGATCTTTGCGTACGCTTTCGCTTCGGCCCACTTGGTGAAGTACTCAGTGGCGGTGAGGATAAAGGATTTTTGCTTGGTCTGAGAATTGGGATCACCTAGCGGGCTAACAATGTCGAAAGCCCACATGGAGAATGGCCAAGGAGTAGAGAGAGGATGAAGAGATGAAGCAGGAGCATGAATTTTATCAGCGTGGAGTTGGCATTTAAGACACCTCCAGACGTAGAGGGAGCAATCTTCCTCTAGAGTGGGCCAATAGCAACCTTGCCTAAGGATCTTCTTTGCTAAAGCCTGGCCATTGACATGACCTCCACACTCACTTGAATGGGCCGCCTCGGCCACTTTCCAAGCTTCATCATCGTCTAAGCATCTCATGAGCATTCCATTGAGAGCGTGCCTGTATAGTTCTCCAGTAATGATAGTGTACTTTGAGGTGGATCTTCTAATAGCCTTACGCTGTTCAGCACTTGCCCCTTCTTGGAACGATCCATCCCTGCAATACAGCTCGATTTCATGGTACCATGGCAACTCTTCTTCCTCCAGAATCTCTTCTAACTCTGTTAAAGATACTTCCTTCAAATCTTCCTTCTCATCCCTCGCCTCTACAATTTTCCTAAGGTTGTCGTACCAAGGATCCTGAAGAGAGGGGGCATCTAATTTCTATTGAGGTGCTATGGACGGATTCAGAGGGTGGGTGAATGAATCCCCTTCGAAAATTCTTGCCAATTTAAAAGATTAAGCTACAAACAGTAAGCTATGCAGAATTAAAGACTGATTAGCTTAACTAAATGTAAGCTATAATGAAACATGGACAAGACAGATGATAGCTGACTCTGGGCTATGATGAGGCACACAGTCAAATAGATGGTCAGCGAAAGCAATGTGCTACTCAGCAACTTCAAACGGTTTGCAGGAGTAGATTACGCACACTAAGAAATCTTAAAGCACTCAGACAGAACAGTCAATTGAAACACACCTAGGCATTCATCTAGCGAAAATCAGATAAGAAATCAAACCACAGTAGACAGGAGATTTTTAGGTGGTTCGGTCCTCCAGACCTACATCCACCCCACACTCTAACCATAGTGTGGATTTTGCTGCCAAACAGCTTGAACGGCTGGGCCTCATAGCTTGCCTACAATCCACTGGGCTTTACTACTTGCCATCCGCTGGGCATTACAGCTTCGTCGACTGTTGACTAACAGCTTGACCGCTGGGCCTTGCAGCTTAGCCTCCGCTGATACACAGCTTAGAAATGGAAATAACAAATAAAAGATGATGATGAAATCAGCACCAGAAAGCTGACATTAAAACCAAAACTAACAAGCTCACGCAGGAGCACTGTGTCTTGGATTTGATCCAAGGAACACAGAACAGAAAGATCCTCAGATCTAGACTTCTGAATACTTCTTGCTCATGAGCTCTTCAAACCAATACCTCTGCTTCTATCTCCCTCTCTCTCTCTTTCTCTTTCTATTTTTTGCTAGCTCTCTGCCGCTCTCTTAATCTCCCTTTTCTACTCTTCTCTGTTGCTCTCTTCTCTTGATCTCAACATCACCCTCTTCTTCTTTCAACTCTCTGCAGCTCCCTTTTTCTTATCTCTTCTCTGAAGCACTCGCTCTTACTCTTTCTTCTCAGACTCTCACTCTCTCTCTTCTTCTTCTTCTTCTACTCTCTACTCTTTCACACTTCGTTCTGCAAATTTCCTCTTCTCCTTTTTCTTTTCACTCTGTGGATCCTTCTCTATTCTCACTTCCATTTTTACTAGATGCTCACCCTACTTCTCTTCTTTTTTTTCTATGTTCAGCATCCTTCTCTCCCAGTCTTCGATCCCCTTTTATAGGCAGACGATGGGCGCGTAGGTATCACGTTTCCTGCTCAACTTTCAATCAGATCTGATCCAATTTGGTTCCATGTGTCAGAATCAAGGTGCTGTCGTAGTCCACGTGGCTGGATCATCTGTTCTGGACCTTGCCTTGGATCACGAGCCATTGACCTTGTGCTTTAAGTAACGTGTGCAGTTTGCTGAGTAAGTGTTCGACCGTGTAACTCATCTGGCAGAAACACAGTCATAAGTGTTATCCCTTTGAAAAATAAGCACCGATAACGTGCACAGACCTAAACAATGAAGTGCACGGACTTCCTAATGCATCTCAGGAGAAACATGCACAGACTTTAGATGATATGAACAAGGATGTACCAACCTTGTGTGTTCGTAGGCAGTGCATGCACTGACCTTGTGTATGCGCAAAACAGAACCTACACCGACTTGGTATACACAACACAAAAGTTGCACCGACTTACCTGCATGAAATGAAACATGTACCAACCGTAATATGGAAGATTGAGTGTGCTATAGTATATTGCACCGACCTTATATGCAATGCGATGCAAAGCATGCACATGCACCAACTAGCACAGACCTATTATGCAGCTAGCACCGACCCTAGCATGCAAAAGGTGAAACTAGCACCGACCTAAGTCCTACACAGGCATGATATGCATAGACCTTGCTTGGATCAGAACACAACTCGCACCGACCTCTATGTGATCATGCTCAGACTTAGTGAGCATATATGCAGAGACCTATATGCATAAAGTAGAAGATGCACCGACATTCCTATGAACATGTGATGGACTTAATGGTGCAGTGTGCAAATGTGCACAGACCTATCCTAGCAGATGTGTTCGGACCCCAAATCACATGTGCACAGACTTGAACAGTATGTGCACGGACTTTTGTGTGCATGATGCAGGATGTGCATCGACGTAATGCTATTTGAAAAAGATATGTTCTAAATTGTCATAGCAAATGTGCTCGGACCTGTAGAAAGCCTAAAGCAAATGTGCATCGACGCTAAAAAGGTTAACACAAACTCTGAACAGACTCTAACAAGCTCAACACTGAATGTGCACCGACTCTATCAAGCTAACACAAAATGTGCACCGACGCTGGCCAACCTGTATGCATCCTACAGTGATGTGCACCGACGTAACATGCATGAAGGCTAAAATGTGCACAGACGTTGTATGCGCTAAAGACAAACATTGACTCATGTAGACTTGGATCCACACAAGCACATATGAACTGTATCAACACATCATATGAACCCTTGGCATATTCAGGCACAAATGAACCAAGAATCATGATTTACACTACACATGATTCATAGTAATGTCATTATCAAAACCAGGGTTCCAACATTCTCCCCATTTTTGATTTTGGCAATACTATGAGTCATGTGTGCTTATTCACACAACTAAATTACTCCAAGCATTCAGTCAAGAGCTGAGACCAATAACAAGTATTTCATAGCAGACAAGTATTTCATTCAAACAAGTTCCATTCAAACAAGTTCCAGTCAGCATCTTCTAAACAGCTTCCCAAACATAACATATGACTCATACCAATTTCTCCTCCTTTGTCATTATCAAAAAGAATTAATTCAAAAGCATATAACTCCACATATGACACATGACTTCACATATTCTCCCTTAATATGGCAGCAAGAGTAACATGCTTCTCCCACTATGGAAAATGAATGCAGTGCAACATTTGTCAAACAGAATTAAAGACTCACACTCACAAGTATTCTTACCCTTTGACAACATCAAAAAAGGGAAGGAATGAAGTAAGATGCAGACCAGTATGAATTCTAGAATTTATCTTCCCCTTTTGAAAAGCAATGGAGATAATAACCCTACTCCCCCTAAAGAAGTAAAGTATGTCAGAAATGTGAGAGAGGATCACATGGATATCAACCAGATTATCAAAAATGATTAAAACCAGACTGTTTCTCCCCCTTTTTACTACCCTTGTAGTAATAAATCTTCAGAATAATCAACAGATGATTACCAACTAGCAATGACCCCCTTTGACAACAGCAAAAAGGAGGGAACATGAAGGATGCTGACATGATCTCCCCCTTTATGAATTAGTATGCAATATGATTCACTGACAAAGAAACTCCCCCTGAACAGATGCTTCTTTGTATCTTCAGAGCAGATGAAGTTTAATTAAATGAATGAGTAGTGAACCACAGGGACATTTAGAGTGGACAGTCAAGACATATTGATTTCAATGATTTAACAATGAGATCAAATGAGAGCAATAAGAATTAAGCACATTCTGAAAGTCTCAAGAACAGTAAGAATTAAACACATTCAGCAAGATTTTCAAAGAGTATACCAATTTCATAAATCCAAATATAGGAAATTTTTCAGAGTCTCCCATTATAAGGTTTATGAATGAACTTTATTGGACTGCATGGTTTAAAGATGATGTATACATGGTTTGACAATAAAGTTCTTTACTCATATCTGAAATCAAGATTTAATAAAAATGAATCAAAAACTCATATTAACATCTTGGTTAACCTCCTTTCATCTTACTCAATCAATTTTAGTGACTTCTTTAGGAATTACACTCATAAGTATTGAGGTTAAACAATCATGAAACTATTTCATTTTATCAAGGGTTATAGCAATTTATCTTTAGCATTCTTTTTCAGATTTTTCATTTTATCAAGTGGATAACATTTGCTATTAAATCTTATGAGCAATCTAGTTCAGTACACACCTTATAGCTAAAGGATATACGTTGTTTAGACGCCAATATCCCTAAGTACTTAGTGTGACTAACAGTCATGCTTTAAAATTGAACAGAGTTAACTTTTCACCTCATGACATACCTTTTCTCATTTCTTTGATGAGTGAGACATGTTTCTCAGTGTATCAGCCATTACTCTGCCTATTTTTCAATAATTTTAAGCAGAGTTAACTAAGACACCTTGGTGCGGACACCCGAGCAGTTGAGCGGCGCGATACGCCGAGCCACCGGTACCACACACGGAGCACGACTCGAGCCACCTCAGCATCTATTTGGCTCGGAGACAGCCAGAAGACGCCCCCCTGAGTCCCGGCATTTATCATATTTAGTTAGACTTTATGTGTGTGTAATTTGTGTTTATTTCATTGTATGCGGTTTGCTATTTTGATTGTAAGAGGGGCTTATGTGCAATTTGGACCCCGTGGGCCCCACGGGCCCCCCAGGCCCCATCCCATTGACCCACCTCACCCATGGGCCCCATGTGGGGTCAGTCAACATGTCAAATGGAGGCTTCTAGATGGGTGGGCCAAGTGGGGGACAAGTGGCTTGGAAAGTCCACATTTTGGCCACCCACCCCACCTACCAAGGCAAGCCACTCTCCTTGGTCCAAGGGCCGCCCCCCTCCCTTTATTTTTTTATTTATTTTGTGTGTGTGTGTCTCATGCCATCCCAGCCCTTCATCTCCCACCCCTAGATTCTACGGTTGTGGATGGATGAGAGATGTAACCTATTTAAGCTTGTATTTTTCATTTTGGAGAATTAATGCCATAAGAATTGTGAAAAAGCTTGAAGCTCCAGCCTTGGTGCGCCCCCTCCTCCTCTCCCTCTTCCCCTTGAAGCTGTGAAGGCTTCCTTCTGGTGGTGAGACTCCACCCTATCAGTTCCGGTCGCCGCCGCCGCCACCACGAGCCGCCACCGCACCGCCATCGCCATCAACGGAGTTCTGCCCGCGCAGTACCACAGAAGCTTCCATGAATTTCTTGTCTCAGCCACGAGCTCAGATAGATCTGGGAATTTTAGTGGATGTTCCAAAGGTGTCAAGGACATCCCACAAATTTTGGTTTATCATTCAGATCTCGTTTCATATTTTTTGATTTTCATCCACTCTTCCATTTCAGTTCTGCCAGAGTTCTGTCCAGTTTCATCCCCGCATGCGTTTCATGTCTTAGGTCCACTTTTTGATTTCTGTTGGTTAGTCCAATTTCACTGGGGGTTCCATTCATCCACCCCTTCATCCACAATTTTTATAAATTTTTTATTCGCCCATCTCATATTTTATAAAATTCGTTCTCAGACCCATCTACAGTTTTGTCCACCTGTTCCCATATCCGACCACCAGTCACCCCAAAAATCATAGTAAATCACCACCACCTCCAAATCAAATTCCAAAAATAGTCCCAGTTCCGTGGTTTGATACCCTACAACTGTGAAGAATAGCTCAAGAGCTGAATCGGAGGTTTACTAGGCGGTCAATGATGGTTCTCAGACAAGTGCCCTGCAGATCTGAGATTACGGTTACTGTACAACAGGGGCTTGTAAATTCAATAAAGTTCTGGTCCGACCAGATCCAGCAGATCTCTCTGGGTCTAGATCGAAGCATTTGAAGAGAGCTTTCCAATGATAGCTCATGCGTCCCGATCCGACGTTGGGATTGCTCGCAGCGGCCGTTTTTGCCGGAGTGTGCGCCGGAAGACAGCAACCAAAATCCGTGGACAGCTAGTTCATCAATTGGGAATCGGGGCCGATCGACCCCCGATCGGTGTTCCCGGCCGACCGCCGTCCGTGGAGGCGCGCCACCAGGGGTCCCCATCATAGTGGGTCCCACCCCCACAGATCCGGAGGACAGCGCCATCCGTGGGTCCCGCGGGCCCGCAGAACCCGCCGTTCGGAAAGCACGAAAACGCGGAGTTCGGCACCGCCGGGCGACATCAAGATGCTGCCCGTCAACCCGAGTTGCGTGATTCCCGGGCTCCACATGTGACCTTTTACCTCCCTGCATGGAGTGGGTCAAATCTTTGTATTGCTGTGATATTGTTTAACCGGGAGTCTGTGATTCGGCCGGGGTTGTCTTCGCCACGCCGGGTGCGTGGAGGTAAAGGTCTTAACTCCTTGGCGTTACATTGCTTAGCTAGTATACAGTCTTAGGTCACTGCCGAGAGTGTAGGTACTAGCCCGTGTGTCCATGTCACCGCTGTGAGAGTGAGAGTGACCCGTCCCGTGACTCGATCCGAGTCCGGAAGTTGAGTCGGACTACCCTTGACCTCCGCCGGTTCCTTAACCGCGCACGGTCCGCGCTTTCCCTCGCTTGGGACGACGAGTGAGCTTCCACTTCTGTTAGCGACGTTTTGCCACTAGGAGCTCGTAGTGTCGGGCTTAGTGTCTCCATGGTGTGTGCTGATGGTCGCGTCTTCATCTAGAGTCCGAGGGTGGCACCTAATAGTGTCGTCTCCCGTGTCCGTCCCGCATCAGTTTGGTATCAGAGCAAGTTGAGTCTAGGGTAGTCTTGCATAAGTCTTGCATGCATCATGGTCTAAATCAAGTCTAGGATCATCATTATTTTCAAAACAAAAAAAGTGTGTTTTAAATTACATTTGCACCCTTTATTCGGTATCTTAAAAGGTGTTATCCAAACGTTAGGCTACGCCTGCCAGGAGGTCGCACACTTGCGGGAGTGATCTTCGGATCGAATAACTCCACCCCGTATCGGATATTGGTTTAGATCTAAGTGAATCATTTAGTGTGTGTTTGCATTAGTCGGTGTCTTCTAGGTCGTGTGTCAGTTGCATGCCCACCCGTCGAGGTACCCAATACTCGCCACCACCACCTATGGCAGATTCCCGGGCCCGTAGCTCCGATGAGTCCTCGACGGCCGAGATGTTCCGAGCCATCATGGATCGTTTAGACACGCGTATGGATGGTCTTAGTACGCGTATGGATGGCATAGGGACGCGTCTAGAAGGGCGGATGAAAGCCCTCGAGGATCGGGCCGAGAGTTCAGATCAGTCCATTCAGGGCCTAGTTGGGAGGATCGCTGTCCTAGAGAGGGGCCCAGTAGCGGCGCAACCCGCGCCGACGAATGGCCAACAAGAGCTGGTGCAGCAACCCGCTGTGCCAAGGGCTCAAGTGGAGAATGTTGGGGTTCAACAGGTGCATGTGGTGGATGATTATGCATCTGATAATGATCAAGGGGGTAACGGTCGTCGTCATCAACGATGGAATCGTGATGACGAGGATGACGACCGCATTCTTAGGGGTGTGCGTGCGGACCCTCCCACTTTTAGCGGGTCCCTAGACCCTAGGGTGTATTTAGATTGGGAGGCCGGCATGGACCGGTACTTCGAGTGGTTTGAAATGACGGACCACCGAAGAGTCCGATACGCAAAGATGAAGCTGCAAGGGCAGGCCCAAACTTATTGGATCAATGTGGAGAGCCTGCTCAACCAGCGACGTCAACCCCAAATCGGTACTTGGGATGATATGAAAATCAAATTGAGGGAGAAATACCTTCCCGCCTCATATCGCCAACGTCTTATAGACAAGTGGCAAAGCATCTCCCAAGGGAACCGATCCGTGACCGAGTACTCCGCCGAGTTCGATGAGTATTACTTGCGGTGCGGGGTCACGGAAGAGAGCACCATGACGATATCCCGCTTCCGGAGAGGTCTGCGGCCCAATTATCAATATGAACTCTTTCGCCGCAATGTGACCACTTTGGAGTAGGCGTATCAGATTGCTCTCGAATTGGAGCAGTTCGAGGCCGAGTTCGAGTCACCCCACCGGTTGGGCTCTTTTCCCCTTCGTAGTGTCGAGCCCCATGGCTCTTCTGGCATGTATCCGAGGGCCCCCATGGCTCGACCTTAGGAGCCCCCTCGTCCCGAGCCGTTTGCTCCTAGGCCCCGTCCTCCACCCCCGAGGGACCTTCCTCGTCCCCAGCATCTTACGGCCCCACCCACAGCCCGTCCACCGGCACTCGCACCTCCTGCACGTCCTTTGTTGCCTATGCCTCCTATCCGTCGGGAGGATAAAGGTAAAGGACCTATGATTGGGGAGCCTAGTGGATCACGGCAGCAGTGTTATCGCTGCAATGGGTTTGGCCATTTCGCCAACCAGTGTCCCACCCGCCCATCTCTTTACATTGGGGACACACAGGCCGAGGATACCACCCCTGTGGGCCTCGAGTTAGTCAGCTATGAGGCCGATGAAGAGCTAGCTGACGAGTACTATGAGATGGGAGGTGAGGCCCAGGATGCCCAGCATTCGGATGATACCCACGTGGGGGTCGTCAGATGTATCCTCACCCAGCCGCAGGTCAGTGATGACTGGCGACGGACTATAATCCTTCATGTATTCTGTAGGCTGGGAAAGCAAATTTGCAAGGTGGTCATTGATAGCGGGAGTTGTATTAATGCAATCTCCACGAACGCTGTCGCCCGTCTTGGTCTCACACCCGTAGACCATCCTTGTCCCTATCAGGTATCATGGGTGGATACCACTTCCATTTCGGTCAGGCTGCGGTGCTTGGTCCCGCTGCAGCTCCACTCCTATAGTGACGAGATCTGGTGTGATGTTCTACCGATGGAAGTGGGTAGTATCATTCTCGGTAGGCCGTGGTTATTCGACCGGGATGCCACGCTCCATGACCGGTCGAACACCTGTACCTTCGACCACGCTGGCCAGCGGGTCACCCTCCAACCCGTTCGGCCCAGGAGCCCATCAATCAGGGGTCCTACTGGCCCTAGTACTCCGAAGCCTTCTGTTCCCGGGCCTAGTACCCCATCCCCAGCTCAGACTACGACCGTTACCTCTGGCCCAGGAGAGCCCTCGACGAGGAGATTGATGATGATTAGCTCCCGGGAAATGGAGCAGGAGCTTAGTCAGGGCTGTCCAGTGTTTGCCATTACAGTCCGAGAGGTGGAGCGGGACTCCGAGGGTGAGCTCCCACCCGAGGTTGTTCCCATTCTGCAGGAGTATGCTGATGTCTTTCCCGATGAGCTTCCCGAGGGACTCCCACCTATGCGGGATATTCAGCATGCCATTGACCTTGTTCCGGGCTCTTCTTTGCCCAACCTTCCTCATTATCGCATGAGTCCCACGGAGCATGCCGAGCTTAAACGGCAGGTCGATGAGTTAGTGCAGAGAGGGTCTGTTCGGGACAGCATGAGTCCATGTGCTGTGCCCGCGTTACTCGCCCCGAAGAAGGATGTTACGTGGAGAATGTGCATTGATAGTCGTGCCATCAACAAGATCACCGTGAAGTACAGGTTCCCTATTCCCCGCCTGGATGACATGCTAGACATGATGGCAGGTGCCACTATCTTTTCAAAGATCGATCTTAAGAGTGGCTACCATCAGGTGAGGATTAGGCCAGGTGATGAGTGGAAGACCGCATTTAAGACCAAGGATGGTCTATATGAGTGATTGGTCATGCCTTTTGGGTTGACCAATGCCCCTATCACTTTCATGCGGCTCATGACTCAGGTCTTTCGACCTTTCATTGGAGTCTTTGTAGTGGTGTATTTTGATGATATCCTTATCTATAGCCGCACCACAGGGGACCACTTGGACCACCTTCGGCAGGTCTGTCTACTTCTTCGGCGAGAGCAGTTGTTTGCGAACCCACAGAAGTGTGCCTTCATGACACCTCAGCTTACCTTCTTGGGTTTCATTGTGTCTAGTACTGGGGTCTCCGCCGATCCGGAGAAGGTCCGGGCCATTGTTGAGTGGCCGGAACCCCGTACGGTTCATGATGTCCGTAGCTTTCATGGCCTTGCGACGTTCTACTGTCGCTTCATCCGCGGATTTAGCTCCGTCGCCGCCCCGATCACGGATTGCATCCGGAAGGGCACATTTGTATGGACGAAGGCCGCATCCGCCGCCTTCAAGGACATCAAGGAGCGCATGACCCAGACACCTATCCTTCGACTGCCTGATTTCTCGAAGGTGTTTGAGGTCTCTTGTGATGCATTGGGCGTGGGAATTGGAGGAGTTTTAAGTCAGGAGTCCCACCCGATCGCATATTTCAGAGAGAAGCTGAATGACGCGAAACTGTGATATTCCACGTATGATAAAGAATTCTATGCAGTTGTTCAGGCTCTTAGGCATTGGAGGCACTATCTTTTACATCAGGAGTTTATCCTATACTCCGACCACGAGGCATTGAGGTACCTCCATTCGCAAAAGAAGCTTAACTCGCGTCATAGTCGTTGGGTCGAGTATCTCCAGCAGTTCACCTTTGTGTTGAAACATAAGGCTAGAGTGGAGAACAAGGTGGCTGATGCCTTGAGTCGGCGAGCATGTTTGCTTACCACCATGAGTGCGAGGTCATAGGGCTAGTGATGGGGACATCACCTCCCATGCCCACGTTCACAGCTCGTCTCCTCGCCCCGGTTGCATCCGGCATGGTCTAGTCATTTAATTTTGAGTCCTATGTAATTTTTATTTGAGTCATTTGATGTATTTTCCCTTTTATTTGAGTCATGTTCCTAGGTCTTGTGTTCATTTCCCTAAGTTTGAGTGTCATTAGGTTATCTAGTTAGCTATTGGGCCCAATTCATTGGGCTTGGCCCAAGGGCTCTCCCCTACCCCCTCGGTTATTTGTCATTGAGTCAATTGTCAGGGACTTTTGTAGAAATGTGGGTTTCTTATATATAGGACCCCATTCCCCCCCATTTCAACTTAATGAATCAATGAATGAAAAAACTTGCCATTTTGAGAGTTTACACTTCTTATCTAGTGGAGAGATTCCATTTTTTGGGTGAGAAATCCTAGGGGAGAGATTCCCCACCCTTCCCTCTCTTAATCTCTCTTTTTCACTCCACTTTCTCTCTCCTCAACACCTAAATTCAAATTTTCTTCTCTCTCCTCCCTTCCCAACCACCTCCACTCCCCACCTACCCCATTTGAGCCTCTTCCCATTCCCCACAACCCTCATCAATACTCCACCCCTTCCCAAGACCCCCTCCACCAATCCTCTCCTCACCATCCAACCCCCAACTACCCCTCCCACTTTCCCAAGCACCCTTCCCACTACCCCAAGCACCCCTTCCCTTCCCCAACACAACCCCCCCATTCCCAAGACAAAAAATTAACCCCACCCTTAAACCTATTTTCGAATATCCTTTCCCTCTCTCCATTCCAACCAAATTCGCAGCCCCCACTATCACCATCTATTGGACCCTCTTCCAGACCTTATTCTCCACCTCCCACACCTTAGAACACCCCCTCCAAGACCCCCTTACAACCCGGGGTCACTCCCACACTCATCTACCCCCTTCCCCTTCTTCTTTCTTGGTCATTGGAAGCTACTTCGAAGTTACAGTTTGCTGTCCAGAGGTTGCAGATGAACTAGCAACTTGCAGCAGCCACCACGACTTCCTCTGGACGAGTTTGAAGACCCAAGAGCCATCATCGGAAGCGTCTACCCGTCTCCTTCGCAACAGAAGTGGTTTCATCTTCTTCCGATCTCCGAGCCGTCTAGGAGGTCCATTCTCCCACAACTGCGCAGTTCTACCTCGGCTGAGAACCTGAGCCAGATGAGAAGCTCTTCCACGACGAACCCCGGAGGAATCAGCCCACGAGTTCTTCTTCAAAGTTCTTCATCGCCCAGTCTACTTTCGGAATCAAGAAACAGAACTTCATTCGGCATTCGTGATCCAGAGTTCTCATTTTTATCCCTCAGCTACGCAGATCTGCTACTCATAGTCTGCACCGATCAGTCGCCATTGTTCTGCATATCCTAGTCTTCTCCGACATCGGTTGGCTTCCCCGTTAGTTTTGCTGCGAAGAGGATTCGTCCATGATTCCAATGACTTTGACGGCGCTTGATTCCAAGGTCGGGAGCTGCCGGGGCATCCTCTGCAACCTGCTATTGGAAACCAGGGGCTAGCTCTGCAGAGATCCTGATCCAGAGAGAAAGCTTCACCACGACAATCCCCGGAGGAATCAGGCCACGAGCTCTTCTGCAAAGTTCTTCCTCTCCCTGTCTACTTTCAGAACAAAGAAGCGGAACTCCGTTCGGCATCCGGTAGCAGAAGTTACGAATTTTCTTCCTCATTTCTGTTGCAAATAAGACTCGTCCACGGTTCCATAGACTCTGGCGGCACCTGATTCAGAGTTCAGGAGCGGCCGAGGCAACCTCTTCTTCCTGCTGTTAGTAACTAGTTGCTGTCAGTCCGAGAATCAGCGTCCCTGTTCGAGCTCCTGCCCAGGCCAGCAGCGACCCCAGAAGAATTCGGCAAAATTCAGAGGCACTCCAGTTCCAGTAACAAAGATTTTCCCACTGGTCTCGCCCTCGGCAAAATTCTTGATCACGTTCTGCAGCCACAATACCGACTGTCTGTCCACAATTGCCGAGAGAAGGCAGATTCAGCATAGTCACTTCATCATCGTTTTAGCCCTAGTTTTCCCCACCCCGCTTGGCCGGCTGAAGGCCCCTCCCTGCGTGGAGGTAGTTTTGATTGTAACTATGATCTTCCCTTCCCCACGATCCCCCCCTTGCATGGGGTGTAGTGTTGTAATAGCTTAAACAGGTCAAGCTACCCCGGCGCGGCGTGTGGGGAACCCACGCTTCCCCGCTCGCCCTCGTCTCCGAGCGGGACCGGTTTCTTCAAACCGGTCAAGTAAGTGCTCCAAACTTTGCTCTAATTTGTGCTTGTTCTTTCAATATTAGTTCATAAACTCCGCTGGCCGTGAATGAGAGCCCGATCCTTAAGCTCTTGTGCTATAAGTGATCACCGTGGGAAAAGAGAGAAACCGGTGCCTTTGGCACTTGGTCGGCCCCATTGTCTTGGGCTTCCACATCCATTGGGAATCAAGTCTTGGCCTTGCTGGCCCTCTACCAGCAAGGGCCCAATCCCTCAACCTCACCTTGGCATTGCCAAGTTACCCCGGGCTTGGGTGAGCGACGAGAGAGCAGCGGCCCAAATTGGCCCATTTAGATTACGAATGTGCTTGCTTGCTTAAGTCCAAGGTCGTGTCACATCAATTGGTATCAGAGCAAGTTCTAGACTTGTCTCTACTAAGTCTTGTCCTAGGGTCATTGCATGCATCACCCTTGTCCACTATCATGACTACCTCATACATGGCATATTCGCCACTCTTAGGCCCATTAGAAGCCTTTGTGTTTGATGGATCCCGCCCTAGCATATATCTAGAATGGGAGAAGTCCATAGACCAACACTTTGGGAGGTTTACCCTGTCAGGGCTTGTCCAAGTCAACTATGCCAAGAGTTTGCTTTGGCGCCAAGCTAGGAAAGAATGGGAGAACATTGTAGGTTTGAGAGAAGCCAAAGGGGAAGCACCCATTGAATCTTGGGATGAAATGAGGGCCGATCTTAGAAAGATCTACGCACCCCAACCCAAACCTCTTCAACCAACCGATCTTTCACCCCCGAACCCAACTCCCACCCATGAACTTCCCCGACCAAGCCCAACCCAAGTCCACCCATGTTCACCACCCCGAGAGTACCATGCACTGACCATTATCACTCCACCCACCATAGACTATCCTACCCCATTATCCTTGGAAGTTGTGGCCCACACTCCTACCCAAGTGGAGATGTATGTCAATCCAGATTCACCTCCCACCATAGAGAGCATCCTAGACCCCCCACTTCCACCCACCTCTCCTAGTTCGGGTCCTCATGAGCCGCACACCCTAACCATGAATGAGTCCATACTCCAATGGCTTAAGCAAGGCCCCACCATTCCTAGCTCACCACCTTACCTCTCACCCTTGGCATATCAAGTCCAAATTATGCCCACCCGGTCTTCCCATGTCACACTTCAAACCTCCTACTTTGTGGAAGGCTTAGGGGACCTAGTGGACTGTTTACAATGGCAAGTCTACCTGACCAATATGCTAGCCATAGGACCATTGGAGTCTAGCCCCATCTACTCTAGTGGACCCTTCCTAGCTTACCCCGCCACCGGTTCCATCACCTCCATCTACGCTAGTGGCCATTATACGAGTGAAATCCTCCTCTTTCTCCCCAAGGATGAGAAACCAATCTTGGCCCACTTCCCACCCATCAAGATTCCAATTGCTTTAATTGGCCAACCCACTAGAGACCTTGGCCCAATTATCTTGGAGGAGGATGACTCACCGTTTGGGTACCTTGAAGACATAGAGTGCCACCCTCTAGGAAGACCTTTCCACTACCCCTTTGATACCTTCCTATGGGAGCCTAGACCCCTATGTGACCCAACCACCTTATCCACCACCCACCTTTCCCTAACCCAACCCACCATGTTTGACCCAATCCACCCCATCCTAGAACCGGGTTACACCTTGGGAGCCATGACCTTGGGCCACATATCCATAGGTAATAAGGTTGTGCTCCACCCCATGATGACCACCTTCTTAGATCCATTCGATCCTTTCCAATGGGAGTTCAAAGGTTGTCCCACATGGTGAGGACACGCGCCGCCTTTCTCGACGGAGCACGCGGAGCACGCCGGCATCTCTTTGGCTCGGCGACTACGGCATGGTTTAGAGGACCTTCTTTTACATGATGGCCATACCAGGCCTTGGTTTAGTCCCTGCGTGGACATGTTTATTCTTTATTGTGGACCTTTGTAGGCCAATTGGGGCCAATTAGACCTTTATTGGGTGTGCTAGGCTCATTGGTTGGGCAATAGGACTAGTGGGCCACTTCTTGGTCCAACCTTTTGGCCCATTAGGGTTTTGGGCGCCCCTCTCATCTCCTCCAAGAGGAGGAGGTGGCAGCCGCCCCACTCCTACTTTCTAGGAGTGGAGTGTGCGGCCCTCTCCTAGATTTTAGGAAGAGGGATGCGCACCCCCCTTTCCCTTCCCCATCCGGCCACCCCATCCCTCCTTTGGCCGCCCCCCTTCCCCAATTCCCTCCTAGAATCTAGGAGTGGTGCGTCCCCCCCCTTTCCCCCCCTAGCCAATGTGCGCACCCCCCCTTTCCCCCATGCCACATTGCGCACCCCCCTTTCCCTTGTGGCTAGGGTTTCAACCCTAGCCTTCCCCCTCCCCATATAAAAGCTTTGTATTTTCTTTGGAGGAATAATTAATGAATGAAGGAAATATTTGATTGAGCAGCCACTTGCGCAGCCACCCCTTGGAGAGGGCGACCCTCTCTTCCTCCTCTGCTCCTGCGACGGGAGCAACCCCGGGGTGCGACTCCCCATCCCCTCGGTGCGACGCCGAGGTTCTTCCTCCCTTCTACTTCGTCTCCGGTTCGAGTTCGCGTGTTCCAGATTTGGCCCCGAGTTGCAGCGGCGTCCCCATCCGGTGCGCATCGAATCCGAGCCCCTCCTTTTTTTGGTGGATACTTCTACGAGTCGGCAGCGCGTGGGCTTTGGTTTCGCCTCGATCCGAGGTCGGCACCACCCGTGGCGAGTTTTCTCGTGAGCTAGCGCAGGAGCCTCCCTCTCTGCGCGCCCAGATCCACCATCCTTCTTGCGAAAATCCCACAGGACGGAAAACTCCGAGTCTGGAGCTGATTTATTCAGGGTTTGTACCTCTCGTCGTCCTCTTTCCAACTCCGCCAACCTCGTCTCGTTCCGACGTCCGAGCTGTTCGTGGCGCCCGTTCCCGTGAGGTCGCGCGGGCCTGCTCAGTCCACCCGGTGCCAGGACAACCGGCGACTTCCAAAGTTCACAGCGTCCAACCACGACCAGATCTGACCGAGCTCTTTGGTCCGGACCTGCTGCTCTGCGTCCCCGACGTCCTCCCACAAGCGGGGCCTCGTTCGCCTACCGGAGCAGCGAGTTACCATTTTCCCCGCTCGACAGCGCAGTTCTGGGTGCAGATTCCTTGTCCCCACTTGCAGGTGCGGCCACGGCTTCCATGGACAGAATCTGAGCACGCCTTTTGGCCGAGGCTTCCTCCTGCGACCTAACTACGCGCCCTCGCTGACGACGCCCCAATCGGACTCCGGATCCATTCGTGGGAACGTTTACCACCGAGTCGCGCGTTGCTGCGATTCTGCCGATCGTCATCCGGACCCTCCTCGTGGCCAACCCTTCACCGAGTGCTGCCCGTCAGCCCGTGTATCGGCCGCCCCGAATAGAATTGTTGTAGCCTGTTATCTCCCTGCGAGGAGTGGGCACCATTGCTGGCTTGTACCTATTCTTTCATTGTGTGTATCGGGGTTGTCGGTCTCGGCCGGGGTTCCTTCCCCACGCCTAGGCGTGGAGGTACGTGCGACGCTTCCCCCTTGGCATTTTGCTTTACTAGTATGTGATCCTATATGCCACGTGAGAGTGTAGGGATCCTAGCTAGCATTCAACACCGCGAGATCGTGAGTGAGAGTATCCCATTCCGTGGCCCTAGTCGAGCACCGAGCTCGGACTAGACTCCTATAGTTGCGCGTCGGCTCCTTTGCCGCTTTGATCCACTCGCTTCCCTCATAGGGACGACCGTGGACTTGGGTTTCTTGTTGAGAGACGCCTCTTTTCGGAGGAATAGTACGGAGGTCGATCACTCGGCTTGCCTTGTCACGTGTGAGTGCTGGCCGCACTTGGTCTTCATCATAGGTTTAGTCCATTTGTCAGTTCCGTCCCGCGTCAAATTTGGTATCAGAGCTTAGGGAACCAGTTTGTTCTAACAAATTGGGGTCTTAGGTCATTCGAGTCTTTAGGTTGTCTAGGGTGCAATTGAGGCCTTAGAGTTATCTAGGTTGCATTGAGTCTCTTAGTTCATCTAGGTAACCCACCATTGCATTGTAATGTTAGGTTTGTGTCTAGTTAGAGTTTTGTCCTTGTCTCGTTGAGTCTTGCATGTCCAGCTCCGCGCCAACCCCATGGTGGTTCCTCGAGACCACATGTCAGATTAGTCATCCCTATTGGCCCGATTCGATGCTCTTATGGTACGACCCCTAAGTGTCGCCCCTACCACTCAGTCGTCGGGAGACCCGATCCCTATACCGATGACCGAGTCATTCCAGCGCCCTGTCATGTCCACTGCCGTCCTACCTAATGGGATGCATACGGAGATCGACTTCATCAGTAGGGTGTCGTCTAACTGTGTCTCACAAGACATTATTGAGTCACTCTCTAAGACTGGGGAGATTGTTCTCCGTGATGGTTTAGCTTTTATCGAGTTTCAACGGTGGTTTGGCCCCGTTAAATATTTCGATGGCGCTTGGTGCAAGATCAGCACACTTGCTGGTCCATGCATCATTTTAGGGCGAACTTGGTTGGAGGAAAGAAGTGCGACCATCGACCTGGATAGGAGGACCTGCACCTTACACCCATCTCACCTTCCCGGTGAGTTTGTCTTCCATGACGGCGTTACGCTGACCACCTCCCTGTCATCACCTGGGTTTGTTCCAGTGAGTTACGAGGCTGAACAGGAGTTGATTGAGGAGTACCTAAATGAGGTTGAGGAGTTAGGGAGTGATCCCCTCCACATCATAGAGGACTCCGTTTCCCCTCCCGAGAGAGAGGCTTCACCCTTAGACCCTCATATAGAGACATTCTTACCTTCCGAGGGTGAACTGGTCATTGGAGAGTCTTTAGCTAGCTGGCTAAGGGAGGGTCCACTTCTAGATGTCTCCATTCCTTGCTATACACCCATGGGACCAGCCCTCCCAATAATACCCCTTAACTCCTTTCACACCACTTTTCGGTCCTTCTGCTTTCTTGAAAATGTGAAGGACTTCCTTAGGAGTTTAGATTATCAATGGGAGTTGACTTACATGTTGACCTTAGGGTCTGACCAACCCTATAGTCATAGCTTTACACTCCCTGCTTTGGGGTCTATTACCTCGGTCTACACCATAGGACATATCACATCCGAGGTCCTTTTATTATTTCCTATACCCGTGGAGGTTGATTTTGTCCCCGCTTATGGTTTCACGGTCCCGAGGGAGGAACCTTGCCTTCCTTGCCTTCCTCATGAGCCCCTTGCCCCATACATGAGAGTGCCTGAAGGTGATTATCTGCACCTGGGCGAATGTCGCACATGGGCAAGTATAGTGAAGGGACCTGTCGGGAGGGGTCATCATTTCTTTGACCCTTTCGATCCCCTCCCTAGTGAGCCTCTCGACCCATATTCTTTTCCCCACCTTGTCGAGGAGGTCCACTATCATACACCACCTAGGCCTTCTAGTCAACACCTCACCTTACCGGCATCCAGATGCCCGAGCTTAGGAGGCCAGGGACACATGTCTCTTCCCCATGTTTCTGCATGTCCACCATCATATAGGGGTTTGTCTCATGTAGGGAATGTCATGAGTGAGTTTGGGCAATTTAGTCCCCATGAGTCTACCACATTCCGTAGGACACCCATGCATGATAGATACAACTTTGGTTGTCCTGGTCCTCCCCGTGTTGTCCAATCATGTAGGAGTCATAGGCATGCTAGGTCTGTGTTTGGATGTCCAGGACCACCACTGCATTCACATAGGTATGAGTCAACACAGCTAGTTCGGAGTCTACATCATCATCACCCCCTCGAGGCCAGCAACGCACGTTATAAGGATCTAGCTGATGCGCATCGACGCACCCGTGAGTTCCAAGTGGGAGAGTACGTCATGATCAGGGTTAGACCTGAACGGTTCCCTTCGGGGGCCGTGAAGAAACTCCAGGACCGCGGTGCAGGACCCTTCCGAGTTCTGAAGCGAATAGGGTCGAATGCGTATGAGATTGAGCTACCAGACGACTATGGGATCAGTTCGACGTTCAATGTCTCTGATCTGGTGGCATATCGGGATCGCGCGGTGATTCCCAGTGAGCTTTTTGGGCCTACCCCTCCTGTTGAGAGCATTACACCTTCTGAGCGTCCACCTCCTCCAGCCCCATTACAGACACGCGAGCATATAGATTGCATACTGGATGAGCAGGTGACCACGACCAGGAGCGGAGCCTACCAGCGCTTCCTAGTGCGCTGGAGAGGGCGCCCTGCGACAGACGACACCTGGATCACACGTGGAGAGCTGGAGCTGATCGACCCGGACCTACTGGAGCGTTATTGGAGCGATCGTGACCCTTACTCGACGGGGTCGAGTTCTTCCCACCCGGGGAGAATTGGTGAGGACACGCGCCGCCTTTCTCGACGGAGCACGCGGAGCACGCCGGCATCTCTTTGGCTCGGCGACTACGGCATGGTTTAGAGGACCTTCTTTTACATGATGGCCATACCAGGCCTTGGTTTAGTCCCTGCGTGGACATGTTTATTCTTTATTGTGGACCTTTGTAGGCCAATTGGGGCCAATTAGACCTTTATTGGGTGTGCTAGGCTCATTGGTTGGGCAATAGGACTAGTGGGCCACTTCTTGGTCCAACCTTTTGGCCCATTAGGGTTTTGGGCGCCCCTCTCATCTCCTCCAAGAGGAGGAGGTGGCAGCCGCCCCACTCCTACTTTCTAGGAGTGGAGTGTGCGGCCCTCTCCTAGATTTTAGGAAGAGGGATGCGCACCCCCCTTTCCCTTCCCCATCCGGCCACCCCATCCCTCCTTTGGCCGCCCCCCTTCCCCAATTCCCTCCTAGAATCTAGGAGTGGTGCGTCCCCCCCCTTTCCCCCCCTAGCCAATGTGCGCACCCCCCCTTTCCCCCATGCCACATTGCGCACCCCCCTTTCCCTTGTGGCTAGGGTTTCAACCCTAGCCTTCCCCCTCCCCATATAAAAGCTTTGTATTTTCTTTGGAGGAATAATTAATGAATGAAGGAAATATTTGATTGAGCAGCCACTTGCGCAGCCACCCCTTGGAGAGGGCGACCCTCTCTTCCTCCTCTGCTCCTGCGACGGGAGCAACCCCGGGGTGCGACTCCCCATCCCCTCGGTGCGACGCCGAGGTTC
This sequence comes from Amorphophallus konjac, assembly GCA_022559845.1. Classification (NCBI taxonomy): domain Eukaryota; kingdom Viridiplantae; phylum Streptophyta; class Magnoliopsida; order Alismatales; family Araceae; genus Amorphophallus; species Amorphophallus konjac. Next base: position 180,838,889 of record CM040123.1, on the reverse strand, counting down.
TTCCTCCCTTCTACTTCGTCTCCGGTTCGAGTTCGCGTGTTCCAGATTTGGCCCCGAGTTGCAGCGGCGTCCCCATCCGGTGCGCATCGAATCCGAGCCCCTCCTTTTTTTGGTGGATACTTCTACGAGTCGGCAGCGCGTGGGCTTTGGTTTCGCCTCGATCCGAGGTCGGCACCACCCGTGGCGAGTTTTCTCGTGAGCTAGCGCAGGAGCCTCCCTCTCTGCGCGCCCAGATCCACCCTCCTTCTTGCAAAAATCCCACAGGATGGAAAACTCCGAGTTTGGAGCTGATTTATTCAGGGTTTGTACCTCTCGTCGTCCTCTTTCCAACGCCGCCAACCTCGTCTCGTTCCGACGTCCGAGCTGTTCGTGGCGCCCGTTCCCGTGAGGTCGCGCGGGCCTGCTCAGTCCACCCGGTGCCAGGACAACCGGCGACTTCCAAAGTTCACAGCGTCCAACCACGACCAGATCTGACCGAGCTCTTTGGTCCGGACCTGCTGCTCTGCGTCCCCGACGTCCTCCCACAAGCGGGGCCTCGTTCGCCTACCGGAGCAGCGAGTTACCATTTTCCCCGCTCGACAGCGCAGTTCTGGGTGCAGATTCCTTGTCCCCACTTGCAGGTGCGGCCACGGCTTCCATGGACAGAATCTGAGCACGCCTTTTGGCCGAGGCTTCCTCCTGCGACCTAACTACGCACCCTCGCTGACGGCGCCCCAATCGGACTCCGGATCCATTCGTAGGAACGTTTACCACCGAGTCGCGCGTTGCTGCGATTCTGCCGATCGTCATCCGGACCCTCCTCGTGGCCAACCCTTCACCGAGTGCTGCCCGTCAGCCCGTGTATCGGCCGCCCCGAATGGAATTGTTGTAGCCTGTTATCTCCCTGCGAGGAGTGGGCACCATTGCTGGCTTGTACCTATTCTTTCATTGTGTGTATCGGGGTTGTCGGTCTCGGCCGGGGTTCCTTCCCCACGCCTAGGCGTGGAGGTACGTGCGACGCTTCCCCCTTGGCATTTTGCTTTACTAGTATGTGATCCTATATGCCGCGTGAGAGTGTAGGGATCCTAGCTAGCATTCAACACCGCGAGATCGTGAGTGAGAGTATCCCATTCCGTGGCCCTAGTCGAGCACCGAGCTCGGACTAGACTCCTATAGTTGCGCGTCGGCTCCTTTGCCGCTTTGATCCACTCGCTTCCCTCATAGGGACGACCGTGGACTTGGGTTTCTTGTTGAGAGACGCCTCTTTTCGGAGGAATAGTACGGAGGTCGATCACTCGGCTTGCCTTGTCACGTGTGAGTGCTGGCCGCACTTGGTCTTCATCATAGGTTTAGTCCATTTGTCAGTTCCGTCCCGCGTCACCACACCTATACACATGGAAGTCACCCTTGGAAAAAATATGCATGTGTCTAGACTTACCACACCACTTGGCATGAACACTATGTTGGGTCCATTCATTTATATCACCCACATGTCAAGTAAAAAGTATGAGTGGTCTATGTTCGGATGTAATGGTCCACCTTCATTCATCATGGGTCTTAAGCATGTCAAAGGCATCTACGGATGTCCGGGTCCCCCGATATTTATCACCACTTTGCATGATAGGGCCACCTACGGGTGCCCCGGCCCACCTAGGCTGACCAAAGTCTACACTACATCATTACATGATAGGTCTACTTTTGGTTGCCCAGGTCCACCCATCACCCCTAGAATGTCTGCATTCACAACATTGCATAAAGAGATCCGCAAGCACATTAGTAAGAAGAATGTGACTTATAAAAGGCGAGCCGACTCTCATCGACGTCACCAAGAATTCCATGAGGGTGACTTTGTGATGGTAAGGATGGAGAGGCTCTCCCCGGGAGCCATCTCCAAATTGAGGCCACGTGGGGCTGGTCCCTCCCAGGTCCTGAGGCGCATTGGTGCAAATGCCTATGAGTTAGATCTCCCCGAGGAATATGGGGTAAGTCCCACATTCAGTGTCGTCAACCTAGTGCCATACCAGGGACCCACGGTGGTACCTAGTGAGGATATTGAGCCTATTCCCTCCGTTGAGAGAGCACCCACCCGTGAGGAGAGTCCACCAGCCAAGAGAGTCCAGCGTGAGCGCATTGAACGAATATTGGATGAACATGTCACTACCACCAGGAGCAAGGTATACGAGCGCTATCTCGACAGGTGGATGGATCGGTCTCGTTCGGAAGACTTGGGGGCAGTACCACTTCTACACCCTCCAAGGAGGGAAGGACACTTACTTGACGGAGTCGAGTTCTCCGCACCCCGGGAGTATGATGGGGACATCACCTCCCATGCCCATGTTCACAGCCTGTCTCCTCGCCCCGGTTGCATCCGGCATGGTCTAGTCATTTAATTTTGAGTCCTATGTAATTTTTATTTGAGTCATTTGATGTATTTTCCCTTTTATTTGAGTCATGTTCCTAGGTCTTGTGTTCATTTCCCTAAGTTTGAGTATCATTAGGTTGTCTAGTTAGCTATTGGGCCCAATTCATTGGGCTTGGCCCAAGGGCTCTCCCCTACCCCCTCGGTTATTTGTCATTGAGTCAATTGTCAGGGACTTTTGTAGAAATGTGGGTTTCCTATATATAGGACCCCATTCCCCCCCATTTCAACTTAATGAATCAATGAATGAAAAAACTTACCATTTTGAGAGTTTACACTTCTTATCTAGTGGAGAGATTCTATTTTTTGGGTGAGAAATCCTAGGGGAGAGATTCCCTACCCTTCCCTCTCTTAATCTCTCTTTTTCACTCCACTTTCTCTCTCCTCAACACCCAAATTCGAATTTTCTTCTCTCTCCTCCCTTCCCAACCACCTCCACTCCCCACCTACCCCATTTAAGCCTCTTCCCATTCCCCACAACCCTCATCAATACTCCACCCCTTCCCAAGACCCCCTCCACCAATCCTCTCCTCACCATCCAACCCCCAACTACCCCTCCCACTTTCCCAAGCACCCTTCCCACTACCCCAAGCACCCCTTCCCTTCCCCAACACAACCCCCCCATTCCCAAGACAAAAAATTAACCCCACCCTTAAACCTATTTTCGAATATCCTTTCCCTCTCTCCATTCCAACCAAATTCATAGCCCCCACTACCACCATCTATTGGACCCTCTTCCAGACCTTATTCTCCACCTCCCACACCTTAGAACACCCCCTCCAAGACCCCCTTACAACTCGGGGTCACTCCCACACTCATCTACCCCCTTCCCCTTCTTCTTTCTTGGTCATTAGAAGCTACTTCGAAGTTGCAGTTTGCTGTCCAGAGGTTGCAGATGAACTAGCAACTTGCAGCGGCCACCACGACTTCCTCTGGACGAGTTTGAAGACCCAAGAGCCATCGTCGGAAGCGTCTACCCGTCTCCTTCGCAACAGAAGTGGTTTCATCTTCTTTCGATCTCCGAACCGTCCAGGAGGTCCATTCTCCCACAACTGCGCAGTTCTGCCTCGGCTGAGAATCTGAGCCAGATGAGAAGCTCTTCCACGATGAACCCCGGAGGAATCAGCCCACGAGTTCTTCTTCAAAGTTCTTCATCGCCCAGTCTACTTTCGGAATCAAGAAACAGAACTTCATTCGGCGTTCGTGATCCAGAGTTCTCATTTTTCTCCCTCAGCTACGCAGATCTGCTACTCATAGTCTGCACCGACCAGTCGCCATTGTTCTGTATATCCTAGTCTTCTCCGACATCGGTTGGCTTCCCCGTTAGTTTTGCTACGAAGAGGATTCGTCCACGATTCCAACGACTCTGACGGCGCTTGATTCTAAGGTCGGGAGCTACCGGGGCATCCTCTGCAACCTGCTGTTGGAAACCAGGGGCTAGCTCTGCAGAGATCCTGATCCGGAGAGAAAGCTTCACCACGACAATCCCCGGAGGAATCAGGCCACGAGCTCTTCTGCAAAGTTCTTCCTCTCCCTGTCTACTTTCAGAACAAAGAAGCAGAACTCCGTTCGGCATCCGAAAGTAGAAGTTACAAATTTTCTTCCTCAGTTCTATTGCAAATAAGACTCGTCCATGGTTCCATCGGCTCTGGCGGCACCTGATTCGGAGTTCAGGAGCGGCCGAGGCAACCTCTTCTTCCTGCTGTTAGTAACCAGTTGTTGTCAGTCCGAGAATCAGCGTCCCTGTTCGAGCTCCTGCCCAGGCCAGCAGCAACCCCAGAAGAATTCGGCAAAATTCAGAGGCACTCCAGTTCCAGTAACAAAGATTTTCCCACTGGTCTCGCCCTCGGCAAAATTCTTGATCACGTTCTGCAGCCACAGTACCGACTGTCTGTCCACAATTGCCGAGAGAAGGCAGATTCAGCATAGTCACTTCATCATCGTTTTAGCCCTAGTTTTCCCCACCCCGCTTGGCCGGCTGAAGGCCCCTCCCTGCGTGGAGGTAGTTTTGATTGTAACTATGATCTTCCCTTCCCCACGATCCCCCCCTTGCATGGGGTGTAGTGTTGTAATAGCTTAAACAGGTCAAGCTACCCCGACGCGGCGTGTGGGGAACCCACGCTTCCCCGCTCGCCCTCGTCTCCGAGCGGGACCGGTTTCTTTAAACCGGTCGAGTAAGTGCTCCAAACTTTGCTCTAATTTGTGCTTGTTCTTTCAATATTAGTTCATAAACTCCGCTGGCCGTGAATGAGAGCCCGATCCTTAAGCTCTTGTGCTATAAGTGATCACCGTGGGAAAAGAGAGAAACCGGTGCCTTTGGCACTTGGTCGGCCCCATTGTCTTGGGCTTCCACATCCATTGAAAATCAAGTCTTGGCCTTGCTGGCCCTCTACCAGCAAGGGCCCAACCCCTCAACCTCACCTTGGCATTGCCAAGTTACCCTGGGCTTGGGTGAGCGACGAGAGAGCGGCGGCCCAAATTGGCCCATTTAGATTACGAATGTGCTTGCTTGCTTAAGTCCAAGGTCGTGTCACATCAGCTAGAGAAGATGAAGGAGGCCTATGTTGACTGTCCTGACTTCGGTCAGATTTTTGCCACTCTCCAGGCCGGACCCTCGAGAGATCATGATGATTATATGCTTCAGGAGGGTTACCTCTTTCGAGGTAGCAGGCTATGTGTTCCCCGAACTTCGGTTCGAGATTTCTTAGTGTGGGAACTACATGCGGGAGGTCTAGCCAGCCACTTTGGTCGGAACAAGAAAATTGAGGTAGTGGAGCATCGATTTTATTGGCCGAGCTTGAAACGCGATGTTGCTAACATCGTGGCTCAGTGCCATACATGTGCTACGGCCAAAATGAAGAAGCAAAGCTCGGGCCTTTATACATCTCTACCCGTGCCTGATGCCCCGTGGCAGGATGTTAGTATGGACTTTGTTTTGGGACTACCACGTACCTCCAGGAAGCATGATTCGGTCTATGTGGTGGTTGACCGTTTCTCGAAGATGGCCCTCTTTATCCCTTGCTCGAAGACTTCGGATGCTTCTAGGGTAGCCCGCCTATTCCTTACTCATGTGGTGTGCAAGTTCGGGTTGCCTCGCACTATAGTGTCTGACCGTGATGTTAGATTCACTTCCTACTTTTGGAAGACACTATGGCATATGATGGGTACTCACCTCAAGTTTTCCACTACATATCATCCCCAGACAGACGGTCAGACCGAGGTGGTCAATAGGAGTCTGGGAGATCTTTTGAGGTGTCTAGTTAAAAACCGCATTGGGGATTGGGATCTCATTTTACCTATGGCTGAGTTTGCATACAATGATTCGGTGAATAGGTCTACCGGCATGAGTCCATTTGAGATTGTCACAGGTCGTAGGCCTAGGAAACCCGTTGACCTTGTCCCCATGCCTATCCATGCTAGAGTGTCGGAGTCGGCCGAGTCGTTTGCTAGGCATGTTAGGAGTTTGCATGACGACATCCGTCGTCACATTGAGGCCAGCAATGCACGGTACAAGGAGTTAGCCGATGCCCACTGACACCACCGAGAGTTCCACGAGGGTGAATACATCATGATCAGGGTAAGACCTGAACGGTTTCCCTCTGGAACCGTTAAGAAGTTGCAAGCTCGCGGAGCCGGTCCATTCAGAGTGTTGAAACGCGTTGGATCCAATGCGTACGTTGTGGACTTGCCCGAGGAATATGGTATAAGCTCTACCTTCAATGTATCGGATCTTGTTGCATATAGGGACCCAGCGGTGATCCCTAGTGAGCCTTTTGAGCCATCTCCTCCCCTTGAGAGTGATCCCACACCTGAGTGTCCACTTCCACCTCCAGCCCCTTTTTCACGGCAGCGTGAGCATATAGATCGTATACTAGACGAGCAAGTGACAGTTACCAGGAGTGGATCATACCCGCGCTACCTAGTGCGATGGAGAGGACGGCCCGCTACTGAGGACACATGGATCACACATGGCGAGTTGCAGCAGATCGATCTAGACCTTTTGGAGCGATACAGGAGCGATGCAGACCCTTACTCGACAGGGTCGAGTTTCTCCCACCCGGGGAGAATTGGTGCGGACACCCGAGCAGTTGAGCGGCGCGATACGCCGAGCCACCGGTACCGCACACGGAGCACGACTCGAGCCACCTCAGCATCTATTTGGCTCGGAGACAGTCTGGAGACGCCCCCCTGAGTCCCGGCATTTATCATATTTAGTTAGACTTTATGTGTGTGTAATTTGTGTTTATTTCATTGTATGCGGTTTGCTATTTTGATTGTAAGAGGGGCTTATGTGCAATTTGGACCCCGTGGGCCCCACGGGCCCCCCAGGCCCCATCCCATTGAGCCACCTCACCCATGGGCCCCATGTGGGGTCAGTCAATATGTCAAATGGAGGCTTCTAGATGGGTGGGCCAAGTGGGGGACAAGTGGTTTGGAAAGTCCACATATTGGCCACCCACCCCACCTACCAAGTCAAGCCACTCTCCTTGGTCCAAGGGCCGCCCCCCTCCCTTTATTTTTTTATTTATTTTGTGTGTGTGTGTGTGTGTCTCATGCCATCCCAGCCCTTCATCTCCCACCCCTAGATCCTACGGTTGTGGATGGATGAGAGATGTAACCTATTTAAGCTTGTATTTTTCATTTTGGAGAATTAATGCCATAAGAATTGTGAAAAAGCTTGAAGCTCCAGCCTTGGTGCGCCCCCTCCTCCTCTCCCTCTTCCCCTTGAAACTGTGAAGGCTTCCTTCTGGTGGTGAGACTCCACCCTATCAGTTCCGGTCGCCACCGCCGCCGCCACGAGCCGCCACCGCACCGCCATCGCCATCAACGGAGTTCTGCCCGTGCAGTACCACAGAAACTTCCATGAATTTCTTGTCTCCGCCATGAGCTCAGATAGATCTGGGAGTTTTAGTGGATGTTCCAAAGGTGTCAAGGACATCCCATAAATTTTGGTTTGCCATTCAGATCTCGTTTCATATTTTTTGATTTTCGTCCACTCTTCCATTTTGGTACTGCCAAAGTTCTATCTAGCTTCATCCCCGCATGAGTTTCATGTCTTAGGTCCACTTTTTGATTTCTGTTGGTTCGCCCAATTTCACAGGGGGTTTCATTCATCCACCCCTTCATCCACAATTTTTCTAAATTTTTGATTCGCCCATCTCATATTTTCTAAAATTCGTTCTCAGACCCATCTACAGTTCTGTCCACCTGTTCCCAGATCCGACCACCAGTCACCCCAAAAATCATAGTAAATCACCACCACCTCCAAATCAAATTCCAAAAATAGTCCCAGTTCCGCAGTTTGATACCCTACAACTGTGAAGAAGAGCTCAAGAGCTGAATCGGAGGTTTACTAGGTGGTCAACGGTGGTTCTCAGACAAGTGCCCTGTAGATCTGAGATTGCGGTTACTGTACAATAGGAGATTGTAAATTCAATAAAGTTCTGATCTGACCAGATCCAGCAGATCTCTCTAGGTCTAGATCGAAGCATTTTAAGAGAGCTTTCCAACGATAGCTCATGCGTCCCGATCCGACGTCGGGATTGCTCGCAGCGGCCGTTTTCGCCGGAGCGCGTGCCGGAAGATAGCAACCAAAATCCGTGGACAGCTAGTTCATCAATTGGGAATCGGGGCCGATCGACCCCCGATCGGTGTTCCCGGCCGACCGCCGTCTGTGGAGGCACGCCACCAGGGGTCCCCATCATAGTGGGTCCCACCCCCACAGATCCGGAGGACAGCGCCATCTGTGGGCCCCGCGGGCCCGCAGAACCCGCCGTTCGGAAAGCACAAAAACGCGAAGTTCGGCACCACCGGACGACATCAAGATGCTGCCCGTCAACCCGAGTTGCGTGATTCCCGGGCTCCACATGTGACCTTTTACCTCCCTGCGTGGAGTGGGTCAAATCTTTGTATTGCTGTGATATTGTTTAACTGGGAGTCCGTGATTCGGCCGGGGTTGTCTTCGCCACGCCGGGTGCGTCGAGGTAAAGGTCTTAACTCCTTGGCGTTACATTACTTAGCTAGTATGCGGTCTTAGGCCACTGCCGAGAGTGTAGGTACTAGTCCCTGTGTCCATGTCACCGCTGTGAGAGTGAGAGTGACCCGTCCCGTGACTCGATCCGAGTCCGGAAGTTGAGTCGGACTACCCTTGACCTCCGCCGGTTCCTTAACCGCACACGGTCCGCGCTTTCCCTCGCTTGGGACGACGAGTGAGCTTCCACTTCTATTAGCGACGTTTTGCCACTAGGAGCTCGTAGTGTCGGGCTTAGTGTCTCCCTGGTGTGTGCTGCTGGTCGCGTCTTCATCTAGAGTCCGAGGGTGGCACCTAATAGTGTCGTCTCCCGTGTCCGTCCCGCATCACACCTCATGACACAGTCCTTTGGACATGTGTTTCTCAGTGACCAAAGTCATTGCTCTTGCAAGATTTACCATATTTAAACCTTGGACATTTTCACAAGGTTCAGATGTTTAAAGACAATACAGATTTCATGTACTTCAGCCAAGTAAAGTCATGATTTCAACATTTTCAGATTTTAGAAGATTTGACAAGTCTTAACATGAACAAGTTGGTTAAAGTTTATTAAAGGTTATTCATATATTTTCAAGGCATTTATGACCAACCTAAATGAATACATTAGATTTAAACCAATTTGATCTTTCAGACATTCATAAATCTCTATAATAGAAGATTTTTCATTGAATTGATTTTTCAGATTTATGAGCAAGGTATATAGCTTGAAGTCTTCCTGAAATTTAGATATTTCAGAAATAATAATAGGAATAGCAAAAATTCCAAACACATGACCAGAGATTTCAAGACATTTCATGTGGAGAATAGTAAACTGAATTTCAAGTTGAGTCTCCCCTTCAGTAAGTTCAGGAGCAGTGTTCGCAAAGAATTGTAGTTGAATTGTCAATTATTTAATGGACTTGAGATCACATGAAGACAAGAGAGACTTACTGATACCAATGTTTGAAAGAGATTGCTGGAAGAGCAAAGATAATCAATATGGTCAAGAATAGCCAAACAGTTTGGGAATTTTTGATGCTCGCCCTCAGCAAATGCAACTAAGCAGATTTATGAATGATGAGAGAGATTAGCAGATAATCAATTTATTCAGGCTTGCAGTGTTTGGAGAGAGTTATCATTCAGAGTTCAGCAAATGTGAATTAAACTTAAGAAGCAAACCATCAGTTATTCATATGAGACCTCTGAACATCGGTTGACTTGAATGGAAAATGTTGGTCGACCGAACTGCACAGAGATGGAATGAAAATGTTTTATTGGAATTGAGCAATCACTCTGTCTTTTTGGTATTTTTAATAATGATGATATGCAATGAACTATGAATGCATATGCAGTGACTATTTTTCACAGAATGCATTAATCCACCATACATGAATTGCAAAAATTTGTTTGACAGACTCCCCCTGACTTTATGCAATATGTGCAATGAATGTTAAGCATGGGGATTTATGACTGGACTGCCCTATGTACAACATTGCCCATGGTACTTGGCGGAGGATTTGGTCTAGAGACCACCTCACACATGGTCAGAGCTTCCAGACAGATTGCATCTGCCTTTTAGCAATTTCCATTTGATATACCTTTGGGTCATTCATGTCAATGTGATGCAAGTGCAGTCCTAATAGATTTTAAATGAATTATGCCAAACATATGAGACTAGCAATTTATTTTCAGTGTCTTTGCATGATCACAAATATCAAACAAATGCAATTGACAACTATATGCATCACATTCAGACAATTCTGATTTTTCAATGAAAGATATCCAATTCTTCTTCATTCTCACCTATGCACAAATATGCAGACTCTTGCTCATGAGTTTCTTAACTTTTTATGTGCACATTTGACTCATGGTACTAGGTGGAGAACTTAGTCCATAGACCATCTCACACATGATTAGAACTTCTAGACAGACTTAATCTGACCTTCAGTGTCAAACCATTTGATATACCATGAAATCATGCATGAAAATACATAATAGTTTCAGAATATGCAAGACAGTTCAATTGAATGTGCATATGTGAACATGTATGCAGACATGAATGTTCATGCATTAAAATTTATTTCATCTCCCTCTCAAACATGCAACCAATTGAAGCACAGTTAAAACATAGATGCATGCAGATTGGAAATGAATTCAGCATATTTTCAATGAATATGTGCACACACATCTCAGAGCTCATGTAGCTTAATGCGAATGACAAAACATATAATGATCTTGCATGCATGACACTTTTGACTGAACATATTTAATATGATATGTAGTTAAAGTAGATTTCTAAGAAGTTCAACTGGAAAAATGTGAAGAATGCAGATACTACCTGAAAAGTACCAGAATGGGGTTTTACCAACTTGGGTGCCTTGGTTTAGTACCCCTTTATTCATCAACTTCCAAGGCACTCCTGCAAAACACTGAACCTCATTTTGTATGTTGAGGTACCCAAGAATCCTTGGGTCCTCCATGATCAATAGCAGAGAAATAGAGAGGGGAGGCTTGGGGTACAAGTAGGGTTTTCTGAGAGCGAGCCAGAGAGCCACCCTCGCCCTGTCCGTCTGCCTGAAGAAGCTCCGGAGCTGGAGAAGAAGCGCCGATCTGATACTCTATTTTTCGTGGCAAAACTTAGGTGGGTTCCGGTGGATTTTCTCTCAACGATCCTTCTTTTTTGTTTTCCCCCTGATATAGTGTAAGTGTGAGGGGGGAAGGGGTGATGATATGAGCCCATCTTCCCCTCCTCACCATCTCCCTATCTCTTCCTCCTCTGTAATCCCGTCGTTGTAACGGATGGAGCGGCTTCCGAGCGACAACGCCGGGCCACGCCGAATGCTTATGATGTTCTGTGGTTTTCCTTTCCCGTTGATGGAATGAATAACATTCACTACTGTATATGCTTCCCCTACTCTCCCCTCAATCCATATGTTCTACCACCTCATGTGTGAATGTCGAGTTTCATTTCGTGATACCGAGCACGCCCTGGTTCTCCTCAGGGCTACATTGATGTCACCCCCCCATCCCCGGGGCTTTCTTATGTTGAGACGCTCATACCAAGCTTCCTCATGCTCATTAGGGATATATGATACCAGAAGCATATACAAATGTGCCTCTCTGGTCAATCCCGAGACCGGTTCCTCTATACCTCCTCTCGCCTAACCATGGATTGGAGGAAACGGGGCCATCCCTACAAGCTGGGCAAAGGTCTCTCTGGCATCATCGCCTTCTTTATATACTGCATGTTGATTGTTCGAGCATTTGCCCCCCCCCCTCAATCTACATAGGTCGTATGCTAACCTGCTGGTTCTGGAGGCCAGCCTGTGGACCCATGCTAACCTGCTAATCATCTAGCTTCCCTTGATCTGTGTCTAAGTGCAGACAATGTAACCATTGAACGACCTTCTTATCCTGTGCATTGATTGCATTGCTAAGCTTTATTTTCCTGAGAATGACAATCTGTAACCGGGGAGGGGGGGGACATTCCCCATCGGCATCTCTGAATCACCACGGGTCAAAGGGTTGTGTCTATTCATGATACGAATTCCCTATGGGCCAGGAGGTGAACATTGACAGGGGTTCTAACCCGATATCAAATCCACCGTCCTTAGGGATGTTGTGGTGACTATGGGATGTGTGCCCCTCGTAGGCTAGCCCTCGGGGTTTTCTTCCATATTAGTCGTCCCTTTTCCGGATTATGAGTTGACTATGGGTCGTGTACCCCTCGTAAGCTAGCCCTCGGGGTCCTCACCTCCCTCATTGGTCACCTTATCCAATTGTGTTCAACCCACGGAATGATGGTGCCCCTGGTAGGCTAGTCCTTGGGGTTTCCTATCTGTTTGGGTCTGTCGGCCGCCGTTGTGCCACCCGGCATTAAGGAGTTTACCCCATGCATGGGTATGCCTCCGCTTTCCTCCCGCAATCCTCTGGATCGGGGGAGGTGCTGCCAAAATTTCTCCAGAACTTATTGACTATTTACCCTCACAGTTTGGGCTTAATAAGATATGATTTCGAACCATTAAACTTTCGTGCTCAAGTATGAACCTCGCACGAGTCTCAACCCTGCTTCAAGGGCATCCTGGACCTCAATTCATCCATCAAACAATTCAACATTTGTTCATGGTTTAAATAAACTGAAAAACATCTAAAAATCATCAAAAATCAACTAATCCGGCGCGATCTTAATCCGACGCGCCCTAATACGGAGCAGTACCCCCCCCCCCCCCCCCCGCGCCAAAATAACTTCACACTCAAACTCAACTTTTTTTACTTGGCCGACATTCGGCGCACCCTAATCTGGCGCGCCCTGGATGGGGCGCGCCGGTTAATGCCTTATCCTTGGCCGCGCCGTTTCAACCCATTTCCCTACACTACCCCGCACCGTATAACCCCTACACCTACGCTACCTCGCGTCGGTTTTGAATAAAAGTGCGCTTGTCGTGCCGTTTTAACTCCTCTCTCATTCTCGAGCCAACCCTCTCCTTCCATGGCTTGTGTCGGTCGACGTAATCAACCATAAATCAAATGAAAAGAGACTTTTCAAGTTAGAACCATCTATCATCATGCACTTGCTAGTTCATGCATTACACGTAGATATGCATTCATATGTGCTTTGTTAATGCATGCTTACCTGAATGAGACCTCGGTATATCAAATGACATCGATGGAAGGCCGGGTCAAGCTCGACCGGAAGTCTTGACCATGCACGATGGTGATCTCCGGACCTACATCCTCCGCCCCGTACCGAAGGCTCGAACCTAATGAACCATGCCTGCTCTGCATGATTGAGAAAATGGTCAATGAATCATTTCATGCGGCCTCAAAGGCTTCATCATCATATGCATTTTCATGCATTCTATTTCAGCCTCGAACGGCTCATTATCTCGGCAACTAATTAGAGGTTTTCCTTTTTATTGGAGGATGTAATTAACGCCATAGCCTTTATGGTATGGCGGACTTTCGGTCCCGATACGAACTTCACTCTCGCCCGACTCAAGTCAGATTGAGCACACAATAAACTCATCACCTAGTGACTGGCACGCCCTACACGAATAACAAAATGAACAGTCCAATTCGGATATAATAACAACAAAAAAAGATGAATTCACATCTCACCGCCAACATAGCTTGGCACGCCCGGTGGGACCGAGTTCTCCTCTCATCTCTTTGTCGAGACAAACGGGCCCGAGGCCCTCCCAAAGAATGCTGATCGTTTGCTTATCCTGTTTGCAGGGAAAGTAACAATGGCTGTTGGACTCACTGCGCTAGCTTTCGGCCCCGAGGTCGTGGCCAACCATGTTGCTAACGGGTACCTGGCAGTGCCAATGATATTTGGTTCCTTCCCACCGTCGGTCGGCTTCCCTAACTTCCTGGGGGTGGCCTTCACCGACATACTGAAGGTTGAGCTTTCGGAGCCGACCGAACAAGAAGCTGCCATGAAGACAGGGGCCCACAAAGCCCGAAGCTGCAAGAGTCTGGCGACCGGGCAGACTCAGCTGATTAGCTGCATGGTACATCACGTGGCCCAAGGGGCTTGCCCCACATACCACTACAAGCCTCAGAATTTCTGCCAAGGGAATTCCCGCCGAGGACCTACTGTTCCTATGACCGGATGATTGTCAGTGTCCGGGAAATCTATCCTGATTGGGGGCGTCCAGATCTTCCTAGATGGACGTGAGACCCAAGCAATTCCTGACCGGGTGGTTGCTACTGTGCCAACCCGCAACTCCTTCCAGGCTCTTTCCGGGAGGAGGGCTGAGGAAGAAGAAGAAGGCCGCCAAGGCCGAAGAGAGCTGGCCTCAAGGCCCAAGAAGTTTAAACAAGTCTGGATCCATAAGAAGGTCCAACCTATTCGCCGAGAGGCGCCTGCCTACTACTACTCCAAGCCCATCCAGGCAAAGGAAAAGAATGAGAGGGCGTTGGCCCCAAGAAGAGGAGAGACTGTCGCGGAGCCTCCTCACCGTGCAAGCTTTAGGGCATGCGCTCGACAAGCTGATATCCCTGCAGCAGGGAGAAGATTTGAACAACCTGTCAAAGAACTCGGCTGGCTTACATCCCTCCAATCGGAGGTCGACAACCATCCCCAGTCCTGCATCAGGGGCTAGGGCAGGAAGAGATGACCAGTGTGGCCAGAAACTACTTCAGGGGTATGAGCAACCCCTCACTGGGTCGACAACGGCTGTTACAAGAAGCCATGATAGGAGAAGACGATTGCCCACCAATGGCAGTCGAAGAAAGAGAAGAAAGAGGAATGACGTCATCGGTTGAAGATAATGGATATGGAGACGTCTTCTAAATTGGAGCCGATAAAGCCACTCCTCATCAGTAGGAGGAGAGAAGAGTCTCCATCTTCAAGAGACTGACCTTCCCTCAACATCCAAAGAGGAGGGTCCATCGTCGAAGGAAAGGAATGCAACTCTTCACTTGCAATATGGCTGGAGTGTCCGGCCGATATGGAAGACTGCCTAAGGAACCTCAGGAGCTGGCTTGATTGGCCGAAAGGCCCGGGCCGAGCACTCGAAGAACTAATTTCGCAAGAGAGATACTGGCTACTACAGAAGGAAAGCAAGTCCTAACTGATGGATCCACCATTCTGACTGCAAATGTGGTGATCACGGAAGAAGAGGAGGTGCTGATAGATGCCCCGCCTCAAGGTGCATCAGGGGAAACAACAGAAGCTATTACCACCATGGCAACCATGGATCCATCGGTGCTAGTGATACTTCAGAGATATCAATAGGAGATAGAACTTCTGAAGAAGCAACTGATGGAGAAAACAGAGCAGGCTTCGGCCTCCAAGCAGCCTGAGATGCAAGCCGAATCATCACGGGGAGTCTTCAACCCGAGCGACTTCCCGCCACATTATACCTTGCCTCAGCTGGCAGAACCCAGCTTGGCGACCACTTAGCAGCACCCACCACAGCTTCTAATGCCGCTAGTACTACCACAGGTGCACCAGGTGCCTCCACTGTTGCATCCTGCTCCGTAGGCGACCGCCTTGGTCACCCCTTATCGGCAGTCGGCGCACTTCTACCCAGAACCGGTCGATCCAACCGCCGTGAACAAGCTGATGGTGGAAAGAATGATTGAGCTGAAGCTCGCCGAGCGAAGTGAAGGTGACTATGTCACATTTGATGCCTATCGGGTGCCATACCCACCACACCATGCTGCAAAGCGACTCCCTCATGGGGTCAACAAGCCACCCAAGTTTGACAAGTTCAACGGGAAGGGATCCCCGAAAGAGCATGTCGCTTACTATATGACCGTCATTGGTGATTTGGCCACCAACGAGTCATATATGTTGATGTTTTTCGGGTCCTCGCTGACAGGGCTCGCATTTGAATGGTATTCCAGTCTCCCAACCGGGTGGATCAGCGACTGGCTGGATATGCAGAAGACATTCAGAGAAATATTCTATGTCACAGAGAGGGAGGTCACAGTGGCCGAGCTCTACTCGACAAGACAGAGGGTAGATAAAACAGCCCTTGAATACATCAAGAGGTGGAAGAACCTCGGAATGAGATGTAAGCGGCCCCCGCACTAGGAGGATGTCATATAAATATGTAAACAGAACCTCAGGAGAGAGGTACTTGAAAAGATGATTGGAATGAAAATCTGATTATTCAACCGTCTGAACAATGTCGTGGCTGAGGTGGAAGCTTTCCTGGCAAGACATGCCCCTGCATCAACTGCTGCCACTGCACAAAAGGCGAAAATAGCAGAGCGGCGTTCAATGCCTAAAGAAGCAAACACTCTTGACATTAAGTCATTTGAACAACAAAAGGACAAAGGCAAGAAGGCAGTTGCCCCTCAACCTGCTAAAATCAGAGATGACCGAGAGGGTCCCTCACTCCAGGATAAAGGAAGAAGGCCTACTCCTTCCCAAAAGAAAAGACCAAAGTCATGTTCGACTGGGTGACCCAGTATGGTAAGGTTACCTTGCCCGAACCGAAAAGGCCGGAAGACCTGAAAAGAAAAGACAGTCCAAGGTTCTTCCCCTATCACTAGATGCTGGGGCACCCAATTGAAGACAGCTATGTTTTCAAGGATATCATTGAAGGCATGGTCAAGAAAGAGAAAATAGACTTGGGGGAGTACAAGGTTGACCCTCCACAACCTCATGAGGCGCCTCTGAGAAGAGCCACAGTCAATATGATCTCCCTGTATCAGGCGTTGCCTGAAGAGATCACGGAAGCCAGCACTCAACATGCTTATGAGGCTTACTTCCTGACACCAATAAAAGAACAAGAGGGATGACAGCAAGTCCCTACAAAAACCAAGAAGAAAGGCACACCTCGTCTGAAAGTGGGGGTGCAGATCCGTGGTGTCACACCACGACCCACTCTATCAGAGGCAGCACCTGTGTGGACCAATCTACCTACAGTCATCAGAATACCTACATACATTCGGAGAAGACAGACTCCACTATCGATGGTGAACGAGATTAGTCCAGAAGCCTGGCGGCTGCAAGACTATATAAACGGGCTAGATGAATATGTACAACCCGAACTGAAACCTTTACTGATATGGGATCATGTCCCGTGTCAGGAATTAGAACATCTTTCAATAAAACAGGAGCCGAAACCTGACAAAGCATCAAACAAGGATGGCAGCCTATTCTGGGGGAAAGTGTCTGCCGAAGAAAAGAAGAAGAAATGAAGAAAGAAAGAAAAGAAAAGTTGGCAAGGCCACAAAGGACATAGTTGTTGTGTCCCCTGTGGTTCTGGGGTTTTGATGATGACAAATATTATGTCTCAGTATGTTTACATGTACATCCTTGATGATATAATCCTGATGTATTATGAGAAACTGTCAGAACAGGTTTAAGGATGACTCACAGGTCATGAATTCAACCCAAGTCAAAGTTAAATCACTAACAGGTAAGGTCAATGCACAGTCAGATCAGGTAATGTTCTGCCTAATCTCAGATCTATGCATATGTTTATTTTTGTACAGAAATGTTGGTGCATGCGTTAAGTCCATGCACATGGAAGGTCAATGCTAGTCTTCATATGTGTTAGAAAAAGTCCATGCATTTTACTATTCACATGAACAGATAAGGTCTATGCATTTCTCTGTTTGTAGAAGTCCTGCACATTGCATCAGTGCATTAACAGTTGCTGCATGCCACATTGTCGGTGCAACCCTTGGTGAACTGCATACACTGCATATGATGTCTATACACTGATGCACACTCATTGCATATGAGGTCTTGTTTGCACGCTATTAAGTCTGTACAGAGTCTTGTTGCATCGTGTGCTTCATGCATTTAAAGTCTGTACAGCCCATGCTCAAGTTAAGTCTGTATAGGGTCTTGTTGCATCGTGTGCTTCAAGCATTTCCAAAGTATGTACACTCGATTGGTGGCTTGTTCATGCATCATCTATCAAGTCTATACATCGCTGCATACAAAGTCTATACATCCTCGAACCAACTCTATACATCTCTCTAATATCCTCTTATGATTGTTTGACAGGTATATCCTTCGAGAAGAAAAATGTTTGGGCACGTGATCTGAGGTTGGCACCTGGCACGTGATCCGAGGTTATCTCTGGACAAAGAGGGCACAAGCTCTGCACACGCCCTAGCTGCTGTTACTATAAAAGAGAAAGTGATCGAAGTAGCACATATATATTAAAAAGAGTAGAAGCGGAGAGACAGAGCCTGCATGATCCAGAGTGGAGAAAAAGAAAAAGAAAAAGAAAAAGAGAAAGAGAGATAGAGAGCTCGTGAAGAAGAAGAGAAGCTTCATCAGAAAATTTGTCTTCACTGGACTTTGGATCAGATCCAATCCAGTCAGCTCCTACGAGAGCCACATTCCTGTTGCATTTCATTTCTAGCTTTCAGTCACTGTGTTTTTTATCATTTCTTATTTTTCTTTTTAACTGATCACGTTGTTCTTCTGATTCTCTAGTTGGAGGTCGGTGTTCCTCCTATGGACTCAGGAGAAGGGAGACTTGGTGTCTCCGGTTGCAAGTGGCTGGTGTCGCTTGTGGGTACCCTCTGGGTTTCAAAGGAAGGGAGACTTGGTGTCTCCAGTTGCAAGTGGCTGGTGTAGCTTGTGGGTTCCCTCTGGGTTTCAGAGGAAGGAAGACTTGGTGTCTCCGGTTGCATGTGGCTGGTGTCGCTTGTGGGTTCCCTCTGGGTTTCAGAGGAAGAGGGACTTCGGTCTCTGGTTGCTAGTGACGGGCTGTCACTAGTGGTTTCCCTCCAGTCTGGAGGAAGAGAGGAGTGTGTTCCTCTGGTCAAGCTGTTAGGCAGCGTCTGTTTATAGACTGAGTCTGTGGTTCTAGCATTTGCTAGTGGAAGCCTCACTCCGATTTGGAGTGAGGGGTGGACGTAGGTCTGGAGGACCGAACCACCTAAAAAATCATCTGTGCAGTGGGTTGATTGCTTTTCTTTGCTTCCGCTAGATGAATGTTTAGGCGCGCTATACATATTTGCTAATTGGTTCAAAAGAGAATTTGATTGGTTCTTCAGACTGTCTATCTTGTCTAGTTAGCGTTCTAGATTCTTAATTGAGCGAAAGTTTTAAGGGAGGGAATCATTTACCCCCCTCTGAATCCGGGCGTTGCACCTCAACAATTGGTATCAGAGAGGTCTCTGACTTCCAGATCCAATGATCTGCAGAGGATCCTGCTGATTTAATTTCGTGTCTTCTGTTCCATTGCGGTGCACCCTTCTGATATTGCTTTCTAGCTCATTGATCTGAGTCTATTCCATTGGCTTATAATGGCATCACCTGTAGTTTTTGATGGTTCTAACTTCGAGAAATGGCTACGCAGTCTATGTGGTTTTATAAACTCTATAGATCCAAAACTGTGGAATCTCATTGAATATGGTCCTCATGTTTTGCCTCGAGAGAAGAATAAATGGTCCCAGAAGGATAAATAAATGAACAGTGAGAATATAAAAGTTCGGGACATTCTGAAGAATGCTGTAGATGCTAATGTCATTTCCTCTATTCTTACATGTAGGACTGCGAAGGAAATCTGGGATTCAGTGATCACATTTCGTGAGAACCAGAAATGTCTAACGGCAAGAGGAAGCACTTCAAGCAATGAAGAAGAAGATCAGGTAAATTCTGAATCTGATTCTAACGAAATGACTTTTGATGATTTAAAGGAAATGTATGCTGAATTGTATGAAAAATATAGAAAAGTAAAATCTGAAAATAAAAGACTAAAGAAAAAGATTGATCAAAATTGTTGTGAGTTATCATGTGAAAATTGCTCAAAATTGAAACAGTCTCATGATGCTTATCTGATTGATATTCAGAACTATAAGAAGCAATTGGAAGAAGCTGAAAATACAGGCTCAGAAATTAAACAACTAAAGCTTGAAATTGAAAAGGCTAAAAGGCTTCAACAAGAAAATCAAACTGAACTTGGCAAGCACAAAGAACAAATTTCTGTGCTGAAAAACAAAAATAATGAACTTACTGTTAAGATTTTTGAACTAGAGAATGAGCTGAATTCATTAGGAAATGATCAAATCCTAATTGATGAAATAGTTCAGAATGAACAAATGAGAAAGGAGAATGAAGAACTGAAGCTGCTGAATTCTGCTATTTCTGAGAAGCTTTTAATGCTTGAAAAAGAGAAGAGTTCAATTGAAAATGAATGTGAGAGAGTGAGTACATTGATGAAAGAGATTGACAATTACAAAGTCATCAATACTATGCTTAATGAAAAGATCACAAACTCTGAACTGCTCATCTCTTCTCTTAAAAGTGAGATTTTGGATTTGAATAAGTCTCTGTCTGATTCTTTTAAAAATAAAGAAATTCAGTCTGAGAACGAACATAAATTGAAACAAGAATTAGAAATGGTCAAAAATCTAAATGATGCTATGCAGAGACAGATTCTTGTATGTGAAGAAGATTTGATAAACTCTGAACTCAAAATCTCCTCTTTGCAATCTGAAGTAAATGAACTTGTTCGTTCCATGTTTAAATCTGTCAAGGGAAAAGAGAAAATGAATATTCCTTTGTGTGATAGCGCCACTAAATCAAGTGGAGAGCAAGGATGCAACTCCCAAATTGAAAAATCTGTTAAGAAAAAGTTGTACACTACCTTTGTTCGTAGCTCTGACATTGCAAGCTGCTCTAGGCCTCCTAAAACATCTACATCATCTGTTTTCCAATTCAATGCCCAGAAAAATGAAAAATAAATAAAAGTTGTGAACAAGGGTAAACAATTGAGCAAAAATGGTAAGAAAAATAAGGATAAACATGTCCCTACTTGTGTCTTGAAATCTGCTACCTCTACTGCATCTGATGGGTCAATGCATACTGCTCATAACTCATTTACTTATTCGTATGCATCTGATAAGAGTGTTTCATGCCATTATTGTGGCAAGGTAGGCCATGTAATGGATGATTGCAGATTATTGATTGAAGATGGGCATGCAAGTGAAACATTGCATTCTATAAATTCATTTGGTAGAAATCATGCTACTAGGAAGTCTGATACATCTTGTCATTACTGTGGTAGGCATGGTCATTTCATGGATGCATGTTTCATCATGAAACAAGATGATAAAATGCATGCTGGGTCTTCTGATCATCATGGCCCCAAAAGAAACATGTTTGCTTCAAATCAGCACATTATTTGTTTTAACTGTAACAAACATGGTCAGAAAGCCATTGAGTGCTGGTTTGGATCTACTAGGGGTAAAAATGGTTTTAAAAGTAAGCATATCAGATGCTTCGAGTGTGGGAAAAATGGCCATACAGTCAAGGATTGTTGGCATGTTCAGAAGAATTCTGTTAACCCCCATGTTGTCAAATTCCCTGCAAAATGATTTGCGAAATTTTCATGCTATAACTGTGGGAAGCCAGGCCATAGAGCTGCTAATTGTTGGCTGGCTAGTTTTAGTAAACAGAATTCTCTCTCTGCTAATAAATTTCATGACAACAGTAATTTGCATAAAAAGAACTTGAAATCTGCTGAATCATGCCATTACTGTGGTCAAATAGGTCATTCAATGAATAATTACTATTTGATGAACTTTGATGATCATCTTGCTAAGAAATTGTTTAGAACACCTGCAGGGAGTAGTACACGACCCAAGGCTGTTTGGGTTCCTACTGGATCAAAATAATCCAATTATTGCAGGTGTGCCTTGGAAAGGAATAAAAAGGGGTAATAATCCAATGCACTCAAGAATGAAATCCCTAGGATTGCACTATTCAGGTCAGTTCTGAAAACTTGTCTTAAACTCTGTTATCTGAAATTGTGAACTTTGGATAACTGCATATCTTGTTTGATGTGTCCATGCATAATTGTCATATTTTTTAACTGCATATCATGATTCATGCATGCATGCTCCTTTATTTATTTTGACGCTTGCATTGAGTTTCATGGGCTTACTTGTTTGTACGTTGAGCTGTGTGTGCATATATGTGAATTGCATATACATGCATTTGACATACAGTCATTGAAAATCTGATGCACTTAGGACTGTTGGTATTGCATTGTCATGCATGACCACTATGGTATATTAAATGGTAAGCTACTAAAAGGCAGGTGAAATCTGTATGGAAGTGCTTTCTATGTGTGAGGTGATCTTTAGGTTAGAGTTGCACGAAGATTAGTCTAAATGTTCATGAGCACAGGCCATAAAAAATTCCATACATAAATTCCATTGCATCCATTGTTCTTAGACTTCAGTCATACAATGCATAGTGTGAGGGGGAGTTGTATACCAAGGAAACAATGTGATCATTGCATATATTACATGCTGTCAGCTCACTACACTTGCATTTACTGGTTAGAAGTGTCGACACCTTGAATGCTAGCTCATGCATACATTTAGGGGGAGCATTATTCATATTCTTGAAATCGCATCTGACGCATGCATCACATAACTGTCTATCTAGCTCATTTCTATCAACTGAACTTCCCATCTTCAGTTTGAACTGCTATCTTGCTTAAATCCCTATGATCAATGTGAAATGCAATACATTACAGCTTCATGCTTCAACTGTTATCAGCCATTTTCACTCATCCTATCCATTGGTATCTGTTGAATTGGCTGCTCCTTAAAATGATTCGGCCTTCCCTGAAAAATCAGAAAGACTTCTCTGTGCATATCCTGATCATAAATCTGAAAACAACTTAAAGAGAAATCTTCTATTATATAGGACTATGAATGTCTGATACTTTCAGCCGGTTGAAGTTTCATGTATGTCTTGTATTTGTTTATGAACATATCTTGAAAATATCTGAGTTAGTCTTAATAAACTTTAACCAACATTTTCACGTTGTGTCTTTTAAACTCTTCTGAATTCTGAAAATTCTGAAATCATGATATTCCTTGATTGATATGTATGAAATTAGTATTGTTTTTAAACATATGAGAATCTGGAACATGTCTAAGGGTAAATCTTGTCAGAGTAATGACTTTGGTCACTGAGAAACTATGTCCAAAGGTCTGTGTCATGAGGTGCCATAGTTAACTCTGCTTAAGAATGATTGATAATCTGGCAGAGCAATGGCATGCACACTGAGAAATACATCTCACTTATCAAAGAAATGATTTGTAGTGTGTCATGAAGTGTACATGCTATCTCTATTCTTATGAAGCATGATAGTTAGTCCTTCCAAGTGCTTAGGGATACTGGCGTCTAAACAACGTGTATCCTCTAGTTACAAGGGTGTACTAAACTCAAGTCCTCATAAAGATTGTTATGAAAATTGTTGTTGATCTAGTGTATCATTTGAAAAGGTGTGCAAAAGAAATATTCTATTGGAACCCTTGACAGAAACAAATATTTTCTTATGTGTTTAACTTCAATACTATTGATTGCATCTCTTAAAGGAATCTTTGAAATTGAGTGAGTAAGAAAGAAGTGTTGTGCCCCTGTAGTCATTTGAGTCATCATGTGATCAATTAGGTCATTCGATATCAATCTATGATCATATGAGTCATTTGGTATTCTTGGTTTTGATAATGGCTAAACACTATAAGTCATTGTTCTTTTCCACTATCTTATGACTGACATATGTGATGTTTTGTTCATGACAGATATGCACATGAAAGCTCAATGTTGCGCCCTCGCACGCGGATCGACCTGCGCGGTCAGGTCGCGGGGATCGACCTGCCCGGTTAGGTCGCGGGGGTCAAGGGGGCAGCGCCCTTGCGGGGGTTTCCGGGGGCAGAGCCCCCGGAACAAAATTTGGTTTGAAGACTCAGTAATAAAACTTCAAGACAATCAAGGTCGATGCCACAGACATGAACGGGCGGCTAACGGACTCAAGCGACGGAGCTGGTGCGGCCAACGGATCGACCCGGGGTGACCCGGGCTCTGCCCAGCTGGCGGTCGACCGCCAGCACAGGGGCGGTCGACCGCCCCAGCCAGGGACTGCCAAGGCTGCACGTTTTTCAGTGGCGGTCGACCGCCAGCTAGTGGCAGTCGACCGGATTTCCCAGGGATCGCCCGGTTGCAGGTGTTTCAGTGGCGGTCGACCGCCAGGAGCTGCAGGTCGACCGCCAGCCCCGAGCCTTCATTTTTTACTTTGTTTCCAACTTCGAAAAGGGCCATTCTACATGGATTTCTTTAATCCAAAAGTCACCTAATCACCCACAAATTGTGGATTTGGTCTAAGGCTTGTCCATAGACCATTCAAGGTCTATAAAACCAATACAAGAGGGTTGGAAACCCTAATGCTTCAAGGGGCTTCTTGTGAGTTCTAGGGTGGCTGCAAGAGAGCTTGGAGACGAGCTACTGTTCACATGAACAGTAGTTCGTGAAGGTGTTCTTCATCCAATCAAAGGGGAATCAAGCTCAAATCAAAGCCAGCAATCTTCAAGGAAGATTACATCAAAGCAGGGCTATCAAAGTGATCCAAGGAAGCCGGTTTGATTCAAGTTCTTCAAGGGAAATCATCTTCATCCATTCAAGTTCTTTCAAGTTCAATCAAGGTGATATTTCAAGCATTCAAACTCCTAGAAGCTAAAGAAGCAATCAAGATTCAAGGTAGCTTCATCATCTCCTTCATTCATTCAAAGAAGTTCAAAGAGAAGATCAAGAGAGAAGAATTGAAGGAAGATGCACTGTTCACGTGAACAGTACTCCGTGAAGAACATTCATCCAATCAAGGGTGAATCAAGAAGATTGAGTTGAAGCCAAGAGGAGCCTTGTTGCTGATCAACATTTCATACAAGGGCCAATTCATTTTCACTCATAACTCAATCTCTTGTTTTAGTTCTTTCACATTTGTTTCATTTTCATTATTGTTAAACATTGAAAGTGTGATTCATCCCTACCGGTGGTTAGTAGGAAGGCAATTGGAGGGTGTTCCAATTTGCAGTTGATGTCCCTACCAGGTGGTGAGTAGGAAGGCAATCGGTAGTTTCTGATTTGCGGTTTGGTGCGCTGCACAAGTGAAGCCTCACCGGGTTTTGGTGAGGGGTGGACGTAGGGCTGAGGATTCAGTTCGAACCACCTTAAAAATCCTGTCTAGCGTGGTTTGCTTGTGTGATTGAATCGTTCTAGGTGCATGCTTAGGATCGAATTATTATATATCTTGCTTATCTTGCTAAGCGAATCATAGCATACTTGGAAGCTAGTTTCTATTCCGCTGCAATTTATTTTAACTAGCTATATAGAGGGCCACATTGCGAAAAGTGGGGCTGATCTATTCACCCCTCCCCTCTAGATCCGCTGTCCACTACACAACAAGAAGAAGGTTAAACAAGACTTTCAATATGAAAGCAAGGTTCACTTTTATTAAAACTGATTTCAAATATGAGTACAGAAAGCTTATGAACAAGCCTTGCATACATCATATTCTGATCTGACTTGTCAATGAAGATCATTCATAAATATCTATAATAGAAGAGTCTGAAATACCTGTTCAATCAGATTTATGAAATTGATATCCCATTGAAAATCTTTCTCATTCATTCTGAATGCTTACTTTCTCACATTGGACTCCATTATTTCAGACCTAACTGTTGACTTCTTTATGTCCTGAGCTTCATTCCAATCACTGTCCATCTAAGGGAGAGAATTTTTGCATGTCCCTGTGGTTCAATGTTCATTCATTTTATTCCACCCCTCCTGCTCTGTCATTCAAGAGAGTATCTTGTCAGGGGGAGTTTTAGATGATAGTAACTCAGTTTGCATAATAGCTCCTATATCATCTCCTTCAACAGTCAATGATCATTCCATTCTTTTTGATGTTGTCAAAGGGGGAGAACTTTTGTGAGTCATCATTTGCATCAAATCAACACTTGCATCACATGGTGTTTTACATACTCATTTTCTCAACACTTGCATCACATGGTGTTTTACATACTCATTTTCTCAACACTTGCATCACATGGTGTTTTACATGCTCATTTTTGACTGAGCTATTCTGTGGTGCATGTTCATGAACTGTCATATGGTATTTCATAATCATCATGATGAATCTATTGCAATGACTCATAATATTACCATCATCAAAAAGGGGGAGATTGTTATGTCCCCTGTGGTTCTGGGGTTTTGATGATGACAAATATTATGTCTCAGTATGTTTACATGTACATCCTTGATGATATAATCCTGATGTATTATGAGAAACTGTCAGAACAGGTTTAAGGATGACTCACAGGTCATGAAGTCAACCCAAGTCAAAGTCAAATCACTGACAGGTAAGGTCAATGCACAGTCAGATCAGGTAATGTTCTGCCTAATCTCAGATCTGTGCATATGTTTATTTTTGTACAGAAATGTTGGTGCATGTGTTAAGTCCATGCACATGGAAGGTCAATGCTAGTCTTCATA
The DNA here is from genome assembly GCA_022559845.1 of Amorphophallus konjac. Lineage (NCBI taxonomy): Eukaryota > Viridiplantae > Streptophyta > Magnoliopsida > Alismatales > Araceae > Amorphophallus > Amorphophallus konjac. Next base: position 180,812,702 of record CM040123.1, on the reverse strand, counting down.
TGTGTTAGAAAAAGTCCATGAATTTTACTATTCACATGAACATATAAGGTCTATGCATTTCTCTATTTGTGGAAGTCTTGCACATTGCATCAGTGCATTAACAGTTGCTGCATGCCACATTGTCGGTGCAACCCTTGGTGAACTGCATACACTACATATGATGTCTATACACTGATGCACACTCATTGCATATGAGGTCTTATCTGCATGCTATTAAGTCTGTACAGAGTCTTGTTGCATTGTGTGCTTCATGCATTTAAAGTCTGTACAGCCCATGCTCAGGTTAAGTCTGTACAGGGTCTTGTTGCATCGTGTGCTTCAAGCATTTCCAAAGTATGTACACTCAATTGGTGGCTTGTTCATGCATCATCTATCAAGTCTATACATCGCTGCATACAAAGTCTATACATCCTCGAACCAACTCTGTACATCTCTCTAATATCCTCTTATGACTGTTTGACAGGTATATCCTTCGAGAAGAAAAATGTTTGGGCACGTGATCCGAGGTTGGCACTTGGCACGTGATCCGAGGTTATCTCTGGACAAAGAGGGCACAAGCTCTGCACACGCCCTAGCTGCTGTTACTATAAAAGAGAAAGTGATCGAAGTAGCACATATATATCAAAAAGAGTAGAAGCGGAGAGACAGAGCCTGCATGATCTAGAGTGGAGAAAAAGAAGAAGAAGAGCAGAGAGAAGAGTAGACAGTGAGAGGAAAAAGAAAGAGAAGCAGAGAGCTAGAGTGTGAAAGCAGAAGAAGAAAAAGAGAAAGAGAAAGAGAGATAGAGAGCTCGTGAAGAAGAAGAGAAGCTTCATCAGAAAATTTGTCTTCACTAGACTTTGGATCAGATCCAATCTAGTCAGCTCCTGCGAGAGCCACATTCATGTTGCATTTCATTTCCAACTTTCAGTCGCAGTGTTTTTTATCATTTCTTGTTTTTCTTTTTAACTGATCACGTTGTTCTTTCGATTCTCTGGTTGGAGGTCGGTCTTCCTCCTGTGGACTCAGGAGAAGGGAGACTTGGTGTCTCCGGTTGCAAGTGGCTGGTGTCGCTTGTGGGTTCCCTCTGGGTTTCAGAGGAAGGGAGACTTGTGGCTGGTGTCGCTTGTGGGTTCCCTCTGGGTTTCAGAGGAAGGGAGACTTGGTGTCTCCGATTGCAAGTGCTGGTGTCGCTTGTGGGTTCCCTCTGGGTTTCAGAGGAAGAGAGACTTTGGTCTCTGGTTGCTAGTGATGGGCTGTCACTAGTGGTTTCCCTCCGGTCTGGAGGAAGAGAGGAGTGTGTTCCTATGGTCAAGCTGTTAGGCAGCGTTTGTTTGCAGACTGAGTCTGCGGTTCTAGCATTTGCTAGTGGAAGCCTCACTCCGGTTTGGAGTGAGGGGTGGACGTAGGTCTGGAAGACCGAACCACCTAAAAAATCATCTGTGCAGTGGGTTTATTGCTTTCCTTTGCTTCCGCTAGATGAATGTTTAGGCGCGCTATACATATTTGCTCATTGGTTCAAAAGAGAATTTGATTGGTTCTTCAGACTGTCTATCTTGTCTAGTTAGCATTCTAGATTCTTAATTGAGCGAAAGTTTTAAGGGAGGGATTCATTCACCCCCCTCTGAATCCGGGCCTTGCACCTCAACAATAGTCCTTTCTTGCAAAACCCTGTCTGCCCTTTTCAATCTTCCCGATGAGGAAGATGAAGAGGAAATATACTTTACACCCGCCGACGGGGCAAGCCAGGCTGAAGAAGTTACCACTGCACATGCAACCCGGTCGGGCCGAAGATGGGGGCGGCAGCCGCCCGCCAACCACAATATCATCTTTAGGGGGGAGAAACCCTATAAGATCCCCCCTCCGGAGGTCAGGGGAGTCCAAATCCCTCCTCCTTTAGGTTTGTACAGTCAGAATGGGGGCAGTACTACAGCTCCTTCCCTCCTGGAATTTTTAAAAATGTCAAAGGGAAAGCAGCCCTGTCAAGGTGCTGACCTTGCAGTCGGGGACACTCACCCGCAGCTTCAACAGCCTTCTGGAATTCTAGATGAAGATGAAGTTTGCCCAATGGTAGTTGATGAGGGACAACAAGAGGGCGACACCAAGCAGAAGTGTGCGGCCTCAGAGTTCGATGAAGCGGGCCCATCAGGGGCCGTGGTTCAAGATTCTCCCAAGCACAGGTGGGCGGAGGAAATGAAGTTGTCCAATGTCTGAGCAGCAAGCCGGGTAGTTAAATTCTTGAAAAAGCTCCCTGCAAGATTCACTATTTGGGAAATCCTCTCCTTAAGTGAAGAGACCCGACAGGCGATCATTACTACTCTGCAGATGCCTGCTCAATATGAAGCATGTTTGGCTGAAGAACTGCCAGAAGCCAATGTGACCTTCACTCAAGAGGACATGCTACTCTCCACTACCAGCCACAACAGGCCGCTGTACATGAGAGGACAACTGAATGATCGAGAGCTGAGCAGAATCCTGATAGATCTCGGAGCGGCTGTCAACATCCTGCCCTATAGAATATATCAGAGGTACCACTTCAACGTGCGCCTCGATAAAGTCAGAGATATGCGTATCGCCGGCTTCAACCAAAAATGTGAAGTACCGCTGGGAGTAGCAGTATTTACGCTCACTCTAGCAGATCTTACTACGAGGGCGTGGTTCCATGTCATCGACTGCCACACCTCGTACAAGGCGTTGCTTGGCCACCCCTGGCTACATGAGAACATGGTGGTGCCCTCCACGCTACACCAATGCCTCAAATACACCCAGGAGGGGAAGGAGGGGAGGATATTTACCGACCTCCACCCGTTTGAAGTATTCGAGTGTCACCTACTGGACGCTCCTCTATATGCAGAATGGTCTCAGAAGACCTCTGAAGCCAAGACCCTTGTTAAGGTAGCAAGAGACGGTTCTGGCGACGATTGGTTCCCACCACCACCACTCGGGTACGTCAATCCCAAGACGGTCTCACATATTACCGTCACTGAGGATGTGGGCAGAGCATCACCCCCTGCCACCTATCCTCAAGACAATGAAACCAAGGTCGACCAGCAGCACAACCACGTCAGGGTCCCAGAAGGCCTCACCAAGCCAATTCTCGGCCTCGATAATAGCACTGTCAAAACTTTCAAAGCATGGGAGGTGACACAGTCTGACGACCCTAGCAGTTTGTTCTACATAGCTGAGGAGCATCCCACACGGGAAGACACGGATTGCCACCTTCCTGAAGATATGGAGAGCTCATTAGTCCCCGTTCAAGGGCTGGCGTTCACAACAAGTCAAATAGCCAAGATGTTCCAGAAGCAGCACATCCCTGTCGGCCAGCCCCGCAAGGAGAAAGAAGCATTCCAGAAGCTGTGGTATCCTGCAAACCTGGACAAAGAACTAAAGCGTGTCTCTCAACATCCAGGGTTGGGCTTCACCCTTGAAGAATATTACTATAGCAAGCGATATGAGGTGGATACCATTTTCGCCTTCTACCCTGCTGAAGACAGCCCACTAGGGGCAACCTTCGATGAGTACCCGGTGGAGGTCAAACATACTGAGCCTGCTCAACCAAGAGACTCAAAACCAAAGGCTATAACGCCTTGCCGATGTTGTGAGCAAGTATACCCTGAAGAAGCGGCTCTTCAGGCCAAACTCGACACTGCTAGCAGTAGCGAAGCTGAAGATACTGAAGAAGCAGGGTTGCCTCCCTCCAGTGACCCTTCCTCTGATAATGATGATGGTGCCACCCGTGCCGACCAAGGAAGCTTTTGTCAAAATTGATCAGGAGATGCATGCTCCTAGAAAAGAGAAGGGCACCTCCACTGAAGATATGTCAATCCAGGGAGGCGGGGCACTCTTGTCTTCTGCTGTATAGCCGCGATGCTGCTCTAGCACGGTGACAAACAACCACCAGTCCTCCATGGCTGCAAACACATCTGCAAGGGCCGAGGTTGTTAACTCATCTCTCAAAACCACGACGGCTATCCATATGCCGACAGAACAACTCATGCGGTTGCCGCTAGCTGAATCAGAAATCCCTGGCAGAGCCCAGATGACCCAGAATGAAGAGGCCAAAGTACTCGAGCTCGAAGATGATATTCCAGACTTCATCGATCTTCAGCCTACGCCCCCGGAAATAGAAGATGGAGGCCAAGCCACAGTCGATGAACTGATAGAAATTAACCTAGGAGATGAAGCTGACCCTAGGCCAACCTTCCTCAGTGCCCAGTTATCTGCTGAAGAACAGAAGCTGTATGTCCAGCGGCTACAAGAATATCGGGATTGTTTTGCCTGGACTTACAAAGAAATGTCAGGACTCAGCCCCACAGTCTCACAGCACGAGCTAGCTATAAGCTCTGAGGTCGAGCCAGTGAAGCAGCCATCACGGCGCATGAGGCCAGAGCTCATCACTCAGATATGCAAAGAAGTGGACAAACTCATTGACATGGGTTTTTTCGAAGAAAACCAATACACCACGTGTGATGGGGGCATCTCTCGCCATTCACATTTTTCCACAGCTCCGATTGCTCACTGGCAATACTCCATTGTGTCCGTCACATTTTCTGAGTCTTGGCATGTAATTTTATATTTTATTTGAGTCATATCATTGTAATTTTTCTTTTATTTGAGTCATGTACCTAGGTTAATGAGTCATCTACCTAAGTTAAGTGTCATAGGGTTGATTAGTTTGGTTATTGGGCCCAATTCATTAGGCTAGGCCCAGGGGCACCCCCTTCCCCCTTGGTTATTTGTCATTAGTCCTAAAGTCAGGGACTTATTGTAAAATGTGGGTTCCCTATAAATAGGACTCCATTCTCTCCATTTTTAGTTAATGAATGAATGAATGAAAACTACTATTTTGAGTCCAGAAAATTGAATTTCTTTGGTGAGAAGCCTTTATAGAGGAGTGAGAAGCTCCCCTCCCCTAACCTCTCTCTCTCTCTAAGGGGGCCGCCCCCCTCTCTCTCTCCTCACCCTCCCACCTACTTTCTCTCTCCTTCCCCATCCATTAAAGTTACTCCAACTCCTCACACCCCTCTCTTTACTCCACCCCAACCCCAAGAGATCCCCACCCAATCCTAGCTCCACCATCCGACTCCCAACTACCAACTTTCCCTTCACAAGCAAGCCTCAACCTTCCCAAAGCTGAACCCACCCCTCCCTAGGCCAAATTTGAATTTCACACCTCTCTGTCCTTCTACCCCAGCCCCTTTGGTCGCCCCTCTCCAGAACTCCCGCCCTAGGGTCGCCCCCCATCCTCCCCCTCCATTCCTCAAAGAGCATCCCCCATCTCCCCTCCCCCTCCACCTTGCAGAGAATGAGTCGGCCTCGACTTCATCCTGACATCCCCGGAAGCACAAGAGGAACCATTGGAAGCGTCTCCCAGTCCTCTTCGCAACGGTGGTGATCTCGCCTTCGTCTGATTTCATGGCTGCCCGGAGGAGCCGTCATCGCGGGACTGCGTATCTTCTTCCTGACAGTCAACCTGAAGCAACTTGCAGAGGCTCCCACGGCCATTTCCCTGAAGTTCATGAACCAGGGCTCAGCTGTGATCTTATAATACAAGTCTCCTGCCACCATGAAGAAGCGGCACTCCATTCGGCATCCGAAGCTTTGAGTTCCAAATTTTCTACCTCCGGTGCGCTGATCAGTTTCCTCTGGAACCAATCTGATACCCCGGCACTCTTTGGGTCCTCCCCATCTGCTCCGACCTCCTCCGGCGTCACCGCTGGTCTCCGATCGAAGAGGACTCAACCCCAAATCCAACGACTCTGACCACCCTAGAATCAGAGCTCAGGAGCATCTGTGGCGGCCTCATCTTCCTACTGTAGAGGTGTAGAAGCTACTAGAACTAGCAAACAGAGACCATGTTCGCGCCTCTGCCCCGACCTACGCCGTCATTCAGAAATTCCCCCAAAAATTGGACGTCCTCCCGGGTCAACTACGAAGGTTTTACCACTACTTTAATGCAATCGGAGTTCGGGGGAGTCCGTAGCGGCACCTACAGTGACAGTCTATCCCCTGTTCCTAAGAGTGGACAGATTCGGCATACTTCTTATCTTAATCCTCTAAGCTAGTTTTTCCCCTCCCCGTCTGGCTGGCTTACCACCCCTCCCTGTGGGAGAAAGTGTTTGGATGTAAAATTGACTTCCCCTCCTCTTGTTCAACCCCCTTGCATGGGGAATAGTGGTGTAATTTCTTAAATTTCAGGTTGAAGCTTCTCCGGCGCGGCGTGCGGGTAAGCCCACGCTTCCTCGCTCGCCCTCATCTCCGACCGGGATCAGTGTCTTCACACCGATTAGGTGAGCCCCTCGACACTTCCTCTGCTGGTTTTACTTTTGCTTATCTTAGTATCGTTTCTAGTTGTCCGTCGACCGGCGAGTTGAGTGCCCGATCTCAAATTGCTACTATGTGAGTGTCCACTGCGGGTGAGTTGTGAGCGAGACCAATTTACCCACACCCTCGGCGTGCTGACCGCTCATGAATTTGGGAAACCCCAGGCCCTTAGGGGTCCTCCCTAAGCCAGCCATACCCTTGGAAACCTCCGGGTCCATCCTCGGACCCTCACCCCATCGCCGGTCCACACGGACCCGAGTGTGCCAACTGCGATTGAGTCCGCTTGTGTGACATTGCCGTGTCCGTTGCATTGCTTGCAATATAGGTCTTAGATTGTGTCACATCAATTGGTATCAGAGCAAGTTCTAGACTTGTCTCTACTAAGTCTTGTCCTAGGGCCATTGCATTTATTCCCCCCATTCATCATGGCCACTTCCTACTTAGTCTACTCGCCACCCTTGGACATCATTCTAGATGAGGACCTTCGCTTTGACGGATCGAGCCCTAGTGCCTATCTAATGTGGGAGGCTACCATGGAAAGGTACTTTGAAAAAACTTGGGTATATGGACCCGCGAGAGTCCGCAAGGCCAAGGGACGACTTCAGGGTCAAGCCAAGAGTAAGTGGGAGCACATAGAGGGATTAAGAAGGGTTAGGAGGAAAGAGCCCATTCACTCATGGGATGATATGAAAGAGGAACTTCGAAAGACCTATGATCCCCGACATTCCCCTTCCTATCCGAGGAGCACTACCACTCCTCCATCCCCACCCGGTCAACTTGAGACCACCCTTAGGTCTCCACCCCCACCACTTCCAACAAATCCCCTCTCAACCATCATCACTACACTTCGCCTCCAAGTCCTCTCCATTAAGACCCAAATGATCCCAGCATCCACCTCTCAACCTAACCCCATGAGGGCCCCCACACCCCAACCAAAACCCCCTTCCACAACCCTCAATATCCAAACCAAATTGGCCCTTACTCCCACCCCTCCACAACCGGCCGATCCCAAGGGCAAGAGACCCTTAACCGACCCGGCTTCCCCCATGATGACCACCACTCCCCCGTCCAAAGTCACTCACCCAACCTTCACCATTCAAACCCAAGTGGACCCCGTGTCCACCCCTCCACCTAGGCCTATGACGGCCACCACCCCCAAACCCACTCTCCCTTATCCAATTCACACCCACACCCAATTGACCTCCGCCCCTCTACCTTCCCCCATAAGGGATACCCCCACCAAGGCCCACCCAACCCATCTTCCACTTCCAACTCCAATCCTACCCCAACCTAGGACTCCACTACTTCCCCTACCAATGCCAAACCAAGTTTCCCTTTACCTTCCACGCCGGGTGCACCATACACCAACCCTCATCACCCCACCCTCAAAAGACCCTCTCACCTCTTGGGTATAGGAACCCATACCCGACCCCATAGTGGTGAACACTCCGGACCCTATTCCCCCCATGGAGACCACCCATGTCCAAGTTAAAGAAGAAACCTCGCACGGTGGTCTTCACCTTACACCACCCTCTCTAGTTGGGGCCGAGCTCATCTTAGGAGAACCCCTTGATAGTTGGCTAAAGGAGAGCCCAATTAGAAAGATTACGGCCCATGTTTTCCCTCCTATGGAGCAAAACCTCCCTATAGTGCCCCTCTCCTATCACACCACCATCCAATCATCTTACTAAGTCGACACATTAGGGGATCTTCTCAAGGGCTTAGCATGGCAAATGAAGTCGACCGGCATGTTGACCACAGTGGCCAACCAACCTAGGAGCCTTGATCTCCTACACCTATGTGTCAGATCTATCACCTCGATTTGCACCGTTGGTTGCTACACTAGCGATCTTCTTCTATTCCTTCCCACACCCGATGAGCCCGACCTTATCCTCAAATTGGAGTCCCTCATATTGGGTAGAAAGTCAAGCCATCCTCATATGGTCAACCCACCCACTAAGAACTTTTGCCCAATCATTTCATTAGAGGAGGATGATCCACCATCATATTATAAGGACCTTGACAATGTTGAGATGAACTTAGAGCTCCTTTCCCCCGGGTACACTTATGTTGATCCTTTTGACCCCTCCTAATGGGAACCCGGGAACCCATGTGATCCACCCACATCACTTATCACCCACTCCTTCCTACCCTCACCTACCATGTTGGGTCAAGCCCACCTCTCCCAACTCCCGGGCGACACAAGGTTAGCTATGGCCAAGGAAGATCTACACCTAAGGAACAAGGAGGTGCCTCTCCCCATGATGTCCACCTTTCTTGACCCCTTCGACCCTTTTGAATGGAAACTCCAATGCCAAACCATACCCCAACACATCAAAGTCATTTTTGAGTTAGGAAAACATATATCTTGGCACCTCGAACCACTTGGTATGATTCATAAGTCGGGTACATTCATTCATATCACCCACATGTCAAGTAGGAAACATGAGTGACCCATATTCGGATGTAATGGTCCACCTTCATTCATCATGAGTCTTAAGCATGTTAGGAGCATTCATAGATGTCCGGGTCCTCCGGCACTCATCACACCCACGCATGAGAGGGACACCTATGGATGCCCCGGCCCTCCCACACCCTTCAAAGTCTCCATGGAATCTCTGCATGATTGGTCTAAATATGGTTGTCCGGGCCCCCCTTTGCATATCCTGCATCTCCCACTCACACCGCATCATAAAACTTGGCATGAGCATTTAAGCAAGCAACAAATAACAGGCGGTGAGAATCACAAGAAGCGGGCAAAACCTTGCGAACGCCACTTTGAATTCCAAGTTGGCAACTTGGCGATGGTGACTTTGGAGTGGCTCTACCCTAGGGTCACCTCCAACTTGAGGGCACGAGGACTTGGACCTTGTCTAGTTCTGAGTGGCCTTGGCAACTCGGCTTATGGGTTGGGCTTTCTAATGGGTTTTGGGATTCACCCCATTTCCCACGTGGCGGGTCCGGCACCCTATATGGGCACCGCGGTGGATCCAAGTGAGAATTTCGGGCCTACCCCTACCCTTGTGAGAGACACACTCGAGAGCCACCACATATCAGCCTGAGAGCCCGACGTGTGCACACGGAGGCAATACTTGGCAAGCATGGTTCCATCACCGGCAAGAGGGTGTGCCCGAGCCACCTTGAGAGGATGAAGGACCGTCCCCTGGTTGCGGGCGCAGGGTTGAGTTTGGAGGTCGTGTGTAACGCCCGATAATTTTAAAATAGGAATAAATATATTTAGGAAGAAAACCTATACATAATGATAAAAATATATTCTTACAAATAAGTATATAATGATTAATAAATAAAATTTATTCAAATAAGTAAATGGCTAAGTGATATTCCCTTTAGGGGATGGAAGTAAAAGTCTTACTAAGATCGAACCTGTCTCTGATACCCAAGACCGTGATTAAAAAGGGTATTAATACGGAATAAAGAGTTATTTTAAGAAGGCATTTAGATCATATTATACTTTTATTTAAAATTAATAAAAAATTAAAACCAATAATTAGTCAAGGCCCAGACCTTGTATACAATCCTGTGATTCCCTAATGGCCTTACAAAAAGCGCTCGTAGTCCCCACCCTTAAATTTTAAGGGATTATCAATATAACATCATTTTACGTAGCCATTTAAAATCATATTGTAATTTTATTTAAATTAATAATCAATAAACCTTGGAGAAAATGTCAATTTATATTTTATTCATAATTTAGAAATTTTAATATTTCATATTTGTTACAATATATTTTTATTTGAAGGAATAAGGGTATATTGATAAGATTTAATACATTAAAGATAATTAAAAGGAGATGGGATGGACATATATATAACTTTGGTTAATTAGGGGTGACAGGAAAACTTTACAAAAAATCACGACCCCCTATAAGACGTTTTCACGTACCAACGACAGTGTATGTGTCGTTATATCAAATAAAGTATATAGATAATATAAAGGGGGGGCATATATACAAAATTAGTCCTTTGAAGGGTACATGGCAAGGGCACAAAAAGTGAATAGCACCCCTTGTTTCGTCGCATTAAGCCAATACAACGATAGGTATAAAGTCGCTATTTTATTAAATGTGAATAGTGCATCAATAGTGTCACTTTTTTAGATCCCATCAAATAAAAAAGATAAAAATCTATAAAGATTGTAACACTATAAAATAAACGTTAAACGTGGTTTTACCTGGGCGCGAATTTCTTAAAGATAAGTGAGGTAAATGACAGTTGTACTTCACTCGAACGGGGGGAAACAGAGGCTATTATTCTAGGAAGGGATTAAATGAGGGAGGGTTTGAATTTCAATCGGATTCTTACATGAAGAAGGTTGATTCCAATTAGAAATCAAACCGTGAGCTCTCTTCCTCTCGATAAATATCAAGCTCTAGCCAACCCCAATTATGTTCTTTCTCCATCAACCTCTTCCCCTTCGATCCAACCGGTTGGCTTCCTCATCACCATCAACTTCAACCTGCTACTGTTGTTCGGCTACGGGTTCTCATCTTACTGAACCCAAAGTGGAGGTGGCTAGAAAGATTGATACTATTTCTTTCTCCTAATTCTTCCTTCTGCTAATGCCTTTGCTGAAGGAAGTTGCTGCATCTCAGTAAACAAAGCTGCTGTGTGAAGTTGCAGTGCGGCTACTTCATTAAAGAAATTCTTCTGAAGACTACTGTCGCTTCTCGAAGCTATCACAATGCTATTTTGATTATAACAGAATATAGTTCTGTTCCATCTCTTCAAATCTCTGTCCGTTTCCTCAGCCAAGATCAACCCAAGATAGGTGTTCTCAAGTACTAAGCCTAACTCAATTAATACATAAATCATGCATGCATATAGATCTTTTAACCCTATTTTCCATGGCTTTTTGTTAAATTTCAGAATATTGTTGTGTAGTGGACAGCGGATCTAGAGGGGAGGGGTGAATAGATCTGCCCCTCTTTTCGCAATGTAACCCTCTATATAGCTAGATGAGATAAATTACAGCGGAATATAACTAGCTAAACGAAGGACACAACGATTTACTTAGCAAGATGATTACTAATATATCGATTCGAACCTAAGCATGCATTTAGAGCGAAGCAATCACACGAACAAACCACAACACATGAGATTTTAAGGTGGTTCGGACTGAATGCCCAGTCCTACGTCCACCCCTCACCAAATCCGGTGAGGCTCAACTAGTTCCACGCACTGAACCGTAAATCGGAAAGACCACCGATTGCCTTCCTACTAACCACCGGTAGGGACGTCAACACCGCAGATCGGATAACTTCCGATTGCCTTCCTACTAACCACAGGCAGGGACGATCTTCAGTTCCAAATGTTTGAATGAAATGGAAAAGAGAACAAATATGAAATCACTCAAACAAGATATAGAGTATGCTGAAAGAAAAGAATCTTGTCTGAGTTGCAGAAGCTTGAATCAGATGCTTTGACGGTGTCTTCTTTCTTGCGGGATGATCTTCCTTGAATCTCTTCTAGTTGATGAAGAAGACGATGGATGTAGCTTCAATCTTCCTTTTGATCTTCTTGAGTCGATGAAGAGGATGTAGAAGATCTAGGATGCAGCTTAGATCACCCTTGAGAGCCTTGATTCCTTCTTCTTCCTTGGAGGTTGAGATGGCTTCAGATCTGGACTTGAATGCCTTGGAATGGATGAATAACTTCCTCCCGAAACACTGTTCACGGAGGTGCTACAGTACCTCGAAAGTGAGCTCCCTTGATCTCCCTTGAAGCCTTGAACCATTCGGGTTTCCAAACCTCTTGTATTGGTTTTATAGACTTTGAATGGTCTATAGACAAGCCTCAGACCAGATCCACAATTTGTGGGTGTTTAGGTGACTTTTGGATTAAACAAATCCATGTTGAATGGCCATTTTCGAAGTTGGAAACAAAGTCAACATTGAAGGCTCGGGGCTGGCGGTCGACCTGTAGCTCCTGGCGGTCGACCGCTACTATGAAATGCTGTAGACGAATGGCCCCTGGGATTTTCGGTTGACCGCCACTGGCTGGCGGTCGACCGCTACTGAAACATCTTCGGCCTGGGATTCCCTGGCTGGGGCGGTCGACCGCCCCTGTGCTGGCGGTCGACCGCCAGCTGGGCAGAACCCGGCATATCCCGGGTCGGTCCAATTTCCGTTCTAGCTCCGTCGTTCAACTCCATTAGCAGCCCGTGCATGTCGGTGGCATCTCCCTTCATAGTCTAAAAGATATCAACGGAGTTTATGGCCTTGGATTCTCTTGGCTATGCTTCTTTGTGCATTGACCTTATATGGATGACGAGCCGAATATCGCGTGTCGACTTGTGCTTGTTTTCGCATCCTTGCTTGGGCGCGATCCACGAGCTTTCACTTTGCCGACTCCACTGTCTTTCTTGTCCATGTAATGGTGTACCTGTCATGATCGAACCATCACGTATGTCAGTCACATGAGAGTGGGAAATATCAATTACTAATAGTGTTTAGCCATTATCAAAAACAAGAATACCACAGAATACATATGACCATAGAATGATGTCGAATGACCCAAGTGACCACTGAATGACTCAAATGACTTCAGGGACACAACAAATATCAATGAAATAGCGACCCAGACATGGGCGTTATATTGAATTCACGGCTGTATAACAGTCGTTATTTTAATGGTTAATTATTAAATACACATGTTCAAAATTTAATAACTTAAAATCTTTACATCTAACCCAATGCATGGTCATACTACTGGATTCCTGGTATTTTTCTCTACATATTCATCTACTTGTCCCTGGAAAATTATTTGATTTGGAAAAATGACATTGTTCATGCATTTTATACTCTGAAATAAACAGCGACCCTCATCCTGTCGCTATATGGAACCAGGGCCCAAATCCTAGACGCTATTCTTAAAAAAATGGCTGCGACATGGGCACGAATTAAAACAGAACCTAACGATGTGTTAAAAGGATATAAAAAATCCATGATTTATTTACACTAAAATTGGAACATGAATTTAAAAGTAACGACTGGGTCACAGGAGCCATTTAAGAAATAGTGGCTGTACCCCAGGCACTATTTTAGAAATAGAGTCCATGACCCAGGCGCCATTTTTTGTCATTGAGTTTTCTGTTGATTTCATGTACACCCTTCCAACGGGTTAAATATATGGCACTATATTCCAGCCGTGAGTATAGTCCCACGTTTTCTCGGTGATTTATCGCTTACCCTATATTTTCTCGTGACATACAAGCCCTTCGTTGGACATTCCGTTCCTTCGGACTGGTAAGTTAGTCATAGAGACCTCCGTAAGTCTCCTCGATGTCTTGGATTCCCTCAAGGTCGATTGAGTTGGTTGTACCGTAAAAACCCATAACACTTTTATTACCATGACCCTCTAGGAACATGGTATACCGGCCCTCATGGTATGCTAAATAGCCGCCATGAGATTAATTCTTGAGCTAATGGAATGGGAAACCATGCCATTGCTAATCATCTTAGATTGCGTGCCTCCACATAGACACCAATTCTTTTACCTTATCATGTACAAAGAACGAGCGTTCATGTGGTTATGAACGCTTATTCGAGTACTCATGGCACCCACTAGGGAGCCAATTTCACCTAGTTTTTCGATATATTCCACAAGATCTACCTTAAATTCCTACAAGTTTCATTCCTTGGAATTCTACATTGGCTATAACTATCGTGGATGTCAAAAGTGCATTATACAGTGCCTGCGCATTTAAGGGCCCGATCTGGTCCTGGGAGAAGCACCCGAAAGTACTAGTGCCCATGGGAGTTGTAATGATCGCGGTGTGGCATTGCACCGTAGTACTTATCGTTCTAGAGAAATTCCACTACTCTCTCTCGTGACTTTACATGATACTACTTGCGTGCGTGACTCATCGTGGTACTTGCTAGAACTCTAAATAGCCAATATCTCATGCTCGATAGTATCTTTAACTTTTGCTTATCATGTTTTACTAGAACTTCCATATCTCAGTTTAATCGATATACTTGCATTCTATTTTGCGATCATTCTTGTATATTAGCCTTGCATTCATGTAATATGTAATTACTTAAAGCTTGCTTGTTCTTGAGATATAATTCCTACTGAGCGTTCGCTCACCTAGTTTATTCCAATATTTTTCAGGTAATCAGGTGGCTAGCGAGATCGAGACTCACACGAGAGGGACAACTGTGCAAGCGAGCTTCGGAAACTAGTGAACCCGTGTCTTTTATCTTTCTTGAGTCTAGCTAGTATTTCCTATTAATTGTCTAGTCTAAGTTCACTAGCGTGTCTTTGATCTTTTCTTTCCATTATGATGTGGTTGAGTCTTCGAGTTCTGAAAATTAAAATTTGTAAGAGTCTTATATTTGAAATAAAATTTTTATTGCTCCAAATTATTTGGTCTTATGTCATTGCTCTTGATCGTTCACGACTGTTTAACTGCCACGTTCCACTGCTATCGGTTCGGGGCGTGACAGAGGTGGTATCAGAGCTTCGGCTTTCACATCCTCAAGTTATTAGGTTCCAATGATAGGTCAAGTATCCTTGTCAGTCATATCAGAGCTTCGGCTTTCAAATCCTTAGGTCATTAAGTCCAGGAGATAGGTTGAGTATCCTTGTCGGTCATCTTATAGGAGTTCCGTGAGAGATGGGTAGAGTTTGGGGTTAAACTTATAAAAGAAAGATAAAATATTTACATTTCATTAACATTAATTATTGAGTTAATAAGTTATCTTCCCACTTATGCTTGTAGGAACCTAGATAAAATGGAAGCATCTAAGCCAAGCTTTGTCCCTGAGATGGTACTAGTA
Source organism: Amorphophallus konjac (assembly GCA_022559845.1). Lineage (NCBI taxonomy): Eukaryota > Viridiplantae > Streptophyta > Magnoliopsida > Alismatales > Araceae > Amorphophallus > Amorphophallus konjac. The sequence goes on along the minus strand of CM040123.1, from coordinate 180,797,599 downwards.
GATGTCCAAGCTTATGCGGACCTTGTTAGAAGAGTCTAGGAGCTAGAAAAGGCGGTGGAAGAAAAAGAGAGAGTTGAAAGGAAGGATCAAACATATAATTCGGGAAAGTTCACCACTACCAAAAAAGGGTAAACGAGGGTGATTATTCGCAAAAGTGTAAGAAATGCCAGAAATGTAAGAAGTGTAATAAGAAGGGAACTTCGACAGATCACTCGCAAGGTAAATGTAAAGCTTGTGGAAGATATGGTCACCAATCAAAAAAATGTTGTTAGAGTTTGGGAGCATGTCTACGTTACGGAAGCTTAGACCATAAGATAGCAGAATGCCCTATTTTGACCAAAAAGCATCCAAGAGAAACTCAAGTTGTGGCCGAACTTGCCAAGAGAGAAGTTGTGGAAGGTACCCCTCACCCGTAATCCTAAACTAATTCTTTTCCATACTTAAGATTTCTTCTTTACCTGTATAGAATCATAATAAGTTATAGCTAGTTCCCCATTAGGAATGGAAGGTGATGTGAATTTGGGGACCAAATTCTTTTAAGTGGAGGAGGGTGTAACTCTCGGTAATTTTAAAATATGAATAAATATATTTAGGAAGAAAATCTATACATAATGATAAAAACATATTCTTACAAATAAGTATATAATGTTTAATAAATAAAATTTATTCAAATAAGTAAATGGCTAAGTGATATTCCCTTTAGGGGATGGAAGTAAAAGTCTTACTAAGATCGAACCTGTCTCTGATACCCAAGACCGTGATTAAAAAGGGTATTAATACGGAATAGAGAGTTATTTTTAAGAAGGTATTTAATTCATATTCTACTTTTATTTAAAATTAATAATAAATTAAAACCAATAATTAGTCAAGGCCCAGACCTTGTATACAATCCCGTGATTCCCTAATGGCCTTACAAAAAGAGCTCGTAGTCCCTACCCTTAAATTTTAAGGGATTATCAATATAACATCATTTTAAGTAGCCATTTAAAATCATATTGTAATTTTATTTAAATTAATAATCAATAAACCTTAGAGAAAACGTTAATTTATATTTTATTCATAATTTAGAAAATTTAATATTTCATATTTGTTACAATATATTTTTATTTGAAGGAATAAGGGTATATTGAGAAGATTTAATACATTAAAGATAATTAAAAGGAGATGGGATGGACATATATATAATTTTGGTTAATTAGGGGTGACAGGAAAACTTTACAAAAACCACGACCCCCTGTAGGACGTTTTCACGTACCAACGACAGTGTATGTGTCGTTATATCAAATAAAGTATATAGATAATATAAAGGGGGGGCATATATACAAAATTAGTCCTTTGAAGGGTGCATGACAAGGGCACAAAAAGTGAATAGCGCCCCTTGTTCTGTCGCATTAAGCCAATACAACGACAGGTATAAAGTCGCTATTTTATTAAATGTGAATAGTGCGTCAATAGTGCCAATTTTAAAATTAAAAGAATTTTGTAAAACTAATTATATGAAAAAAATAAAAAACTGAAAAAACCCTACCCATAAAATTTCATAGCAAGATCCCATCAAATAAAAAAGATAAAAATCTATAAAGATTGTAACACTATAAAATAAGCGTTAAACGCGAATTTCTTAAAGATAAGTGAGGGAAATGACAACCGTACTTCACTCGAACTGGGGGAAATAGAGGCTATTATTCTGGGAAGGGATTAAATGAGGGAAGGTTTGAATTTCAATCAGATTCTTGCACGAAGAAGGTTGATTCCAATTAGAAATCAAACCGTGAGCTCTCTTCCTCCCTATAAATATCAAGCTCCAGCCAACCCCAATTCTGTTCTTCCTCCATCAACCTCTTCCCCTTCGATCCAACCAGTTGGCTTCCTCATCACCATCAACTTCAACCTGCTACTGTTGTTCGGCTACGGGTTCTCATCTTACTGAACCCAAAGTGGAGGTGGCTAGAAAGATTGCTACTATTTCTTCTTTCTAATTCTTTTTTCTGCTAGTGCCTTTGCTGAAAGAAGTTGCTGCATCTCAGTAAACGAAGCTGTTGTGTGAAGTTGCAGTGCGGCTACTTCATTAAAGAAATTCTTCTGAAGACTACTGTCGCTTCTCGAAAGCTATCACAGTGCTATTTTAATTATAACAGAATATAGTTCTGTTCTATCTCTTCAAATCTCTGTCCGTTTCCTCAGCCAAGATCAACACAAGGTAGGTGTTCTCAAGTACTAAGCATAACTCAATTAATACATAAATCATGCATGCATATAGATCTTTTAACCCAGTTTTCCATGGCTTTTTGTTAAATTTCGGAATATCAGTGAAATAGCGACCCAGACATGGGCGTTATATTGAATTCACCGTTGTATAACAGTCGTTATTTTAATGGTTAATTATTAAATACACATGTTCAAAATTTAATAACTTAAAATCTTTACATCTAACCCAATGCATGGTCATACTACTGGATTCCTGGTATTTTTTTCTACATATTCACTTACTTGTCCCTGGAAAATTATTTGATTTGGAAAAACGACACTGTTCATGCATTTTATACTCTAAAATAAACGGCGACCCTCATCCTGTCGCTATATGGAAGCCAGCGCCCAAATCCTGGATGCTATTCTCAAAAAAATGTCTACGGCATGGGCGCGAATTAAAATAGAACCAAATGATGTGTTAAAAGGATATAAAAAATCCAGGATTTATTTACACTAAAATTGGAACATGAATTTAAAAGTAACGGCTGGGTCATTTGCGCCATTTAAGTAATAGTGGCTATACCCCTGGCGCTATTTTGACCCAGGCGCCATTTTTTGTCATTGAGTTTTCTGTTGATTTCATGTACACCCTTCCAACGGGTTACATATATGGCACTATATTCCAGCCGTGAGTATAGTCCCACGTTTTCTCGGTGATTTATCGCTTACCCTATATTTTCTTGTGACATACAAGCCCTTCGTTGGACATTCCGTTCCTTCGGACTGGTAAGTTAGTCATAGAGACCTCCGTAAGTCTCCTCGATGCCTTAGATTCCCTCAAGGTCGATTGAGCTGGTTGTACCATAAAAACTCATAACACTTTTATTACCATGACTCTCTAGGAACATGGTATACCGGCCCTTATGGTATGTTAAATAGCCGCCATGAGATTAATTCTTGAGCTAATGGAATGGGAAACCATGCCATTGCTAATCATCTTGGATTGCGTGCCTCCACGTAGACACCAATTCTTTTACCTTATCATGTACAAAGAACGAGCGCTCATGTGGTTATGAACGCGTATTCGAGTACTCATGGCACCCACTAGGGACCCAATTCCACCTAATTTTCTGATAAATTCCGCAAGATCTACCTTAAATTCCTACAAGTTTCATTCTTTGGAATTCTACATTGGCTATAGCTATCGTGGATGTCGAAAGTGCATTATACAATGCCTGCGTATTTAAGGGCCCGATCTGGTCCTGGGAGGAGCACCCGAAAGTACTAGTGCCTATGGGAGTTGTAATGATCGCGGTGTGGCATTGCACCTGTAGTGCCCCAGAATTTATGTAATAATTTCTGAGTTATTTATAGAGCTTTCTGGAATTTATAAGGGCTAAATAGACTAATAAAAGGATTATTGGATTAATAAGTCATTATAAGGCCCAATTATGTTAAAATAATTAACCTAGCCTATTTAAATAAAATCCAAAAGGTTTAAGAACCAAGCCCATTAAGTTTGGCCCATATTCTAGAAGGTTATTTAGCCTATTTACGTATTTTAAGGATAAAATACCATTTTTATGGATAATAATATGGATAATTAAGAAAAAATTTGATTGATGTTGAACTCTGTGCACGTTGGATGTAGCGGTCTATCGTGCGACCGCCACAGCCATGTAACGCACCAGTCTTGATGCGTTACATCCTGACAGTTCCGTGAAAGAAAGAACGAGCAAAAAGATTAGAACCTTGGGATCTTATCTAGAAGAGATCGACTTGGGAGAGTTTATAACATTACTAAGGACTCTTAGGGATTAGGTTCTGGCAAATTAAGGACTCTAGAATCGCTCTAATCTTCAAAACCCTATAAATAGGACCTAGTTCTGAACTGAGCGGCCCTTACTTTTGGCTCGTGAAGAATCAAGGTAAGGAGATATAATTTCGGGTAAGTTCTTTAGAAGATTTTATTTAGTATACTTTAGACTAATAGTTCTCCAAATTTTGTGCTAGGAGATCAAGCAACCAAGGAGATCGAAGCTTCCAAAGTTGCTGGTTCGACCATAGTAACCCAGGATTCAGAGCAAAGGACCCCTGCAGATCAAGAGATTAGGACATCTAAACGAGGTAATTAGAATTCAATCCTTAAGAACTTTTTGTTCACCTTAGTTTCATCTTCGTACCCTCAAAATTTCACATCCTTAGGTCAAGAGGCTGAGGAGCTAGAGCAGCGTGAAGTTGCTGGAAACTCACTGGAAAGGGAGAACTAGGGCACGTCTTTCAGACTCAAATTAGAAGTTTATAGCTCAGATAAAAGGGTAGGTTATCTCATGATTGGCAAAAACATCTTGTTAGGGATAAAAGCCCTCTGATTGTACTTGATTTCATGCATTATAGACTATGAATTCCATGTTTTAGTGGGTTCATGCATACATACATATTCTTAGCCCTAATCAAAGATCAAATTTATTATCTTGTCAATTCACTGCAACCTATGCATCTAGATGACCTTTACTTCATTTTGTCATGATTAGGGTAGTTAAATCTTTTCAAAATATGACATGGTTTCAAATCATAGTCTTTTAATTTCTTTATACTGTTAGTAGGGACTTTGACGCATCAATGTAAGACCGTCACAGTGATCTAACGGCCTTACGATAAGCCGTCACACCTTCTACTGCATCTTAATTACTCTGTTGTCTCTGACGCACCTTAACAGGAGCGTTACATTACTGTAACGGCCTCACGATAAACCGTCACAGTCACTGTGACGCATCCATTCTAGGCCGTTAGGGTAACTGTAGACAGAATAGGAAACTAGTTAATTTAACTTATAAATAAGTCTAGTTATCTAAGTTTCGACCTGATTTCATGTATTTAAGATTATCTTCTGATTCATGATAGAAATTACATAATTAAGGTATCTTAAGTTTTTTTAAGTTATGTTAATTTCATGTGCCAAAATTCTATAGTTTTGTATCTAAATCATGATTTTTCAAAGATGTATTGACGGAGTTTTATCATGATTTCCAATTGTTACACATCTCTCTATCAATAGAGTCATTTCTTTAAGTACATGGCACATATTCCGGTATGTTATCCATTAGTTCACTTTGCACTATAGGAACATTATTCTTAGACATGAGGACCTCTCTATTGGATATTCCTTCCAATGGACTAGGAAATCTTGTTTCAAGGCCTCCGTAATTCTCTGCGAGCCTGGGATTCCCACTTGGACGCCGAGTTAGTTGTACCATTAAAACTCAAGTGATTAGATTACACTATCGATATTTCTGGTTATCAGTAGTGTAACAAATCTATATTGGACCGTCAGGTACATCTAACGGCCCAATATACGACCGTCACATCCAACTGAGTTCGATTTCTTGGTTCTGGATTCAGACTAATGTAACGGCCCAATGCTGGAGTGTCACATCATGTAACGGCCCAGTACACGACCGCCCCAATGCTTGAGTATTTTAACCTGAGGTTTGACCAAGGCTTGATATTCCAAGGTTTCTAGATGGACTCTTGATGATCTAGAACTTATCATATTGATCAAGAAATCTAATATAATGAATGGAAGATAAAGAACGTACCGTTATGCTGCCGATTTATTTCCATAAGCATAACATAGTATAAGTCATTCTGGATTTCTGATGATTCTTATTAAAGCATTGATTCATTGAATTATTGTTATCAAGAGCTTGTTGGAATTGTACATTCTTGGCCGTACTTTATTGTTACATGCGTGGAAAAAGCTTGATTTATACTTGGAGATGCGATCGAGCACTGATTGTGTTCAAAGGCTGTATGCTAGTCCCCTCGACTGATTGTCGGAAACATACTATTATAAACCATGGGGTATGATGCTACTGGCATCGCATTGCGCTGGGAGTACTTTCTTTATAAATAAGTGAAAATCCACAACATGATTGATACTTGACTTTCTTGATATTCTACAGAAATTCACGGAGTACTTGCTCATAAGCAAAAGATACTGGAGTGATGATTATGTGGCTTGCTAGTACATTCTCGTTACATTCTTATTCATGAAAGGCCATATCATGTTCTTATAATATTCTTGCTAGTTCATACTTGCTCTCATTCTGTCTTACAGACTTTGGTTTAATCGCATGATTGATCGTATTTGCATGATTTTATCTTATTCCTCTAGAGTAAAAATGTTAATTACTTTAATGATGCCTTCATGTTGATGCAAAGATACCTACTAGGCAAGTGTGCTCATTACCTATTTCCATTCTTTTTCAGGAAATGGAAGTGAGTTGGGTTCGGGTTCGGAATGTTCAAGTAGTGGATCCGAGAGTGAATAAAGAATGAGCGAAGACTTAGGAAGTTTACATTGTTTAGATCGAGTCTATGTAATTTTTTATTTCTTGAGTCTAGCATGATGGAAGTTGAATTAGTGGTTGTATTCGAATAGTTGATTTGATTATTAATGAAAGTTGAAGTTGAGTAAATATTGTGCGATTACATTCTTATGTGTGATTACCTTGCGCTCTGATCGTTCTTGCTTGCAAGAGACTTACCATGCCGGCTGTTCGCGTTCCTCGAGCCAGTCTTCCGCTGTAATAAAGGCTCAGGGCGTGACAGTTAAGTTGGTATCAGAGCCTAAGTCTCAGGACTTAGGAAGAAGAGTCATGTCATAGGATAAGTCCAAGGTTTAAGGACCCCTACCTATGAACTAAGGAAGAAATTTTCACACCCATGTGAGAATTGGGTAGAACCCGGGATAAGATAGTTAATTAGTTTTAAGATTAATTTTCCTTCCAATTTCACGAGAAATAACAAGTTGTTATTTTTCTCTCAGGTACCCTATTATTACCATGGCTCATCGCGTGGATTGGAATGGTATGCAACAAACTGTTGCTGGTCTCACTCAGGCATTACAAACCATGGCGCAAGCTGGCGCAGGAGCAAGGGCTGGTGATTTGCATCGCAACTTTCGGAGCTTAAACCCTCCGCATTTCTATGGTTCTTCTAATGCTGACGAGGTAGAGAACTGGATAGAGGAAATGAATCGTATCTTTGATGTTATCCAATGCACCAATCAAGAGAAGGTGTGTCTCGCAACCTTTCAACTCAACAAAGATGCCCGTACATGGTGGAAGTCGGTTCCGACACCTTCGGCCGATGCACCTCATACATGGGATGGTTTTCTTACCCTATTCTGTGCCAAGTACTTTTGTGAGCACGTAAAGGAACGAAAGGCTATGGAGTTCGCCGCTCTTCGGCAAGAAATGATGGCGGTTGCCGAATATGAACTGCAATTCTCAAGGCTTGCACCTTACGCACCGCATCTTATCAGCACCGATTTATTAAAGGCTAATCGGTTCATGGACGGGTTACGGCCCGATTTCATTTAGCAGCTCGGGACCCAAAACATTCGTACTTATGCGGAAATGGTTCAACGAGCGTATTTGTGTAAAAGGACCTTAGAGAAGGTCGAGAAATTAAAAGGGAAAGGAGAAGAGTATAGCCGACGTTCAGATCGACGTTATAAGAAAGAAAAGTTCAGCATCACGGAGCCCTACAATAGCCATGATAGTAAGAAAAGATCCAGGAATGGGAATGGTGGAAGTTCCCATAAGCAAAAGAAAGTCAAGGCGGAGAAGGAGCAGGTCGCCACGGCTTGCACATTTTGTGAAAAATTCGGCCATTCGACTGAGGAGTGTTGGAAGCGCCTCGGCGCTTGTTTACGTTGTGGAAGCAGGGAGCATCGCATGCTAGATTGCCCCCTTATGAAAGATCAATCATCTGGTGGAGGACGTAGGAGGCAGGCTCGCCTCAATGCCGTCTTAGAAGAAGAGGAAGCGCCCAAGGATGGTGGGCTTATGGAAGGTACTCTTCAAATTTATTCTCATCCTGCATTTGTGTTATTTGACACTGGTGCCTCTCATTCTTTTATCTCCACTACTTTTGTAAAAATATTATCAATTGCATCAGTTCCCCTACCTTCAGATCTCGCTATTACCACACCCTTAGGTTCTGGAACAAAGCTCACCGACTATTATCCTGATAGCGAAGTGATAGTAGAAGGTCACAATCTCCCCGCAAACTTAGTATGCCTTGACATGAAAGGTTATGATGCCATTCTAGGGGTAAATTGGCTTGTAGATCATGATGCTTATATCAATTGCCGAAATAGGATTATATCCTTTCGAAAGCGCGGTCTTCCAAGATTCACTTTTCTTGGCATCAAGTACAAGAAGCATCCTACTATTATATCTTCTCTTTACGCTTGCAAACTTATCTCGCAATAATGTGAAGCTTTTCTTGCTTCTGTCATTATTACCGAATCTAAGGAGATTATCTTAGCAGACATTCCTATTGTAAGTGAGTTCCCCGATGTGTTCCCGTCCGAATTACCCAGTTTACCACCCGAGAGGGAAGTGAACTTCACTATTGAACTCATTCCAGGAGCAGCACCTGTTTCTATAGCCCTTTACAAGATATCCCCCACAGAACTCAAGGAATTAAAAAGGCAGTTGCAGGAATGACTAGACAAAGGCTTCATCAGACCTAGCACATCCCCTTAGGGTGCGCCGGTTCTATTTGTCAAGAAAAAGGATGGTTCTCTCAGGCTATGCATCGATTACCGACGACTGAATCAACTCACAATTAAAAATAAGTATCCGTTGCCGCGTATTGATGAGCTCTTCGATCAGCTTTTAGGAGCAGAATATTTCTCTAAGATAGACCTCAGATCAGGTTATCATCAGCTTAGAATTAAAGAAGAAGACATTTGTAAATCGGCTTTTCAAAGTCGTTATGGTCACTATGAATTCGTGGTAATGCCATTCGGATTAACTAATGCCCCAGCAGTATTCATGCAACTTATGAATAGTGTCTTCCAGCCATATCTGGACCAGTTTATCGTCGTCTTCATTGATGATATCTTGATATACTCCAAGATAAAGGAAGAACATGAAGAACATCTGAAGATAGCTTTGCAAGCACTTAGAGAACATAAACTTTATGCCAAGCTTAATAAATGTGAATTCTGGCTCAAGGAAGTCTCATTCCTAGGCCACATTATTTCAAAAGAAGGTATTGCGGTGGATCCTTCTAAGGTAGAAGCTGTCAAGAATTGGAGCCGGCCAACGATCGTAGCAGAAGTACGATGTTTTCTAGGTCTAGCTGGTTATTATAGAAGATTCGTTAAAGATTTTTCAAATATTGCAATTCCTTTAACTAGACTGACGAGAAAAGAAAATCTTTTGTCTGGTCAGAGGAATGTGAGGAGAGTTTCCAAACTCTTAAAAATCATCTTACTACAGCTCCTATTCTAACACTACCGATGGAAGGTGGTGGATTCGAAGTATACACGTATGCATCAGGTATTGGCTTAGGGTGTGTCCTGCAAAATGCAAAAGTAATCTGTTATTCTTCAAGACAATTGAAGCGTCATGAGAAAAATTATCCTATGCATGATTTGGAATTAGCAACTGTCATTTTCACCTTGAAAAGTTGGCGTCATTATCTCTATGGAGAAAAGTTTACGGTCTACTCGGACCACAAGAGCTTGAAATATTTATTTTCTCAAAAAGAGCTAAATATGAGGCAGAGAAGATGGTTGGAATATCTCAAGGATTTTGATTTTTCTATTCAATATCATCCTGGCAAGGCTAATGTTGTTGCGGATGCACTGAGCAGAAAACCAATGGGTATGCTGTCAAGTCTTATGATTAGTATGACTAATCTTATTCCTCAATTTGCTCAGTTGAACTTAGATATTGACAGGAAGGAAGAAGATTGCTTCATGGCTAATATCCGAGCTCAACCTACCTTAATAGAGGATCTAGTCAAGTTGCAAAATGATGATCTCGTGTTACTAGAAATTAAGGCTAATATTGAACAACGGCCGGAATTCTCTATTACGGAGCATGGAAGATTGCTATTTAAAGACCGAGTATGTGTACCGGATCATGAGGATACGAATAAATTGATTTTAGAAGAAGCACATAAGTCTAGGTATACCATTCACCTAAGTAGTACAAAAATGTATCAGGATCTCAAAAGAAATTTCTGGTGGCCCAACATGAAGAGAGAAATAGCTGATTTCGTGTCTCGCTGTCTCACTTGTCAACAAGTAAAGGCAGAGCATTTTAGACCCGCAGGTAAACTGCATCCCTTAAATATTCCTGAATGGAAGTGGGAGAGTATAGGGATGGATTTCATTATGGGGTTACCTAAGACAAGAGGTGGACACGATGGTATATGGGTAATCATAGACCGATTAACTAAATCTGTACATTTCATACCAATCAAAAGTCGATGGTCTGTGGATATCCTGGCAGCATTATACATAAGGGAAATTGTTAAATTACATGGTGTCCCAGTCACTATTATATCTGATAGAGATCCTCGATTTACATCACAATTTTGGAAGGGTCTACAACAGTCACTAGGGACTAGATTGAATTTCAGCACAGCCTTTCATCCACAAACTGATAGTCAGACAGAAAGAACGAATCAGGTGGTAGAAGACATACTCAGGGCTTGTGTTATTGATTTTGGAGGTAGTTGGCATGCTCACTTGCCTCTTGTAGAATTTGCATATAACAACAGTTACCAGGCCAGCATACAAATGACACATTTTGAAGCTCTATATGGAAAAAGTTGTCGATCACCAATATGTTGGAGTGAAATAGGGGAAAGAAAATTCCTAGGCCCTGATATTATCAGAGATTCTACAGTGAAGATCAAGCTTATTCAAGAGATAATAAAGATGGCACAAGATAGGCAAAAGTTTTATGCTGATAATCGTAGACGCGACTTGGAATTTTAAGTAGGAGACCATGTGTATCTCAAGGTTTCTCCAGGTCGTGGTATTCGGAGATTTGGCATTAAGGGAAAACTAACTCTAAGGTTCATTGGTCCGTTTGAAATTCTCGAAAGGGTCAGTGAAGTGGCTTATAGATTGGCTTTACCTCCACAGTTAGCAAGAGTTCATGACATATTTCACGTCTCTATGCTAAAGAAATATGTATATGATCCTGACCATATTATCACTTATGACAATCTGGAGATTCAGAAGGATATGACGTACGAGCAAATGCCAATAAAGATTCTGGAACGAGAAGTGCGCCAACTAAGAAATAAAGTTATTCCTATGGTCAAGATTCAATGGAAGAAAGCATGACCATATGAAGTAACATGGGAAACCGAAGAAGCCATGCGGAAAAGATTTCCAGAATTATTCAACTGTAAGTACACTCTCCATAACCCATGTATTGAATTTGGAGACCAAATTCTTCTAAGTGGGGGTGGGTGTAGTGCCCCAGAATTTATGTAATAATTTCTGAGTTATTTATAGAACTTTCTGGAATTTCTAAGGGCTAAATAGAGTAATAAAAGATTATTGGATTAATAAGTCATTATAAGGCCCAATTATGTTAAAATAATTAACCTAACCTATTTAAATAAAATCCAAAAGGTTTAAGAACCAAGCCCATTAAGTTTGGCCCATATTCTAGAAGGTTATTTAGTCTATTTACGTATTTTAAGGATAAAATATCATTTTTATGGATAATAATATGGATAATTAATAAAAGAGTTAGATTAATATTGAACTCCGTGCACGTTGGATGTAGCGGTCTATCGTGCGACCGCCACAGCCATGTAACGTACCAGTCTTGATGCGTTACATCCTGACAGTTCCGTGAAAGAAAGAACGAGCAAAAAGATTAGAACATTGGGATCTTATCTACAAGAGATCGACTTGGGAGAGTTTATAACATTACTAAGGACTCTTAGGGATTAGGTTTTGGCAAATTAAGGACTCTAGAATCGATCTAATCTTCAAAACCCTATAAATAGGACCTAGTTCTGAACTGAGCGACCCTTACTTTTACCTTGTGAAGAATCAAGGTAAGGAGATATAATTTCGGGTAAGTTCTTTAAAATATTTTGTTTAGTATACTTTAGACTAATAGTTCTCCAAATTTCGTGCTAGGAGATCAAGCAACCAAGGAGATCGAAGCTTCCAAAGTTGCTGGTTCGACCATAGTAACTCAGGATTCAGAGCAAAGGACCCCTGGAGATCAAGAGATTAGGACGTCTAAACGAGGTAATTAGAATTCAATCCTTAAGAACTTTTTGTTCACCTTAGTTTTATCTTCGTACCCTCAAAATTTCACATTCTTAGGTCAAGAGGCTGGGGAGCTAGAGCAGCGTGAAGTTGCTGGAAACTCACTGGAAAGGGAGAACTAGGGCACGTCTTTCAGACTCAAATTAGAAGTTTAAAGCTCAAATAAAAGGGTAGGTTATCTCATGATTGGCAAAAACATCTTGTTAGGGATAAAAGTCCTCTGATTGTACTTGATTTCATGCATTATAGACTATGAATTCCATGTTTTAGTGGGTTCATGCATACATACATATTCTTAGCCCTAATCAAAGATCAAATATATTATCTTGTCAATTCACTGCAACCTATGCATCTAGATGACCTTTACTTCATTTTGTCATGATTGGGGTAGTTAAATCTTTTCAAAACATGACATGATTTCAAATCACAGTCTTTTAATTTCTTTATACTGTTAGCAGGGACTTTGACGCATCAAGGTAAGACCGTCACAGTGATCTAACGGCCTTACGATAAGCCGTCACACCCTCTACTGCATCTTAATTACTCTGTTGTCTCTGACGCACCTTAACAGGAGCGTTACATTACTGTAACGGCCTCATGATAAACTGTCACAGTCACTGTGACGCACCTATTCTAGGCCGTCAGGTAACTGTAGACAGAATAGGAAACTAGTTAATTTAACTTATAAATAAGTCTAGTTATCTAATTTCGACCTGATTTCATGTCTTTAAGATTATCTACTGATTCATGATAGAAATTGCATAATTAAGGTATCTTAAGTTTTTTTAAGTTATGTTAATTTCATGTGCCAAAATTCTTTAATTTTGTATCTAAATCATGATTTTTCAAAGATGTATTGACGGAGTTTTATCATGATTTCCTATTATTACACATCCTCTCTATCAATAGAGTCATTTCTTTAAGTACATGGCATATATTCCGGTATGTTGTCCATTAGTTCACTTTGCAATATAGGAACATTATTCTTAGACATGATGACCTCTCTATTGGATATTCCTTCCAATGGACTAGGAAATCTTGTTTCAAGGCCTCCGTAATTCTCTGCGAGCCTGAGATTCCCACTAGGACGCCGAGTTGGTTGTACCATTAAAACCCAAGTGATTAGATTACACTATCGATGTTTCTGGTTATCAGTAGTGTAACGGATCTATATTAGACCGTCAGGTACATGTAACGGCCCAATATACGACCGCCACATCCAACTGAGTCCGATTTCTTGGTTCTAGATTCAGACTAATGTAACGGCCCAATACTGGAGTGTCACATCATGTAACGACCCAGTACACGACCGCCACAATGCTTGAGTATTTTAACCCGAGGTTTGACCAAGGGTTGATATTCCAAGGTTTCTAGATGGACTCTTGATGATCTAGAACTTATCATATTGATCAAGAAACCTAATATAATGAATGGAAGATAAAGAATGTACCGTTATGCTGCCGATTTATTTCCATAAGCATAACATAGTATAGGTCATTCTTGATTTCTCATGATTCTTATTAAAACATCCATTCATTGAATTATTATTATCAAGAGCTTGTTGGAATTGTACATTCTTGGCCATACTTTATTGTTACATGCATGGAAAAAGTTTGATTTATACTTGAAGATGCGATCGAGCACTGATTGTGTTCATGGGCTCTATGCTAGTCCCCTCGGCTGATTGTCGGAAACATACTATTATAAACCATGGGGTATGATGCTACTGGCGTCGCATTACGCTGGGAGTACTTTCTTTATAAATAAGTGAAAATCCACAACACAATACAGCATGATTGATACTTGACTTTCTTGATATTCCACAGAAATTTACGACGTACTTGCTCATAAGCAAAAGATACTGGAGTGATGATTATGTGGCTTCCTAGTATATTCTCGTTACATTCTTGTTCATGAAAGGCCATATCATGTTCTTATAACATTCTTGCTAGTTCATACTTGCTCTCATTCTGTCTTACATACATTGGTTTAATCGCATGATTGATCGCATTCGCATGATTTTACCTTATTCCTCTAGAGCAAAAATGTTAATTACTTTAATGATGCCTTCATGTTGATGCGAAGATACCTACTGGGCAAGTGTGCTCATTACCTATTTCCATTCTTTTTCAGGAAATGGACGTGAGTCGGGTTTGGGTTCGGAATGTTCAAGTAGCGGATTCGAGAGTGAATAAAGAATGACTTAGGAAGTTTACATTGTTTAGATCGCGTCTATGTAATTTCTTATTTCTTGAGTCTAGTATGATGGAAGTTGAATTAGTGGTTGTATTTGAATAGTGGATTTGATTATTAATGAAAGTTGAAGTTGAGTAAATATTGTGCGATGGCATTCTTATGTGTGATTGCCTTGCGCTCTAATCGTTCTTGCTTGCAAGAGACTTACCATGTCGGCTGTTCACGTTCCTCGAGCGAGTCTTCCGCTTTAATAAAGGCTTGGGGCGTGACAGCACCGAAGTACTCGTCGTTCTAGAGACATTCCACTACTCTCTCTCTTGACTTTACATGATATTACTTGTGTGCGTGACTCATCGTGGTACTTGCTAGAACTCTAAATAGCCAATATCTCATGCTCGATACTATCTTTAAATGTTGCTTATCACATTTTACTAGAACTTCCATATCTCAGTTTAATCGATATACTTGTATTCTATTTTGTGATCATTCATGTATATTAGCCTTGCATTCATGTAACATGTAATTACTTAAAGCTAGCTTATTTTTGAGATATAATTCCTACTGAGCATTCGCTCACCCAGTTTATTCTAACATTTTTCAAGTAATCAGGTGGCTAGCGAGATCGAGACTCACACTAGAGGGACAAGTGTGCAAGTGAGCTTCGAAAACTAGTGAACCCATGTCTTTTATCTTTCTTGAGTCTAGCTAGTATTTCCTATTAATTGTCTAGTCTAAGTTCACTAGTGTGTCTTTGGTCTTTTCTTTCCATTATGATGTGGTTGACTCTTCAAGTTCTGAAAATTGAAATTTGCAAGAGACTTATAATTGAAATAAAAATTTTATTGCTCCAAATTATTTGGTCTCATGCCATTGCTCTTGATCGTTCACGATTGTTTAACTGCCACGTTCCGAGCAAATGACACGTTCCGCTGCTATCGGTTCGGGGCGTGACATCGTGGCTCGTCCGGAGCTGCTTTGGAGGACCACTTCCCCAGCGGACCCATACTCAACGGAGTCGAGTTCTTCGCACCCCGGGGGTATGATGGGGGCATCTCTCGCCCTTCACATTTTTCAAACAGCTCCGATTGCTTATTGGTAGTACTCCATTGTGTCTGTCACATTTTATGAGTCTTGGCATGTAATTTTCATATTTTATTTGGGTCATATCATTATAATTTTCCTTTTATTTGAGTCAAGTACCTAGGTTAATGAGTCATCTACCTAAGTTAAGTGTCATAGGGTTGATTAGTTTGGTTATTGGGCCTAATTCATTGGGCTAGGCCCAGGGGCGCCCCCTTCCCCCTTGGTTATTTGTCATTAGTCCTAAAGTCAGGGACTTATTGTAAAATGTGGGTTCCCTATAAATAGGACCCCATTCTCTCCATTTTTAGTTAATGAATGAATGGATGAAAAACTACTATTTTGAGTCCATAAAATTGAATTTCTTTAGTGAGAAGCCTTTAGAGAGGAGTGAGAAGCCCCCCTCCCCTAACCTCTCTCTCTCTCTCTCTCTCAGGGGGCCACCCCCTCTCTCTCTCTCCTCACCCTCCCACCTACTTTGTCTCGCCTTCCCCCTCCATTAAAGCTACTCCAACTCCCCACACCCCTCTCTTTACTCCACCCCAACCCCTAGAGATCCCCACCCAATCCTAGCTCCACCATCCAACTCCCAACTACCCACTTTCCCTTCCCAAGCAAGCCTCCACCTTCCCAAGGCTGAACCCACCTCTCCCTAGGCCAAATTTGAATTTCCCACCTCTCTCCCCTTCTTCCCCAGCCCCTTTGGTTGCCCCTCTCCAGCCCTCCCACCCTAGGGTCGCCCCCCATCCTCCCCCTCTATTCCTCAAAGAGCATCCCCCATCTCCCCTCCCCCTCCACCTTGGAGAGAACCTACAGCTTGTAGAGCCAGCCACGACTTCATCCCGACATTCCCAGAAGTACAAGAGACACCGTTGGAAGCGTCTCCCAGTCCTCTTCACAACGGTGGTGGTCTCGCTTTCGTCTGATTTCGTGGCTGCCCGGAGGATCCGTCATTGCCGGACTGCGCATCTTCTTCATGACAGTCAACCTGAAGCAACTTGCAGAGACTCCCACGGCCATTTCCCTGAAGTTCTTGAAGCGGGGCTTGGCTGTGATCTTCTACTACAAGTCTCCTGCCACCACGAAGAAGCGGCACTCCGTTCGGCATCCGAAGCTATGAGTTCCAAATTTTCTTCCTCCGGTGCGCTGATCAGTTTCCTCTGGAACCAGTCTGATACCCCGGCACTCTTCGGGTCCTCCCCATCTGCTCCGACCTCCTCCGACGTCGCCGCTGGTCTCCGATCGAAGAGGACTCAACCCCAAATCCAACGACTCTGGCCACCCCAGAATCAGAGCTCAGGAGCATCCGTGGCGGCCTCATCTTCCTACTGTAGAGGTGCAGAAGCTACCAGAACTAGCAAACAGAGACCCTGTTTGTGCCTCTGCCCCGACCAACGCCGTCATTCAGAAATTCCCCCAAAAATTGGACGTTCTCCCAGGTCAACTACAAAGGTTTTGACACTACTTTCGTTGCAATCGGAGTTTGGGGGAGTCCGCAACGGTGCCCACAGTGACAGTCTGTCCCCTGTTCCTGAGAGTGGACAGATTCGGCGGACTTCTTGTCTTAATCCTCTAAGCTAGTTTTTCCCCTCCCCCGCCTGGCCGGCTTACCGCCCCTCCCTGTGGGAGGAAGTGTTTGGATGTAAAATTGACTTAGCCTCCCCTTGTTCAAACCCCTTTCATGGGGAGTAGTGGTGTAATTTCTTAAATTTCAGGTTGAAGCTTCTCCGGCGCGGCGTGCGGGTAAGCCCACGCTTCCTCGCTCGCCCTCATCTCCGACTGGGATCGGTGTCATCACACAGATCAGGTGAGCCCCTGGACACTTCCTCTGCTGGTTTTACTTTTTCTTGTCTTAGTATCGTTTCTAGTTGCCCGTCGGCCGGCGAGTTGAGTGCCCGATCTCAAATTGCTACTATGTGAGTGTCCACCGCAGGTGAGTTGTGAGCGAGACCAATTTACCCATGCCCTCGGCGTGCTAACCGCCCATGAATTTGGGCAACCCCAGGCCCCTAGGGGTCCTCCCCAAGCCAGCCATACCCTTGGAAACCTCCGGGTCCATCCTCGGACCCTCACCCCATCGTCGGTCCACCTACGGACCCAAGTGTGCCAAATGCGAGTGAGTCCCCTTGTGTGACATTGCCGTGTCCGTTACATTGCTTGCAATATAGGTCTTAGATTGTGTCACATCAATGTGGGTGGCTAATATTGTGCCCGTGAAAAAGAAGAATGGGCAGATCCGGATATGTGTTGATTTCTGAGATCTGAATAAAGTATGTCCCCAGGATGACTTTCCGGTGCCAATCACAGACGTCATGATTGATGCCACAACCAGTCACGAGACACTGTCATTTATGGACGGGTCTTCCGAGTACAACCAGATATGGATCGCGGAGCATGACCAGGTCCACACTGCCTTCGGAACTCCAAAAGGTATCTATCACTACAAAAGGATGTCGTTCGGACTGAAGAACGCTGGTGCAACTTATCAGCGAGCAATGACCAGAATATTCGATGAGCTGCTCTACCACAAGGTCGAGTGCTACATAGATGACATGGTGATCAAAACCAGAAGAAAAGA
Organism: Amorphophallus konjac; assembly: GCA_022559845.1. NCBI lineage: Eukaryota > Viridiplantae > Streptophyta > Magnoliopsida > Alismatales > Araceae > Amorphophallus > Amorphophallus konjac. The sequence continues at coordinate 180,779,441 of CM040123.1, read as the reverse complement.
AGACCATCTGCAAGACCTCAGAATTGTGTTTCAGAGGCTCAGGCTGTATGAACTAGAAATGAACCCTATGAAATGTGCGTTCGGAGTGTCGAGCGGGAAATTCCTGGGTTTCATCATAAGATATCGTGGGATTGAAATAGAACCTGTAAAGATCAAGGCGATCCAAAAGCTACCTCCACCAAGGAACCTCTCAGAGCTGAGATCCTTGCAAGGCCGCCTGGCATATATCCGACGATTTATATCCAACTTGTCAGGGCCATGCCATCCCTTTCACAAGCTAATGATGAAAGATGTTCCTTTTTATTGGGACGAAGAATGCCAGACAGACCTTGACAAGCTGAAGGACTACCTGAAGACCCCTCCAGTGCTGGGTGCACGAGTGAAAGGATGGCCGCTGGTTCTATACATAGCAGCCATGCACAACTCCCTGGGGGCAATGCTAGCCCAGAACAATAAAGAAGGGAAGGAACAAGCCCTCTACTACCTCAGTCGAAGATTGGTCAGAACTGAGGAGAGGTACACCTATATCGAGAAGATCTGCCTGGCACTGGTCTTCGCGGTCAAGAAGCTTCGACACTATATGTTGTCGCATGAAGTTAAGCTGATTTCCAAGGAGGATCCGCTCAAATATATCATGTCTCAACCAGCACTCAAAGGCCGCCTAGGCAAATGGGCGGTGATCCCCATAGAGTATGATATCTCCTACGTGCCGCAAAGGGCCGTTAAAGGTCAAGCCATTGCAGATTTCTTCGCCGAGCACCCCGTGCCAGAAGATTGCCCGCTGGAGAAAGAGCTTCCTGAAGATCAAACCCAGGAAGTCACCCAAGTTGTCACGCCCCGAGCACGGAAGGAACCCGGAGTGCGTGACAAGTTTATATCAATCATGTCAATCAGAGCGTTAGTGTATTCAACACAAAGACAGAGTGCGCAAAAGTAAAGATAACCGAATCCTTTATTCAATCACAACCTCAAAGTACTTCTATTACAAATGAAAATGCCAAGACTCAATAAAAGGAAAGAGTACAATGATTGACTCTAGAAATTAGAAAGATAAGATTAGTAAACGCTTGGATAAACGGAGAGCTCTAATCTCTTCACTCTTGACCTTCCCCATCCGATTGAGTATCATCATCGGACTTATCTGAAAAATAGGGGAAAACACTGGATGAGCGAACGCTCAGTAAGAATTGTATCTCAAGAGCTAGCTTGCTTTAAGTAAATTACATGTTACATGAATGCAATAAAGCTATGCATGTTTGCGTAAAATGACAAGAGAGAGAGAGAGTATAACAAGAGATAATTGAGTGAACTAGCATGTCTTTCAAGAACTTATATCAATAAATGTTAAGATATTCAAGCAAGTATATTGGAAATTGGCTACCACGTTTCAAGCAAGTATTTAAATACCCTTTCCGGGTCACGTAAGTCATGTCATGTCTGTTAGCGCAGCAAGAGTGATATAGAAGGGGGGGGATGAATAGATCACTCCCAATTTGTAGAAACTTAGGCGGAAAATAAATTCTACTGCTAACGCACCTCCTTAACCCGTACACAGAGAAATGTAAATGAGAGTGAAGGACTGATCACATGGAAGCAAAGAGGCAAGCAGATGAAGAGCGCAGATAACAATAGCAAACCATAGAGGAGGCACTCGGTTTTTAGGTGGTTCGATTGCAGTCCGCAATCTACATCCACCCCTCACTCCAACTAGAGTGAGGATTCCACTAGGCAATGCTAGATCACAGCAGACTCAGTCTGCGAACAACATGCTGCCACACAGCTTGAACACCCAAGGGAAACAAATCCCTCAACCAAGCTCTGCTACCCACAGAACTTGAAACCTGTTCTAGCTCCCAGCTAGAACACTACTAGAGAATCCTCTCCCTTCCTCCACACACGGAGGGAAACTGTTAATGACAACCTGTCACTAACAACACCAGAGATCACCGATCTCTCTTCCTCTGCAACTCAGAGGGAAACTGGAGTTATACTCCCTTCCTCCACACACCGGAGGGAAACCAATTCAAATTAGAATGGAAGAACAAAATAAAACGAAAACAAAGTAGAAACAAAAACCAATGAAGAAGAAATCGATTCTGAAACCCAATACAAATGTAGCTTCAAATGAAGCAATTCATCAATCCACAACCACTGCTCTCTCTCTCGAACAAACTCCTCTCGGATCTGGAACTCTCTACTCTTTTTCTTTTCTGGATCGTGCAGACTCTCACCAATGGCTTCTACTTTTTCTTTTCACGATCAAGCTTCTACTGAAGGATGAAGCTCTATATTTATAGCAGATATTGGCGTGTGGCTGCCAGGTTCCCGCCCATGCACTTTTTGCCAGTTCACTTGAATTTCGACCACATGGCAGCATCCTGACTAGGTTGTCATCCACGTGTCATGTGCCTATTGTCTTGGATCACGTGCCAGGTGCCAACCTCGGTTCACGTGCCCAATCATCAGCCTGAATCACCTGCAGACAGACAGATGGAATGTATAGACTTAGTTAGTTCAGGCTATTAACTAGAATGTATATACTTCAGAAACACAACTGAGTAAGTGTGTACAGCATGAGAGAGTGTACAGACTTACTGAATAAAACGTATGTGAAGGCAGTGTATAGACATATGAACAGTGCGCAGAATGGCAGTGTATAGACATGTGAACAATGCAAACGAATGGCAGTGTATAGACTTATGAACAATGCATATAAAGGCAGTGTATAGACTTATGATGAATCAATGCATACAAGCCTTACCATCGTGTACACTTTGCAAAGCTCAGCCACCGTGTAGACTTCACGAAGCCTAACCAGTGTACAGACTTGGAACCAGTGTGAGACTCTTAATAAGACGGTGAGCAATGTATTGACTTGAACCCCAACGGTGATGTATAGACTTCGACATGCTTTAGCCAATGTATAGACTATGCCAGAGTAAGACGATGCATGAGACACTTGGCTGCACAGACTCTGGATGTGAAGGCATGCTGTATAGACTTGAATCGCTTGAAGCGATGTGCAGACTTTGTGAAGCTCAAGCACTGTACAGACTTGTAAAGGCTTCAGCGTTGTACAGACTTGGAGGAACCACTAGTGAATGTATATACTTGATGAGCCACTGTGGATGTATGGACTTGAGCGAATGAAGCCGATGTACAGACTTGGTAAATCGAAGCCTCTGTACAGACTTTCCTAAAACGCAGTTCAATGTATAGACTTGAACGAATGAGGCCGATGTACAGACTTGCCTAAGACACAGCATGAGACGCTGGCTGAGACGGACGCTGTACAGACTTTGAAGAGCAGTTCAATGTATAGACTTGAACGAATGAGGCCGATGTACAGACTTGCCTAAGACGCAACATGAGACGCTGGCTGAGATGGACGCTGTATAGACTTTGAAGAGCAGTTCAATGTATAGACTTGAACGAATGACGTCGATGTACAGACTTGCCTAAGACACAGCATGAGATGCTGGCTGAGACGGACGCTGTACAGACTTTGAAGAGCAGTTCAATGTATACACTTAGTGATGTACAGACTTGGCCAGGAAAGCGTAGGGAAATGTTGAGTGTATGGACTTGGCCAAGCGTAGGAACAGATGAGGAGTGTACAGAGTTGGTGAATCACATACCAGTGTATAGACTTGGAGAGCTGTTCAATGTGTTCAGTTGGCGTTGTATAGACTTGGCTTTGAACGCTTGGGCTGAAGATAATGTGCAGACTTAGCTATGTATAGACTTCGCTCAAGGAACTGAATGTATAGACTTTGCTCAAGGAACTGAATGTATAGACTTTGCCACAGTCTAATGTACATACTTTGCAGAAGTGAACGAGCCAATGTGTGGACTTCAAAAGAAGCAGTCCGATGTACAGACTTCAAGAAGTCTTGACAACAGACGCTGTTCAGACTTTGCAAACAAGACTCTGGGCGATGTATATACTTACACTATAGGATGTGTAGACTTCATGACAATGCAGCAGCCAGTGTATAGACATGAAGTTTGACAATCCAATGTATAGGGTTGAAGCTTGGAGGGATGGATAGGGTTGAGCTGAACTGACTTTGGCAATGTGCAGACTTAGTTGGTCGGGCAGTGTACAGACTTAGAATTTTAATACCAGTGTGTAGACTTCAGTTAGAAGGTGCCCGAAGTACAGACTTGAAGAAGTTATGCCAATGTACAGACTCAATAGACCAAGCTGGTGTATAGACTTTGGTACCCAGACAAACAATGTACAGATGAGTCGACACATCACCGAGTGTGGGTCGACCCACTGCTGTCTACACTAACTAGGCAGAGTGTAGATAGAATCATGATAGCATGCTTATCTGACAACCAAATGAACTGTACTCACTCACATGATGAGACAGCATTAATCTAGAGACAGAAGATTGATTTATAGTGTGAGACACCAGCTTCCTCTCGGCCCCGCCAAGGGTCCAAGCGAGCTGTGACCGCTCTGACTATAATTGAGCATAAGTCTCCACCATCGTAGCCCCCGTCTGAGCATTGACCAGACCGCCTTCCATAATGACGTTGAGGACCCCGGCTGGGGAATGACGCGCGCATCCCCCCTTCACCCTTGCCACAACACCGCTGCACATCTCGTACAAGGTGCGCGACACGCCGAGCCTCTCCAGCGCCAACGACATGGGAACCTTCCCCGCGCCGGGCGCCCCACCAGTCAGCCCAGATCGAACCTCTATCCCAACTGCTCCTGGCGCCACGGTCGGTTGGGGCGGCGATGCCTCTACAGGTGAACCCCCAACCTCGACCATCCCGGCTCGCGCGTCGCCGCCCGAGGCATCTTCCACCTCGACCGACGCCCCGGCCTCGGCCGCGGTTGCTTCAACTTCGGCCCCCTCTGTTCCCACCGAGGGGAGAGCCGACCCATCACCGTCACCCCCCGGGGTGCCCCTGGTCTCCTCGGCCCCTCTAGGAGAGCTGGCTCGATAGGGTCGGCCCTATCATGCCCCGGAGAGGGGAGCGCCGCCGAGCCAGAATCACCCCCAGCGGTGGGGACGGCCCCAGCCTTCTTGGCTCACTTCTTAGCCTTAGCGGCGGCCCGCAACATACCCACTACGGGGTCCTTGCATTTCACCCTGCGCGGCCGAGAAGTACCCTCGGAGATCGCCCCCTTGCCCTTGTCCCGGGCTTGGGAGCGACCCTCTGAAGTGGCCGGTTCTCCGTCAGCCGAGTCATCGCCAAGATCGACCACCTCAACGGCCTCCTTCAGAGGCTCCCGCCTATTATCTGCACAAAAGAAGAAGATGGTCAGAAACGCAAAAGCAACCCCGGCACCCAAAGAAGATTCAAGATCGTGGCGTGTGAACCTGATGGGAGTAGCCGTGTGAGGAGGCACCGCTCCACATTCTCCGGAGTGACCAGCTCCTCTGTGGATCGGTGATGCTTCAACAAAATGGCTGTGTACTCCTCCACCTGTGGAGGGAACTCGTCCTGCCGGGGGGGGATATTCGGGTGAAAGTTCGGGATCACCGGGCACTCCCAGGATTCCACCATCACGTGCGTCTTCACCCAAAAAAAACTGGGTTTTCCATCCCTTATGAGAAGAATCCTTCGCCGCCAGTGAAATGTAGCTCCTATTCCTCCTCGCCTAGATGAAATAGAAACCCTTTCCAGTGCCAAGCGAGTTTTTCACTGACATGACCCTCGAGACTGTGGTTCGTGCTGCTGGCTCGACCTGACTTGTGCTCGAAGCTCTCTTGAGGGGTGGAATGCCACCTAGGATGCTTTTGCCCTGACTGGGCGATCATTTGGTCACCAACGGACCCAATATGCTAAGAAGCCATACGCAGGCCAGGTGATCGGGGTCTTCTACTGACAGAGCCTTCGGTCCCTTGTTCTGAAGGGCCAAGGGCATTCTTTCACCTTGGGAGGATCTTTCATTCAGGTGGCGGGCCACCAGGTATGCCCTTGTCCTTGGTCGGACAATGGATGCACGCTCATCCTTGGTCGGATGATGGATACATTCTCATCCTTGGTCGGACGATGGGTACATCCTTGTCCTTGGTCGGACGACGGATGCATTCTCGTCATTGGTTGGACGACGGGTCCATCCTTGTCTTTGGTCGGATGACGGATGCATTCTCATCCTTGGTCGGATGACGGGTACACGCTCATCCTTGGTCGGATGACGGGTACATCCTTGTCCTTGGTCAGATGGCGGATATTGTCTACGCGGTACGACCGAGTCGATACTAGTTCATCGGGCAGGCTTGATGACACTGCCGGCTTATGGTGTATTCTTCTCGATCATCCTAAGGTGAAGTCCCCGGCGCTCATACTGGGTGACCTGAGGTTCTGGCAGCTCGAGAAGGCTTCAGTGTATTAATCTTCTTCGACTTCTCTGCTTCAGTGGGCCGCATCATTTGTCTTTCAGGCTTGATCGCCATCGAATATATTTTGAGTGCCATCAAATGCCCCCCAGCCGTGGATGTTACGAGCAAGGCACGAGGTGAAGCAGGATCAGCGGATGAGCTCCATCTGGGTAGATTTGCGTCTGGATGATAGAAGCTTGGAATGGGTCCTTAAACCGGCGCGAATTCTAATTCGGCGTGGTCGTAGGGTTGCTAATATGGCGCTGCCTTATCCGGCACGCCATTTGACAGAGGGGGGGTTAAAACGGCGCGCTCTTTGGCTCGCCGGATAAACCAAAGCGGGGAACCCCCTATATATCCCTTTCTTCTTTGTTTTTTCTTCAAGCCATCCTCATTTGCAAAATCTTCTTCTCTCTCCTCCTCCTTCTCCTCTCCACGGCGCCGAGCGAGTTTGGGAGGGTACGATCGAGTCCTTCGAGCGGGTGAGAGACTATTGTTTATTCGGGATTCAAATCCCAGTTTCGGGCCCCGAGAGGCTTCTAATAGGGCTTGCCCTTGGAGCTATTCCTCTGGGTGTTCCGTTTCGGCCTCGGTGCGATACCCACGGTCTGTTTTAGGGACCGTCTCTTGATGGACGTGTTCTACTTCTTTCTGGCAATCTCCCGGGCGGGGAAGACTTTGCCGAAATTTTGTCAGAAATCTTGTTTCTCATAAATTGTTTCTGACTTTATTTATTCTTCTTTTCATACTTTTGCAGATAAGATGGCATCTGGTTCTTCTTCTTCTACTTCTCGTGCCGTGGTGACATGGGAGAATGTGAACTCCCTAGATCGGGGGCATGAACAGCTTGCCGTGGTCGTTGAGTCCTCGAACTCCGAGACTGATACCGTGGATACTGATGGGGTGCAAGGCTCGGATTCAGAGGGGGGTGAATGAATCCCCGTTAAAAAATATTGCAGAAATATAAAAAACCCAACTAAGCAACACTCAGTGACCAACCTGGTCAACCAATCAACCTTAACTCAAGGAAGAAGATGATAACAGCAAATAAGAGCGAAGGCACACAATCTCACTGAACAACCCAAGTAACGCTGTAGGCTAACAAATGAGTCAAGTGAGACAACCATCAACCATATAGCGCTCATGAAGCATCCTGCGAAGGGTGGTAGAAGATATGGAGTAGAACGCAAAAGCAAGCCATAGAACACCAGGATTTTTAGGTGGTTCGGTCCGCAGACCTACGTCCACCCCTCACTCCAAATCGGAGTGAGGCTTCCACTAGCAAAAGCTAGAACCGCAGACTCAGTCTGCAAACAGGTGCTGCCTAACAGCTTGACCAGGGGAACAACCTCCCCTCTTCCTCCAACCCGGAGGGCAACCCTAGTGACATACAATCACTAGAAACCAGAGACAAACGTCTCTTTTCCTCCAGACCAGGAGGGAACCTACTAGTGACAGCCCGTCACTAGCAACCAGAGACCGAAGTCTCTCTTCCTCTGAAACCCAGAGGGAACCCACACGTGACACCAGCCACTTGCAACCGGAGACACCAAGTCTCCCTTCCTCTGAAACCCAGAGGGAACCCACAAGTGACACCCAGCCACTTGCAACCGGAGACACCAAGTCTCCCTTCCTCTGAAACCCAGAGGAAACACACAAGTGACACCCAGCCACTTGCAACCGGAGACACCAAGTCTCCCTTCTCCTGAGTCCACAGGAGGAACACCGACCTCCAACCAGAGAATCGGAAGAACAAAGTGATCAGTTAAAAGGAAAAACAAGAAATGATAAAAACACAGAGACTGAAAGCTGGAAATGAAATGCAAAATGTAGCTCTCGCAGGAGCAAGTCTGGTTTGGATCTGATCCAATTGTCTGACACACAAATCCTCAATTAAGGCTTTAGTTTCTCTCCTCGAGCTCTCTATCTTTCTCTTTCTTTCTTCCTCTTCTTTCTTCTTCTCTCTGCTTCTCTTTCTTTTTCTCTCGTTCTTCTTGACACTGGATCGTGCAGGCTCTCTCTATCTCTTCTTTTCTCTTCTTCTCCTTTTTCTTCTTCTGCTACTCTCTGCCTCTCTGCTACTCTCTTCTTCTACTTCAATCACGATCTCACTCAGCACGATCAGTCTTCTTCTGAGGAAGAAGCTTCGTAATTATAGCAGTAGCAGCTAGGGCGTGTGTAGGGCTTGTGCCCTCTTTGTCAGAGATAACCTCGGATCATGTGCCAGGTGCCAACCTCGGATCACGTGCCCCAAACATCTGCCAGTTTAATGGCAGAGTTACTTCAGTCGATCAAGCAGAGATAAAGCATTATGTATGAAACAACCAATGTATAGACATGTCACAAGGAAGTGTATAGACATGTATGCATTGTTAGGATTGTACAGACTTTGTTGAGAGAGATGCACACAGCACATAGGAAAGTATGCACAACGAATATGGATGTACTGACATGCCATTGAGGAATGTATACACTTGAGTGCGTGCATGCTATAAGGCAATGTATAGTCTTGAGATGAATGCATGGACTATGCCCTTGTAGAATGTACAGACATGAAATGAATGCATGGACTATGGTTATGCTTAGTACATGTCCTACACGGACTATGTGATGCAGCAATGCACAGACTGCAATGAACCCTGCTCAGACTCCATTTATGCAAGCGAAGCAGTGCATGGCTGTACAGACTTTGTGTATCACTGACATGCCATTAGTGTGCAGACTCGATGAGCATGCAGCGAATGTATTGACTTTGAATGCATGATAAAAAGTGTATAGACTTCATTTGTGAGGTTGCACAAATGCAGATAGGGAAGTCTACACATTGAATCATGGATGCTCGGACATGCAGTCAACCACTGTACAGACTTGTGTTCATGCAGCAATGTATAGACTTGATGAGATGATGCATGAACAAGTCACAACGAATGTATAGACTTAATGCACGGACAAAGCATATGCATGAACAGCACTGACGATGTACAGACTTGGTGTGCAGACTTTGTGTGTGTGTGCGAGACAATGTATAGACTTGAGTTCGTGCAACACACAGGCTGTACTGACTTCGTGTGTGTGCTAAAAACAGTGAACGTAGGTAAAGATAGGAATGTATAGACTTGCACATATGCATGAACAAGTGGCGATGTATAGATTTGGCCAATGTACAGACTTAGCAGCGAGATGCACACACATGCCGTCAACAAGGCGATGTACAGACTTGAGAAACGATGCATGCACAAGACGATGTACAGACTTGGTCTTGCGACCACGGGCTGTACAGACTTTGAATGATGCATGCACAAGACGATGTACAGACTTGATAGTGTGTAATGCCATTTGAAGAATGTACAGACTTTAAATGCATGAGACGCTGGGCATGTTGAGACACAACATGAGACGCTAAGTGAGACGGTGCATGAACAAGTCACCAATCGAGTGTACCTACTTTGTGTGCATGTGACAACAATGTACAGACTTGCTAAAGACTTGTGTGTAATGATGCACGGACTCAATGCGTCAGAATATAAAGACTTTAAAGTATGCAGTGATGTATAGACTTGCTCAGCTATCATCTAATGGATGTATAGACTTAGTGAGTGCATAAAGCAACATGCATAAAGCAACCGAAGAATGCACCGATGCAGTGTTTGCAGGAGAACTAAGAATACAGTCTATACAACAGATCATGCATCGACTATATAACGTGCAATAATGTTTAATGAACCGATGCAGAGACTGACATAGAGAGATGATTGTGCACACACCAATTAATCAATATTTCATTCTCATAGATCTGCTGACATCAAAACCATTGATACTCATAGTGTTTGCTGACATCAAAACCACAGGGGCAGAACAATCTCCCCCTTTTTGATGATGGCAACACTGTGAGTCATTCTGATGGCTCAAACTATTCTCCCCCTTTGACGTCATCAAAAAAAAAAGTTTGAGATAGCAAAAGAAACCTGCATGCAATGATTGAATGAAAGTCTCCCCATTTGGCAATAATCTCCCCCTTTGACTTAAAAAAAATATTAGTACAACCATATGTATGACTCAAACCAATGGGGAGGTATGAATGCAGAGATGCAGATGGAAAAAGAAATGCAAGATCTCCCCCTAAATATATGAATGCAATCATGATTCATATGACAAGGAAGCTCCCCCTGAATAAATGGAGTCTTATGAGATGGATGAGAAGGAGACCACAGTGGCAATCAAGGATAAGTTCTGGTCATGATGAATCAAGACAGTGAGGAAAAGAATTTCAAATAAGCTCCAAACACAAGGAATTCAACAAGGTTTTCAAGGAGATACCAATCTCATAAATCCAAAACATATTTTTTCAAAGTCTTCCATTATAAGGGCTTATGAATGAACTTTATTGATCAGCATGGTTTAAACATGATGTATGCAAAGTTTGTCAATAAAATTCTGTATTTATATCTAAAATCACGGTTTAATAAAAATGAACCAAGCCATCATATTTATATCTTGATTAACCTCCCTTTCTCTTACACAATCAAATTTATTGACTTCTTTCAGAATTACATTCACTAGTATTGAGATCAAGCAATTATGAAGTCATGTGATTTTGTCTAGGGTTAAAGTAATTTGATTTTTGCATCAATATTCAAATATTACAATTTGTTCAACAAATTTTCATGCTACAAATTTCACGAGCACTCTAGTTCAGTGCACACCTTGTAACTAGAGGATATACATTGATCAGACGCCAATATCCCTAAGCACTTAGTGTGACTAACAGTCATGTTTTGTATTAACAGAGTTAACATTTACACCTCATGACATACCTCAACTCATTTCTTTGATGAGTGAGATGTATTTCTCAGTGTGCATGCCATTGCTCTGCCAGATTATCAATCATTCTTAAGCAGAGTTAACTATGGCACCTCATGACACAGTCCTTTGGACATAGTTTCTCAGTGACCAAAGTCATTGCTCTGACAACTATTTACCCTTTAGATATTTCAGAAAGCTCATTTGCTTCACATCAATACTAATTTCATGTACTTTAACTAAATAAAGTCAAGTATTCAATAGTGCAGATTTCAGAAGATCTTACAAGACACAACATGAAATAGTTGGTTAAAGTTTATTAAAACATGATTCAGATATTTTTAAGAGATTTAAAGACAAACTCAATGGATATATTAAACTTAAACCAGCTGAGTTATTTCAGACATTCATAAAATCGTATAATAGAAGATTCCTAGTTCAAGTGTTTTCAGATTTATGATCGAGACATGCCCCCATTGAAATCTTCATGAATAACTGATAGAAGAGATCCAGCAAGAATAAGTGATTTTGAAGCCCAGTGTTTTCAGCTATGATCAAGGTTTATCAATAGAATCAATAAAAAGGATATGCACACCAAGCAAAATATCAGGAGGTCAAGCATGCTTCAGGATCTTCAAGGTTAACATGCAATGAATTCTGACAAAAGTATATGCATTTGACAACCTGCATGCAAAGCATTTACTCCCCCTGACAATATGCATTCAATCAATCTTTTTGACATTTTCAAGGAAATGAAATGTAATGTAATTAACTACATGTATGCAGAGACATGCAAAGACTCAACAAACTCTCCCTGAATACATGCAATGTTTGCAATGAAGGCTGAACATATGACTTTGTGACTCATGCTCATACAGACTGCCCTATCAAGTAATATGACCCATGGTACTAGGCGGAGAACTTGGTCTAAAGGACCATCTTACACATAGTAAGAACCTCCAGACAGATTTCACCTGCCTTTTAGTAGCTTACCATAGTGGTCATGTATGACAATACAATACCAACAGTCCTAAGTGCATCAGATTTTCAGTGAGTGTATGTCAAATGCATGTATATGCAATTCACATAAATGCACACACAGCTCAACGTATAAACAAGTAAGCCCATGAAACTCAATGCAAGCGTCAAAATAAATAAAGGAGCATGTATGCATGAATCATGATATGCAGTTAAAAAAATATGACAATTATGCATGGACACATCAAACAAGATATGCAGTTTTCCAAAGTTCACAATTTCAGATAGCAGAGTTTAAGACAAGTTTTTAGAACTGACCTGAATAGTGCAATCCTAGGGGTTTCATTCTTGAGTGCCTTGGATTATTACCCCTTTTTATTCCTTTCCAAGGCATACCTGCAATAATTGGATTATTTTGATCCAGTAGGAACCCAAACAGCCTTGGGTCATGTACTACTCCCTGCAAGTGTTCTAAATAATTTCTTAGCAAGATGATCATCAAAGTTCATCAAATAGCAATTATTCATTGAATGACCTATTTGACCACAGTAATAGCATGATTCAGTAGATTTCAAGTTCTTTTTATGTAAATTAATGTTGTCATGAAATTTATTAGCAGAGAGAGAATTCTGTTTACTAAAACTAGCCAGTCAACAATCAACAGCTCTATGGCCTGGCTTCCCACAGTTATAGCATGAAAATTTCGCAAATCATTTTGCAGGGAATTTGACAACATGGGAGTTAACAGAATTCTTCTGAACATGCCAACAGTCCTTGACTGTATGGCCATTTTTCCCACACTCGAAGCATCTGATATGCTTACTTTTAAAATCAGTTTTACCCCTAGTAGATCCAAACCAACACTCAATGGCTTTGTGACCAGTCTTGTTACAGTTAAAACAAGTGATGTGCTGGTTCATTGAAACAAATTTATTCTTATTAAAACCATGTTGACTTGCAGGAAATTTAGCATGATATGAATGAGATGTTTTCTTACCACTTGCAAACCAGCATTGTGTAATCGTGTGTCCTAATTTGCCACAGTGAAAACATTCAATTTTCTTTTTCTGAGATGAAGAATTTTTATCATGAAATTTCCTAGCATTCATTATGCTGGCGCTCATATCATCCTTCTCCATCAATTTACACTCATGCATCAGATGACCAAATTTATGACAATAGTGGCATGACATTTTCTTTTTGTGTGCATGTGTGTGTGTGTTTAAGTCATGTGTCACATGCACAACATCAACATGATTGTTTCTTTGCTTATTCTTCACATGAACATATTTTTTCACTTTTTCATTTCGTTTCTGAATGTCAGTTTATTTCTGCATTTTTTGAATAATGGGCTGTTTATCTTTTGAGGTGGTGGCTACATTTGATGAAGAGACAAACGATGTCATTAGCTTGTTTTTGAGAACCTTCTTATTGACATTATTGTAGCCTAACCCTTCCTTTTGAGTATTCACCTTGACTCCTAGCAACCTGTCCAGATTTTCTTGTCCATCAACAAATTTAGACAAAACTCTGTTCAAATCATGAATTTTGTTTTCAAGAGATGCAATGTGTATTTCATAACTTGCAATCTCCTGTTCACTGCAATTGACAACTTCATTCAAAACTTTGTTGGCAATTTTGTATTCTTCGATCTCCTTTCTCAAATCATCTACTTTTTCAGTTTCATTTGTACAGATGATTTTCCCTTTCTCCAATGTAAGAAGTCTTTCAGATATCGAAGAGTTCAGCTGTTTTAACTTCTCATTTTCTTCCTTAAGCTTATTATTTTGAATTAACTAATTTATTAGAATCTGATCTTCTGAGTTAACCTTGCTTTCTCTCCCAGCTTCAAGCTCTTTCAATTCTTTTTGCTATTTTTCAAGATCTTTCTACAATTCCATATTTACAGATTTTATAGCATTAAAATTTTCAGCAAACAAATTCTTCTCTTGCTCAAGTTTCCCAAATTTTTCTTAATTTTCTTTAACAGATTTTCTAAGAGAGTCATTTTCAGATTTTAGCCTACTTAGTTCAGAGCAAACACATTCAAGTTCCTTCATCAATTTTTCATTCTGATTTTTATGCATATGGATATCAGACAAACAGGCATCATGAGATTGCTTCATATTTGAACAATTTTCACATGGAGAACTTGAACTACCCCGATCACTTTTCTTTTTCAAGTTCTTGTATTATTTTCTTAAATGTTCATGAGATTCAAGCAACTCAGCATATGAATTCTCCCAATCATCTAGAGAAAAATTCTCGAAGGGATTTACCTCTTCATCATTATCATCTTCATTCTGATTGCTGCCTTGATCTCTACCATTAGCCATCATGCAGCTTTCCCCATTTCTCCTGTGAGCTAGCTTCAGCTTATCCAGGATGTCTTTAGCAGACCTGCAGTCATTAAACGAAGAGTGGAAAGCTCTGTGAGTGGTTGCTTTCATTGTTTCCAAGGCTTTCTGATTTTCTGCATGCTTCGATCTGTGACTGTCAGTCCATTTGGACTTTTTCTTTGGTAATTTGTGAGGACCTTGTGAAATTGATTTCCACATATCCGGATCACTTTGTTTAACATAGGTATGCAGACTATTAAGCCACAGCCTGAAATCAGTACCATTGAAAACCGGTGGATGAGCCATGGAAATCGGTTCAAATGTAAATCAAGCAATAGACAAGCCCAAATAGAATAGCACCTAAAAATATAATAGCAGGATCCTCTGCAGATCGTTGGATCTGATGAATCAGAGACCCGCTCTGATACCAATTGATGGGGTGCAAGGCCCGGATTCAGAGGGGGGTGAATGAATCCCCGTTAAAAAATATTGTGAAAATATAAAAAACCCAACTAAGCAACACTCAGTGACCAACCTGGTCAACCAATCAACCTTAACTCAAGGAAGAAGATGATAACAGCAAATAAGAGCGAAGGCACGCAATCTCACTGAACAACCAAAATAACGATGTAGGCTAACAAACGAGTCAAGTGAGACAACCATCAACCATATAGCGCTCATGAAGCATCCTGCGAAGGGTGGTAGAAGATATGGAGTAGAATGCAAAAGCAAGTCATAGAACACCATGATTTTTAGGTGGTTCGGTCCGTAGACCTACGTCCACCCCTCACTCCAAACCGGAGTGAGGCTTCCACTAGCAAAAGCTAGAACCACAGACTCAGTCTGCAAACAGGTGCTGCCTAACAGCTTGACCAGGGGAACAACCTCCTCTCTTCCTCCAACTTGGAGGGCAACCCTAGTGACACACAATCACTAGAAACCAGAGACAAACGTCTCTCTTCCTCCAGACCAGGAGGGAACCCACTAGTGACATCCCGTCACTAGCAACCAGAGACCGAAGTCTCTGTTCCTCTAAAACCCAGAGGGAACCCACAAGTGACACCCAGCCACTTGCAATCGGAGACACCAAGTCTCCCTTCTGTTGACACCCGTTTTATATCGATAAGTTGAGCCGTTTCTCTTACCTCCATTGATTGATGCCTTAAGTTGTCCATTATCTGTTGGGCCATTTTTTTTGTGGCACATCCTGGGCCCATTTTATGGGTAGCCTCCCTCCTTGGTAAAGGTCGTATCCATTCAGGGCTTATCGGACCTTGGCTTTGATTAATTGAACTGTTTTATAAACATCAAGTACCCAAGATCATGAACGGTCCCACATTAGTCGTTCAAGACTGGGGCGGTTGATACTAGACCGTTCATACATTTCGGCTAATTTCTGAGGATTTTCTGAATATTCACCGACAGGATTTTGTGCGGTGTGATCAGGACCGTTCAAGTTCATGGACGGGCCTATTCCAACCGCCTATATCTCAGAGTCCTACGCGCGCCCGTTTTCTCAGATAATTATCCAAATATTTTGAATTATCACCGACAGGGTAAAACGGTCGTGTTTGTGCCGCCTTGCACTGAAACGGTCTCCATGCAACCGTTCATATAGTCAGGGTCCCACGGCGGACGTTTCGGCCAGTTCGAGAGATAATTGGTATTATTTGCTGATTATTTGAATTTCCACCGACGGGTATGGACGGTTAGTTCATAACCGCCCACTTTGTTGAGCGGTCTATCGTAAGACCGTTCATCCCGTCGGTTGCTGAATTTTAACAGATTTTAATCCTTTTTTCCATGGTTTTATCCTTAACTTATTTTGGTGATTTCTCCCCGGATAATCAACCATTTTAGCTGCCGTTTCGACTAGATGAGAGATAATTGTGTTATCTATGATTTATCTTCAATAATCTCGTCCCGAAAATGGCTCTAAACCCTAGTTTCGGGGTTGGCTTTCTAGGCTCTATAAATAGACCCTATTGGCCGGACGTCGAAAGGGGGGAGATTTTGATCGACGGCGAAGCCCTGCCGCATTCTTGAGCGACCCAGCACCAAGGAGGGAGGCTCTCTATGTCCGCATGAGCCTCCGGTCAAGGGAGTAGCCCAGTCTTCGTAGTTTTTCGTTTCATAGTTTTGCCGTGTTCTTTCATTGCATGCTTTGTTTCTCACCCGCGTACCCCCTCCTTCTCATAACATGCACACAACCATCCCATTTTTTGTCACCCTAGGGGTTTAAAACCCTCCAGGTATTCCCCTTTTCATTTGTTCATGCTTAATTCTTCTCGTTTGAATATGTACCGCATCATTAAGGTCTAATTTGGGTGTCTTTTTTGTGTCTCTACGTTGTTTCGCAGGTCAGCATCTAATCAGCACGAGGCCCATCCCCTCTGGCCGGCCGGAGAGGGTGGAGGTCGAGCCCTTCTCAACTTGCTGAGTGAAGGTATTGAGCGGTCATCCTCCAGCCGTTCAACTTTCCGCGCGGTGCATAAACAACCGTCCTTCACTGGAGTGCGGTCCCTCAAGCGCCGTCCATCTCACTGCAGCAGTTCCTCCCGCGTCCCTCGCAGCGTCCCAGGGCGGTCTATCGTAAGACCGCTCATCCCAGAGCGGTCCTACCCGAGCCGTTCTTCCCCAGCGCTGCACCAAGGCGAGTGTCTCCCCATTTTCCAAGGTACGGCGTGCCTGTCGCGTACGGCATCTTGGTGGCGATCACGGTACTTTGCTTCATTCCCTATTTCCTCTTCTGTCTCTCATTTGTTCATGCACTTGGCGCACTTTTGACCCCTTTAGTGAAAGGAGAGAGAGAGGAGAGAAATATATATCTACACCCCTTTTGTGGCGATCACGGTGGGACGCCTAGTGCCCATCGCGCTTTTGAGTTGCTGACCCTTCTTAGTCGTTGTCAAGGTTTTCTTCTTGGAGTGATTTACAGGTAGGATGCGGTTTCTGTCCTCTGGCGCACACGCGGTTCGTCCAGAGCCGTCTAACCATCAGCGTGATTGATTCTACACCGTTCATATACACTGCCTTCAGGTTGATCTACACCGGCCTTTCTTGTTGCAGACGGCTCCCTGGACGCCGTCCATCTATTTGAGCGGCTTTCACACAGCCGTCCCGCGCCCAGGCACAGGTACGCTGTACTTTCTGGTGGCAGATACACGGCTGTGAGGCGGCGGTTCAAGCACGCGTGCGGTTGACCATCGGCCGTCTATCTGGTATGTCCCTTGCTTTCTGCCCATGCATTACGACTGGAAATTGACCGTCTGAGTACTTAGAGCGGTCAGAGGAGGACCGCACATCTCCTATCACAGTGCATTTCTGTCTTCTTGCTTAGTGTTTCGGCTGATATATATATTGCTCCTGGTGCTGTTCGTTGGCTCCCCCTGCCATCTTGTTATTATTATTGCATGACCATGCTTTTATTACTCATGTGTATACTTGCTCGTTGATTGATAGCTGCTAGGCTAGTTTGTGCATGCACTCCGGTGCGCATAGGAGCATCGATATTTCCCATATTAGTTGCATTCCTACCGAGGTAGGGTTTCCTCTCGTCTCCATATTCCTTGGAGCCGACTAGGGACCTTGCTGAGGACCTCCGTAAGCCCCCGTGAGCCGTGGATTCCCACACGGACGCCGGGCAGGTTGTACCGTATCCACCCCGTCTAGGGTTGCATCCGCGAGTGAGAAGTCCCAATAGGGTCACACGGTTCCTTGTTCTCAACCCCAATCAGGCACCTAGTGGTCGAGAGAATTGACATTTTCATTAATCCACTAAGGTTCAAACCCGAAGATATAAGGAACTGACGAGCATCATTTTAAGAACTTGATTGCATTACTGAGTGATTCTACCCTCATCTCACTCCATTGTATGCTTACTATTTGCTTCGTGGATTTGACTGATTTAGTGTTGCTTGTTCTAGTATCAAGTGTCTTGGTGTATGTGGGACTGCCTTCTGCCCCCACGATCACTGCCTAGGGTTGATCCTTATTTCCATTCCTACTCCAACCCCTTGTTCGATTCCGCTTCTTCTCCCATGTCGTCATATGACTTCTCTGCGGCCCATGAGGACTCCCTCCTCGTGGTCTCCTTGAGGACCCACCTAGGGTCACCCACTTGCAAGGGGGAGAGGGGACGGCCCCTTCACTCCCGACCTCTCTTGGCGAGGGTCCCTGACCCTCTTTTTCAAACCTGCCCAACCAGAATTCAGCCAGTACGATTCTCGACATGATGGCCTAGTTGGACCCCACCCAACTCCATCTCATCAGACAAGCTTTGCAAGGGGGCGATGCCCCGGCCTCAGCTCTGGCTCATGCCACGGCCAATGTCGCCACTTCAGCTCCTGTGGTCGGGACCACTTCCGTGGCTCCCATTGACCTTACTCCAGTCCGCCCTCAGAACTTTCGCTATCCCAATATGGAAATGGGCCAGGCGTCCACATCGGTCCATCAGCAACTGGATAAAGGGAAATCCCCGATCCCCTCTGTCCCTTATCTTGAGCCGTACCCTACAATTTCTCCATCGCCTCAGGCCCTCATGGCCCCGGCAGACTTCGCTAGGTCACAGTCGGGGGTGGCTCAGGTCGCTCATACAGATACAGGCCCTTCCTCGGCCCATTACCCTCTTATGGGCCGCCTCCTTCGTCAGTTTATCCTTTGGTCGCCTATCCGGGTGCTACTCCTCTTGCTCCCCCACCTCCTTCCCGGGAACGAGAAATTCTTGACAAGTGGGCTGCTATGCAGCAACAAATTGATCTCCTCCACAAGCGGGTCGGTCCGCAATCTCTTGCCGACATCCCTATCCCTAACTTCAGGGACCTACGTTTTCCTTCCCAGTCGGAGCTCCCCGTGTACCGCAAATATGATGGGAATGGCAACCCGTTCATCCATGTCCGGGAGTTCTTGTACGAGTCTGCGCAGTTCCAACAGGATGATCGCTTGATGGCTTATTTGTTCCGTCGGTCCCTGGAGGGGGTCGCGCTAGAATGGTTTTACACCTTGCCTCTGGAGGAGGCTGAGAATTTCAAGACCGTCAAGGAGAGGTTTATACAGAGATTTCAGGATCGGGTCGGACCCGAATACTCTTTCACTGACCTGGTGGCGGAGAAGATGAAGCCGGAGGAAGACTTCGCAACTTATGCAGATCACTGGAGACAGATAGCCTCACGGGTACCCGGGCAGATTCCAGAAGAGGAAAAAGTAAAGTTGTTAATTTCCAATGCTACGCCAACTTTCAGAAACATTCTGGCGATGAATGACATTTCGAACATGCACCAACTATACAGCAGAGCTAGGTTTATTCAAACCCAATTTAAAGACTCCCCCATCCATTCTTTGTTCGAGGCCCAGAAGCCCAAAGCCACTAAGAAAACCCAGGGCCCGGTCACTGAGGGGGTACAAATTAACGAGCAAGTCCAGGCCGTTCAGTTCCCCCAACACGCCGCTCCACCCCGCTTCCCACCACCTAAGCGTAACCCCCAGTTCGCCGCTCCGCCCGCTCCCCAGTCTGCCTTCCAGGTCCCGCAATACCCTCAACAGGCACCTCCGCCACCCCAACAGCCTCAGCGGCCCCCGCAGTATAATAATGTTCCTCCACCCCCCACCTATGGCTCTGCTCGACCAGCTCCAAAGAGGGCTCATTACCCCCCTCTTCCGGAGACCTTGCCAGATATTTTCTCTGCTCTAATGTATACTGGCGACCTTCAGTTGCCGCCTGAGTGCCCGAACTGGAATCCGGCTGCCGACCAATCCCGATATTGTATATTCCATCGGCAACCGGGGCACACGATAGAGCGATGTTACCAATTCAGAGACCTGGTGTATGATCTGCATGAGGGCCAGAGAATTGATTGGGCCCAGATGCGCCAGCTAATTGAGGATATCAAGCAGAGGCAGAGACAGGCCAGGCCGCAATAGGCGGCGCCCCAGCAGCAGCAGCAGCAACAACCCCAACAGCAGCCACAGCCTCCACCGCAGCAGCAAGACCTTGGGATCCATCAGAATCCCATGCCAATGCATCAGCCCGCTCCTCCGCAACAACAACAACCGCCGGCACCGGCCCCGGCACAAGTGAATGTGGTCCAGCGCCCAGCCCCCAACGCTGGGTGGACGTTTGATGATGAAACCCCCGCCCATCTCTTGGCCTTACACCACCACTACTCTCCCACACCTGCCATCCCCGCCATCCTTAGACCCGCCGCTACACCACCCGTCACTTCCCCCGCGTCACCTCTTAGGCCCTCTACATTCCCCCCTACTCCATCCGTCCTCTCACCGCCACCCGCCATGCCTCCCATCATCTCCCCTAAGCTTAACCCTTCGCCCATTTCCCCTCCACCAGGGCCCATTAAGCCCACTCCCGTCATCCTCACCCCCACCTCCACACCGTTCGCCTACCCCACCAGGCCAAGCGGGGGTCCAGTCCAGGCCGTACAAGCATCGCAATGCGCCCTTCGGAGCGGGCGTCCCTTCCAGAGAATGTTTCCCTCCCCAGGTGCATCTGCACCAAACCCTGCAGTTTCCTCCCCTACAGTTGAACCAGAGGAGATAGATCCGGTGCCGGGCACGAGATATGACTTATTACAGCATTTAGACCGGCTGCCGCTAAAATCTCAGTGTTAGAGCTGATCAAGAGGTCGCCGCTCCACCAAGACGCCCTGAAAATCTTCCTACAGAAAGTTATGGTGAGCGAGGATGTGGCGGTAGATAGCCTGCCCGCAGTCTTGGCCACGATCACAAAGGGGCCCTCTATTGCATTTGCTGAATCAGAATTAGCTCCTCCTGAGGCACGGCAGATGCCGTTATGTATTACCATCTCTTTAAACAAAACGACCGTGGAATCCGCCCTTGTGGATACAGGGGCGTCGATAAATGCCTGCCCATTGAGTACCCTTCGTGCTTGTAATATATCAGAGGACATGCTCAAGCCGACACCAACCACGATAGCCGCATATGATAACTCCAGACGTGCTTGTCACGGGGTAGTAACTGTGCAGGCCGAGCTAGGGCCCTTGGTGATGGATGTAGAATTTTATGTGTTGGACATAGACCCAATGTTCAAAGCCATTCTGGGTCATCCATGGTTGAATAGTTTGAATGCCGTCCCCTCGACCGCCCACCAGTGTCTGAAGTTCCCATTCCAGGGGCGAGTGGTCAAGGTGAAAAGTGTTTCCACAGTTCAAAACGTTGACGCCATAGCAGCCAAGATTCTGCCCACACTGTGGCCAAGTAACAGACCTGTTCTATCTGTCATGGACTTGAACTATTCGTGGGCGTATGCGTCGCGCAAGCCCACCGCTGCACCAATCAATGTGAAGGTTAAGCCCAAGATGAGAGACTCCAAAGGGTGGCACATAATTCTAAAATTGGGCTATCAGCCAGGCCGAGGACTCGGCGCACAGCTGCAGGGCCGAACCAACCCCGTTCCCAGGGGAAGGAAGATGGGTCGCTGGGGCCTCGGCTACCATGAATCCTCCATGTCAGTGCTTGGGGACTCTGGGCCGTTGACCTGGGACTACCGGCAACATTTTGTGAAGGGTCCATTGCAGCCCGGCACCTTGAAGACCTCGCCATCCAGCCTTGAAGAAAAGATAGACGAAGCTTGTGCTGTTGCCGATCCTCCACCACCACCGCAAGGGCTAGCCGGTGACTTGGAAGACTTTGCTAACTGCTTTACAAAGATGTTTTATGAAGAAGAGGGTGACCCAAAGAAGAAGGAGACGCAGCTGGTAAGGCGCCCCCCGATGCCATTGACCCGCCAGGGGCCCCGGAAGACGGGGAGCTCCATCACTACTTATTCTATGTCCCCATCCCGTCTCGCTTCCTGGTTTCAACAGCGGGATTCTGTTCCCCGTTCCCCTCCACTCCTGGTCGACCCGTACTTTACGGAGAGACCCGAAATTATATTCGTTCCATGTGCTTGCGGGCGCTGCCCGCCCATTGATCTATCAACCTTATTCACTCCTCCTCCTCCTGGAGCTCAGCTCCATGAAATGTGGTTTAAGTCTTCGGACCCTTTCTTTGACTGCATCTTCCCAGAATTGTTTCCCATGCAACTTCCTCCTCCCCCGCCTTCTCCCTCCTATTGTGTGATCACCTCCGGCCTCCAAAAAAAAAACGCCAACTTCAAAACGGAGGTCTCCATGGAAGATTACGCTATGTTCTACCCAGATTCCCAGGGGCACGAGACCCCTGTTTCTTTTCCGGTAGATTTCTTCTCCCCTAGATTAGATGTACAGTGTACAGAGTCCTCTAGGATGGTCGAGTCAGTCAGGGTAGAATCTAGTTCGAGTTTTGTCAGCCCGTCCACGTCTGCGGCACCTGCCGTGACGCGCCCTCCTAAAACCATCCCCAATAGGTTTCTACAAGATTTGGCTGGGAGATGTCATGCTCTGTTGAAATGCCCAGAATTTGTGGAGACCGCAATTATCCTGGAAGATGAGGAGGGAGTTGATGAAGTATGGAGCAAGGATGGACTAGGAGTATATGAAATTGTGAATGAGAAAGACCCAGCTGATGGTGAGGAAGATGAAATGGATGACACTGCTGACCTATATGCCCAAGGCTTGAAGAAGTTTGACGAGCCTTCCGTAGCAGTGGATGAATCCACTAAAGAGATTAACCTCGGAACAGTAGAGGACCCCAGGCCCATACTTATTTCCGCCAATCTCCCTCCTCCAGTCGAAGAGGAGCTTGTCAAAGTCTTGAGGCAGTACAGCGATTCTTTCGCCTGGTCCTACGAAGACATGCCGGGTCTTGACCCCGCCTTGGTTGAACACAGGCTGATTCTCAAACCAGGGGCAACGCCCATTAAACAGAAGGCAAGGAGATTTCACCCGCAAATGGCCTTAAGGATTAAGGAAGAAGTCGATAAATTACATAAGGCCCGGTTCATTAGAGTGGTGCTGTATCCACAATGGGTGGCTAACATAGTCCCGGTGATGAAGAAGGATGGTAAAATTCGAATCTGTATTGACTTCAGGGACTTAAACAAGGCATGTCCGAAAGATGATTTTCCACTTCCTCACATCGACGTCTTGGTCGATAATACAGCTGGATACGAAGCCCTCTCCTTCATGGACGGCTACTCGGGGTATAAACAAATCCTTTTGGCTCCGGAGGATCAAGAAAAGACCTCGTTCACCACACCATGGGGCACATACTGCTACGTCGTCATGCCATTTGGGTTGAAAAATGCAGGTGGCACCTACCAAAGAGCGATGATGGCTATCTTCCACGATATGATGCACGTTTATTTAGAAGCTTATGTGGATGATATTTTGGTCAAATCGAGGTCACAAGAAGAGCACCCCGCCATTCTAGCCAAGGTACTGCAAAGGGCTAGGGAATACAAGTTAAAGATGAATCCAAAGAAATGTGTGTTCGGAGTTGCATCAGGGAAATTGCTTGGGTTTATAGTTAGTAAACGGGGGATTCAGATCGATCCAAACAAGGCAAAGGCCGTCATGGAAATGCCACCGCCGAAGAACGTCACTGAGCTTCGAGGTTTGATCGGGCGTCTGTAATTTATCAGGAGATTCATATCTCAGCATTCGCAAAGGTGCCGCCCGTTTTATGACCTGTTAAAGGCCGGCGCGAAATTCGAATGGAATGAACAATGTCAAAAGGCCTATGAGGAACTCAAGGTGTACCTCTCTAATCCCCCGGTTCTACAACCACCCGTCCCCGGGAAACCCCTGATCCTGTACATTTCTGTAATTGAGGACTCCCTAGGAGCTGTTTTGGCACATGTTGATGATGAAGGAAGAGAAAGGGCGGCATACTATCTCTCAAGGTTATTTAATCCTGCTGAATCCAAGTACACTGCTATGGAGAAGACCTGTGCAGCACTAGTGTGGGTAGCGCAGAAGCTTAAACACTACTTTCTCGCCCACGAGGTCAGCCTCATCTCTAGAATGGACCCCATTCGTTATCTGTTGGAAAAGCCGGTCCTTTCTAATCGGCTAGCTCGCTGGCAAAATTTTCTCTCCCAGTTCGACATCACCTTCATCGTGCAGAAAGCAATCAAGGGATATGCTATTGCCGAGCACCTAGCACATTCTCCTATCCCTCGCACTGATTCCATTCAGGATGAATTCCCCGATGAACACCTGGCGGTGATCACTCATCTTCCTTTCTGGTCCCTCCACTTTGATGGTGCCCTCAATTCCCAGGGCAGCGGAGTCGGGGCCGTTCTCCTTACTCCAGAAGGGGTGACCATCCCCGTGGCATATCAACTCTCATTTCCCGCCACCAACAATATAGCCGAGTATAAGGCTCTCCTTGCTGGTCTGAAGCACGCCTACATCTTGGGCGCGCGATACCTAAACATTATAGGAGACTCCCAGCTGGTGCTGCGTCAAGTTTTGTCAGCCTATCGCACCCGTGATCCTAAGCTCAAACCCTACCAGGATCTGGTCACGCTCTTGGCCAGGCAATTCAGGAAACTCATCTATATTCACACTCCCCGCTCTCAGAATATCTTGGCCGACGCCCTGGCGTCTCTCGCCTCTTCTCTATCACTCCCCCTAAGTCACGCCACCGAGACCATTGTGGTCCAAAGGCTAGACGTTCCTTCCCCGCAGGATCCCTGGTTCGACAATCTTAGGATGTCCGTAGAGAAGAAAGTAGAAAGGGAGGAAATAAAAGAGGTTTCATTAACTGAGCTCGAGGAGATCATTGAAGAGGAAGAATTGCCGTGGTTTTATGAGATCGAGCAGTACTGCAAGGATGGTACATTTCCGAAAATAGCCAATGCTGAGCAACGAAAAGCCATTAGAAGAGTCACCGCCAGGTACACGATCATCGCCGGGGAATTGTATAGGCGGGCCCTGAATGGAGTTCTAATGAGGTGCCTAGATGACGAAGAAGCTTGGAAGGTTGTGGAAGCAGCCCACTCCAGCGAGTGTGGAGGGCATGTGAACGGACAGGCCTTGGCAAAGAAGATTCTTAGGCAGGGCTATTACTGGCCAACTCTAGAAGAAGATTGCTCTACCTATGTCCGTAGGTGCCTTCAGTGCCAAATCCATGCCGACAAAATCCACGCTCCGGCCTCTTCTCTTCATCCTATTACGGCCCCCTGGCCATTTTCCATGTGGGCCTTCGACATCATCGGGCCCCTCGGTGATCCGAACTCTGCGATTAAACAGAAATCCTTCATTCTGACGGCTACAGAATACTTCACCAAGTTGGCCAAAGCTGAGGCTTATGCAGAAATCAAGGCCACCACAGTATGCCGCTTCATCATGAAGAACATTATCTCACGATTCGGAGTACCAAGCAGCATCGTCACCGACAACGGGCCTCAATTCATCTCACAAGAACTCCAGGACCCCTGTAAGAAATTCAATATAGTTTTGCATCATTCATCACCATACTACCCCCAAGGTAATGGCCAGGCTGAGGCCACGAATAAGACCCTTCTCAAAATTATCAAGAAAACATGCGAATCACATAAATTTGCTGATTGGGCCGACAAATTGATAAAAGCTCTATGGGCCTACCGCACCTCCGTCCGCACTCCCACAGGGCAGACTCCCTTTGCCCTCACTTACGGAATGGAAGTGGTGCTCCCGTATGAAATTCTAATCCCTTCCCTAAGGGTGCAGCTGGATAAGGAACTTAATCTCGACGAACATCGAGAGGCGTTGCTAGTCCAACTAGAACTTTTAGACGAAAAGAGGTTAAATGCGGCCAATCATGTTTCAGTATATCAAAAGCGGGTCTCGTGATATTTTCAAAAGAAGGTCATCGAAAGAAAATTTCAAGTGGGTAACATGGTTCTGAAACGCAAATTCATCAGGTCTGCAGGTCCCAGGTCTAAGTTGCAACCCAACTGGGAAGGGCCCTTCGTAATCAAAGAAGCTTATCCTGGCAATGCGTATCGTCTAATTAACTCGGAGGGGGAGGAATTGTCGAACCCGTGGAATGGGCTGTATTTAAAGCGTTTTCATCCATAAAAATAAAACCAGTGAACGGCTCGATGGCAGGGCATACCCCACCAAATTGCGAAAGGAGGACCCAGGTCCAGCATCTCACACACTACACGACCCCGCGAGACGGTATTCTCTCATGCTACCCGACACCGTTTCTCCTTTGGCCATGCTCGGGGATGGTGGAAATCCTTGTATTTCCTCTCTCTCGGTTGAAGATAAGGGGCAAGTGGTGAATAAGGGGGCGAGGACTGACCCAGGCTCCCCGTTAAGAAGGGTCTCAAATAGGGGCAATCCGTCAAGACCTCACTCCGCAAAAGAAGAAAAAAGAAAGAAGAGAAAGAAAAGGAAAGCAAACAAAAAAAAAGAAGAAAAAAAGAAAGAACAGGGGCAAAAGCCGAAAGCACAAAGCTCGAAGCTCTCTGAATCCCCGAAGGATGCGGCTAGGCATGGCAAGAGTGGCAGTACAGTTTTCCCGCGGGACGTTATGAGCCCGGTCGCATGCGTGCCTAGAGCGGGTGAAGGTTCGATGACGGATACAAAGCCCCGGCGTAACAGACCAGATTCCTTGAGAAAAGGGGGGTACCGGGAAAGAACTCAAGCCCTAAAAACCTCTACACCTATCGTCGGCTTCCCTACTCAATCTTTTTTACTTTCCCAAGGAATGAATCCCACCCCAGATATGGCCTCAGCAGAAGCACCGTCGAGCAAAGTCAACGCCGATCACGGGCGGTCCCCCTTCCTGCACACGCTGAACCTTGGAATTCCGTAGCAAGACGAGAAGGTCCCTGCTATTGAGACCCGAGCTGGTTTCAAAACCCAAAAAAAATCAATCAAATACTTCAAAACCCAAACAAAATCAAATATTTCAAAACCCAAAAAATCAAATATTTCAAAACCCAAAAAATCAAATATTTCAAAATCCAAACAAAATCAAATATTTCAAAATCCAAAAAAAATCAAATATTTCAAAACCCGAAAAAAATCAAATATTTCAAAATCCAACAAAAATTGCGTTTACATGTTTTCTTCTTGCATTCATCTGCATTTTCTCGCACTTTGATATTTGCCTATTTAATAAGGCTCACCCCCTTGACCAAAAGTCAAGAAAGGGTCGTCTCCTAACTTGCTGTAGGCAAGGGGCTGAGCCTAAAATAGATTTAATCTGTTTCATGTTTTCATGTGTGCAGGGGCAGGTCGGAAGGACAGTTGACTCGGGACTGCAAGAATATTCAATCCTCGCATTAGCCTATGCAATCACATCACATCATAATCATATTGCAAAGCTCAAACTCAATCTCAAATCTTATTCATGTCATATATCAAGCTGTCCGAATGTAAGAATCATATCCCACATCATCATAAAAACAGAAGAGAATTACTCAGTCCGCCGCTGAGCATCCCCGCGAGGACGTATCTCTCTCAACTCCCTAAGATAAGCATGTCTAGTCTCTAGAACCTCCTCAACCTCTGCTGGTAGGGTACGCACCCTGCTCACCTCCCACATGATCAACGCACTCCTGACCGCCTGCTCGTCCTCCTCTGTCCCGATCCTCCGTGCCTGTAGCATGGGAAGGTAGGGTAGCATAGGTAGCACCGTCCGGGGGAGCCCGATCTGCAGGTAGCATATGTGTGGGCTGTACATCGCTAAAGTGGTGTCGCTCACGAGCCTCAAGTCCAAGCTAGCTCTCCTCGGTAGCCTGATGATGGTATCATGGAGGAAGTCCGGGCGCATCACGAACCTATCCAGGGGCAGCCTGTGGATGTACGGGCGCCACTCGTCCCTGGTCTTCAGATCAGCCGTCCTACACTCAACCTGTGGAGAAAATCTGAAGGCGCCCCCTATGAAGTAAAGGGGATGGCTCCCAAAGATCCTGCTAACTGAAGTAATATCCTCCCTCAGGGTAAACTTCATCCTAACTCCCATCCAACACTCCAATAGGATCATCGAACCAAAGAGAGGACCTCCTAAGGCTGCCGAAGTAAGACCCTCATACAAATAAGCTAAGATAGCCTGAGAGATGGAAAGTCCCTGCCAAAGGCCGCTGATGGTGCTGAGTAAAGGAACCTCTAGGACATGGTCGGCTGAAGGGAAAAGGATGGCCCCGCATAGGCAGATGGACGCAGCTTTGGCTATGGCTTCAACCCAGCCGCACTTATTCCGGCAATGCTCTACTACCCACTGGCTCAGAGGAAGGAGGTGGATGTGGCGAGGGCCTACGAAGGTGCGAACATCCCCGCTGTCAGGTAGGAACCCTCCTAGGATGAGTTTTGGCTCTATAGGGGCAACGGTATGACATATCAAGTCTTCCTCCCCCACCTTGGACCTAGGGAGCCCGAAGTATGTCTCTACCTCCTCTAACAGGATGGTGGCCTCAAAAGATGGGAAGAAGAAAGTGTGAGTCTGAGGGTGCCAGATCTCCATCAGAGCAGAAATACTATGCCAATCTAAGGAAAGTTTAGGGTAATTCTGACCTAGAACTAAGAGGGAGTGCAAGTGCCAGGATTTGAGAAGGTGAGTCACCCCGAGGGGCAATGCACGGACCATGGGAGCCACCCACTTTAAATTAGAAAAGCGCCTCGGGCCGGGAAGAAGCTGAAAAGAAGGAGGAAGCAATGGGTGTAAAGAGATATAAGAGGAAATCGAGAGATGGAAATTTGAACATATTCTAAGCAAACTTACCTCTCTCATAGGGGTGGCGCTGAGATGTCGAGGAATCAAGCTTAGCCGTCGGATCGCCTCCCGCTCCTTTCTAGCTGGTCTTGACCCTTCAAAGGGCACTCCCTCCGCGGAACTTCCATCAAAAGCCTTCTTCATGATGAGGTGACGAGAATCAAAGGTTTTAGGCTTTGGGAGAAGGAAGATGAATGAGTTGAGGGTTCATGCCTACCTGCTACTTATAGGGTTCATTAGAGAGCGTAAGCCTCTTAGGATTAGGCCCAGATAAGTCTAGGACGAGTTTGGATAGGGTTGTGATAAGTTCAAAGCACCTTGCCCTCGGGCTGGGGACTCTCCAGGGAGTCCCCTCTCAAGCAAATCGGACGTGGGATTGGACGGTCTTGCGATAGACCGTCCATCCATTATACGGCCCATCATAAACCGTTCTTCTCTCCAAAGGAAGCTTGGGCCCAGTGACTTGTACGGCCCGAATTCCGCCGTTCCACCACTCATACGGTTTATATGGAACCGTTCCAACGAATTCACGCGGCCCTTAGAGAACCGCTCTTACATACGAACAGCTAGCGGGGAACCGTCCATATTCTCTGCTCCCCAATTACCCTGCTGCACTCATGCCTCCATCATTTAGCGCACTCATCTCACTCAAGTCGGCGTGTGCGCTCTCATCTCACTCAAGTCGGCGTGTGCGCTCTCATCTCACTCAAGTCGGCGTGTGCGCTCTCATCTCACTCAAGTCAGCGTGTGCGCTCTCATCTCACTCAAGTCGGCGTGTGCGTCACTCATCTCACTCAGGTCGGCGTGTGCGTCGCTCATCTCTCTCAGGCTAAGCGAGCTCCTCAAACTCATTTGCCCACTCATGCATGTATTCATCCACAAAGCAAATGAAAAACAAGGATAGGCATCACTAATCATAATATAACATATACAAAGGGCGGGCCCGGTACAACAAGTCAAGCAGCCCCCTCTCCCTGGCTCCCGTCACTGTCCCCCTCACCCTCATGCCTCTTTGGAGGAGGCATCGCTGAGGTCGCCTCATCACGCCGTCGCCGGCGCCGCTCCTCCTCCTTGTTCCTCCGATGGCCGGAGGAACCAGTGAAGTAACTCCTCACAGAGCCGTGAGTGCCGTGACTGCCACTCGGAGTCCCACTGCGCGATCGTCGGCTCATCTCTCTAAAAACCCGCAACTCTCCGTTCAGCCCGGACATCTCAATCAGAGCACGATCCCGCTCCGCTCGAACTCGCACCAACTCCGCCGCATCCGCCCGGAGCCGCTCTAGCTCATGCCGAAGGAGTGCCATCTCCACTGTGCCCGCTGGCTGGCTCAGCGCAACCTCCTCCCGCACACGGACTGCCTCCTCCCTAGCCGCTGCTCGGCTCTGCTCCAACTCCGCCCGCAGGCGGGACAGCTCGGATGTCTGCATTCACACACCATTGTCAGTTGGTCACATTTTCATACATTTCATAAGCATAAATAAACAGGAGGAAGTGTATAAATTCGTGTACCCTCTCCACAAGTGCCACCTCGGCCGCTTTGGCCCGCTCTACCATCCGAGTAAAGTCCGCCTCTCGATCGGCTCGATCTGCTGGGGTCTGAACGGAGGAAGAAGAAGGAGCGTCTGGTCCCGCCCTCTGAACACCCTCGGCGCGCTGCATCCAAATACTCCAGGTCAGTCATAGGCATAATCATAATCATATAGGACTGCATAATTTAAAGAGTCTAGGGTCTAGAAAACTCACCAGTAGGGCCAGGGCCTGCCGAGCCTCGTCTCTCTCTCGTATGGTGGAGTGCAGGAGTCCCTGCAACTCTGCCACCCGTCCTACAGGGTCGACCTACATTTTAAAAGTCTTTTGTTAGTGCATCATTCATAAGCATGATAGGCAAAGATTGAGTTTAGAAGTCATACCGGTACATGGGCGCCTCGAAACACCTGGTCCCGGTAGTGTCGTGTGTACGCGGTGTAGTACGCGCTGTCGCTCTCTGCCCGGGCGGTCACCGCTCGCCCTCGTGCAGCCCAATCAGCAATCTGCTCGGCGTTCCTCGCTGTCCAATCGTACGCCTCACGGAGTCCCCGGGTGGTCCTCCTCACCCGTTCCCCCGCCTTCTCAGGCGCAGGGAACTCTACAGCCGGCTGGTGGACCCCGACGGTCCTCATCACCAACCTAAAGTGTAGTGGCTCCACCACATTCATGCAGTGAAGCCACACATCCCGGCCAGAGAAGGCCAAGGCCTCAGTCACCCACGGCTGACCCTCCGGGCTCTCCTCCATGTAAGGGGTCCACCGTACCTGCAAAGAATAGGAAACTGCATCAGTATCGTCAGAATAGCATGTATTTAAAGAGTCTGAGTCTAGAAGCGTACCGAGGTGTACGGTAGAGAGTCCAGGTCGTCCTGCAGCTCCCGAACCTGCCTCCTCAAGGCCATCATCTCCCGAGGTGCTGTCCACCTCCGCGCTATCGGCAGGAGCCCAGGGCGGGTCTCCTCGCCTCTCCCCAACCCACGTAGGCGCACGTAGGCCCACACCTGTATCACAAGGTCGTGTCAGCATTCAGTCAGCATATAGAGTTGCATAATGAAGACTAGGGAAGAGAGTCGCACCTGGAGTAAGGGGGAGAAGCCCCCAAGCATCGTCCGATGCGCCGTCGAACTAAGGGTGTCAAAGAGGAAGGCGAGGACCGCCGCTCCCCAAGCATAGTCACCTACATGCTCGAGCTCCTGGAGGAAGGGGAGGAAGCGACAGCTCATCACGTCCGCCCGAGTGGAGAAGAGAAGCCGCCCGAACATTAGCATCAGAAATCGTCGTAGTACTCTGTCCGCCTCTGGTCCCGGTGCCGCTGCAACCCTCGGCCTCGCCAACCCGACAAGCCGCTCCAAGTGCTCCTCTGGTCGCTTGCCCACTACAACACCAGCTCGTCGAAGACCCAGGTTGTCCTGGAGAGCAGCCCGAGGAAGGAGGGTCGACTGCCTCTCGGGGCGCCGCAACTGTAGGACGAGCAGCTCCCGAGCCATCCCCCGGTAGTCAGGAAAAGTAGTCCCGCTGACCGGCGACCCATGCACGCGTAGGCCAGTGAGCCTGGCCACGTCCTCCAACATGGGAACCATGTGCCCCCACGGGAACAAGAGCGTCCGACTCACTGGGTCCCAGCGGTCGTGCAGAGCATAGAGCAGAGCTGCGTCAAAGCGACACACCTCGATACTCAGGAAGGGGGCGAACCCCATGGCAGTCAATCGCTCCCTCTGGAAGTCCGGCAGTGCGAAGTACACTGCCCGAACCTGTAGCCAGGAGGTGCGGGTCCTACGTTTCCCCTGCATTCATCCATTTTATTTTGCATTAGTCATTTAGTTTCATATTTGGTTTCACATAAATAAAATGCTAAAAGCCCAATTATTGATTCGAAGAACGGTTACTCCCAAACTGCTCCATAGATGAGCGGCTTCACTCAAACCGTTTTGTTGCTCAGGTCCCCCAGTTTGAACGGGCTATCCCTAGCCGTTTTTATCATGGACGGATCACCCTGAACTGTCCGGTTGCCCGTCTTCCTAAGGAATAACGGCCCACCTTTGGCCGTATTGTTTTGATGACGGTCCTCTAGGGACCGTATTGTTTTGCTTGGTTGCATGTTTGAACGGACCTACACGGCCCGTCTGTATTCTGAACGGTGATACCCTCACCGTATTGGGTTTTTAAGGAACCGTTGGCTATGTGAGTGTAAACGGTGCTCCCAGCGCCGTGTTTGTTGGGGGCGGTCCTTTGGGGACCGCATTGTTTTGGCAGTACGATTTTTGTTAAACCGTTTTACCATCGTCGTCCCCGACGACGGTAGAGGCCTCCCAGCCGGCTGGGAGACCTCCGTGGTCCCTAAAACAACCCCCTAGGCCCCTCTAAGCCCCTAAAACTAACATGCATGGAACTAAAAGGATAGAAATGGAAGAAAAGGTGGGGGGAACCTACCTCGGGATCCCGTGGTTTCTTGGCCGCCCCCGCGGGCGGTGGTCCTCCGGCCACCTCCTCCTCACCGACAGGGGCATCTTCGTCGGCAACAACGATGGCGAGCTCCTCCATCGTCCCCCCGGGTGTGCCCTCCTCCTCCGACGGCGGCGGTGGTTGCTCCGGCGGCGGCGAGCTCTCACCGGCGGCCGACGACCTGGCTGCCTGGTGCTTCGTCCGGGTCATCAATGGGCTAGGGGAAGGTTGAGAGAGGGAGGGAGATTGAGAAGAGAGAGTGAGAGAGGGAGAGTGTGGGCGTTGTTTGCCCCTTCGTCCCTTCCACCGTCGGTTACGGTGGAGGGAGACGAAGGGGTTCTTTTTTTTCGAAGCTGCAGAGAAGAACGGTCTATCGTTAGACCGTTCACTATTTAAGCGGTTCGTTCCTAACCGTATATCTCTCTTGACCGTTAATTTTATGTCGGTTGGAATTCTGGGCACGAGCAGTTCTCACGGAGCCGTTCAAATTAAAACGGTGTGTACACAACCGTTCATCACGGGCAACCGGCTCTGAGAAAATTGCTTGAATATCAGGTACATACGGTTAACATGGAGCCGTTTGGTATATAGCACGGCTAATATTCGGCCGTATATCTCGTTGATGTGTTTAAATCATGAATATTGAATATTTTCTTTGGAAATACATCTCTTAAATCATCTTATGCAGCATCACTTCAGCCATGTCTCGCCATTTCGCCTGCGCAGGTAAGTCAGGTATGGTCTTCTATCCCTGAATCCCTTATTGCATTATTATATGGTATTATATATACTATTTCGAGAGCCGGCAGGTTTCTTATGTGTCCCAGGATCTGATGTTCCCCTTCAACAAAAACAATGATGATCCAGGCTCATGTACCTAACCTTCGGATAGGCCGTTAAGCTGGGATGTCACGAGGAGGACGGTTCTATCCGCGCGCTGTGGTAGCGGACGGTATCTTGACTCTGATGTTCCCAGCTTAGCAATATTACTCTCGAATATCTTATATTTTAATCTTTCTTGGCATTTGTTTTAATGATTTCTTTTTATTTTTAGCCCAGCATGCATCATACGCATCCTTTTGAGCTTTCATGTCCCGTGGTTTGCTTAAGAAATGTCCCGTTGGTAATAGTCAGCTATGTGTTTAAGAGGCTCGAGTAAGATGAACTAATTCCACTCTGAGTTTGAAGGTTCTCTTTGGTCGGTTCGTTGAGATCAGTTGACTGAAAGATCCCCGTCTGGAGCTTTAGCATCTTTTTTCTTTTTTGGCCCCCTCATTGACCGCGGGATTGTGTCCCCCATGAGGTTGGTCTTGTCGGTTGATTTCCTTTAGTTTAGTCCCTCCAGATTGGCGTCGCCTTTTGGTCAATTACTCCTGACGCTCGGTTCAAGGTTTTCTGAAAGATTCTCATCGCTTATTGGTAGGAACGGGTGTCGTTTTACCTTAATGCCCGCTTTTCCGGTCCACTCCGCTACATTTCCGCTTCGTCTCCATGTTCCGTGTCACCTCCGCTTCACCTCCGCTCGCTCCCCTGCAAAGAGGACGTTAAGGAGGGGCATCTGTTGACACCCGTTTTATACCGATAAGTTGAGCCGTTTCTCTTACCTCCATTGATTGATGCCTTAAGTTGTCCATTATCTGTTGGGCCATTTTTTTTGTGGCACATCCTGGGCCCATTTTATGGGTAGCCTCCCTCCTTGGTAAAGGTCGTATCCATTCAGGGCTTATCGGACCTTGGCTTTGATTAATTGAATTGTTTTATAAACATCAAGTACCCAAGATCATGAACGGTCCCACATTAGCCGTTCAAGACTGGGGCGGTTGATACTAGACCGTTCATACATTTCGGCTAATTTCTGAGGATTTTCTGAATATTCACCGACAGGATTTTGTGCGGTGTGATCAGGACCGTTCAAGTTCATGGACGGGCCTATTCCAACCGCCTATATCTCAGAGTCCTACGCGCGCCCGTTTTCTCAGATAATTATCCAAATATTTTGAATTATCACCGACAGGGTAAAACGGTCGTGTTTGTGCCGCCTTGCACTGAAACGGTCTCCATGCAACCGTTCATATAGTCAGGGTCCCACGGCGGACGTTTCGGCCAGTTCGAGAGATAATTGGGATTATTTGCTGATTATTTGAATTTCCACCGACGGGTATGGACGGTTAGTTCATAACCGCCCACTTTGTTGAGCGGTCTATCGTAAGACCGTTCATCCCGTCGGTTGCTGAATTTTAACAGATTTTAATCCTTTTTTCCATGGTTTTATCCTTAACTTATTTTGGTGATTTCTCCGCGGATAATCAACCATTTTAGCTGCCGTTTCGACTGGATGAGAGATAATTGTGTTATCTACGATTTATCTTCAATAATCTCGTCCCGAAAATGGCTCTAAACCCTAGTTTCGGGGTTGGCTTTCTAGGCTCTATAAATAGACCCTATTGGCCGGACGTCGAAAGGGGGGAGATTTTGATCGACGGCGAAGCCCTGCCGCATTCTTGAGCGACCCAGCACCAAGGAGGGAGGCTCTCGACGTCCGCATGAGCCTCCGGTCAAGGGAGTAGCCCAGTCTTCGTAGTTTTTCGTTTCATAGTTTTGCCGTGTTCTTTCATTGCATGCTTTGTTTCTCACCCGCGTACCCCCTCCTTCTCATAACATGCACACAACCATCCCGTTTTTTGTCACCCTAGGGGTTTAAAACCCCCCAGGTATTCCCCTTTTCATTTGTTCATGCTTAATTCTTCTCGTTTGAATATGTACCGCATCATTAAGGTCTAATTTGGGTGTCTTCTTTGTGTCTCTACGTTGTTTCGCAGGTCAGCATCTAATCAGCACGAGGCCCATCCCCTCTGGCCGGCCGGAGAGGGTGGAGGTCGAGCCCTTCTCAACTTGCTGAGTGAAGGTATTGAGCGGTCATCCTCCAGCCGTTCAACTTTCCACGCGGTGCATAAACAACCGTCCTTCACTGGAGTGCGGTCCCTCAAGCGCCGTCCATCTCACTGCAGCAGTTCCTCCCACGTCCCTCGCAGCGTCCCAGGGCGGTCTATCGTAAGACCGCTCATCCCAGAGCGGTCCTACCCGAGCCGTTCATCCCCAGCGCTGCACCAAGGCGAGTGTCTCCCCATTTTCCAAGGTACGGCGTGCCTGTCGCGTACGGCATCTTGGTGGCGATCACGGTACTTTGCTTCATTCCCTATTTCCTCTTCTGTCTCTCATTTGTTCATGCACTTGGCGCACTTTTGACCCCTTTAGTGAAAGGAGAGAGAGAGGAGAGAAATATATATCTACACCTTCCTCTGAAACCCAGAGGGAACCCACAAGTGACACCCAGCCACTTGCAACCGGAGACACCAAGTCTCCCTTCTCCTGAGTCCACAGGAGGAACATCGACCTCCAACCATAGAAACGGAAGAACAAAGTGATCAGTTAAAAGTAAAAACAAGAAATGATAAAAACACAGCGACTGAAAGCTGGAAATGAAATGCAAAATGTAGCTCTCGCAGGAGCAAGTCTGGTTTGGATCTGATCCAATTGCCAGACACACAAATCCTCAATGAAGGCTTCAGTTTCTCTCCTCGATCTCTCTATCTTTCTCTTTCTTTCTTCCTCTTCTTTCTTCTTCTCTCTGCTTCTCTTTCTTTTTCTCTCGTTCTTATTGACACTGGATCGTGCAGGCTCTCTCTATCTCTTCTTTCTCTTCTTTTCTTTTTTCTTCTTCTGCTACTCTCTGCCTCTCTGCTACTCTCTTCTTCTACTTCAATCACGATCTCTCTCAGCACGATCAGTCTTCTTCTGAGGAAGAAGCTTCGTATTTATAGCAGCAGCAGCTAGGGCATGTGTAGGGCTTGTGCCCTCTTTGTCCAGAGATAACCTTGGATCACGTGCCAGGTGCCAACCTCGGATCACGTGCCCCAAACATCTGCCAGTTTAATGACAGAGTTACTTCAGTCGATCAAGCAGAGATAAAGCATTATGTATGAAACAACCAATGTATAGACATGTCACAAGGAAGTGTATAGACATGTATGCATT
This sequence comes from Amorphophallus konjac, assembly GCA_022559845.1. Classification (NCBI taxonomy): domain Eukaryota; kingdom Viridiplantae; phylum Streptophyta; class Magnoliopsida; order Alismatales; family Araceae; genus Amorphophallus; species Amorphophallus konjac. The sequence goes on along the minus strand of CM040123.1, from coordinate 180,742,367 downwards.
GTTAGGATTGTACAGACTTTGTTGAGAGAGATGCACACAGCACATAGGAAAGTATGCACAATGAATATGGATGTACTGACATGCCATTGAGGAATGTATACACTTGAGTGCGTGCATGCTATAAGGCAATGTATAGTCTTAAGATGAATGCATGGACTATGCCCTTGTAGAATGTACAGACATGAAATGAATGCATGGACTATGGTTATGCTTAGCACATGTCCTGCACAGACTATGTGATGCAGCAATGCACAGACTGCAATGAACCCTGCTCAGACTCCATTTATGCAAGCGAAGCAGTGCATGGCTGTACAGACTTTGTGTATCACTGACATGCCATTAGTGTGCAGACTCGATGAGCATGCAGCGAATGTATGGACTTTGAATGCATGATAACGAGTGTATAGACTTCATTTGTGAGGTTGCACAAATGCAGATAGGGAAGTCTACACATTGAATCATGGATGCTCGGACATGCAGTCAACCACTGTACAGACTTGTGTTCATGCAGCAATGTATAGACTTGATGAGATGATGCATGAACAAGTCACAACGAATGTATAGAGTTAATGCACGGACAAAACATATGCATGAACAGCACTGACGATACACAGACTTGGTGTGCAGACTTTGTGTGTGTGTGCGAGACAATGTATAGACTTGAGTTCATGCAACACACATGCTGTACTGACTTCGTGTGTGTGCTAAAAACAGTGAACGTAGGTAAAGATAGGAATGTATAGACTTGCACATATGCATGGACAAGTGGCGATGTATAGACTTGGCCAATGTACAGACTTAGCAGCGAGATGCACACACATGCCGTCAACAAGGCGATGTACAGACTTGAGAAATGATGCATGCACAAGACGATGTACAGACTTGATAGTGTGTAATGCCATTTGAAGAATGTACAGACTTTAAATGTACGAGACGTTGGGCATGTTGAGACACAACATGAGACGCTAAGTGAGCATGAACAAGTCACCAATCGAGTGTACATACTTTGTGTGCATGTGACAACAATGTACAGACTTGCTAAAGACTTGTGTGTAATGATGCACGGACTCAATGCGTCAGAATATAAAGACTTTAAAGTATGCAGCGATGTATAGACTTGCTCAGCTATCAGCTAATGGATGTATAGACTTAGTGAGTGCATAAAGCAACATGCATAAAGTAACCGAAGAATGCACCGATGCAATGTATGCAGGAGAACTAAGAATGCAGTCTATACAACAGATCATGCATCGACTATATAACGTGCAATAATGTTTAATGAACAGATGCAGAGACTGACATAGAGAGATGATTGTGCACACACCAATTAATCAATCTTTCATTCTCATAGATCTGCTGACATCAAAACCATTGATACTCATAGTGTTTCCTGACATCAAAACCACAGGGGCACAACAGATACCAGCCGCCTTCTCATCATCGGGGGTGATTCCTTCAATTATGACCGCGGTGATGCTGTCAGGAGGGATCACCCCAAGGATAAGCACTTGATGTCCTTTCTCAGATGGTTTAATCTTCAAGGAAAAATGGACATGTTCCTTGTTCGGAAAGACGAGCAGGCGTTGCTTATTGAAAGAGATAGCTTGACTGACTTTGTGGTGCGGCGAAGGCCCATTTATCTGCCTAGTGAGCCCCGGAAATGGAGCGTTGTGCTTGGACTCCAGGACCTAGTTCCAATGGACGAGATGCTGACCAGGGCACCCGAGTTTGTACCGGCTCGCTGGAATGAGTCTGCGGGTCGTGCCGACAGAGAGAAGCCCATATTTGGCTTATTTCTTGCCCCACTGAAATGGGGATATAGAGAAGAATCCTTATTGTTGGACTGTCTGGCGGTCCATTTCAAGCACCAAATTTCGATGGGATGGTCCGCTGATCTGAAGGTCACCGATGCCCATGCATTGAAACCCGGAGCAGTGGAGTTCACGGACTACGTCCTTCAACATTATGCTCCCATTTTGGCCAAGGCCGACGTATACCATAGTGTGTACGCCTCCAGGTATTGCTACCCTATCTCCAGGGGTTTATGCTATGGTATGATCGAGGTATTCTGCCAGGAGTATAACACTTTCTACACTTTAGAGGGAGAGACCTCTTTGGACCTTTCGAGTCTTTCACAGCTCAGCGGCTTGCTGATTGACGGTGAGCCATATGAAGAAGTATGCTGGCCCGACTAGCTGAAGGATCAGACTGATGGTGAGGGCCGATATCTAGCGGGCTTCGCTTATCGGTACTTGATGAAGGCGTGCCGTATGCTTTGCCGCTCATCATATGACGCCAGGGAGGCACGCAAGTCTGGGGAGAAAAGGCACGTGCAAATGGATGCTTGGCTTCAGTATTTCTTCTACAGGGAGCACAAATATGAGGACTTTCCCATAGTAGCCCCGACTGCTGTTGGTACTCAAAATATCACTCGCGGCGACCAAGCCTCGAAGACGAATGACACGGCCCATTGAAGCACAGAAGCCAATAAATATCAACGTATTGAAGACTTCTCAAGCTGCCAGAGCCTCGAGTCACCCCGTATGAACATGGGGACTTCACCTCAAGAGAACCGAGATGAACTCACAACCAACCGGCAGTGCGACCAAGCCTGCCCAATGAACCGGCATCGACTCTATCGTGCCGCATACACTACACCCGTTGTCCAACCAAGGACGACTGTCTACCCGGTGGCTACCCACCTCATGAAAGACTCTCCTGAGATGAAAGAGTACCCTTGGCTCTTCAGAACGGAGGACCGAAAACTCTGTCGGCAGAAGATCCTGGTCACCCGGCACGGGTACGGCTTCTCGCCAAGATGGGCCCGTTAGTGGCCGAATGATCGCCCAGCCTAGGCGGAACTATCCCGTGTGTTATCCCACCCTCCAGGAAGCTTTGAGCACAAGCTAGACCGAGCCAGCGGCACTTATCATAGCGCTGAGAGCCGTGTCAGTGGAAAACCCACGTGTGCAAACCAAAGTCATCTGAAGTTCCGAGAATGGTCGTACGCCGTCCTGAGAGCTTCGACAAGGCATCTCGTCGAGGTTTTGAAGAACGATGGCGAGATAAATGTTCACGGTGATCCCCGGAACCATCCCCGGACTCATCGGCTGACCTACGACGTGCGAAGGACACTAATACGGCACGCCCTATTAGCCGGCGCCCTGCTATTCCGGCGCGTAAAAGGCAACGGAGCTCCTTCCCGGTGCCCCATTCCTCAAGCCGGATGAGGCTTCGAGCTTGCTTCTATATATAGGTGGCTGCTCGAAAACAAAAGGGTGGTGAGGGGAAAAGAAAAAAAGAGAAGGAGAAAGAGGGGGGATAACAGAATAGAAAGGGTTCGGAGAGGTGAATTAGAGAGAGAGTCAATCGCCTTCAAAGAGGAGAGGGTTTTTCCTTGCGAAAGAAGCAGGGTCTCACCGAGGGTTCCTCCAGCCGCCGTCCTCCATCCCCGTCTGAAGCCCTCCGGAGTCGGAGAAGAAAGAGGCATCCCGATACTCTGTTCTGAGGGTAGGTGGGTCGTTTGCTTTCTACCCGTTGTCTGCCGATTTGTTTCCCTTTGACCGAATGTAAATGAGAAAGGGGGGGATGGCGATGATATGAGCCAATCTCTCTCCCCCCCCTCCTCGTCGTCTCTTCGCCTCGCTCTCCCTCTGTAAATGTTTACCTGCAAATAGTGAACGACGTCCGTGCTACAACGTTGGTGATAAGTGTGTATTTTCCCATCTTAATTCATTTTATTTATATTTTTATGGGCTTTAATAATAATAAATATGCACTTATCACACTTACTTTTAATTTAGAATAAAATAATTAATTTTCTGTAATTAAATGATTTTAATAAAGATATTTCCTTATTTAAGAAGCACTCAAAACAATAAAAATAAGAAAAACAAGAAAATATAATGTATGTTGAAATGGGCCAAAAGCCCAAGGATTTGTTCAATAAGAATAAATATAATAAAAAAAATAAATAAATTTATTTGATATTTTTTAGGCCTTAATAAGCTATATACATAATATATACATATATACATATATATATCTAAATATATATTATGAAAATAAAACACAAAAATAATAAATATTATTTTGGACTTTTTCAAAAAGAAAAGAAAAAAATATAGAAAAAATATAATTAGTGGACATATTTTAAGATTTTTCCAAGCTATATATGTTATATATATATCAATTATATATAATATATATATATTATATATATATATATTATATATCTAATCCTAATGCGAAAACGTGTGTGCGTGTGCGTGTGTGTGTTTTGTTTGCAGCTGCTGCCCGCCCACGCGAAGGAAGACGCGGGCGCACCACGGCGCGCACGCGGCGGGAGGCCAGGCGACGCACGCGCCCGCCAGGGCCGGTCCACGCGAGGTAGAGAAGAGGAAGAGGAGAGAGGAGCTGGGCGGCGGGCACACCACACCCCCGGCCGACACGCGGCACGCACAGAACGCAGGCGGCGCACACGCGGGCCGCATCTCACGCGGTGGGCGACCGGGCAGCGCGACGCGCCGGAGGAGAGAGAAAGAGAGAGAAAGAGAGAGAGGGGAAAGGCTATAAAAAATTGAAAAAATTTCAAAAAAATCAGAAAAAATGCCCAAGTGTGCAACACATGTTGGCACACAATATTTGGTCAAAACTAGCAGCAATTGGGTGTTCACATTGGCAAGAGTGTTCACATTTCCTAAGGGGTTGTTATGTAAACCCTATATAAAGGGCTTTAAATGTAATGGAAGGGGTGTGAGGAGAGGTTAGCTAGGAGTAGGAAGCTATGTGTTGCTAAGAGTTGTAAGTGTGTTCTTGAAGTTCTTGCTTTGTGGCTTTGGTAGGAGAAGATTTTAAGAGCTTTATGTTTAAGTTTTGAAGTTTGTGTTAAGTTTGTATTGAATACTTTCATTGTACTCTTAGCCATTTTTGAATTTTCATAATCAATTTACAAGCTTGTGTGATCCTTATTTCAATTTCTTGTCTTCATGAATGTTGTTCATCTGTGAGTATTCTTTAACTTCTCTCTCTATCATTTCTTCCAATTCCTTTTACATTGAAAGTTATTTCCAGTTTTCTTAAGTGCTGTTCTATGTGATTACTGTTCATCCGAAGTGATACCTTCTGCCATTTCTTCATTTTGAAGCATTTCCAATCTTAATTTTACTCTGAGTTCTTCATGAAAGTTGTTCCTTATTTGTAGATCTAAGTTTTCATCTTCTACCATATCTCCACATTCTGCTTAGATTTTGTGTTAGAATAAATTTGTCACTGTTCTGATTTTTGTCATGTTACTGTTCATCCGAACTAATAGGTCTTGAATTTTCAAGTTTTTCACTATCTTTCTTTCGTTTTCTGTTTCTATGTTCTTCATCAAAAATTTTCATCTTTGCATTCTCTACAACTTTCATTTAGTCCACGTTTTCTAATTCCATCTAGATTTTAAGTTATATTATTTGTTCCAACCCTCTATTTCAATAGAATTCTATTGTATTTTCAAATTGTGTTTGTTTCGATTTCTATCCAAACCTTTTCTTCACGGTTTCTTCACACACACCCAAAGCGGTAGTCTTCTTCCAATCATCTCACGGCATCGACTTCCAAGGCGGAGCGATCTTCATCAAAGGCTCGGCGTGGAAACGACGGCGTTCTTCATCAAATTGGCTAAATTTCTTTAACTTATCTCTTGTTATTTAAACTTGTAATTTCATTTCATATTTCATTCTTTCACTTTCAAATGAGTAAATGTTCATCTATGCAAAGTTGAAATTTTCATCTTTTCACCTATTCCAATTTCTCTTCTTCACCCCTCTCATATTCTTTAATTAAGTTTTCAAAATTGCAATTTAATTCCCTTTAGTTTTAATCGCACTCAAAAGCAAATCGGTTTTCAAAACATAAGGATATTTTCTAACTCATGATCTATAAAGATTATATTCCTTCCCCGTGGGATCGACCCGTATTTACCACTTTACTCGTATTTTTAAAATCATTTAAGTGAGTGAGTGCGGTTGTATAACTTTTGAAATTTGTGTGGCACGGCATTTTTAAACGACGGGTGTCGAGCGCATCAAATTTTTGGTGCCGTTGCCGGGGAATAGAATTTTTACATGTTTGGATATTCTTGTGTTTGATGTGTATATCTGTATATTAATTTTTCTATTTTTATTTTGCATAAAAAAGAAAACAAATCAGAAAATTAAAGAAAGAGGAAATCATACCTGAAATTCCAAGGAACAGGTGTTATTTTTCCAATTTCTGAAAAATACTTACAAAAATATGAAAAACTCTTGAAAAATCTATAAAAATCATAAAAAAATCAAAACAAAAGAAATTTTTTATGCTGGCTAGATAGGTTCATTAAATAAAAATAAAATACTTGCATCAAAATCAAAAAAATTGCATTCCAAGAATAGAAACTACACACCCTGTTCTAGGTCATGCATCATTTAGTATAGAATTTTTCTTTGTTTAAATTCCTGTATTGTATTTTGAAGATTGCGAGGGACAAGGTACGTTCTACTTATCTTATTATGGCATGCATATTGCATAAGAACCCCTTGTTTGCAAATGTGGTGTGCATTGCATTTCAAAATATTCTAAGGGCACTACCTTTAATAAACATAAGGTGGGGATTTCATCACCCTTCCTTAGCCCAAAAATCACATTTCCCTTGCATATCTGCATGACCTACGCCATAAATAAAAGTCAGTAAACGTTGGCCCTAGGATCACACTGTGGTTCTTGTGTTATTTGGGTTTATCCTCATATGAAAACCAGTGCCTAAGGTAAGACGGTCGGACGACAAACGCCTTAAGCGGGCTAGTGGTTTGGCATAATAAGGTCCCTACGCAAGTAGGGGGAACCTCCCACTTCCCCACCCCTTACCTGGCTGGTGGTCATATTGAGGGTAAACTTAAGTTTCACGTTAATCATTTTGTGAAACCCTATTTGTAGGTCTTAGTCGCATGTAGATCATTAGATAATTTGTGTTAACTTGTGTGTGTTTGCATAAAATAAACCATTGCATATGTTACAACCTCATATACAACCTCATTTAGCCAACCTCATTTAGCTAAAATTTTTTTTTTTTTTGACAATTGGAAACTAAATAAAATAAACCCATTTTGAGTCTCCTGATTCATGCTTCTATTTTAAGTAATTCTGGAATAGAAAAGACTAAGGATGATGGATAATTTATTTAATCTAGCTATGAAAAACTGATTTAAGAATCTCTTTAAAGTTCATGTGCACTTTAGAATAAATAAAATCACTTTGCACGCTAATGAAACAAGTAGGACAAGCCTTCTGTTATTTTGGGTATGTTGTCTGATATTCAGCACTTCTTGAAGATGAGATATTTTATAAAGCTTTCTGCCAAGTTATCAAAATTAGTGCAAAAGCACAATTGAAAATTTTTGAGAAAAACACCATGAAAAATGCTATGATTCTGAGTAACCGGGCCTACTTCACCTAAGACGTGTTGAGGTTCGCGTCAAAATTAAAAGGGAATTTTGATCTGTGTAACCGGGCCTACTTCACCTAAGACGTGTTGAGGTTCGCGTAAAACAGTGAAGGGTAGTGCAGCATCATGTGTGTAAAGAAAAAAATGAAGAAGAAAAGAAAGAATATATATATATATATATATATCCCAACCGGGACATAGCACTAAAGCAGATAAAAAGCTAGTATGCTGAATGCTCTGATTAAGAAATACAGAATTGAAAGACACTTGCTTGTAATAGCAAATGGGGGACGCAATTGTCTTCACTGTAGACTTAGCATTTCACATGCACAAGTGCTACTGAATTTTGATTAGAATTCTTGATCATGTACCTGAATTTCCTACATAAGGCTGATATGTGATAATAATTCCAGATTCCTAACCTTTAGTAGATTCTATGAACGATGATCTGAAAATGAGGCATGAACTTTGTAAACTCTTGTTAGTCCTTACATTTTGAGATTATTTACATTGCTAAGGGACTAGAAATGAGTAAGTTGGGGGATATGATAAGTGTGTATTTTCCCATCTTAATTCATGTTTTTTACATTTTTTATGGGCTTTAATAATAATAAATATGCACTTATCACACTTACTTTTAATTTAGAATAAAATAATTAATTTTTGTAATTTAATGATTTTAATAAAGATATTTCCTTATTTAACAAGCACTCAAAACAATAAAAATAAGAAAAATAAGATAATATAATGTATGTTGAAATGGGCCAAAAGCCCAAGGATTTGTTCAATAAGAATAAATATAATAAAAGAAAAAAAAATTATTTGATATTTTTTAGGCCTTAATAAGCTATATACATAATATATACATATATACATATCTATATATATATCTAAATATATATTATGAAAATAAATCACAAAAATAATAAATATTATTTTGGTCTTTTTCAAAAAGAAAAGAAAAAATATAGAAAAAATATAATTAGTGGACATATTTTAAGATTTTTCTAAGCTATATATGTTATATATATATCAATATGTATATATATAATATATATATATAATATATATATTATATATCTAATCCTAATGTGAAAACGTGTGTGCATGTGTGTGTTTTGTTTGCAGCTGCCGCCCGCCCACGCGAAGGAAGACGCGGGCGCACCACGGCGCGCACGCGGCGGGAGGCCAGGCGACGCACGCGCCCGCCAGGGCCGGTCCACGCGAGGCAGAGAAGAGGAAGAGGAGAGAGGAGCTGGGCGGCGGGCACACCACGCCCCCGACCGACACGCGGCACGCGCAGAGCGCATGCGGCACACACGCGGCCCATGCGGGCCGCGTCTCACGCGGTGGGCGGCCGGGCGGCGCGACGCGCCGGAGGAGAGAGAAAGAGTGAGAGGAAAGGCTATAAAAAATTGAAAAAAATTCAGAAAAATAAAAAAAAATACCCAAGTGTGCAACACATGTTGGCACAGAATATTGGGTCAAAACTAGCAGCAATTGGGTGTTCACATTGGCAAGAGTGTTCACATTTCCTAAGGGGTTGTTATGTAAACCCTATATAAAGGGCTTTAAATGTAATGGAAGGGGTGTGAGGAGAGGTTAGCTAGGAGTAGAAAGCTATGGGTTGCTAAGATTTGTAAGTGTGTTCTTGAAGTTCTTGCTTTGTGGCTTTGGTAGGAGAAGATTTTAAGAGCTTTATGTTTAAGTTTTGAAGTTTGTGTTAAGTTTGTATTGAATACTTTCATTGTACTCTTAGCCATTTTTATCTTTTCATAATCAATTTACAAGCTTTTGTGATCTTTATTTCAATTTCTTGTCTTCATGAAAGTTGTTCATCTTTGAGTATTCTTTAACTTCTCTTTCTATCATTTCTTCCAATTCCTTTTAAATTGAAAGTTATTTCCAGTTTTCGTAAGTGCTGTTCTATGTGATTACTGTTCATCCGAAGTGATACCTTCTGCCATTTCTTCATTTTGAAGCATTTTCAATCTTAATTTTACTCTGCGTTCTTCATGAAAGTTGTTACTTATTTGTAGATCTAAGTTTTCATCTCCTACCACATCTCCAAATTCTGCATAGTGTTTGTGTTAGAATTAATTTGTCACTGTTCTGATTTTTGCCATGTTACTGTTCATCCGAACTAATAGGTCTTGAATTTTAAGTTTTTCACTGTCTTTCTTTCGTTTTCTGTTTCTATGTTCTTCATCAAAGTTCTTCATCTTTGCATTCTCTACAACTTTCGTTTAGTCCACGTTTTCTAATTCCATCTAGATTTTAAGTTATATTATTTCTTCCAACCCTCTATTTCAATAGAATTCTGTTGTATTTTCAAATTGCGTTTGTTTCGATTTCTATCCAAACCTTTTCTTCACGGTTTCTTCACACACACCCAAAGCGGTAGTCTTCTTCCAATCATCTCATGGCGTCGACTTCCAAGGCGGAGCGATCTTCATCAAAGGCTCGGCGTGGAAACGACGGCGTTCTTCATCAAATTGGCTAAATTTCTTTAACTTATCTCTTGTTATTTAAACTTGTAATTTCATTTCATATTTCATTCTTTCACTTTCAAATGAGTAAATGTTCATCTATGCAAAGTTGAAATTTTCATCTTTTCACCTATTCTAATTTCTCTTCTTCACCCCTCTCATATTCTTTAATTAAGTTTTCAAAATTGCAATTTAATTCCCTTTAGTTTTAATCGCACTCAAAAGCAAATCGGATTTCAAAACATAAGGATATTTTCCAACTCATGATCTATAAAGATTATATTCCTTCCCCATGGGATCGATCCGTATTTACCACTTTACTCGTATTTTTAAAATCATTTAAGTGAGTGAGTGTGGTTGTATAGATTTTGAAATTTGTGTGGCACGGTATTTTTAAACGACGGGTGTCGAGCGCATCAGCCGGCGTCGGATTTGTAATGAATATATTGGCTCCCTCCCATCTATGGGGTAGTGGTATGCATATATGAATCTTTTGGTGGACTGAATGTTTGACGCCCTATCTCCTTCCCCCACTGCTATCTCAGTCGGCATACACGTCGGTGTCCTTCTGCGTATGATTTCCGATTCCGATTTCTCTGACTCCGAATATGCCCTGAGATATCATGGGCTATAGAGATGACCCCTCCCCGGGTCCTTCCCATCGACGCAGCGTCTGTGTCTCATTCGATGGTCTTTGCATCCTCTGGGGATAGAGTTATGCTTGTGCATACACCTCTTCCCGCTTTGATATGAGGGCCGACCTCCATTCCCTCTCCTCTTTGCGTTGCTCTATTGCTCAGGAGAGTAGAGAGCCACCTCCAGAACGGCAAGACCCTTCTGGTGATTACTGCGTTCTAGTCATTCGAGCATATGCGTATGTAGTTAGATTATCTCATCTATGTACCAACTATCCCTCTGTGTGACTGCTAATCGTCTGTTCCTCTGGGAACGCTCGCCCACTCTCACGAGCATCGATGCCTCAACCCTGTGTCTGGTAATCTGTCTATACCGAATGCCCTCATTCCTCTTGTTTGTGGTTTGCAGCCATTGAGCCGTTTGAGGTTCGTCGGTTTTATCTCAGTCATCCGGGGAGGGGGACATTCCCCATTGTTTCACAGAGCTGCTAATTGGTCGAGGGGCCCTACCTCTCAGTGGTAGATGCTCCCCAAAGGCCACATAGCAGACAGTGATAGGGGCTTCAGCCCAACAATCCTAAACCCAGTAATTTGAGATCATGCGACGACTACGGGATGCGTGCTCCTAGCAGGCTAGTCCTCGGAGCTTCTCTCCCTAATGGTCGGTCTCTCTAAGGGATATAGTGCAGGATGTTGGTTGCCCGCCCCTCGTAGGCTAGTCCTCGGGGTGTTGCTTCCATTATCACCTGCCTTATCCCTCTATCTTCACCCACGGAGCTTTGGTGCCCCTCGCAGGCTCGTCCTCGGGGTATCTTCTCCGTTGGGAATTTGCTAGCTGCTATTACACAGACCGGCAGTTTAGGGGCTTACTCCACAAGTGGGTATGACTCCGTTCCTCTCCTGCAACCTTTCAGGGACAGGGGAGATGCTGCCCAATTTTTGGCAGGTTTTAGACAGACAAGTCGATTCTGTGGACTGGCCATAATAAAACATTCATTCTGAGTCAAGGAGCCTCCGTGCTCGAGTATGAACCTCGCACTGGCTCATGACTCTGCTTGTAGCACCCCGTATAAATATATATATATATATATATATATATATATATTTAATAATAATATTTCCTAAAAAAATATATTAGATAAACTCTAGAAGAAGCTTAAGTAAGAAGTTGGAACACGAAGTTATCATATGTAAAGATTATTCACTTAATAAGTGGCTTCCTAGGGTAGTTGGTTAAGTAGTTTGCCTTTCAACCCAATGACCAGGGTTCAAATCCTAGCATCCATCATTTACCTTTTGTGCCAATTAATTATACATTATAGGCTAGCAACATAGAAGCAAGGAAGCCAGTGTATAGACTTTGAGAGGGAGAGGATGTACAGACTTGAGACGGCAATGTATAGACTTCACAAATGGCCAATGTATAGACTTGGAGTTGCAACAATGTATAGACTTTGCACAAATGGCCAATGTATAGACTTGAGGTGCAATGTATAGACTTTGTGATGGAAGCCAATGTATAGACTTTGAGAGGATATGGAAGCCAACGTATAGACCTTGAGAGGAAGTACAGACTTTGAGTTGATGAATGTCATAAAATGATGCCCCTTACAATGGCATCAATTGTAAAATGGACGACCGTATTGATAAGCGTCCATTTATAAATTGAAGACAAGCATTAAGACATCATTTGTTCTTTAAACATATGGGCCATAGATCGTACATAATAAGATTCCTTAAACCACTAAAAGAATTGACGCCCCTCACTAGGACGTCAATTGTGAAATTGAAGACCGTTTTCCCGGGCGTCAATTTCAAATTAAAGACATGCATAGAGGCGTTAATTTTAACAAAACAAAATCACGTGCGTGGGGTAGCAGTGTCTAACAAATGACGCCCTCTGTAAGGACGTCATTATCCTTAATAATTGCCCAATAATGCACCCAACAAAATGACGCCCTCATGCAAGGCGTCATTTATTAAATGGACGCCCCTTCTCCCGGGCGTCATTTTCACACATGCTTCTAGAATGTCAAGACACAAATGACTCTTTCGAGTTGGCAGGGACAAATCCCACTCAGCCTGACCCATAAGACATTGTCTAATGTCTTGTGATTCCCTATATCAAATGGCATCCGTAGCTCTGTGAGAAGGCTACTGCTGTGCTGCAGAAGCTCTGCCTCCCGTGCTGCTGAAGCTTTGCCTCCCCTACTACTGGGATCCTGCTGCAGGTCTAATCGGTATCACACGTCAAAAGTAGGTCTTCTCAAATCCCTGCCTAACTAGTAGGTAATAGGATAACTGGAGCATGTTTAGAGATTGATAAATTGGTAAACCATGCAATATATATATATATATATATATAAACATATACCATGTCTGTGTTACATATGTTAGGTAAGATCATCATAATACCATGTTTCACATCTATCAATATCAGTTATTATGATTTTTTTTATATCAGTTATCATGATTTTATGCCTATTACATTCGTTATTTTATCATATAGTTATCTTAGTAATTCTGGTAATCAAAAACAAATGACGTCCCTTCACAGGGCATCAATTGTAAATCACGCCCCTGACAAGGGCGTCAATTGAAAATCTGAAGACTGTATACACAGTCGTCAATTTAAATCTGAAATGAAATCTGCATTAATTATAATCTTGCTGGAATTAGCGCCCCGGACAAGGGCGCCAATTCAACAAATGAACACTGTTTTGACAGACGTCGATTACATTATTATATAACAGTAATTATAATTCAATTAAAATCAGATTGAAATTAACGTCCTAGACAAGGGCGTCAATTTTAAAATTGAAGGCTATTTCCACAGTCGTCAATTACATGATTATAACAGAAATTAGTTCAATTTAAAAATCAGTCTGAAATTAACGTCCTAGAGATGGGCGTCAATTCAATAATTGAAGACTGTATTCACAATCGTCAATTGAATTCTGGAAAGTTTGATAATTGTTAATCCCAAACAATCTTGTAATTAAAAACAGCGCCTCTGACCAGGGCGCCAATTTAAGAATTGAAGGCTTCCTGAGGGACGTCAATTCTATTTTCGAATTTTAATCAAATAAATAGCCCCTATGATTAACGCCCCAAGACAGGGCGCCAATTTACGAATTGACGACGTCCAGGACGCCGTTAATTAAATAATGACATGCTAGGGGGTGCCAATTTCAAAAGGCTTGTATAAATCAAAAAAAAAAATCAGATTTTTTGAAAGAATTGCAAACCATAAGATGATAACTCAGTGATTTCAATTTATGACCCTGATCTGTCTCGAGAATTGAGAAGAATGATAAATATTAACCCCTTCGTTGACAAAATTCGGGAATTCCATCCCACGAAAAGTCTACTCGTGTGGTCAATCCTTGAATCTCTTAAACTACCATTTGGGAGTGTAGGAACTAAGTGCCATGCGGGGCAAAGTGCTACATTGTGGGAGCCACCTCTTGAGGCCGTACGGCGCAAAGTGCTACACGACGGGAGCCACCTCTTGAGCCTGTAGGGGCCACCTCTAGAATCCTCCGTAACCAAATGACTAGTTAATCTCGTCTGTAATACTACGTTTCTAGATTCTTGAAATTCCATATTGGCTATAAATGAGAGTGGATGTCAAAGGTAATACATGAAATGCTGTGCATATAGGGCCTGGTCTGGTCCTGGGGGGAGCTCCCAAAGGTACTTGTGCCAATGGGAGTTTATTGACCACGGTGTTTAGCATTGCACCGGAGTACTTGCTTGACTTGAGACACTCCACCACTACTCTCTCTCTCTTTACTTGTTTGACTTGCGTGGCCCGGAACGGGCGATACTTGACTTGTGGCCCGAGAAAAGGGCAAAATAATTACATGATAATAGCCAATTCTACTGATGCGTACTTGACAAGACTTGCTTGAATTGAATCTATACTTGATATACTTGTACATGAGTTCTTTCTCGTACCTATGTTCATACTTGTACACGAATCCCTGCTTATCTGAAGTGGCATTTACATCTGTAAATTCTTGAAATATAGTTTGTGAATACTTGAAATTCTTGTTATACTCTCTTTATATAGTTCTTATTCATCATGTCTAGATTTACCTATATACTTGATTTTGCTATACGTACCCCATGCATAGCCATACTGAATTTACATGCAAAATTGTAATTAACGTAAAGATTGCTCGTATTTGAGATGTAATTCCTACTGAGCGATTCGCTCATCAAGTTACTTCCTGAAATTTTCAAGTGATTCGGATAGCGACCAGAATAGGGTGGACATCGAGTGAAGAGTGCTAGAACACCAGTCACCGTCATTAGCTAGTCGCGTCTTTTGAATTTAATTGAGTCTTAAATTGTAACTTAGTATGTCATTTAATTGTCTAAACCGTATTGAGGCACTTAGCCTAGAATTGTCATGGACTATCTTTATTTCATTTGATTAATCAAATAAACGTCACTTGGACTATTGGAATGTATTAGATTTTAGTTAATTGCGCACTCCGAAAACTTTGTATATCAAAAATTATATCGCTCTAATGACACGATCTATATAGACGCGTCACGCATCCGAGTATCTTCCGCGCTCGGGGCGTGACAGTCTTCGTGGTATCAGAGCCTAGGTTTTCAAACCTAGGGAACTAGAAGAAATAAAATGTTAGCAATTGAAATCTAAGTAAAAACTTGAGTCCAAGGATAGGTAAAACTCAAGTTCAAGGATAGATATACCTTACCCGGTGAGATGGATAGAGCCATGGGTTAAGTTCTATAATGACTTTCGACCTTACAAGTAAACCCGATCTTTATCATACTTAACTCTTTTGTATGATCATGGCTGCGGAAAGAGCACAATGGCGCGAGATGCAGCGCACCGTGCAAGGCCTCACACAGGCACTACAGCAAGTGGCCCAAGGCGGAGCAAACCGTGGAGCGGAAGATCTCCACCGAAGTTTCCGTAACATGAACCCACCAAGGTTCACGGGTTCGTCCGACCCCGAGGATGCCGAGAATTGGCTAAAAGAGATGGAACGAATCTTCCGTGTAATGCAATGCGCGGACGAGGAGAAGGTTTTACTGGCCATATTCCAACTTGAGCAGGACGCTCGATGCTGGTGGGAATCCATAGAAGCAACACTGCCAGAATACCATGTCACATGGGACGAATTCACGGAGTATTTCAACAACAAGTACTTCTCCGATCATATCCAGGAAAAGAAGGCCACGGAATTCACCGTTCTAAAAGAACGGGGCTTGAAAGTGGCCGAGTATGAGGCCTAGTTTTCCAGATTATCTAGGTATGCACCCCACTTGGTGTGTACGGAAAAGATGAAGGCGAGAAGATTCCTCAACGGGCTTCGGCCCCATTATATCACACAACTTGCCCCGATGGACATCCAAGTCTATTCGGAGATAGTTCGGCGTGCCCAACTGCTAGAAGATGCCACCGAATTATTCGAGAGAATCCGAGGAAGAGATAAGAAGGAACCCGTCACAAGCCTGGGAAAATTCAAACAATCCTTCAACAAGAAGCGGTTCTTCATGGGAGGGGAGCCCTCCAAGGCAAAGAAATTCCAAAAGAATGACAGGCCATTCTCCACCACCACACCATCAAAGGAAATTTGCAAGTATTGTGATAAAGCTGGCCATAAGACTGAGGAATGCTGGAGGAATTTAGGAGCTTGTCTTCGATGCGGGAGCCGAGAGCATCAGATTCCAGACTGCCCACTGATGAAGGAACAAGACACCAAAGACGAGAAGCGTCCGGTAAAGAAACAAGGCCGTCTGCAAGCTCTCCGAGAGACAGAAACCACTGAAGGTGGAATTGTGGAAGGTACTCTCACTATTTGTTCAAAAACTGCTCAAGTTTTATTTAATACCGGAGCAACTCATTCATTCGTTTCCAAGAACTTTGCTACTTCATTTTCTAAGAAACATGAACTATTAGATTTGTTCATATCTACACCTCTTGGGAATGAGTCTGATATCACTTATCACTATCCAAATTGTGAAGTGATGATTAAGGGAAGCAATTTACCTGCTGACCGGATATGCCTAGATATGAAGGGTTATGACGTCATACTAGGTGCCGACTGGCTATCCACATACCAAGCAACTGTAGATTGCCGGCATGGTAAGGTACCTTTTGTGGATTTCCCAGAGCTAGTTTACAATAGCCCTCGGAGTAGATCACTTCTTATATCAGCACTCCGAGCTAGTAAACTTATGAATAAGGGATGCATGGCTTTCATAGCATTCGTGACTGCCACAGAAGTCGAGAAGGTTAAACTTGAAGACATCCGGGTAATTCGAGATTTTCCTGATATTTTTCCAGAAGATTTAACCGGCTTACCCCCAGAAAGGGAAGTGCCGTTTACAATCGACCTTGTCCCCGGTGCTGGTCCTGTTTCCAGGGTACCGTACAGAATGTCCCCTGCTGAGCTGAAGGAACTAAAGGAGCAGCTAATGGAGTTATTGAACAAGGGTTTCATTAGGCCGAGTACTTCCCCATGGGGAGCACCCGTGCTATTCATCAAAAAGAAGGATGGATCGATGAGATTATGCATAGATTATTGGCAGCTAAATCACTTTACAATCAAGAACAAGTATCCACTGCCAAGGATTGATGAGCTATTCGATCAACTATCTAGAGCTTTATATTTCTCCAAGATTGATCTTCGTTCTGGTTACCACCAATTGAAGATCAAAGAAGAAGACATTCATAAAACTGCATTCTGAAGCAGGTATGGGCATTACGAATTTACTGTTATGCCTTTCGAACTAACAAATGCCCCCGCAGCTTTTATGCAGTTAATGAACAGCATATTCAGGCCCTATTTAGACCAATTTATTGTGGTCTTCGTTGATGATATTCTGATCTATTCAAAGATCGAAGAGGACCATGAAGAACATCTCAAGAAGGCACTACAGATATTAAGGGAAAACAAACTATATGCCAAATTCAGCAAATGTGAGTTCTGGCTCGAGGAAGTATCCTTCTTAGGCCATATTATTTCAAAAAATGGAATTGATGTTGACCCGTCAAAGGTCGAAGCCGTGAAGAATTGGGAACGACCCACAAATGCAACGGAGATTCGAAGCTTCTTGGGTCTAGCTGGTTACTACCGGTGTTTTATCAAGGACTTCTCCAAGATTGCCGTTCCTCTGACTAGGTTAACCCGCAAGGAAGTGCCTCATGAGTGGAATGAAGACTGTGAAAAGAGTTTTCAAGCTTTGAAGGATCTCTTGACCACTGCTCCAGTCTTATCATTACCAATGGAAGGAGAAAAATACGAGGTATATACCGATGCTTCTGGTATTGGCCTCGGATGTGTATTGATGTAGAATGGGAGAGTCATTGCATACTCTTCCCGACAATTGAAGAAACATGAAGAGAACTACCCGGTTCATGACTTAGAACTGGCCGCAGTAGTATTCACTTTAAAGATCTGGAGGCACTATCTCTACGGAGAACAATTCACTGTGTACTCCGATCATAAAAGCCTCAAGTACTTATTCTCCCAAAAGGAGCTGAACATGCGGCAAAGGCGTTGGCTCGAGTATCTCAAGGATTTCGACTTCACTATACAGTACCATCCTGGTAAGGGTAATTCCGTAGCTGATGCCCTTAGTCGAAAGCCGAGAATAATATTGGCCAACTGCATGATACAAGAATGGAAACTGCTGGAGAAATTCTCTGAGCTTGATATCAGCACAGATGAGAAGAACATGTGTATTATTCTATCTCATATGAGCCTACATCCAGATTTGCTACCTGAAATCAAAAAGCTACAAGAAGAGGATCCCTCGCTAGTGGAGATAAAGAGCAAGCTGGACGAGAGACTGGATTTCAAGCTGGCACCTGATGGCAGATTGCTATTTCATGAACGGACATGTGTACCCGACTGTCCCGAATTGAAGAAGAAGATTCTTGAA